>JAFNEN010000263.1:0-600000 GCA_019343175.1 Oedothorax gibbosus
TATGCTTTTTATTTACATTATGCCTATTAGGGTAGTCGGTAATACAGAATGGCATATTTTAATCAATTCTTACATTTCTTATGTAAATTGGGTTTTGTCGCCAGAAAATTTCGGTTGTCGCCAAAAGATTCAGTATGGCGAGATCATATCGGATGAGAAAAATCGGTTTTTGTGTTATACAGTCAAATCAACTTGTAAATTTCAGTAGTGTTAAAAAAAAACTTGTGTATATCTTCGCTGTACGATTCATTTGTTATTCGGACACTTTTAAATTATGATGTTAACAACGCCATCTGTCTCAAAAAATTTGAACTATTTTTGTCATATGAAATACGCTTTCCTCCTCCTTCAAAAATATTCCCTTGAAATGTGACGTCATTCTCATCAGTAGTTCCTTCTTACAGCATTTTGTAGCTGAAACTTTAACTGTGGCCACCCTATATCATAGTGATGTTATATAAACCATAGTGAATGACTGATCAGTGGTTCTTTTTTACAGCATTTTGTAGCAGAAACTTTAACTGTGGCCACCCTATATAAACCATAGTGAAATTATTTAAAAAAAAATTAATCTTGGTCATGAATAACAAAAGTACCATCAACGTCTAAAAAGAAATCCAAAAAAGCTACTAGCCATAGACCCTGATGTAAAAGTTATTAAAAACTAGTACTGATTTATACTACGCAACTCCTGAGTGGCTGGGGAGCCCAGTCGGTTAGGTATTCGCCTAGCATGCGAAAGGTCCCAGGTTCGGGTCCGGGCATCGCCAAATAACTGCCGACCTATAAAAGGCCCGTGCAGACAAAAATGTCCGACGAATAATACCCCGTGTCGAGGGGGTGCACGTTAAATATCCTTCAAAGTCCTAACGCTGCGTACGGTGTCGCCCTTAACGGTTGCGTTGGGTGCCTACTCAGGTGTCAGCTCGTCACTTGACAATACGACGCCCGTCGCCAATAGCCCTCGTGTGACGAAAATTCGTACTAAACCTGAGTGGAAAACACAAATTCAACATTGTAAATAAAGGAAATCAGCTGTTAATAATTACCTCCGTGTCTCCTGTAGAAACTGAGCGAGAGCGCATGGTTTTTTTTACTATCTCTCCGGTATAAACGTTCCTTTTCGAAACCGGTTGAACTGGATAGTACTATTAGTACTATTCCCAGTTTTCGACTTTATTTCCCCAAAATTTTACAGTTGAATCAAACTTGCATGTGAATGGGACAATTTTCGCTATAGTGTAAACTTTTACATGCTTTTTCAACTATTATTTATTTTTTTAAACCGGTTTATAAAAGTTAATTCGAAGACAAGTCAGTCGGGCAATGAAGCATAATGGGCATATTCCATGTCTTAAGTGGCAACAGAAATGCTAAATGAAAATAATTCTATGTCGACTGTTAAATCTAAGTCACGCAGAAACGGAGCACCGATCGAAAGAAGCCCAGGAATGAAATCTGGCAGAAATTACCTCACTTCAAAACAATTAATTTGCAAAACTATCCTAGAGTCCTCACGGAAACTAGAAACTATAGTTAGTCATTTGTTATTAATATTATAAATAACTGAAAGTAAAAATTGAAGAAACAATAACAGTATTTATCAGTGCTGGATTCCGACATGGACTACAAGGCCCAGGCCTAGGGGCCCAGTCAGGAAAGGGGCCCTTAAAAAGATAAAATCGCCTAGACAAATTTGAAAATCGCCAAACTCCGAAAACCTATCTCCCGACGGCCTCAAAAATTACCAAATTTGTGAAAAATCGCCAGACCTGATGAAGTTAAAGAGTTCTCGTCGCTGAAGCTATACAAATACTTTTCGGAAAAGGCTTTTGGACATATATCCAAACGTAGGAATTGCGCTCCGAATGGTGTTGTGTACACCAGCGTCAAACTGCTCAGCAGAACAGTCGTTTTCAACTCTAAAGAGAGTAATGAATTACTTAAGATATAACCTAGGAGAGAACAGGCTCAACTCACTCTCAGTAATTTAATGTACATAGGCTATGTCCTCACTACGACATCAAACGCCACAAAGGCAACAAATGCAACAAAATTTGGCGACTGCCAAGGGCGCCAAGCGATGCAATAGCATGGTGGCTGACTCTGCCAAGTCGCCAAGTTTTGTTGCTTTTGTTGCCTTTGTGGCGTAGTCAGGACATAGCCTTAGAGTCAGAAATAATGCAGTCAAATGACTATGATGGTGTCATTCGTTCTTTTGCACAGAAGAAAGTTCGCCGTGTGATTTTATAAATTTCATAGAATAACTATAGTAACATACTTTATTATTCTGATGTTTATTAAAGTCGATTAAAAATTATATGTTCTGTACTAGTGTATGTAATTTGCTAAATTTCCGAAATAGCTTCGAGATGGTGGGGGGCCCCAAATGTCAACTGCCTAGGGGCCCTGGGTATTTAAATCCGGCACTGGTATTTATTCCTAAAAAAATATATTCACATCTACGTAAATTCTGTGTTTTTTGCGGAATTCCACGTTGATACTTTTCCTACTTCCAAAGTCCTACCCACGGAAAGACAGACACTCAGCGCCACCTATGGATTCTTAATCGAATCTCCCGTACGCAATTTTCTAGGGCTGCCATCTATAAAGGCAAGAGGAGCCAAATGTCAAACTAGGAGATTAAGTTCGCCAAGAATGTTACAGTTGAATTGATACATGCAAATAACATTTTTAATTTGAAAATGCTTAACACTGGGGGCTGGGGAGCCCAGTCGGCTAGGCATTCGCCTAGCATGCAAAAGGTCCCAGGTTCGGGTCCGGGCATCGCCAAAATAACTGCCGACCTATAAACGGTCCGTGCAGCCAAAAATGTCCGACGAATAATACCCCGTGTAGAGGGAGTTCACGTTAAATAGCCTTCAAAGTCCTAACGCTGAGTACGATGTCGCCCTTAAAGGTTGCGTTGGGTGCCTACTCAGGTGTCGGCTCGTCACTTGACTGTGGTTCTAAAATACGACGCCCGTTGCCAATAGCCCTCGTGTAGCTCTAGTGCGACGATAATTCAAACTAAACTAAACTAAGCTAAACACTGCTAGTTCTATTTAAATAAAGCATGTTACATTATTTAGTAGCAATTCGTATAGATAAACTATTCCACTAATTTTTTTTTTCATTTAATGTTAAAAGTCGTAGCGACACCTTAGCCTTTTTACACACTTGACTTACACTATAAAAAGGGCAATTTTGCATGGAATTAGCCTTTTGCTAAATAGATAGTTAAATATCCTGATAAAAATCTAAATCCTGGAAATATATCCGCTTTCTAATCACCTAGGAAAAAAACAAAATAGTTTTAATCTTTTTTTTTTATTTAGAATACAAAAAATATTTCGCGAACAGTTCTTGTTAGCATTTTATGCTGCACCACCGGAACAGTATTTAGAAAGGTGAGAAAATATCTTCAGTAAAACATTCTAAATCAACCAACTAATCGATAACTAGCCAAATCTTGCAAATCGTCGCCCATCCCGGCAGAGAATGGGGGGGAGGGGTACAGGACAAACGACAGAAGAGCCGTAATGGGATGGAGCGAACCCTGTGGAATGGAGCGAAGGGGAAAACAAATAGACAGAATGGTAGAAAGACGAAACGAAGAGGGGAAAACTGAGAGACGGAATAGACAGAAGGGGAGAAAGATGCAACGAAGGGTAGAAAATTGAGAGATGGAATAGACAGAAGGGGGGAAAGAAAGAACGAAGAGGAGAAAATAGACAGACGAAATAGACAGAAAGGGATAATGAAGAAACGAAGGGGAGAAAATTGAGAGATGGAATAGTTAGAAGGGGAGAAAGACGAAAGGAAGAGGGGAAAATAGAGTGAAGGGGAAAGTCGGAATAGACAGAGAGTGAGAAAGATGGTGAGAAGAGGAGAATAAATAGACAGAAGGGGAGAAGAGGAGAGCCGGAATAGAGAGAAGACGAAAATGACGGAACGAAGAGGTGAGAATAGAGCGAAGGGATGGAGAGAAGAGGAGAATGATGAAGCGAAGATGAGAGGATGGAGAGAGAGTGAGAGTGACAGATGGTAGAGGAGTGAGAGAAGAGGAGAGAAGGGATAGAGAGAAGGGATCGGGGACTTTTCGGGGGGGAAGGATCGGGGGTTATATAGTCGGTGCGTTTTGTACTGCACGTGCACGTGTTTTCTTTGTGTGATATCAGACCTAGTAAGGTGCCTGCCTTGCATACGAAAGGTCCCAGGTTCGGGTCCAGGCATCGCCTAAATAACTGCCGACGTATAAACGGTATGTGCAGATAAAAAATTTCGACTATATTTTTTTAATGCAGTACATTTCTTTAGGAAGAGGTTTTAAGAGTTCTTAGGTACAGTCTAAGAACGAAGTACTTAGTACAAGATAGAATATTTTTTTTTGTAAATGGTTACATTAAGGTGTTTTTGATGTATGTTGATGCAAACTTATTCGTAAATCATTTTGTTTTGAACATTTATTATACTCACTACTCATAGTTTCCTTGCACAGAAGCCACGACCATGGGCGGAGCTATAAAACGCGCGGAGCAATCAGATGAAGAGAAAATTTCATCCGTTTTATTTTTTCTTTATCTGATTGCTCCGCGCGTTTTATAGCTCCGCCAATGGTCGTGGCTTCTGTGCAAGGAAAGTTTGAGTTTAACTATATGGGGGCTGGGGAGCCCAGTCGGTAAGGCGCCTTCCTTGCATGCGAAAGGTCCTAGGTTTGGTTCTGGGCATTGCCACAATAACTGCCGATTTATAACCGGTACGTGCAGCTAAAAAGTCCGACGAATAATACCCCGTGTAGAGGGAGTGCATGTTGCATATGATTCAAAATCCCGACGACGAGTACGATATCGCACTTAAAAGTTGCGTGGAGTGCCTGAATTCATGTGTCGGCTCGTCACTTGATTATGGTCCTAAATTAAGGCGATTGAGTACATTTCATACTTATTTTTTTATAAATGCAATTGAAATGCTTTCGAAGTCAGTTTTGATGTAAACTTATCTATAAATCACTTTGTTTTTTTTAAACATGCATTTTATAAAATTTATAGTTCTACTAAAAAACGAACGAAAAAGTACGTTTTGAAAATTAGGTATTGCATAAGTAATCATTTATTATCTAAAACCATTTACAAAAAGCCTTTGTTGTCAGTTTTGATGTAAAATTATATATACATGCAACATGCTTATAGGTACAGTCCGTAGGTACCATATTTAGGTATCGTTGTACCGGTCAGATCAGAAAGATATTCTCAATACGGATTCTTACGGGTCATTATTTTAAATTCTACACATGTACATACCATTTTTAAATATGCTGGTATTGATTTTTCCCATTTAACATTTCAGTAACCCATGTCCATTACATTACGATTGGGGGACTCTTATCAATGCGAAAATTAAATATTATTTAACTAAACTCACACTGGGACTAGTTTCTAAAACAATTTAAAATAATACCAAATCGAAATTTTGCATAAATTAAAATATTTTCGGCACTAAAATATTCCACACAAAATCTTTCGACTCCTACCCCTACCCCATTATCCCCCACCCCTCTGCGAAACCTAAACGTTCTATTCTGCCCCCCCCCCTCCCCTCCCCCGTCTTTGCCAACAAAACAGAGAGAAAGCGAAGTTTTGGAACCCCACACCTCCCTCCCCACCCCCCTAAAAGAACGACAGAAACGAGAGTTTTGTGTTATTTTTGAGGATCAGTTACTGGTCTGTATGTGATGTTTTAGAGAATTAGTTAAATATAGATCAACGAATCGGTATTTTTGTACTGAATGACTTGTTTCAGGTGACGCATTAATTCCAGCTTTCATTTCTGAATTTCCCTCGATCCGTGCTCTATTCCCACGTGACATTGATTCACTAATCGAGGCGAAAATGCCTATCGATTTTTTTTATGTGCTCTTAAATAGGGTACTTGAGTGTATCGCTAAAATACCTTCCAATATTAAAATATAGTTTGAACCCAAATATAACAAACGTATATATTTTTTTGCAAAATAAATCTTTAAATAATTCATAAAAATCACTTTAAAATGGCTTATTTTTCATCGGTACGTCACGTGATCACAAACACGTCGATTTGGCTGACGTCACTAGTATCTATAAAAACCGGTGTGATGTTTTTTTGCGTGCAATTAAACTGGATTTAATCTAATTTACTATTAAAATAAGAATTATATAGATAATGGAAGGAGGTTTTTCAGAAGCGGATAGTTCAGATTTGCTCAAAGTAGATTCCAAAATGGTGTTTCAAAGTTTGTTTATAGTTACTAGTGACGTCATAGATACCATATGACAGCCACAAAGCGTTTTCGGGCGTAATCTTTCGTCCTAATTTTAAAATTCATTTTTCTCCCTTTTATGGGGTATTTGAAAAAAAGAAAAAATGCGGGTCTAATATTTTTGACATAAGAATATTTTAAGCCAATATTTTTTTTTTAGTTTAATACCCTATTGGTTTGGTCTCATTAACTTCGAACTTGTGCTAAACGAGGGTATGGGCGATGGTGCAATTTAGAACCGTGGTTAAGTGACGAGGCCGGCACCTGAGCTAGCATCCAGCACAACTCAGCAGACTTAAACAATGGTTCCTTTATAGAAGACTTAAGTTCATTAAAATTTTCATTTGAAAAATTCAAATCAAAGTGTGTAAAATATTAGCGAAATGGAAAAAATAAGGCATATTAAATTATCACTAAAAGTTATTTTAATTCATTTTATTTTATAATTATTAATTTATTACAATAACACTTAATTATTTGAGTGAATAACTAATGCCTTTAATGATTTAATGATAATAGTTAATTGGCTTGCTTCAGGTGACGTATTTCGTCCAGCTTTCGTCCCTGCCACCTGACATTGATTCAAAAATTTAGGCTCGAGAAAAAAAATATTTTCATTCTGCATTTCTGTTGCCACTCAAGACATGAAAAATACCCATTAATTCAAGGGGGTCGCCAAATAGACTGTGACATACGTGTTCGATAATTCGGTGGAGTCCGAAGTCCCGACTCTGGACGGCGTCCAACGTACGATGTTACTAGAAGTTTAGTGGCTTGCCGGCTCAGGTGTGAACCTCGTCACTTGAACCCAGTTAAAAATTACGAGACGTACCTACCTGTGTTTAAGCTCCGTCATTCGAAAAATGGCTGGAAACTGGCATCGGGAAATGATTATTACCTTACATTAGTCGGTAAAAAGAGAGGGGCCGGGATAGCCTGGTCGGTAAGGTCTTGGCTGGCATCCCTAAGGTTGCGAGTTCGAGTCCCGCTGCCTTCCGAAGACCCGCTTATGGTGACTGGGGCACGTTAAATTCCGTCGTGGTCACAAAGTCCTCCAAGTTCCCATATCAAATCAATACCTCTGGGGGGTGACAAGCCAATTCTGGGGATCCTCTAGTTGGCCTCTGTCTCTAAAAATTAGATGGATCTACTTCCGTGTGTGTGTTGTGTCTGTCTTACTTGACGAAGGTTTAAAAGCGGGTCTCTGACCAAGCACACAAACATGAATATATATGTCTACCAACCAACCATCGGTAAAAAAAGACATGCTCGTTAAAACTGTGGAGTCGAAAGTTCCGACGGCGTTAGCTTACGATGTCGCTCGAAGTTCCGTTGAGTACCCGCTCAGGTGTCGATCTCGTCACTTGACCACGGTTTTAAATTACGACGCATGTATCGGCTTTTATTTTTTTTAAAAGTATTCTGACTGGTAAAAGCGCGCTTCGACTAACCTACTACAAAACCCCTAAAACTCAGTAAAAAAGTAACTTTTAGTTATTTCTTACAGTTCCCTCACAGACAGAGGGGTAGTGGCGGGAAGGGAGCGACAGAAAGTGCGAAAAAGACAGAAAAGGCGACGGGGGAGGGGGAAGGAGTGGGGGGAGACAGAGATTCTCCATTCTCGGGGATAGGTCGACCAGTGCGGAGTTGCAGTCAGTCAACCTCGTGGTTTTCGGGAGTTTTTGGGGGATAATAAAGGAAAATTTGGGTATAATAAAGGAAAGTTTTTTTGGGTAAAATGTTTATTCAAAATTATTTTTAATTTTTGTTCAGGTATGGTTATCATGTCTTTCGTAATATTAAAACACAGAAATAATAACTTTTGGATTGTGAAATATTGATTCGTTAGTCAACCTCGTGGTTCGGAGTTTCGGGGATAATAAAGGAAAATTTGGGTACATCTTTTTTATAAAAAAGTTTATTTATAACATTATTAGAAATGGTTGCTGAGGTATGGTTACCAGTAGTGTGTTTTGCGTAATATTAACATACACAAATATTTTTAAAAAATTATTGTGAAGTATTGATTCGTTCGTCAACCTCGTGGTTTCGGGAGTTTTGGGGGGATAATAAAGGAAAATTTAGGTATAATAAAGGAAAGTTTTTTTGGTCAATTTTTTTTATCAAAGTTATTTTGAAGTTGTTTTAGATTGGTTATCTTCTGTAATATTATAAAAAATACAATTATTTTTATTGTGAAGTATTGATTCGTTTTTGTCATCCTCGTGGTTTCCGGAGTTTTTGGGAGCTAATAAAGGAAAATTTGGGTAATATAAAGGAAAGTTATGTAAATGTTATTTGAAATTATTATTTAGGTATGATTATCAGTAGTGTTTTCTGTGTGTAATTTTAAATCGTAGAAATATAACTTTTGCTGTGAAGTATTGATTCGTTTTAGTCAACCTCGTGGTTTCGGAAATTCGGGAATAATAAAGAAAAAATTGCGTACATATGGAATAAAAATTTTTTATAAATGATTTAAAATTAGTTTTTTAAATACGGTTAGAAATTTTGTCTCTCTGTATAATGTTAAAACAAGGTAAGTAAAATTAAGGCAGAGAAATATAGCTTTTTATTGGTAAGCATTGATTCATTGGTCAACCTCGTGATTTCGAAGTTTTTGGGGGATAATAAAGGAAAATTTGGGTATAGTAAAGGAAATTTTTTTGGTAAAATGTTTATTCAAAATTATTTTAAAATAGTTTTAATTTGATTATCTTCTGTAATATTCTAAGAAATTATTTTTATTGCGAAGTATTGATTCGTTTTTGTCAACCTCGTGGTTTCGGAGTTTCGGGGATAATAAAGGAAAATTTGGGTACAGCTTGGGAAAAAAAAGTTTATTTAATTAAAAGTTTATTAGAAATGGTTGCTGAGGTATGGTTATCAGTAGTGTTTTTTTGTAATATAAAGATGCAAAAATATTAAAAAAAAATTATTGTGAAGTATTGATTCGTTAGTCAACCTCGTGGTTTCGGGAGTTTTGGGGGGATAATAAAGGAGAATTTGGGTATAATAAAGGAAAGTTTTTTGGTAAAATTTTTATCCAAAATGATTTTCAAATTGTTGTTTAGGTATGGTGATCAGTAGTGTCTTCTGTAATAATCTAAGAATTGTTTATTTTGTGGTGAAGTATTGATTCGTTTGTCAACCTCGTGGTATCGGAAGTTTTTTTGGGGATAATAACTGATAATTTGAGTATAATAAAGGAAAGTTTTTTGATAAAATTTTTTAACAAAATTATTTTGTTTTTGTCAAAATTATTTAGTGTTTTCTGTAATTTTAAAACGCAGAAATATAACTTTTGTTGTGAAGTATTGATTCGTTTTAGTCAACCTCGTGGTTTTGGAATTTCGGGAATAATAAAGAAAAAATTGCGTACATACGGAATAAAATTTTATTATAAATGATTTTAAATTAGTTTTTTAATTATGGTTAGAAATTTTGTCTCTCTGTAAAATGTAAAAACAAGGCAAGTAAAATTAAGGGCAAAGAAATATCGCTTTTTATTGATTAGTATTAATTCGTTAGTCAACCTCGTGGTTTTGGGAGTTTTGGGGATAATAAGGGAAATTTTAGTAAAATAAAGGAAAGTTTTTTGATAAAATATTACACCAAAATTATTTTGAAATTGTTTTAGGTAGGTTGGTTATCTTCTCTAATATTATAAGAAATATAATTATTTTTATTGCGAATTATAGATTCGTTTTTGTCAACCTCGTTGTTTCGGGAGTTTTGGGGGGATAATAAAGGAAAATTTTATTATAATAAAGGAAATTATTGGTCAAATGTTTATTCAAAATTATTGTTTAGGTATGGTTATAGATTGTGTCTTCTGTGGTGAAATTTTAAAACGTAGAAATGTAACTTTTTATTGTGAAGTATTGATTCGTTTGAGTTCGTTTAACCTCGTGGTTTCGGAATTTCGGGGATAATAAAGGAAAATTTGGGTACACCGTGAAATTTTTTTCTATTAAAAAGGATTTTTAAGTAGTTTTTTAGTTACGTTTAGTAATTTTGTCTCTGTAAAATTATGGCACATAAATATAGCTCTTTATTGTGAAGTCTTAATTCGTTTTAGTCAACTTCGTGATTTCGGGAGTTTTGCGGGAATAATAAAGGAAAATTTAAGTTTAATAAAGGAAAGTTTTTTTTGGTAAAATGCTTAATCAAAATTATTTTGAACGGAAAGTTATTAAAATATGGTTATCATTAGTGTCTCCTGAAAAATTATAAGAAATATAATTATTTTAATTGTGAACTAGGAAATATTATTTCGGTTTAGTCACAACCTCGGGGTTTGGGAGTTTCGGGGATAATAAAGAAAAATTTGGGTACATCGGGAAATTTCTTTTTAATTATAACATTATTTGAAATTGCTGTTTAGGTATGGTTATGAGTCGTGTTTGTTTTTTTGTATTATTAAGATGAAAAAATATTTTTAAAAAATTTATTATGAAGTATTGATTCGTTAGTCAAGCTCGTGGTTTTGAAGTTTTGGGGATAATAAAGGAAAGTTTTGGAAAAATGTTTATTGAAAATTATTTGAAATGAATTTAATTTATGTACGGGGTTGTCAGTAGTGTGTGTCTTCTGCAATATTAAGACGCAAAAAATATAACTTCTTTTTATTGTGAAATATGTATTCGTTAGTCAACCTCATGGTTTCAAGAGTTTTTTGGAGAATAATGAAGGAAAATTTTGGTATAATAAAAAAGTCTGGGTATAATAAAAAAAAATGAGGTATAATAAAGGAAAATTTGGTATAATAAAGGAAAGTTTTGGTAAAATTTTAATCCAAAATTATTTGAAATCATTGTTTAGGTGCGGTTATCAGTAGTGTCTTCTGTGTGTGTGTGTGTGCAATACTAAGGAGCAAAAAAAATTATTGTGAAATATTGATTCGTTTCTCAACGTGGTTTCCTCGTGAATTTTTGGGAATGATGAAGGAAAATTTGGGCACTTCGGTAAAAAAATATTAAAAAGGTATTAAATTTTGTTTTTCAAGTACGGTTAAAAATTATGTCTTCTGTAATATTAAAGCACAGAAATATTGCTTTTTATTGTCAAGTATTGATTCGGTAGTCGACCTCGTTTTTTTCAGGAGTTTTTTGTAGGAAACTTTCGGCACATCGGGAACAAATGTTTAGTACAACATTATTTTATTTTTTTAATACGGTTAACAGTAGTTTTTTCTGTAATTTTAAGAAACAGAAGTATAATTTTTTTATTGTCAAGTTAAGTTTTAGTTTGATAATCAACAAGTAGTTTTTTGCGAGTTTTTTTTTAAATAATACAGAAAAATTTCAGTGGTTAGGTTAAAACCACTGAAATATTTATTTGAAATTGTTTATTTGTTTTTATGTAAGGTTTAAGATGATTAGTAGTATCTTTTGTAATAGTAAGATACATAAATATAACTTTTTACGGTCATGAATTGATTCGACAGTCACCCTCGAATTTTAAAAGATAATTAAGGAAAAATTGGGTAAAATGTTTATTACAAGATTACTTAGAATATATCATAGTATTATAGTGAAAGATATATTATATTGGTAACATGCATTGTGTTACAAACAAGCTTCCAAATTTTTTTTAAGATGATCCATTAAACTCGGGTGTATAATTTGAGTAAAACGTTTATTAAAAGATTTTTTTTTGAAATTTTTACAAAGAAAAGTAAGATAAGTAAAATTTCATTAGGTATTAATTCAATATAAATTTAGACAGAATTATACACTCTTAAAACAAAAGAGTGAAATCCACTCCTATAGGGGAAGTGCATTTTCGGCACCGGAAAGGAGTGGAAATTAACTCAGACTGAGTTAAAACCACTCGTTTTAAGAGTGTAGGACGTAGATTGTTTTCTTTTATTTCTTTTACCCACTCCGAAAAAGAGTGAAATTCACTCCTATAGAAGAAGTGCATTTTCGGCACGGAAAGGAGTGGAAATTAACTCAGACTGAGTTAAAACCGCTCGTTTTAGAGTGTAGGACGCAGATTGTTTTCTTTTATTTCTTTTACCCACTCCGAAAAAGAGTGAAATTCACTCCTATAGAAGAAGTGCATTTTCGGCACAGAAAGGAGTGGAAATTAACTCAGACTGAGTTAAAACCGATCGTTTGTTTTAAGAGTGTACAAAAACGAAAAAAATTTAATCAATCAAATTTTGCTAATGCGACCTTAATTCAAAATGCCAACAAATAAGCCATTAAAAGTTATTTCGGAAACTAATTGCAAAAGTTTGTCGTTGGACAAACATTTACCTTTATTTTACAAAAAAAAGCAATTAATGCGATTTTTAATTAACGATTTCATTAGAGGCCTCATTAAGGCCTCATTATCATTCAAGTCGCTCTTAGTAAACGGGGCTTCTAATTAATCGAAAAGAAAACACACGGTTGATTCCTCATAGAATAGAAATTGTTAAATATTTTATTTGGTTTCAAAATCACAACAATGGGGAAAGTTGCATGAATTTCAAATTCATTTGAAAACAACAGTACTTTCAAGTACAACTTCGAATATGGAATTATTCACACTAGTAAAAAAATTAATTAGTATAGTCGGTAATTGAATTTAAAGTAAGCAATAGGTCATTTCTGGAGAAAACACACTCAGAATTCTCTTGAAGTGGCTTATGACGTCAGACTTAGATTTCTAGTTTTATTGGCGTGCTATTTCTCATCAACTTTGATACTACCGGGTGGTTATAAAATAACGCTCGCTATTCGGAGAGGTCTGTAGCTTGAATGAATAATCCGAATGCAACAAACATCGAGACACTTACTAATCAAGAAGGGGGGGGGGGGGGGGGAGAATGGAATCATAAAAAAAGAAACTCGTCTCTTGACCAGGGTTCTAAATTACGAGGCGTAATTGGCTGTGTTGGCCGTAATCGGTCAGTATTGGCTACGCCTCGTAATTTAGAACCCTGGTCAAGAGACGAGTTTCTTTTTTTATGATTCCATTCTACCCCCCCCCCCCCCTTCTTGATTAGTAAGTGTCTCACTTGTTGCCTTCGGATTATTCATTCAAGTTACAGACCATCTCCGAATAGCGAGCGTTTTTTTATAACCACCCTTTATATAGCTATTGAAATTACGAAATGTGTTTTGAATAATCTAAGAACCGAAAAAAAAAATACTTTTTAGTAAAACAAAGTCTAGTTATTTTCATAGATTTCCTACGCTGATTTCGATTGATCCAACAATTGACTAGGTCGGAATATCTACTGCGATCTCTACCTACTAACCTACACTTAACAACCAAACCGACAACTAATTGTTCCGTTTTCTTTCTAAAAACCAGTTCAAATTAGCATGCATAACGTTTTGAAAACGGTTGCATATATAATATATATATATATATATATATATATATATATATATATATATATATATATATATATATATATATATATATATATATATATATATATATATATATATATATATATATATATATATATATATATATATATATATATATATATATATATATAATATATACATAATATATATATATATAATAATACATACATACATACATACATACATACATACATACATACATACATACATACATACATAACATACATACATACATACATACATACATACATACATACATAATCATACATACATACATACATATACATACATACATACATACATACATACATACATACATACATACATACATACATACATACATACATAACATACATACATACATACATACATACATACATACATATATATATATATATATATATATATATATATATATATATATATATATATATATATATATATATATATATATATATATATATATATATATATATATATATATATATATATATATCGGGTAAATTAGTCACTTTTGAAGATAATTAAGATGGTATTCGTAATCTAAATTTTTTAATGTACTAGAAAAAGAAATAAGTTCGTCGCATAACGGTTCCGGTAGTTTTAGTCGTACTCTCAGGGCAGCATGATATCCACAGCTTGATGCAGCTTTAGATTTCATCCTACCCTCCCAGCCATAGACTAAGAATCCTCTAGACCAGTAAGTCAATCTGATGCCTAGCGCTCCTAAAATGTCTAAAGGAAGTAATACATTATTAATGATTGATTTGTAGATTGGCATAATTGTACTTTCCGATTGCAGCGCTACTGTTTCTTCGGAATGTATTATAATATACGTCAGTTTTTAACTGATAATTGTAATTTTCGATTTTGCGGCTACCTAATTCTTGAGAATTAATTAATACAACGCTAATAATTTGTTTAATGCTTGGTTTATTTGGAATTTCACATCCCAAAAAATTCGAATTTATTAAAATCGAAGTCTGGCACCAGAGAGTAAATTTCGGCTTCCATGACAACAAAGTTGATAAATGCATTTTAGAATAATGTTCAAATTTGTTTCTTTTTCGTCGTCTACTATCATTTTTTTGTTAATTCTTATTTAAATAATAAACTTCGAAGAATTTTCAGCAATCATAAGAATTAACGGCAGTAAGTGTATTTCATATAAATAATATTGCGAATTCTTATTCGTTTTGGGTTTTTTAGATGTCTGTTCTGAACGATAGTAAAAAAATTTCATGTTTTTATGAAAATCGAATGAAATCTATCTATTCTAAAGAGATAATTCAGTGTATTGGTTAACTTATATAATAGTTATGCTATTCTTTCTAAAGTTATAAATCCTTAAAAGATCTTGTTGCTTAAATTGCAATATATTTTACAAAAAAATTAAGTCTAAGTAATTGTTGGTTTTAAACAATAATTTTATTATGTAACGAATATCTATTTATTCATTTTTATTTTATCATTTAGAATAGGTTAAAGAAATTATAGGAATTAGTTCTACATGAAGAAATGCTTTTTTTCCGTGAAGAAATGACATACATGAAGAAAAAAACATGAAGAAGTGTAAACATGAAGAAATGCTTCATACTTACAGGATATTGCAGTCTGTTGCGTTAAAGCCTAATAAAAATAAGTAGAGTTAGTTGACCAACACTCTCCAACCTACCCTGTTTTTATGTTTTAGTTTTTGGCATTGTTTAAAACGAAAATGTTCTATGTTGTCAGTTGGTTGGTTGGTTGGTAGACATATATATTCGGGTTTGTGTGCTTGGTCAGAGACCCGCTTATAAACCTTCGTCAAGTAAGACAGACACAACAGACAACACACACACATAAGTGGATCCATCTAATTTTTAGAGACAGAGGCCAACTAGAGGATCCCCAGAATTGGCTTGTCACCCCCAGAGGTATCGTTTTGGTATGGGAACTTGGAGGACTTTCGGACCCAACAGATTTAACGAGCACGTACTCCGCATATACTCGGTGGGTCTGCAGTGGTACCGGGACTCGATCGCGGGACCTTCCGATCTCGAGACCGAGACGCTGACCACTAGGCTCCCCCCAGCCACTTGTCAGTTGAAAAATGTATTTTTGTAAATAAAGAAGTCTGTTGTTTTCAAAGAGTTTTGAATTATTTTTGAAGAGATTATTTAGAGTTCAGGCCCTCCATTGCGGACTAAAATATTCCATTTCAACACAGTCTTTACAGAAACTGATAAATTTACTGGCATAAACAAACCATAATGACATGCATAAGATACATGGCGGCGTTCTAAATAAAATTTGTACGCAATCTAACATGTTTTTATTATCTAACAAAATTGTAATAATAATTGTGCTAATGATTGCAGTGTCTCTTATCATTTTATTAAAGTATTTAAAGTTATGTGTTCTTTGTTTGTAATGTACATATTCAAAAATGGTTTGATAAGAATAAAAAAATAATGTTAAAGATTATAATAAAAAAGAAATGTGTTGATAATCATGCATTTAAATTTTATTCGTGTATTCTTTTTAATCTATATTTTAAATAATAATCAATATTTTAAAAAGTAATTTCGCGAAATATTTATTAAATGTTTTGCATAATTTAATTTAATTTATATTCTTACACTACATTTAATGTAAATGAAAATTGCTTAATAATATTGAGAAATATTGTCTTTCGAAAAGTGATTTCATTAAAAATAAATAAAGTAGGTAAAATTTGCTTCCTACTGCCTGTTCTTCCTGAGCTTTAACACAGCCAAAAAATTTATACTTTCTAATAAACCGAAAAAGTATTTAATTCATTAAATTAAACCAAGAGATAAGTTTAAGTACAACTTCAACCATTTTAATTGCATTAATATTATACCAAATCGCAGGGGCCGTAGTGAGCCTAGTGGTCAGCGTCTCGGTCTCGGGATCGGAAGGTCCTGCGATCGAGTCCCGGTACCACTGAAGACCTACCGAGTATATGCGGAGTACGTGCTCGTTATATCTGTTGGGTCCGAAAGTCCTCTAAGTTCCCATACCAAATCAATACCTCTGGGGGTGACAAGCCAATTCTGGGGATCCTCTAGTTGGCCTCTGTCTCTAAAAATTAGATGGATCCACTTATGTGTGTGTGTTGTCTGTTGTGTCTGTCTTACTTGACGAAGGTTTATAAGCGGGTCGCTGACCAAGCACACAAACCTGAATATATATGTCTACCAACCAACCAACCAAATACTCTCGAGTTAGGTTCGTAAAAAATTTGGTTCCATTGTCCGTGACTGTTATTCTCGGAATCCCTATCCTCATAAATCCCTTCCATGAAAGCATTGCACGTTGCTCTAGCAATTAGGGATTTGAGGGGAATTGCTTCTGACCAGCGACTGTATTGATCCACCATACACAACAGGTACTGATTCAGTTTTTTTTTAAAAATTCATAAATTTTTTTTAATGTCTAGGCATGACACCCAACTAAGACAAACAGGAACTGGCAGGCCGGGTGGAATTGTTTTCAAAAATGGGCCAAATTAAACTACTGTTTTCAACTTGAGTGGCAACAGTTGCCAAGGAATGAAAATAAGATATATTTGGTAAATCAATTTAGTGGGCGGAGCCACTAATTATCTAAATCCCCGATGAAATCCAGGAATGAACTTCGTCACGTGAAACAACCAATTAAACATTTTTTTAAAAAAATATTGCCCACTTGTAGCTCCAGGCCGATAATACTCTAACCAAACCCAGGATTGCAAAAATAAAATTGAAAAAACAGGAAAAGTAGGTGAAATTAGGTTAACATCTAGCTGGAATAATCTGCGAGCGATTCGATACCGATCAATATTCGATGAAGGGGACTAGGGGAGGGAGGAGAAGGATCCTCACAAGCATCCAGAGGTTTTCAAAACACGTGCGGTTTATTGGAGAATAGCAATACACTACATTTTCAAAAAGTGTCACTCTCAATAGATATTAACCCTACTAACCATAGAGATAATTGTCACAGTATTAGAGTGGCAGATCACGTGACCTCCAATTGCGGCGGCGGGACACGCATGGAGCCAAGATTACCATGGTAAAATTTGCCAGTGTTGCCATCTCTTTAATGAGAAAAATACTAAGGCGTCATCGAAAAATTACCATTCAATACTAAAATTACAAATATATATATATATATATATATATATATATATATATATATATATATATATATATATATATATATATATATATATATATATATATATATATATAATATATATATATATATATATATATATATATATATATATATATATATATATATATATATATATATAATATATATATATATATATATATATATATATATATATATATATATATCGCAAGGTCCCGCGATCGAGTCCCGGTACTACTAAAGACCCACCGAGTATATGCGGAGTACGTGCTCGTTAAATCTGTTGGGTACGAAAGTCCTGTGGGCGGTCATTGCGCAGTTTCGCACGGGTACAGGTTCCTGGAGACTATTTCCCTCCCCTTCAGGGACATGTCTAAATTGTGGAATGGCGATAGATGGCAGCATCCGTCTTATATGTGTGTGTCGTGTCCGTCCTTCTTGACGATGGTTTATGAGCGGGTCTTTGTGACCAAGCACACAAGCCTGAAAATATATGTCCACCAACCAACCAACGGCCTGTGCAGTCTAAAAGTCAGGCGAATAATCCCGCGCAGCAGCTCGAGAGCGACATTCTTTCGACTCAACTCAACCTAAGTAAAGTTACAATGATTACTTGAAATGTTAACAATAACTTCATTGCAAAGAATGGGGCCCGGATGGCCGAGTGGTTTGGACCATTAAGCTAGCAGTCTGCACGCTGTAACGGGCGCGGGTTCGATTCCCGCCTTCGCCCTGGGTGTACTTTCCTTTCTCTGTGACTGTAAAAATTCTTTCCGTGTCTGTCTTACTTGACGAAGGCTTATAAGTGGGTCTCTGATCAAGCACACAAGCCGGAATATATATGTACCCTACCCCTTGCAAAGAATTTGTGCAGATTCAAATTGGTTAATTTTGTTAAATATTAATTTTCGAAACTAAAACTCGAAACAACAACTTAAGTGGCTCGAATTTCTGTTGATAGTATAACTACTATTATTATTTTTCATCATATATTTTTATTATTAATTTTAAAATAATAATTTCTAAAAATTATTAAAAATTTCTAAAAATTTCACACAAAAAAAGAAAACTAAAACTTGAAACAACATATCAATTTAAGTGTCTCGAGTTTCTGTTTATATTATTATTTTCAATATAATTTTATTGTTATAATTTTTTATTATTCGTCGAAAAAATTATAATACCTAATAATAATTAATATTTCTAAAAAATAAAAATAAATTTCAAAAATAATTAATAATTCACAAAAAAACGATATTTTTTTATATCAATAAAAATAATTTACAAAACTAAAACTTTGAACAATATATATCAATTTAGGTGTCTCGAGCTTTTGTTAATAATATTGTTTTTTATTATTATCATCATTATAATATTATTATTATTAATCTAAAAATAATAATATTTTTTTAGAATTTTTAAAATTTCTGTAAATTTCACAAGAAAAACCAAACGATATATATATTTTTTTCTATATCAATAATAAAACTTGAAACAACAATAAAGTTAGGTGTCTTGAGTTTCAGTTAACAATATTATTATTTTCCGAAAAAATCTATCATTATAATAATATTATTATTAATTTAAAAATAACAATAATTTCCATGAATTATTTAAACTATAAATTTCACAAGAAACAAAGACGATATTTTTTTTCTACATCAATAATTTTTTTTTTCTCAGAAGTCAATAGTTGTGAAGTGAATATCTATCCTTAACTGTGTTTTCCGGGAAACCGGCTTCGAACATTTTCGCTTCCCCCCACAATTGAAGTGTCTCGAGTTTCTGTTAATTTTATTATTATTTTCATTATTATTTTATTATTATGAATTTAAAAATAATAATGCTTTCTTAGGATTTTTTAAATTTCTATAAATTTCATAAGAAAAAACAAACGATATATATTTTTTCTATATCAATAAAAAAAAACTTGAAACAATAAATCAATTTAGGTGTCTCGAGTTTCTGTTAACAATATTATTGTTTTCAATTCTATTATTATGAATTCGAAACTAACAATAATTTCTAAGCATTATGAAAACTTTCTATAAATTCCACAAGAAAAAAACACGCGATATTTTTTTTTTCTATATCAATAAAAAAAAATTCTCAGAAATCAATGGTTGTGAAGTGAACATCTATCCTTAGCTGTGTTTTCCGGGAAACCGGCTTCGAACATTTTCGCTTCCCCCCACCATCGGTGTAGGGGGGTGGGCACAAATTCATGCATCCACATACCCTATGCAAGCGACCCGCTCACACATACACACATTGCAGCACAAACTTCGCTGCCTCGGAATGCTTAGAAGTCGATCCTACTATAAGATGAGTGGGGTTGGTGTGGTTTTGGTGAATAAAGTCGCACTAGAGCAGTGGCTCCCACCTTTCCTGGACCATCGCCTCGTATTTTAGGTTGATCAACATCCATCGCCCCCTTTTAATTTTCATGTTATGTCTAATCATAATTTGAGTTAAAGTGTAACTATAAAACAATTTTATAACACTTACTACCGTTTATAAAAACAACCTAAAAAAGCTTTATCCGGTCACTTTTAAATAAAATAGAAAAAACATAAAACACATTTTCAACATATTTTTAAAGAAAAAAATTGAAATAATTAACTAGATATTTTTATCAAATGGGGTTTGACTATAGATAATTATATCTTGGATCAGGAGTAAAATTCTTGTTGTCTTACTGAAGTTTCTAGAAAATTTTAGAAAAAGTTGAATGTAAAATTGGCTGGTTTGGTTATGGTTGGAGAATGGTTTTACTGTACAAAGGTACAACAATATTTTAATTGCCCCCCCCCCCCCCTTGAATACTCATTGCCCTCTGATCACCCCTCAAGTATTTTTTGCCCCCTTGATAACACAAATCACCCAATTGGGGGTGATCGCCCCCAGGTTGGTAACCCTGCACTAGAGCTACACGTGGGGAAATTGGTAGCTCGGTTACTGTACGATTCGTCGCCAAGTGGGCGCAGAGCGCGCCAATTGTGGACTCGAAATGCCCGCACCAAGACTGGAATGTGCGGATTCTTGGAGAACGAATTTAAACTTTGAATTATGCGGAGGTAGGACAAGGGGGCTGGTTGCCCAAATGGAAACTATAAGACTCGTTAATTTGCTAGATATAAATTATATTTGTAATACTATGAAAATCTTTTATTGATAATTGCAACAGCCTCTTTAAACTTAATAAAATTAAAATGCTTCTACAAGATTCAATCGTGTCCTTTCAATGTTTGAGTTTGGTGTTGACTACCTCCGATCGTATATACAACAAAACGTTACTGTTACGATTTAGAGTCATGTTCAAGTGACCTCTCCTCCCGAGATGGCACAAATTTAACCTTAGAGTGACATCGTAGGCGGTTGGCGTCAAATATTTGGACTAGGGCAACGGTCCCATAAAGCGCTTTCTGCCTCTTTCAAAACAAATAATGCAAACTATCAAAAAATCCTATTTTGATACATTAAAATTTATTTTCTTTGTTTTATATTTATTTTAAATAAAGTTTCTCTTGCGATTTTTGCGAGTGGCAATGGTGATTTCATCATTAAAAAGTGCATTCTTATGCTTTTTAAATGGGTATTAAATTTTGCATTTTTTTAGTAATTTAAGTAACTTCGAATTCGTTTTTTTTTTGCAGTTTAAGGGGATACGGTACCCAAAACATTATTTCTAGAAATAATAACATAAACTTGTAAATTATAGTGGTTAGTGGTTTTATATAATGTTTGCTCTAAATAAACATTTTCTAGCAATAAAAACAGATATTTACAAGTAGTTTAAAAATTTTTTTTTAATCAAAATAGTCAAAATTTTGAACTTTTTTAAAACGCTACTCCTCTTCCAATTTTGAGAATAACTCCACCAAACTTTTATAGTTTGTTTTTACAACTATTTGTTCAAGAACTGTGCATGGATTTTAAAATGTGAGCTAGAGTTAAAAAGTAACATGCAATTATACAGAAAATCACAAAAAAAAATTAAAAAATTTAATTTAACATTAAAAAATAACTATACATAGTAGACCTTATTCCATGCACAATTTTGGGCACCATTTATGTAAGAACACAGGTTAAAAATTAGACAATTCTAACGTGATTAGCAAAAATACCTTAAGAATTTATTAAACACAAGAATTGAAAAACGCGAAGCAGAGAAAACAGGTTGAAAGCAGACGAAATACGTATTCAAACTTATAGGAATGACTCCAAAAAATATTTAATAAATTTTTTTCTACAAAATATGTTATTATGAAACTTTCAGTAAATGTTTAGAAAAATATTGTGAATAATAAGAAGTAAAAACTGAAAAATCGATATTTTGACCAATTTTTGAGTACCGTATCCCCTTAATTAACTTCTAGTTTCGATGCTTCTTTTTTTGTCGCATATCACACTTACCTTTATCATTTGTAGCTTGGACTAAAAAGCTTCCATTTTTCACGTTATAAACGTAGTGTGGAAGCTAAAAAAGGGTCTAAACTGTCATTTTCTAAAAGTATAACTAAAATATAGGATTCAATACGTTCATTGGCGACTTTTGACAATAAAAAAGTACAGCCTATTTTTATTTTTCGATTAATTCGATTACCTTGTTAGAAAAATCAATCAGGAATCTGAATATCGGGTTAAAAAGTAATTTATTTAATTTTATTTTAGTTTTGAAATCACTTAAAAGAGCCGGAAACGTGATTCTGCTTCCAATCGATCGTGACGTATTTAGTGCCTAATAACTATTATTGCGCAAACTCAACTTCAACTCATTCGAAGGCTGTGTCCTGACGACGACATCAAATGCCACAAATGCAACAAAACTTGGCGATCGCCAAGGGCGCCAAGCGATGCAATAGCATGTGGATGACTCTGCCAAGTCGCCAAGTTTTGTTGCATTTGGGGCATTTGATGTCGTAGTCAGGACACAGCCAAAGAAAGTGACATCGATTTGGTTACAAATTGAGACACTGTTCTACGTTACTCCCCACGTGACTTCCTGTTTGAGTTTGATATCAAAATTTGAATTTAAAATTAAAGAGGAATTAGAGAAAAGTATAAAAATTAGTTTTTTTTAATACAATTTCGAATCGTATGCATTCAATTTAAAGCAAAAAAAAATGTCGTGTAATTCCTTATTTTAAATTCAATTTGATGAAGTCGCCAATGAACAGACCGGACCCTATATGTTAGTTATGCTTTGGAGAATGTGAGATATGCAACTAGAAACTAGAACCTTCAAATATACTTTTGGGGTTGTTTTTACCAATATGGTCAGATAAAGCAACCCTAGAGGGTAGGGTAGGTAGGTAGGTACTATATATTCGGCTTGTGTGCTTGATCAGAGACCCGCTTATAAGCTTCGTCAAGTAAGACAGACACAGAAAGAATTTTTACTGTCACAGAGAAAGGAAGTACCCCCAGGGCAAAGGCGGGAATCGAATCCGCACCCGTTACAGCGCGCAGACTGCTAGCGTAATGGTCTGCGATGCAAACCACTCGGCCATCCGGGCCCCTGCAACCCTAGAATGAATAGTATTTTTCATTTATTATTTTTTTTGCAGTCAATTTACAGGGTGTCCGTAAAAGAATGTCCGAATTTTAATTGTATGTTACAAGAGTTTATTTTATACTAAATATAACAAATCATACATGACATTGAAGGAAAACTAACCTTGTTTTTCCTATAAGTGCTCAATGTGGGCGCCTTTAGTGATACGGCACCCATCCAAACGAAAATGCCATTCTTCCCATACTGTCTGCAGCAAGTCCGGAGTAATGGAAGCAACAGCCTGTGCAATTCTACCTTTCAAGGTTTTTTAAATCGTGGGTTAGGGGTGGAACGTAGACCCGATCTTTTAC
This sequence comes from Oedothorax gibbosus, assembly GCA_019343175.1. NCBI lineage: Eukaryota > Metazoa > Arthropoda > Arachnida > Araneae > Linyphiidae > Oedothorax > Oedothorax gibbosus. The sequence continues at coordinate 23,683 of JAFNEN010000263.1, forward strand.
GAAGCCCCAAAGGAAGAAATCACAAGGCGTGAGGTCAGGTCACAATTTGAAACTCGGACATTCTTTTACGGACACCCCGTACATTGCTATGTGTATGGGACTGGTATGCGTTGAATCTGCAGTAGCCCATTCATAATTTCACTGCAAGTTGCATTGGGTGCTTGCACAGATCAATTGACAACGGCTCTAAATTATGCGGCCTGTCGCCAAAAGCCCTCGTTTAGCTCTTGTGCGACGTTACTTAAACCAAACTAAATTCCTAATGCTGATTTGGCTACCTGCTCACCTCTTAAATGACAGCCTCGCCACTTGACGGTGTTTTTTTAATTTAAAAACTTGACATTTACGTCCCGTCGCAAACTTCTCCCACGTAGCTCAAGCTCGACCCAAACTCCCCACACCCTCCAGTAGGATCGGCATTCCCTCCCTACCCCAAACCAACTGCTCATGCTCCCCTCTTCTATCACTCCCTTCCTTCCACCCACCCCCTAGTTTTACTCTTCTGTCTCTCCCTCTCCCACTATCTGTCTCTCTCTTCCTAAGCACTCCTCGTGGTATAGTCGGAACAATCCGGGTTGGTCCATTGCGATCGAGAAGGGGGGGAGAGAGAGAGAGGGGATGGGAGAAGAAAGTTTCGGGGTGTGTGAAAGGGGAGGTGATCGAGGGAGAAGTGTTGTTTGGGGTTCGTGTTATTTTATGTTGTTTTTCATTTGCGTGTTTTGCGGTGGCGTAGCGCTAAGGAGTTGTAACATTGCCTCACCAACCTTAAGGCCATAAAAGTCCTTCGTGACGTCACGCTATCCGTCCGGTTCGGATTGTTGGCTTTTCCGAATAAAAAAGTATAAAAGTCGAATGTTTCGAAAGTTCGAATTATCGCACAGCAGGTTATACTTTTGAGACTTCAAACAAGTTTCATTCCGCTCTTTCGGAACATCCGACATCCCGAATCGGACGGATAGTGTGACTTAAAAGATCTTACTCGTAGGACGACTGCTCTGCAGAATAGAGCTGGTAAGAGAGAACCAGTTACTATTTAATCTCTATTACATGCAATTTTGTTCGATAAACGTTCGGATGACGTTAACACCAACCATAGCTGAAATCCTCCACATGTATTTTATTTTATTTTATTTTATTTTATTTTATTTTATTTTATTTTATTTTATTTTATTTTATTTTATTTTATTTTATTTTATTTTATTTTATTTTATTTTATTCTATTTTATTCTATTTTATTCTATTTTATTCTATTTTATTTTATTTTATTTTATTTTATTTTATATCACATACTAAACCCCTAATTTTTTTAGAGATTGGTCATTCAGTCACACGCATTATTATTAAGTCCGAAATAAAGTAACTCATTTCTTCCATATGACAAGGTTAGTTGGATGGCCGGATCCTCAGCGAGAAGGTTCCGGGTTCGAATCCTACTATCCATCTATAGACAGTTTAGGTGATTTGGTTGAATTAACGTTGCACTGCAGCTAAGCGAAGGCTACTGACGATAGACCTCTTATTTCCTATGGACAGATATGTGTTGAGTAAAAAAAATCGACAAAATCACCGCGTTTTCCGAGTACACTGGGGGACGTACATAAATTACGTCTCGCAAAATTTTGACTTTTTTGACCCCTCCCTCCCCCTATGTCACGCTGCGTCACGTTTGATCGAACCCCTCCCCCTAAAATTTTGTCACGTTGTTACCCCCCCCCCCCCCTTAAAGAAAAAGTTAAATTTAATATTTCCCTTTGTTTCTGAAATTTGAAAAGAATGCAGATTTTTATATTTTTAAAAAAATTAAATTGAAAAGAAAAAAATGTAAAACTTATCTTGGTTAAATAATTTATTCATAGGAATATATCAACATTGTGTATTTACATTTCCATTGTACAAGGTCTAACTATCCATTCGCTAAAGTCTCCTAAAAAAGGGGATCTGAGAGCAATCGGAATTGTCTAGTTCTGGGTCTTTTGGTGTTCGTCCAGGTAGCTGCCAGTCCTCTAATTGGTCAAGATTGTGTCTCAATTTAGCGTGTTACGAAGTACCGTTACGAAAAGGTCTGTAAAATATAGGAGACTAATAATGCCGACGTTGTTGCGTATAATAATCTCCCCATCTTCTTTCTGAAATAAAATGTTTTTCTTATAAAAAAAAGATTTCAATTTTTTGTTCTCAAAAACTTTATTTTATGTAAAACAGATTTTCCTTGCAAAATTGGAAATTTTCGAATCGTTACGTCACGCAAGCGATTACCCCCCCCCCCCCTCAATGTCACGACCCGTCACGTTGCCGCATACCCCTCCCTCCGCCCCTCCGAGCGTGACGTAATTTATGTACGTCCCCCAGGGTCGGACGTAATCATTGAATCGGTAGAGTTCTCGAAGGCGTTAGTGTACGATGTCGTTTGAACTCGCATTGAGTGAGCGTAGTTCAAAGTTACGGCGACACTGGTTTGCTTTGGGTGCCCGCTTAGGTGTCGACCTCGTCACTTGACTAGGGTTCTAAATTGCAAGGCGAAATAGACTATGTTAAAGCTCCATGGAAGCTAAAAATAGGCAGCCGGAAAACGCACAACCTAACCTAACATACTCACTAGGGGCCCGGGTGGCCGAGTGGTTAATATAGCTGCCTCCGCTAAAAGTCTGCGCACTGTACCGGGTGCGGGTTCGATTCCCGCCTTTGCCCTGGGTGTAATTTCTCTCTCTGTGACGTAAAAATTCTTTCTGTGTCTGTCTTACTTGACGAAGGTTTATAAGCAGGTCTCTGATCAAGCACACAAGCCTGAATATATATGTCTACCAACCAACCAACCTACTCACTAAAATGGGCTGGGATAGCCTGGTTGGTAAGGTCTTGTACTGGTAACCCTAAGGTTGCGAGTTCGAGAGCCCTGGCCGCCGAAGACCCCCGTGTATACGCTAATGGTGACTGGTGCACGTTAAATTCCGTCGTGGTCACAAAGTCCTCCAAGTTCCCATACCAAATCAATACCTCTGGGGGTGACAAGTCAATTTTGGGGATCCTCTAGTTGGCCTCTGTCTCTAAAAATTAAATGGATCCACTTACGAGCGGTAGTGCTGCCCTCTATTGAGAGCGAGTCTGCTGCTATTTGTGTGTGTGTGTGTGTTGTGTCTGTCTTACTTGACGAAGGTTTATAAGCAGGTCTCTAAGCAAGCACACATGACACAAACCTGAATACATGTCTACCAACCAACCAACTCACTAAAATAATACAACCCTCTATAAAAACTCCAAAAATACTTCAATATAAGAAACGTTGGCCCGTCCGTGGCCGAGTGGTTAGGGCATCAGCCTAGAGATTCAACCTTCTCAGGAGTGCGGGGGTTCGAATCCCACCTACTGCCAGTCATCCTATAAATCGGATCTTCCGTGCTGGAAATAGTAGAAAAAGCCTCATCACGGATGGGCCCGAGTACACAGGGACAGAAGTGCTCGTTAAATCTGTGGAGTCCAAAGTCCCGCCGGCGTTAGCGTACGATGTTGCTCGAAGTTCCGTTGGGTGCCCGCTCAGGTGTCGACCTCGTCACTTGACCAGGGTTCTAAATTACGAGGCGTTATTGGTTGTGTTAAAGCTCCTGAAGGAGGCTAGAAATAGACAGCCGGAAACGATTACCTTACCTAAGAAAACGTTTTTTTACGTGAAGCGTTAGTTGGCCTCTGTCTCTAAAAATTAGAGGGATCCACTTATGTGTGTGTGTTGTCTGTTGTGTCTGTCTTACTTGACGAAGGTTTATAAGCGGGTCGCTGACCAAGCACACAAACCTGATATATATGTCTACAACCAACCAACCAACGTGAAGCGATTCTAAAGCCAGTTTTAACGAAATCATTGCATCAAAGCCTATAGTACTAAAATAGCCCTTGTGTAGTTCTAGTGCGACGATAATTCAACCTTATCTATCGTACTAAATTAGGTTGGTTGGTACATGTATTTCCGGCTTGTGTGCTTGATCAGAGACCCGCTTATAAACCTTCGTTAGGGCCGTAGTGAGCCTAGTGGTCAGCGTCTTGGTCTCGGGATCGGAAGGTCCTGCGATCGAGTCCCGGTACCACTGAAGACCTACCGAGTATATGCGGAGTACGTGCTCGTTAAATCTGTTGGGTCCGAAAGTCCTCTAAGTTCCCATGCCAAATCAATACCTCTGGGGGTGACAAGCCAATTCTGGGGATCCTCTAGTTGGCATCTGTCTCTAAAAATTAGATGGATCCACTTATGTGTGTGTGTTGTCTGTTGTGTCTGTCTTACTTGACGAAGGTTTATAAGCGGGTCGCTGACCAAGCACACAAACCTGAATTTATATGTCTACCAACCAACCAACCAAACCTTCGTCAAGTAAGCCAGACACAGACAGAATTTTTACTGACACAGAGAGAGAAAGTACACCGGGCAAAGACGGGAATCGAACCAGCACCCGGTACAGTGAGTAGACTGTTATCGTAATGGGCTGCGATCAAACCCACTAGGCCAACCGGCCCCCTAAATTTGGCGATTTTGCATTAGAGTTCTACCTGTTTGTTACAGATAATTACGCCAAAATCCAGATACATTTTTCTCGAGCCAAATCAACAAATTCAACTTTTCTCTCCTCTCGGACTCCGCCAAAGTTCTTTGTTTCTCGAAACGGGTATTCCACATATGCCCACTGATTGGCGGATTCGGCCGAAGGGGTGTTTGAACCCTTCGATTGTTCTTTTTCTTTTTTCTTTCTTTTTCTTTCTTCTTTTTTTTTTCGGTAACCTTTCGCATGGAAATTGTATCTGGAGCGATACACGCACGCTTCTTTTTGACAAAATCGTAGGTTTTTCATATGCTGTGTTTTGTGGAAGAAGCCGGTATATATATATACACACACCTTTGAAATAGTTCAGAAGAAATGTATATAAGAATAGGAACATAATTATTAAATTTTTAGGGTAAAATAATGTTGACTAAATTCGCGGAATGATTCTCTAAAACCACGATTATGCTTTAATTGTCACTGGGGGCTGGGGAGCCCAGGCGGTTAGGCATTCGCCTAGCATGCGAAAGGTCCCAGGTTCGGGTCCGGACATCGCCAAAATAACTACCGACCTATAAACGGCCCGTGCAGCCAAAAATGTCCGACGAATAATACCCCGTGTGGTGGGAGTGCACGTTAAATATCCTTCAAAGTCCTAACTCTGCGTACGATGTCGCCCTTAACGGTTGCGTTGGGTGCCTACTCAGGTGCCGGCTCGTCACTTGACTGTGGTTTTAAAATACGACGCCCGTCGCCAATAGCCCTCGTGTAGCTCTAGTGCGACGATATTCAAGCTAAACTAAAGTTTAATTGCCACTAGCTACAAACCAATAGGTTAATATATGATTTGAAAAACTTAACTAAGTCGCACGACATTCCCTTGATGACCAGGGCCTGCAGTGCTGAAAAAATATAGTTCCTAGTCGAGCAAGTTCTTAGAAAAATAAATACGAGCCTGGATAAAAATTTTACTTGCCTGAAATTATTTTATAAGGATGATAAACAATGATAATGCTCTAAATATGCAATATTCCTCGCTTTTAAATAGAATGAAAACATTTTCATATCAACGTACAAAGAATCTCGTAGTGAATTATATATTTGACGTCATTTCAAACTGATCGATGTCACAAAAATAATTTTATTTTAATTTATTGTCTAAAAGAAGAAAATTTAATTTTTTGTCTAAAAGTTTCTCGAGCGTTTGTTGCGATTGGAAATGGTGATTAAATTCTAATAAAAATAACTTCCTATGCTTTTTAAATGAGCATTAAATTTGGCAGTTTTTTAAATAATTGAAGTACTTCGAATTCGAATTCTTTTCTGAAAATTTCAATGTATTCTAATTTCGATGCGTTGAATTTTTTGACGTATCACACTTGTCCGTAGCATTTGTAGTTTGGACTATGAAAGTGGGTGACGGACAAACGGACTGAATGATTATAATACCTTCCACTTTTTATGTTATAAACGTAGTGTGGAAGCTAAAAAGTAAAATTATCAACATCAACTGTGAAAAAAATTTCAAAAATAGTTACCCTCAACTAAAAAAAATCGAAAACTTAATATATCACTACATTCAGTCCGTCGACCTACCAACGCTCGTCACATCCCTATAGTTTTCCATGAATTTTTTTTTAAATAAATAAATAAATTATACTTATACAATATCATATTTTAAATGATATTAATTATTTTAATATTAATTTTTTTATGCAATTATTATACGGGTTTTTTTAATTTTCGTTTTTATGGATGTGTTTTTTTGTATCAATTATTATTTTATTTTGTTAATTATTTTATTTATTATATATTATTTTTATATGTCGTGTTTGGCCGAAAATAGTCGACGAGATAATCATAATCCATAAAGCCCTATTTCACCTGTCCCTTTCGGACAAGTTGGAAAAAAATTCCGTGCAGCATCCGAATTTGTACTGGCCTTTGGAAACTCGAGCAATTGATTTTCCTACTCTACGACGAATCTTTCAAGTTTAGTTTAGTTTAGTTTGAATTATCGTCGTACTAGAGCTACACGTGGGCTATTGGCGACGGGCGTCGTATTTTAGAACCACAGTCAGGTGACGAGCCGACACCTGAGTTGGCACCCAACGCAACCGTTAAGGGCGACATCGTACGCAGCGTTGGGACTTTGGAGCATATTTAACGTGCACTCCCTCTACACGGGGTATTATTCGTCGGACATTTTTGGCTGCACGTACCGTTTATAGGTTGGCAGTTATTTTGGCGATGACAGGACCCGAACCTGGGACCTTTCGCATGCTAGGCGAGCGCCTAACCGACTGGGCTCCCCAGCCCTTACGAACCTTTCAAGAAGTTCTCCTATTAAAATAGAAAACTCGTTAAAAAAAAGTCCGCCGATAAGAGAAACTCCAAAATAAACATTTTTATCATTCGCAACACTAAGGGGCACGCGCTCGCACTACTAAATCTTTCATCAAAAGTCATAATAACTAATTATCCATATTACTGAAATTGACTGAGTCATTATTGGAACTTTAAATCAATATTTATTTATTTTTCCAACCTCATTACAAATATATTACCCGTTATCATCGATAAACACGTGTTTGGAGCTGGGGAGCCCAGTCGGTTAAGGCGTTCGCCTTGCATGCGGAAGTGCCCGGGTTCGGGTCCGGTCGTCGCCGAAATAACTGCCGACCTATAAACGGCCTATGCAGCCAAAAAAATGTCCGACGAATAATACCCCGTGTTGAGGGAGAGAACGTTAAATATGCTTCAAAGTCCCAACGCTGCATGCGGATGCGATCTAGCCCTTGGGTGCCTACTCAGGTGTCGGCTCGTCACTTGACTGTGCTGTGGTTCTAAAATATGACGCCTGTCGCCAATAGCCCTCGAAAAGCTCTAATGCGACGATAATTCAAACTAAACTAAACTAAACTAAACTAAACAAGCGCAACAGATCTAGTGCGCGGTCACTCCACCACCTTTGGCGCGATTCGAGCTGTTAGTCCGCCAATACCTCGTCGCCAAGACCACGTGGACCACTGCGGCATTAGTTTCTCCTGGACGTATTCCCCCTCCCCTCCCTTTTCCCTCTCCCCACCCGGCTGATCAATACCGTACTGGGACTCTGGTAAAAGGTGCGCTGCTTCGGAAAGGTCTAATCGCGGCCCGTTGTACTCTGGGCGGCAGATGCGAGGCCCTGTGTGAAACTAACCATACAATTGGAGAGTTTAGTGGAAGAATGTGCTAAGTGACAAAAAAGTGAAAATGACAATATGATCTATAAAATGTTTCCTTTGTATTTAAATCTCATAAAAATGGTGCTTTAAAACTGTGAAAAATATCTTTTTTTATCTATAATAATAAAAGAAAGAGTCTGTCTGTATGTCTGTGGATCGTAAAAGACCTACTTATACTGCCCTCAGAAATTCGAAATTTTTAAGATAGATTCCCCTTAATACAAACGTGTACACCTGATGCTTAGTTTGTTATATTTGTTCTATTTTTAGAGAAAATTCTAATTTTCTGATAAAAATACACCACTTTCGCTCAAATCCGATCATTCTTTCCCTTTCGTGTTGCCATTCGACAGAAGAAATTAAAATGAGCACAAAAATTAAATAAAATTGAAATTGCTTTTATTTTTTTGCTATTACCTTCAGAAACTAAATTACTGATTTGAAAAATAATTGAACGTGCCAATGAGCTAAATGTTTTTTGTTTTTTTAAAAAAAAACCAGAATGGAGGTTTTGACGTGAAATAACATTGTTATACAATTATGGTTAATTTTGAATTTATCAGGAAAATTGCGATGACAGTAAGTTCATAATGAGGAAGATTTTTGTGATATGAGGATGTGCATTTTATAGTGATGTATTTTTATTTTGGAATTTTAAAGCAATATAATAGTAACGGGATTTTATTCTTTATAATGAACGGGAACAAAGGCAAAGCTTATTATACTACAGCAAATTAAATGGCACATATACTTGGATCGATTTGATATTCTTTTAGTCGGTGCGAAGTACGGGTATTTATTTGCTAGTTTAACACAAAGTGGGAAAGGTGGGAATGTTTTATGTCCAATGACACAAAAATCCCAATTTTTTCAAAAATGTCACTTAGCACGTTTTGCCACCAAGCTCTTCAGTTCAGAGTTAGCTAATAATGTAATTTTAGCTTCTACGCTACTTTTAATAAAGTAAAAAATTGGAAGGCATTAAAATCATTCAGCCCATCTGCCTTTTACAGAACGGGCCGACTCGGCGGCGCAACGGTTAAGGAGCTAGCCTTTGGGTTCGGGTTCGAATCCCGGTAAGGCATGGATGTTTGTGTTTGTCGAGTATATGCGCAGTACGTGCTCGGTAAATCTGTTGGGTCCGAAAGTCCTGTGGGCGGTCATGGCGCAGTTTCCCACGGGTACAGGTCCCGGGAGACTATTTCCCTCCCCTTCAGGGACATGTCTAAATTGTGGAGGTGGCGATAGATGGCAGCATCTGTCTTATATGTGTGTGTATGTCGTGTCCGTCCTTCTTGACGATGGTTTATAAGCGGGTCTTTGTGACCAAGCACACAAGCCCGAAAATATATGTCAACCAACCAATCAATCAACAGAACGCGCGCGCGAAACACGCTTATAAACCATCGTCAAGTAAGACGACACAGAAAGAATTTTTACTGTCACAGAGAGAGAAATTACACCCAGGGCAAAGGCGGAATCGACCGCACCCGGTTACAGTGCGTCAGAACTGTTAGCGGAGGCAGCTATCTTAACCACTCGGCCACCCGGGCCCCTAACAAGTGGGAGACGTAGTATTGAAAGCAAAAAAAATCAGCCAAGGCTATATCCCGAATTTCATTAGAAAATTTTAATTGGAAGTATGTTTAAAATTTAAATAAATAAAAAATTTAATCTATATTGAAATAAGCAATGAAAATTCAGTTTTAGCTTCCACACTACGTTTATGACGGAAAAAAAAGTGAAAGGTATTATAATAATCGTTTAGTCTGTCTGTCCGTCACCCACTTTCATGGCAAAAACTATAATTGCCATAAACAAGGCACGTAAAAAAAATATCAGTCCATCGAAATTATCTGACATTGAATTTGAATTACTTCAATTAAGAAAAAAGTCGCAAAATTTAATACTATATATAAACAAGTAGGTTTGTAACAGAATCTGTCACTTAACCCGCTTCCACACAACAGTTGTATTTAACAGGTAAAAAACTCACCAAACACAGCATTAATTCTATATTAAACATTTACATGCTAAATTTGGCTAGTTTTATTTATTTTATTTCGAAAATTCAATAATTATTACTTATCGTTTGCAAAAATTAATTTATATTTCAAAGAATAAATATGTAATATTCCCTCGCTTTTAAATAGAATGAAAATATTTCATCTCAACATACACAAAATCTCGTAGTGAAATATATTTGACGTCATTTCAAACTGATCGATGTGGCAAAAATAAATTTATTTTAATTTATTGTCGAAAAGAATTAAAGTTTCTCGAGCGATTGTTTCGAATGGCAATGGTGATTTAATTCTAATAAAAATGGCTTCCTATGCTTTTTAAATGAGCATTGAATTTTGCAGTTTTTTAAATAATTGAAGTACTTCGAATTCGAATTCTTCTCTGAAATTTTCAATGTATTCGAATTTCGATGCGCTGAATTTTTTTGACGTATTACATTGTACGTAGCATTTGTAGTTTGGATTATGAAAGTGGGTGACAGACCAGACAGACGGACTGAACGAATATAATACCTTCCACTTTTTACGTTATTAACGTAGTGTGGAAGCTAAAAGTATGATATTCTATGAGTGTTCATAACATTTATTTCGAAAGATGCACAATGTGTTCTATTTTAAAAATAAGACGTAATTTTTCATTTATATTTAAGCATTTATTATTGACGTTTTATTACTAATTATTCCTTTTGGATGAGGTTTTTTCATTGTCTTTTGTTTCTTAAATGGTATCTAAAAATCATTATTTGTAATACATACAAATAAATTTAGCAAACGATAAGCAAAAATAATTGAATTTTCGATGAAAACCAATTCCAATCTATACCACATTAAATCCAATAATTATCTACAAATTTCAAAAATAATAATTTTTAAAAAATGTCATGTCTAAAAATGTTTCGCCCGAACAGGGACTCGAACCCTGGACCGTTAGGTTAAAAGCCTAACGCTCTACCGACTGAGCTATCCGGGCTCAGGTGAAATCGATCTGTGTAATTTGAGTCTAAAAGGTTAAAGAAACCAAGACTCCAAGACTGCCGATAAGAAGGGTTAGGGTTGGTTTGAATTATCGTCGACAGAGCTACGCGAGGGCTATTGGGCGTAGTTGTTTAGAACCACAGTCAAGAGACGAGCCGACACCTAAGTATAGGTACCCAACGAATACTTTTAAGGGGGAATGGGCGGCGCGCTGGACCCGTGGTCTCCAAAGCAAAGTGCATCAGTGTTAATCCTATGGAGAAAAAAATATTTTCTTTGCCACATTTCTCCGGCTGTATTGAATATTTTTGCAAGCGTATTTTTTATGTGATAAATGTAGCTGACTTACAGGTCCCGACCTTCCCACTTTTTGAAATTGGTTCGAATATTTTTTTTTAATTTTCAAAAAATAATTTTACACAAAATATTCGAAGCAATTTCAAAAAGTGGGAAGGTAGGGACCTGTAAGTTATCTACATTTATTATTAAAAAAAACCATTTGTAAAAAATATTCAAAACAGCCGGAGAAATGTGGCAGAGAAAATAGTTTTTTCGCCATTGGATTAACACTGAGGCACTTGAGTTTGGAGACCCGCGGTCCAGTGCGCCCATCCCCCCTTAAGGGCCGCACGGGCCGTTTATAGGTCGGCAGTTATTTTGGTGATGCCCGGACCCTAAACTGGGACTTTCCGCATGCAAGGCGAACTCCTTAACTGATACGGAAAAAAATGACGTTAAAAAATATTAATAAAACATTTATTGAACAAAAAAAAAGACAATTACTCTCCGTACTGTGAGACAGTTTCTAGAGATTAAATAAATAGATAAACAAATAAATCGCCCAAAAAATTCCGTTTACCTTACTTATAAGCATAACAGATTTCAATGTACTTCTTCAAAGCATATATAGTGTATTTCAAATAGCCTATAATAATAAAAAATATTTTTAATTAAAAATTAAAAAATATTTTGACGAAATCGAAATCGTGGTTCTTTTTTATATAACCCCCAGGGTGAAAATATCAGAAATGCGTGATTTTGTTTCGATCTTTTTAAAGAACAGCTGCTCTCTTCTCTGTTCTTTTAAAAATAACAGTTCTTTAACCTGTTCTTTTTTACAAAAGTTACTTTACACGTGGAAGAATTCAGGAAAATATAAATATATCTTCATTAAAATTAACAAGGTTTTTTTTGTGTTGTGTTTATATATCGGAAAGGTTTACATATTTTTTTATTATAAATGATTTTGCTTAAAAATATATTATAGCAAGATAGAAGGTTTACAGATTATTTTAGTTCAAATATTTTGGATGATAGGTTAGGTTTTAATCATCTTCGCACAAGAGGGCTGTTGGTAACGGCTGTCGTAATTTCGAACCACAGTCAAGTGACAAGACGACACCTAAATGCGCACTCAACTCAAACTAGGACGTCATTATAGATTATAAAAAAATAATTTATGACAAAGCTATTTTAAATAAACATTTAACATAACAATTACTCTAATAAACATTTTCAATAAACAAACATTTTATAAAAAAAAATATTTTATTAGCTTAATTCTGCTAAAGTGGCATCACAAAATTTCCCTTTTTTTCATAAAAAACAAGAAGTTTTTTTTTTATTTTCTGAACTGGTTAAAACTATCACTTGCTAAATTTGGGGGTTATTGAGTGATAGCGAGCAGGGGGCGTAGTCCCCTGTCGGCCTCGAAGAGGTTCAATGGAATTGCGCAACAATTCGCCGGGGTTGGCGAGCGATAGCGAGCAGGAGGTGGAGAGGAAGAATCCAAGAATGCAAGCTTGCGAGCCAGTGAGAGTGCGCAGCAATATCGAAGGGTGCGAGCTTGCGGCTGAATATAACTATATTACCAAGGCTCGACATAATTTTGTCATAGATACAGACCTGGATTGCAAAATATGCATAGGCCTGTGCAAAGTTGGGTTGGAAAAGTTACGTTCACCAGCGAGCCGGTCGCGAAGCGGCCAATTGGAGTCCGGGGGTTGGCGAGCGATAGCGAGCAGGGGGCTTAATTATATAAAAAAGAACCACGATTTCGATTTCGTCAAACTTATTATAATTTTTAATTAAAAAAACTAATTGCAAATTTGAAAAACAAAAAAAAGGCATCGAGGCATAAGGGAGACACACCTTCCTGAAAAATTTTGGACTTGTAACATCAATATTTCATCCTGTTATGGCTGCTGACACTTTAAAAGAGCTTACTTTTTTTTATATAGAGAGACAAGTTATTTTAAAATTATTTTGGCAGAAAAGTGATTTTTGTTGTTGTTTATTAAGTAAAGGAAATTAAATACTGAAAAGTGCAAAAATAAAGAAAATATTGGGCAACGTATTCGACCTCCTTACAATTTAAAAACTAAAAATAATAATAGGCTTGTTTCAACACTTTGTCAAAGATAACAAAACAACCAATGAAATCGCAGTATTTCGAGCTTGACATCATAAGAAATATTCTCATTGGTAACAATTTAAATGTCCTTAGAATTCCATTATTTAAATTCATTTAAAACTCTGTTCCAGCAAAAGCAATCGAACGATAAACTTGATTTAAAATTAAAGATTGAAAGACAAAAACTTTTTTAATGATATAAATTAGTTTAAATGACATCCATAATTTACTATATCACAATATGATTCTTTGATGGTTCATTATTCAAGTCAGTTTTTTTTAGCTCATATTTGTTTTTTCGAAGCTATTTAAAAAAACATTGATAGCTTGCTTCAAAATTTTAAATAACTTCTCTAAAAATATAAATTGAAATGATGATAAGTTTCGCTTCCATTTTTAGAGACAGCAATTTTGTATAAATTTGCTTCGAGCCGTAAATGAATTTAACAAAATATAAAGAATTTCATTGAATTTGTGAAAAAAAATTAATAAAAATTAAAAGCTAAATGGCCTCTAAAAGTTTAACCATAATAATTTCTGTAAGTGTTAAAGTAATAGGAAAGTAGGTTGTGTGTGTCAGTTCTTTTATAAGTTCTTGCTTTTATTGTTATTTATACTACAAAATAAAATTAAAAACAATTTTGTTCTAATAAAACACGTTTACTTTTGGTAATTAACAAATAAAACTCATCAATTTCCTATTGATTTTAACCCTGTAAAATGTCAACTAGCCGAAAAAGTCGTGCACGGATACGAAAATTTTAAAAAAATCTTAAATATTCTTATGAAATGCAGATTTTATATTGAAGCATATTCTTTTAAATGTTTTTTTCTTAAAAGCTTAGTGTTTGGCTAATCCAGTAACATTTAATTACAATTTGAAAAAACAAAATCAAAACGTTCCAAAAATGGGACGCTGTAGGCACTAATGACCTAAGACATATTGAAAATGACCAACACTTTAGCATTGATAAGAATGTCTAGGCGAGAAGAATACGGGAGGTATTCTTCGGGGCGCCAAACAAGTCTCAGCTGACTTAAATTCAGGCTCAACCCCACTTAAAAAAAAAAAAAAACGTCAAATTGAGGCTTAGCAACTTGTCGTTAACCGAGGTAAAAACGTCGGCATCACGTATTAATTTGCTTCTGACAAGTCGACGTCTTACAAGTTACAATACAGTACACCTAATGACTTGCCAATCATCCTTACAAACCGCAGACAAATGAAGTCACCTAGTCAAGGATTCAAAAGCCAACCAGGTCCCGATACAAAGTGGATTAATTCTTTATTCTTAAATTGAGGCTCAACCACTTTTGTTACTACTAAACTTAGGGGGGAAAAAACGTCTTCAGCCACTAATTCTCTTCTGACAAGTCCACCTCTCACAAGGTACACCTAGTAACCAGTCACCTACACCAGTCCAGTACACCTTATAATTTGGCAATCAACCTTACAAACCGCAGAGAAATGAAGTTGTCAAATTAACGAGTCAAAAGCCAACCAAAAGACCAAAAGGTACAAAGTGGATTGATTCTTTGTTCTTGAATTGAGGCTCAACCATTTGTTAGTACTAACCAAAACAAGTCGGCCTCTTAGAAGTGCCAATACAGTACATCTAATGACTTGCCAATCATCCTTACAAACCGCAGACAAATGAAGTCAGCTAGTCAAGGATTCAAAAGCCAACCAGTATCAGTACAGAAGTGGATTGATTCTCGGTTGATTTACTGTGTCCCCACTCATGGAATTCCGTTCTAAAGAATTTCCGAGAACCCGTTTTCACCGCTTTGTTGTTGTTGACGGGGGGCATCAGGGGGGTCATTCTAAAAACCGTTTGGTGTGGTCGACCCCCCCGCCCCCCCCATTGTATAGAGGGGGCGTTTTAAGATGCCTCCGGGGGGGGGGGGGTTATGGGGTTGTGGTTTAGCTTTCAGGATAAGGAGTCAATGATACGAAGGCGTGGAGGGTTGATTCTATGGGGGTTTTGAATAACAAGTGAAGATGTCTGTTGACTTTTTGAAGAGACGGCTTTCTGGTTTCGGCCGCCGCGTGGGTAAGCTGATAACATGACAGTAAAACCCCTTTCACACAAACGTTTCCGGTTATTTTTGTGCCGTCGTGCATACGGTGAAACATGATTATAGTAACAGTATTAAGCTAAGATGTTTTCAAACTTGATAGGGAAAAGTTTTGTTCTTCTAAGGTAATTGTATTTCTAAGGTTACCTCAGGTGCATGGTTAATTTTTGATAATTTTTGAAATTTGAATTTTTGTTTAAAATGGTTAATTTCCAAAAGTTTTTAATCGATTAGATGTTAATTTTTTTGTAACAACATTGCATTCGATTATGCTTGTTCTTCATTTAATATTTTTTGTAAGTTATTAAGTTTTAATTATTATTTTGCTACCTAAACCGAATTTCTAGAAAAGAAAATTCCGCCAGAGGGCAGCAGCGAACGAGAGAAACAAATAGTGGCTAAATTACTTTTCCAATGTAAATGCATTAGCATTCGTAACTTTTTTTATTATTGTTTTACTTTTGGGTGTATCGGTGTACGAAATTCTTAGTAGGGTTTTAATTGTTAAAATTTCGATAACACACTAAAACTTTCGCTGCGTAAAAGTTTTGTTGCAACGTAACACGTCACAGTTATAGCATTATCGAATCCTTAGTTCTTGTTGCCTTATTGTTTGCTTTGGGTGCCCGATCAGGTGTCGAGAATTACGAGGCGTAATTTGGCTGCGTAAAAGCTCCATGGAGACTAGAAATAGACAGCGAGGAATCAGGAACGTGCAACTTAAACTTTATATTTGTGTGTAATTTTTACGATAGTTTTTGCTTTTTAACTAAAAAAAATAATAAAATTCTTCAAGTTATATTTTAATGCGTTCGTTGAAGCTTTTAAAACGAAAAATATAGCAGATTACAATCGGTGCAGAAAGCGTCTCGCGCGAAAACGTTCCCGCTAACACAAAATCGTCTGCAACCTAGCTGATAAAAAACGAAAGTTCAATTGAAAGAGTGCCAGAGTCGGCACCAGCAGCCTTCCTCACCTCAACTCCGAACTACATCTTCTAATTCTAAGTTCCCTCTGTTGATGCAGCTGGTTGTTCACCGAGCAGTTTTCGAATCGTCTGCTATTCCATCATTCGCCGCCACGCCCCCCGCTCTCGTTATTATCTCTTTCCAAACCTCCAAAAACATTCTAAAACTATTCAAAAATGGTCAAATATGGTTAGGTTTGTACTTATCGACGATAATTATTGAGTTTTAGGGTGTTTTACAGTGTTTAGAATAGTTTGTCGGTACTTAGACGAAGTTGGGTGTTTGACCGCTAGGGGACGCGCCGCACGGTCCCGGTCCAATGGCAGAAGCCGACCGTTTTTAATGTGTGGTGGGTTACGTATCCGAAGTGTCGTCCTAGAGTAGTAGTGAGTCGCAGTGTGTTGAAGAGGGGACTTAGTCGAAATCGCAACTGTGACAGATCAATCTATGTTTCTATGGTTACAAGGTCGGTGTGGGAGCTGAATGTCTTGACAGGTGTTAAGCCGCTCTAAAATCGTCATGTATGCCAAAGGGAAAGGCTCTACCGTGCCGTCGGATGCCCAAGCCAGAGAGAAGTAAGTGTGGAAGAGAAAGAAAAATAACATACTCCCCCCCTTCGCCCGAGGCTGTTAAAAATTCAGCGAAAAAATATATTCTACCACTACTTTTTGTGTTGTGTATTTGGATATCTTTTACGTTAGTCCTGGAAAAAAAGATGACTGTGTGCTGCTGCTGAAAGTTTTAAGTGATACTGCGTTTGCTTGTGATCCGCTGTCAACTGTTCGCGGGAAGATTTCGTGTTCCAATTCATAGGCATATGGCCAAGACGATGCCATGTCGCCCGGGGAGGGGTGGAAGCTTGTTGTGTTTTGAGTATTTCGTGTTCGCGGAAAGTGTTTGCTGATGATAATTTCGTTTTCTTTTAGGTTGGCTTTGTACGTTTATGAATATTTGTTACATGTTGGGGCACAGAAAGCAGCACAGACGTTTTTATCGGAGGTAAGAGTGTTTTTGTTGTTCTTTCCGAGCGGAATGGACTCGTCCGATGGTTGATCTATTAGTTTCGCCTGGTGACATTCGCCTGAGTTTTTTTTTCTTCTTTCGCGTAGTTTATTTTGGATTTTTTTTAATTGTTTATTTATGCATTGCGATGACTTCATAAAAATGTGGTTGTGAAATGTCTTTCAATATGTAAAAAAAATTACGTAACTTTTCAAGGAAAATTATTGAAATAAGTTACACAGCTTTAAAAAAAAATTGATTGTGCAATCTGGCAATTTTAGAAATTGGTGTGTGTCGTCTGTAATTTTTTTTTGGTTTTTCCTAAAAATATTTTATAACAACCGTAATGATAATGCTACCATATTTAAGGCGAAATTTTAATATTCTGGTTATGTTGTCAGAGCACAAGAATCAGATGAATTTTTAAATTGTAAAATTAAAAGCATAATTTCTCATCCAAGCAATAATGTTTATACCGAGTCTAACCCGCTGCATTGTGAGATATGGCTTAATTTCGTTTTTAGTTGAATTGGTATTAGGTAAAGGAGCAATAAATTTCCAATCTTAGCTTTTTACAATTCCTTGATAACTGTGGCTCTTACAGACAAGTTTAAATTAAAATGCCTGGTCTTAGTTTTGAAGAAAATTGTCTACCTTAGATATAGACCAATCAAAATGTCCATCGGTATAAAATTGAAATTTAAAATCGTTTGTAGCGACCCTTGTGTAGAATGTTTTAATTTTTGCAATCGGCTGAATGATTCTTGAACAATGTTCTAATGTACATGTTTGTAAGAGTTTCCAACCTTGGTAACAGCGGCGGTTTTAGGATGTTGGCTGTTTTTTTTTATAAATAACAACTGCACTTTTATGTAATTATGATAGTGTAGTATACAATTGGATATATCATTAATAACAAACAGTGCAAATTTATATTATAATGTAGGCGCTTTTGCTTGGTATGGACAGATTCTTACAAAGCATAAGTTGGTTGTGTTGAGTTAGATAAGTTATTTTTGTGGGACGTTCATTATTAAATGTTGCCAATCTGTACTAACTGCTCCAAATTATAACGGGTCACTGTTACTTGATATACCCATTTCTGATTTTTTTTTAAAGCCTTTGTGAATCAAACTAAAAGATATTGTCTCAGTAAACTTGAATTGTAAAAATAAGTCTAACATGCTCAATATTGTAAACTATTTTTCTCTTCAAAATTGATCAATTGTGATGCAAGTTTTTTTTGTGAGTACCTATATAAAACAATCGAGTTGAAACTAAGATAACCATTGTCAAGTCCATTCCGTGATTATATTTAAGTAAAATATAAGAAATGATTTGGTGTAAAATTGTATCAATATCGTGTATGGACTGTGATTTTTATTTTGGCTTGCCTCTGTTCCTGTTGTTGTTTCGGTTTTGCCACAAGCCACAACACATTCCTATGTTCTTTAGAACGGATCAGATTTACTGTACGGTCCCCCCTGGCGCGATTTCTTCGGATTTGGCGATAAATAATTTTTCTCTGGCAACCTTTCTGACTTCGACTGAAGACTCTAATTGACTTCGCACCGATGACGTTTTCCGACAAACCCTATCGGACCGTTGGTTGAGTTTTCATAAGAAATATTCCCATAGGATCTTTTCTTTGAATCATGGTTTTTTAATAAAAAGTCGCCAAAATACGGAGTTTTGGTGCGATTTTGGAAAGTTTGCCGAGGGGGACCGTACAGTAAATCTCTACCCTTTAGAACATACACATTATGAATTTCACCGAGTGAAAGTTGGTGCGTTGTTTGGAAGTACTATAACATGGTTCTTTATCGTCACATGCCTTAAACAATTCTTCAAATGCGACTTATTTTTTCCCCAAAAGCCCTCAAATTTTCTGGCTTTTTTTTTAAGTTGGTGAAATCCTAGTCGTTGGGCTGGTGACAAATTAAAAAATTTCGTGAGTTTTTAAAGAGTGATAAAGTAACTTTCCATCGACCATGAGCACATATCAAATAGAATCGGAAATTAAACTAATGTTGCACATGTACAGAAGCTGATCAAGAACAGTGAGCAGTTTCAATAAAAATGTAAACATTTATAAAAGTTCATATCTATCTATGGTATGTCAACACTATTCTAGGCGTTTTTTTAACTCTGCAGTTACATTCTTTATTTAATAAACCTTTAAATTGAAAAATTTAACGTAAACTGTGGTTAACGGGTGTGCTAATATAAATGCCAAGCTCTTTGCAGACTACTGCTTTTGTTTACGGTTTGCGTTTTAAGACTTTTAGCGTTTCATAATCTTAATGGAGAAAAATGAAAACGCATATTAAAAAAGTTTATGACAACAACATTTATTGGGTAGTCTAGTCATGGTCTAGCAGGTTTATTGCAAATATGTTATGCTAGTTAATGTTGTGTAATCCAGTTTAAAATTAGTAACCGCATAAAAGGGGAATCTATAGATTGCATTAAATATTTGTGAAGCTTTTTCTTACCCGTCCTCCGTGGTGAGATTTTATTTGGTTTGACTCCCTAATCTTAGTTGTGTGAGATTTTTCAAAATTCTCATATGTATTGTGTGAAGCATTTTCTTTCCTTTCCGTATGATGTCGCCCTTTGAAGTTGGCTCTGAATTACGACGCCTGTTGCCAATAGCTGTTGTGTAGCTCAGTTGTGACAATTATACAACTAATCCAAATTCGATCCGAGTCGGTTAGGCACTTGGTTTGCATGCGAAAAGTCCCTTGTTCGGGTCCGGGTATTCTCAGAATAGCTGCCAACCTTTAAATGGCCTGTGAAGTCGAAAAAGTCTTATGAATAATACCCCTTGCAAAAGAAGTGCTGTTGAGTTGAGCAGCGTAGTTCCTGCTGCGTATGATATTTCTCCTAACAGTTGCAAAGGGGTCCCTATTCAGTATTCAGGTGTCTGCTGCCTATTGATTGTGCTTATAAATTACGACACCCGTCGCCAATACCCCCTTGTGCAGCTCTAGTGTGATATTAATACAACTCAACTCGATACTTTTGGTATAAACTGACTTTGTATTTTCCTAGTAGTTTTGTGCATATATTTAGAGTATTGAGTATATTTTCATATTGTATTATTTTTTCAGATCCGATGGGAAAAAAATATAACGTTAGGAGAGCCTCCAGGGTTCCTTCACTCGTGGTGGTGGTAAGTACCTTATTTTCAACCTACCTTTTGTACTTAGATATAAAATTGTATATATAGTGTCAGTTGCGGTAAATGTCACTTGTTTGTTGTTGTTGTTGTTGTTGTTACTAATTCCAATCTGGTCTGACTCCGTCAGACCAGATCATTGAAACCGTTGACATTAAGAAAGTCCGAAACTAAAAGGGGAGAGGAATGTCCTCCCAGTCCAGTCCTAAACAGTTCAGGATATGATCAGGCGATGCCTGGTTTTGCTGACATTTAGGGCATAGGGGAAAGATCTTCTGATTAGCTACTTGTTTGTAAACTTGGGGTGTGTAAAATTACATCACTTTCAATTACTCGGAGGTTAATTTGATAATTTTAAAACCTAAAGAGTTCTACGGCAGCTATCATTTGCCCATGCACTATTTTCTCAAACGTTATTACAGGGCTTGAAAAACTGCCCGTCCCCGGCGGTCAAAAATTCCCAGAGGACAACAAATTTCTCGAATCTGACGTCCACACGTGGACGGCCATTTCCATGTTAATGTTCGTGAGACTTTTTTAATTTTCGTTATAATCGTCTAGTTCTTTATTATTGTTTCATTATAATCATTCGTTACAATAGTCTAGCGCCTCACTTGTAAAATTACCCTCTAATCTAGAAATCCTATTAATTCCTTCGTCAGACCAAAATCACCTAATCGTTTAAACAAAAGAAAAGTTGCTGTGTGCGTTTGTATTTGGACTTCAAACGAAGGAATTAACAATTATGTACACAACACATTACACAGGGTTCGTACGCCTCCTGAAAACTCCTGAATTTCATTATTTTTTTCTAAGGGCCCTTATAACTCCTGAAATTAGTGTCTTAACTCCTGATATTTTTTTCCCTTTCCTGAAATAAATTGACAACACAATTGTTTTTCTCTGTTTACTTTATTCAGAATAAGTCTACTGTGCATGCACAGTAGGAAAAATAGAGTTTGGACATCGTGATACTAGTTATTGTCCCATAATGCACTGCAAAACTCTTTAGAAGATTTTTTTCTTTCTGTTTCATCATTTGAAGTGCTTTGAAGTCACTAGACTAATATGATAATAAACATCAAATTCTCGTATCTGAATTTCATTTGATCCACTCGAATATACTCATGATAATTATCACTTTTACAAAAAGTTTACTACTACCTGATATTTTGTATAATAGAGAATTACATGAATTCTTATACAATTAGAGTTTAGTTAAAGGAGACGGTACTTGAATACCGTCCTCGGACTATAATTTCTGAGCTTTTTGACGCCTTGCGTTATTAATTAGTTGTCTGACGGTACTGTAGAGTAGACAATGTTTGAAAACCACTTTCTAGAATGGTAGCTCCAATGTGTCGAACATGTATACATTTTAGAATTTCGGGGCTCGGGAGCCCATCGGTTAGGCACTCGCTATATCAGTTAAGGTCCCAGGTTCTGTCCGTGCACGCAAAATAACTCACCTTAAACGCCTTCGTCGAGCCAAAATGTCCGAAAATAGATACCCATGTGTAAACGGGTCGAGCAGCTGGGCACGTATAAAATCCTTCAGTCCACGCACGTACGAATGCCCGCCTTAACGGTTGCGTGTGGTGCATATTCCAGTGTACGGTGTCACTTACTGTGGTTCTAAAATACGACGAGCCCGTTAGCGCCAATAGGGCGCTCGTGACTGCTAGTACGACGCTGCCAATATCACCTACACGTAACAACTACACAGCTTTGGAAGTACTGTTTAATTCAATGCTTTTTTATTTGAGTTTCAAATCTTTTTTTCAATGTAGACTTGTTTTGTTGATCACTTTTTCTTGCACTAAACGTTTTCATTGTTCAGTTTATTTTGACTTGACAGAATGCATGCATTTTATGAAGAATCTACGTACAAAAAGACAAAATTTTGCGTTTAACATTTCACTATTCTTTTAAAAACTTTTTTTTTGTAGGTACACAGCTGTTGTTCTCACATTGCTTTAAAATAAGCTACTAAAACTGTGTTTTAATGCAACTTAATTAGAATAATGTCCTTGAGTCCAATTTGTACTATTAGAAAAACTAAATTCATGTAACATAAATTCATATTGATATATATCAGTTAGGGTTGTGGAGCCCAGTCTGTTAACATTTTTGAATTTAAAATAAAAAAAGTTAATTAGTTTTATTTGTAACTTCCACTTTGACAAAACAACTAAAATCGATAAACGTACAACAAAAAACTTTTTAAAAAATGGATAAATGCTGCAAAATGGCACTAACACCGGAACATCCCTGGCGTATTTACTCGATCCGAATATCAAAGAAGATGATTTTGAACTGTTGGGTGAAGAAAAGAAAGAAGCATTAGAATATGCAAAACACAGATTCCCTAATAACTCTTTAGTTTACTCTTGTTATGAAATATTGTGCCAAGAGCTTCCCCCTTCAGAAATATTTTTTTCAGAGCGATTATGTGAAAGAGGTGTCTGCAATAGAATGGTAGAGAGGCCAAGCAGTAGATATAAAAGTTTTAACAGTAACGTTTTTAGTGAAGTTGAACTCATTATGACTGCTGAAGCAACGACAGCTAACGTTGAGCGGTTTTTTTCCTCTTTTGGTCTAGCGCAGTCTAAATTGCGTAATAAGTTTGGGATCGAAAAAGCTGCAAAGCTTTTTATGACTGACAATTAATAAATAGTCTGATAAATATGCTCTGAAGTTCCAACGGAGTGTATGATGTCCGTCCTAAAGAGTTTCGTTGAGTGCTCCCTCTGGTGTTGGCTCGTCACTAGACTATGGTTCTAAATTATGGTGTCCGCCGCTAATAGCCCTTGTGTAGATCTAGTGCGCCATTTTATTAAACTCAGTTTTATTATCAGTTAATTTATTTTCCCAATCATTCATTCTTATGATCGATTACAGTCTCTGACATTGTTATTTTATGAATAGAATTTCTCAGCTATATTTCAATTGAAAACGCTGTTAGGAGGGTTATTGTTCTATGTATATTTTACGCAGTGTATAATGCCATTCTGGTGCCTTTTTTTTGGAGAATTAAAAACGGAACTCTAACGTGTATTGTTGTGAAGGGGAGTTGTCACCTAATTTCCTAATTATTTGGTGCATTCGGAAGAGAACATTTGAAACTGTGGGGAAATTTTAGTCCAAAAAATTTGAAAGTGAAATCTTTTTATGAAATTGACAGTAAGGATTTCAAAATTGTTCTAAGGGACAGACCCGTCCCTCTAAATTTTACAAACAAATTCTTGGCGCAACAGTTGTTCAAACTCATTACACCACCTGTTGACAGAACAACACACACACACAAAAGCGCCAAATACGATCATTACCCAATAGTCCGATCCCGCGCCTTTTTTTTACTACACGTTCTCCCATTCAGCCTTGCCGCCGGACACAAAAAGGAGCGCCGTTAGACGGACAAATACGCCAAAACTCTTCATTGATATCCGCCAATAAACTCCCCCCCCCCCCTTTCCGAAAAAAGCACCCCCCCCTTTAGGGCTTGCCCTCAACTCAAACCGCTCCCCGTGGGGTTGAGTTGAAGAAAAGTTGTTGGTGTTTTTGTGTCACCTGTTACTGAAATTTGATTTGTTTAAAAAGTTTATTTACTGTTAGAATGTTTCTGTTTGTTATGTGACTTGCTAAATTAGTTTATTGTTGGTTGATTTAATTAATATTAGTTATAACTTTCTTTCATTCATAAATTAAAAGCATATTTGAAAATTTTAAATCATTTTAATATTTAAAAATTGATTCAACAAAAACTGCAATTTTTGCAACAAACTTTTTTACTTTCAATTGCCTAATATGAAATGAGGTAATGAAAGTATATTGTGATGGGGGGTCGAAAATCCGAAAAAGGAGATTTTGTGTATTCAACACGTTTTGGAGGGTGCTGATTCTGGAAAAGTGTTTTTTTGAATGTGGTTCGTGGTGTCTGTCTGAAAGTCTATAAAACTTTTTATTGTAAAGATATTGCTGAAAAACAAAAAAATAACATACTTTAAATTTTGAACACTAGTTTCCAGTACCTGTTAGACGTAGTAGGGTTTTTGAGAAATTGTTGAAATTAACTAAACAGGAATAATCTTTAATTGTGTATTGATTTATGTGGTTCGTCTGTCTGTCTGAAAGTCTATAAAACTTTTATTGTAAAGGTATTGCTGAAAAACAAAAAAAAAAACATACTTTAAATTTTGAACACTAGTTTCCAGTACCTGTTAGACGTAGTAGGGTTTTTGAGAAATTGTTGAAATTAACTAACTGAATAATCTTTAATGTGTATTGATTTAGGGGTTTTTTAAAGTCATATGTTTAAACCTATTTATTTGATTCATTGCTTGTTAAAATTAAAAAAAGCATAATAAGAAATTCCATATTTAAATATTAATTGTAATCACTTGATTTCCCAGTAACATGTCATTCAAAAGGGTTTTTGAGAAATTGTTGAAATTAACTAAACAGGAATAATCTTTAATTGTGTATTGATTTATGTGGTTCGTCTGTCTGTCTGAAAGTCTATAAAACTTTTGATTGTAAAGGTATTGCTGAAAAACGAAAAAAAAAAAACATACTTTAAATTTTGAACACTAGTTTCCAGTACCTGTCAGACGTAGTAGGGTTTTTGAGAAATTGTTGAAATTAACTAACCTGAATAATCTTTAAATGGGTATTGATTTAAATGTTAATTTAAAGTCATGTAGTGTTACACACCCCTAGTTTATTTATTCATTGCTTGTTAAAAAGTTAAAAGAAAGCATAATAAGAAATTCCCATAGTTTAAATATTAAATTTAATCCACCTTGAATTTCCCAATACATATTCGCTCATTCAAAAATTCATAATCAAGAGATTATTTAAAAATTCTTTAATAAAAGCCCGCAACTCTTGTGACTCAATTTTTTTCAAAACAAATAGACGAAATATAATGCAAGCTAAATTTGATAACGAACTCAATAGTTAGTTTTATTTTTTTAAAGTAACTGTAAGCGAAAACCAAATACTCTTTCAAAAGAGCGCTCCACTAAACTAGCAACTCCATTCATCGTCTCGCTGGTTGCTACGGGCAACCGTTGTCAAGGCAACGCCGTCACGCAGTAGTAGCTGTGGTTGCTCTCACTTTTAGAGCTATTTTTTCTCCTAAAGGGGCCGCGCATTTATAGAGCATTGTAAATGCTGACTTTTGTTGTATTTCTTGATTAGAATGATCCTTGGTTGAATTATTGTCGCACTAGAGTTCTACTATTGGCGTCGAAATTTAGAACCATAGTTAAGTGACGAGTCGACATTTGTGTAGGCACCCATAACATAACTTTTAAGGGCGGCATCGGGACTTTGGAACATATTTAACTATACGTGTAACTAACGTGCACTATGTACACGGGATATTATTTGTCGGATTTTTTGAGTGCATAACCCAATTATAGGTCAGCATTTATTTTGGGCCGAACCTGTAACCTTTGCTATGCAAGGCAAACATAGCAACATGCAAACCATACATAGCAAGTAAAATTTGGCATATATACCAATTTTTTTAAAAATATGGTCATTTTATGCATGTTTTTTGTCAGAAACTTCAATTAGGTTAGAAAAAAAAATTTACCTATAGAAAGTAAAACTACCAAGTTAAACTGTAAACTTATGTCTAGGGACTATACCTAAATTGAAAAGATTTTATTTTAAAATAGCATTTTTATTAGCAGTCGAAAAAAGACGTGTCAAAATGATTAATCGGTCAAAAAAATATATATATATTTCTTACAAGTTTTTTAGGTATATTCCCTAGACAACAATTTCCTAAATTACTAGAAAAAAGAATTTTTAAACTTCCTCAATAACTTTTTGCGAAATCTTTTTCCAAATGAAGCTATTTATTGAAAAACTGAAATGCGAGAAAAATGCATTTAAAGTTTCAACATCTGGTTGATTCTAGTGCTACTGACCTATACTAAATTAATCACTACGTTCGTTCTACTTGCGGCCCAGTTAAAATGATGACAGTTTTAGAAACACGAAAACCTGGGTAATAATATAAACTAGTAAAAAAAATTATCAATTTTTTTCGATAATGACATTTTCAACGTGTGCGGCCACCTTAAATTGAAATAATTAGATTAAATTATCGCCGAAACAAATTCAATTACCAAATGACCAAAAATGAAAACAATACCGCTGGAACTGTTGCCACTAATGCCGTGAAACATACCCATTCAACACCAAACACTACCAACTCGAAAAATCCTATCGCCCAAACTCAACAGCTGTCCGCCGCGCAAACAATAGAAAATATCCGAAGGTGGTTAGATGGATATAAACTTCAACTTCTTCTTTTTAAAACAGCCGAGGTGAGATTCGAGCAAACCATAGTTTTAGAAAAAGATGGAGATTCTTTCGAGCAAGAACCAATACTAAAACCGGTTTGTCAAGTGAAGCCATCGATCGCCTTGTAGTAAGCCCAAACAAACGCTATTGGCGAACTATTTGGCACGATTCCGAAGAGGAGTTTGTATGGGCTTGCCGCATCGACTTGGCGACTTTTCGATTCGTTTATAGAACTATAATTACAACGTATTTTTTCTTATCTGTAAAGGGAATTACCACCATCTTGTGTAAATTTAGATCGTTTTTTGATTTTTAAAATGATGGCTGTTTTACATTGAAACTAACGGAGCGGCGCTCCAAGTGGCTGAGAGGTATTACGTGCTCCGCCTCCATAGGCCCAAGGTTTGCGGGTTCGAACTGAGTCGTCAGATTTTCTGGATGGGTGGATGGGAAGTTAGTTGGCATGCATGTCATATGATTATGTGGCATATAAAAGATACCGTGAGTACCCTTTGGCTTGGGTTCTATCGGCGAAATTAAATCTCGGCATACTTTAACATCCAACAGAGAGCTCAAATTCATTAAAAATCTGAGAGTCAAAATTGGTAGCGGGAGTTGTGCCACAAAAAATGGCTCTAACATCTGTGGAATATGCCGAGTCTGCAGAGGCTTAGCCGCCAATAAAGCAGCCCCGTTGGAAAAATAAATTTTTGTTTGGGCTTACTTGGCAACTTTCTGATGGCTTCACATCATTTCGCGCCAAGCATCTCCATCTTTTTCTAAACTCTATGGGGCAAGTTCCGTTGCCCGAGGGGGCCAGGTTATTCTATCGTTCATTGTTCCCGGTCGCATCGTTGGGTGGGGGAAGGTTGCCACTCTTTGGCCACGCATCGCCCCTAAAAATGTTTTTGTTCTTTTGGTGGGTGACCTTGAAACGACGCGGACCGGTTTTTTTGGTGTAGTGTTTGGATTTTGTGTGTGTTTGAAATGAAGATGGATTTGACAATTGATTTTTATTTTAAACAAGAAGTGTTCTTAAAGAACTAAAATAACCTACTTTCCTGTTACTTAAATACTTACTGAAATTCTAATCGGGAAACAACTATAGGTTCATAACAGTAAATATCATCAACAATAGTTTCTACACTAGATTGACACACATTAGAAAAAAACCCGCTAAACACAGCTTCCAGCTATAATTTAAACTTCTAAAAGCCAAAATCAACTATTTTCCTTAATATTCTTTCACAAATAACTTAATATTATTTATCGTCTGTTCGTTTTATTTGTAGTTCGAAGAATAATTAAAAATTTATTAATAACAAAAATATTGAAACTACTCCAAACTGCATTAAAAAAATGTAAATTAAAACTAAGCAGAATTGTATGCAAAAGATATGCCTTGCCGCTTTCTTGATAAACAATTAATGAACAATCAAAGAATCACATTGTGCAACATTTTATGACGTAACTCCAAAATGATTCATGAAAATATTATTTTGCATCAAATATTTTTAAATAAAGTTTCTCATGCCATTGTTGATTTGGCAACAGTGATTTAAATGACTCAAAATTGAATTTCAATGCTAATTCGATGGGAAAAATTGCCGACAGATAGTAGATTTATGTCCGTCCGGACGTACAGACCGGCGGACAAAAAGTTTGAAAGTTGGGTCTCTGAGGTCATAAAGAATTTTTAAGATCCGAATGATAGAACCGATTTTGGAAGGGGGGTACGGACTGACCGACAGACGGACATCGACCGCATGTCCATACCTACTTTTTCATTTTTAGCCTACTTTTCTTTTTTTAATTCGAAAGAATCGACAAATAAATCGAGCAGATGATAAATAATATTAAGTTATTTGTGACAGAATATTAAGGAAAATAGTTGATTTCGGCTTTTAGAAGTTTAAATTATAGCTGGAGGCTGTGTTTATTAGGAATATCCTAGGATAAGGATGGCCTAGGATTAGGTGTCCTACGATAAGGATATGAATATTATAAAACTAGGGGTGTGTAACACTAAACGACTTTCAATTGCCATTCAATAAATATTCATTGGCAATTATATACCCTATAAAGTAATTTCAATTTAAAACCTAAAGTTCTATGGCTGCAACCCTTTGCGCGATTCTCTCGAAAGGCTTATTGCGACGTCCGACAGGAACTCGTGTACCAAATTTAAATTCCGTTGCTCTTTTAGTTCGAGCTATAGAGTGGTTTCGGACAGACAGACCATTGTTCTAAACCCCCTTTTTAGAATCAGCACCCTCCAAAACGTGTAGAAAACACTATCTCCATTTCGAATATTGGATTTACTCCCCATCGCAATACTTTCATCACCTTATATTTCAAGTAAGGTGATTGAATGTAAAAATCCTATAGAAATTTTATACTTATTTTAATATCATTTTACTAGAAGTCATCGTGTTATTTATTTATTTTTTGTCACGTTTTATTTTCAAAATTCTATGAAATATATTTGATTTTTAAAACTGATCGATGTCGCAAAAAATAAATTTTTATTTTCAATTTTTGTCTAAAGATTAAGTTTCTCGAGCGATTGTTGCGAATGGGAATGGTGATTTAATTCTAATAAAAATGACTTCCTATGCTTTATAAATGATGAGCATTAAAATGTTCAGTTTTTTAAATAATTGAAGTACTTCGAATTCTTTTCTGAAATTTTCAATGTATTCTAATTTCGTTGCGCTGAATTTTTTGACGCATCACACTTGCTTGTCCGTAGCATTTGTAGTTCGGTCTATGAAAGTGGGTGATGGACAGACAGACTGTCTGAACGATTATAATACCTTCCACTTTTAACGTTATAAACTTAGTAGAAGCTTAAACGTATTATTAATTGGTGGATTACTTAATAAATAATTTATATTTTGAATTATCAGTATTAAAACAGTATTTTTTAGTACCTTATCTATAATTATTCAGTAAAATAAGTGTTTGAGATAAAAGAACATTTTAGAATCTAATACATTGTATAATGCAAATAACCCAATGTAAATTACTTTAGTTTTATAATTTTTTTATATTTGTCTAAACAAATAAGTTTAGTTATTTGTTTTGCATATTTGAAGAGCTCAAGTGCAAAACAAGTTAAATCACTTTTTGGAAAAAATTGAGTTGGTTAGCTTTTCATACAGGCATTGTAGGAATTGATCCACCAACATTTTGATTTGCACGAAAAAAGTTTTCACTTTTTGTCAAAAGTCACTTTTTTTCGTGCAAATCAAAATGTTGGTGGATCCCTTCCTACAATACCTGTATGAAAAGCTAACCAACTCAATTTTTTCCAAAAGTGATTTAACTTGTTTTGCACTTGAGCTCTTCATTTAATAAAAATTCGCGAGATACATTCAGTTAAAATATCTGTTAGGGCATGCAAAATAGAATTAGAAACTTTTGCTGACGTTTTATTTTGTATGTATGTTAAAATATAATTGAATTGGGTTATAAGTGACCTTTACTGTTACAAACGTATTTGCTTGATTATGATTTAACTTAAAAAAAAAAATATTAGTAAAATACGGTCCATGTAAATCTAAACAATCCTATCTCTAATTTAGAAAATTAACATTTAGAATCTACCATTTTCGAAGCACTTCGCTTGAATTGGACACTAACGACTTATTTGATTAAGTATTACTTTACTCTAAAATTTTCGTTAATTAAATTTTTTTCTTAATGCAATTTATTACATAAATTTTTAAAAATTAGCATTTTAATATTCATGGTGTGTATATATTTTAAATACTAACTTCATGAAATGGGTTAATTAAACCCTCAAAAAACAATGCAATATTTATAATTTTATTTAAGGGACGTACATAAATTACGTCACGCACAGAGGGGGGAAGGGAGGGGTATGCGCCAACGTGACGGACAGTGACATGGAGGGGGGTAGGGGTAATCGCTTACGTGACGTAACGATTAGAAAAATTTCACTTTTGCAGGTAAAATCCGTTTTACATAAAATGAAGTTTTTGAGAAGGAAATCTTAAATCTTTTTTATCATAAACTCATCATAAGAAACAAATTGACATATTAATATTAACTTTTTTCTTTGAAAGGGGGGGGGTGGCAACAACGTGACGTAATTTTAGGGGGATGGGTTCCATCAAACGTGACACAGGGGGAGGGAAGTGTCAAAAGATCAAATTTTGCGTGACGTAATTTATGTACGCCCCCTAAAATATGCCCTCCCTCAGTTTTTTCTTGACGCCATATATTTTCAGTTTTTTTGTTTTCAAGTTGGTTTTTGCCAATCTTAGGGGGGGGGGGGATATTTTTAAGATTCAGGTGCTCAAAACATTTGTCTCTGGATCTATTCTGCGAACCATATATGTAATTATATAATAAACTAAGAACTATATTTTCGCTCGAAAAATATGTGCCTACGAGTAGTCAAAAGCAATTCACATATCAACCCCTATACAAATCAAACGGTTCCAAAAGTACTTTAACTTTTTACCAATTGCGTCCTCTTACCCGCTAAACCAATCGACAGAGGGGGGCCCCTTTCAAAGGGACGTGTGAACTTTGGGGCCTCCCCCCAAAAAAAAAGCCCGGGAGCCCCCCCACCCCCATAAATTTCCACTTATTTATATGTCCCGTACCTCCTCCCCCACTACAATGGCAATGAGTAGAGAGCCTAAATAAAAGAACGAGGCACCCTAGCAATGAGCATGTGAAGTGAAAGGGAAGCCCTTGTTCTTTTTGATAAGTTCTTTGAGATTTCATGTAGAATCTCTCATACAGCAATCTCCACATAACACTGTTGTAATGGTGGCAAATAGTTTCTGCACGCCGACTTTTTTTTGTAAAAGGGCCTTTAAGATATTTTGGATGCTTTGTTTTTTCAAAGAGGTTTTTGTTAAATGGGAATTTAGTGTGAATTCGGTTGGGTTCACACTAAATTCCAATTTCGGTTCGGTTTTTCAAAGAGGTTTTTTAATGGGAAAATTTAGTGTGAATTCGGTTGGGTTAACTAACGGATTTTAGCTTCCACACACTACGTTTATAACGTAAAAAATAGAAGCTTTTATAAAGGCTATGTCCGTCCGTCTTCCTCAGAACGAAACACAAGTCTCGCAAACAAGTGGGATACGTCATATTGAAGCAAAAGTCAGACAAAGCTATATCCAAAATTTCATTAAAAAATTTAAATTAGAAGTTTTTTATTATAGTAAATTAAAACTTAATCTTCATTTAAATTTTAAAGAAACTCCATTTTTAATCAAATTCTCTACTATTGCTACTTCGTCAAAAGAACGGGAAACTTTATCTAGTTTTATTTTCATTAAAAATAGAATATTTATTTATGTGTTGGTTATGATTGATTGAATTTGAATGATGTGAATATTGAATGATTTAAAATGGTTAATTTTGGTGTTTAAAAGTTTATCAGAACTAGTTGCATATCGTAGCTGGCCGTGTGTTGAGGCTGTTCCCAGTAATAGTTACTGTTACTAAAACTTGTCTTTCCACCATTTGTGTTTAAATAACTCTATGGTTTAAATAGTATATTCTTGCACTTCCTTAATATGCACCTTCTTTCATTCCCATATTAGTTCTATGGTAAAGTTTTTAAAACACACTGCCTTTTGATTTTAAGTTTTTCATGGTAGGATTAATTGAAAAGGTGTTACCGACGATCCAAAAACAATGTCTGTACTTCCCAATCCAAACATCCAACTCCCCCTTGAAAGCACGCCGCCCCTTTCAAAATTCAAACTAACCGCCAAACCTACACTTGGCGCTTGTTGGCGACTTAATTTCTTACAACCCTGGTGTAGCGGGGAAAAGCCACCCGCGCAGCTGCCGACGTATTTTCTCCCCATTTTCCTTTGTCCCCCAGTTTATCGTTTTCTTTTTTCGTGTTTGGCTGACCCCCTTTTTTTGGCACCCCTGTTTTCCGTTACTACTCCCGCTACACTTTCGTTTTTATTTGTGAATATATAAAACGGTTTACAGGTTATTTTGGATGTATTTTCAGCAACCGTTCGCGAGAATTTAGAAAAATGTTTGAATATTTCCTATTTTAGAATTTGGCATAAAAAAACTGCTTTTAGTGTTTTATATGCTTCTGTGATTTGACGGCTAGTTTGTTTGACTAAGAAGTAATATGGTTGCATGTACTAGTTTTTGATCATATTTATTTAAGAGCCAGTTTTTTTTTTAAAAATCGGGCAAAACAGGCAGGTTGGGATAGTTGACATTTAATTTTGCTTGTTGACAATTAATTTTGCTGAAATTTGCAGAATATGTCCTTTATGTAATAAAACTATTAGACACGTATATTTTTGTTTTTGCGAAAAAAAATTAAAGTTTTGGGGGGTCAAAGTTGAAGGTCGTCCGCTTTTTAAAGAAAAACGAACCAACTTACATATGACAATACTTTTTGTGTCAAGAGTGAAAAATCGCAGTGACAATTTTTTCGTGTTCTACTAGTTCCATAGTACATGTTAGGACATAAAAACTTATAGTTGACATTCGGTACAAAGGTCCAAGGTCATTCAAAGTTATTCGAAAAAATGTTTTTTTCTGCACTTTTGACCTTCGCAATTTTCTGGTGCCAAGTGAACCAAAAGGGTACATGATCCAGTGAATGCACACTAAAGAGAAGTACCCAAAAATACAGGGTGGCCCAGCTGGTAGAGTTTGAAACAAATGAAACAATAAAAACAAATAAGAGACATGAGAAGAATTTAATGAAGTTTATTGAATGGACATATTGGGCAGTTTATGATAGAGGTTCGAAGTGCCCGCCATCTTTGACAAGGACAGCAGTTAGGCGGTTTTCGATCGAATCCAACCATACTGCAGACTCCTTACCCATACCTTCCTCCATACTCTTTTTGTTTGGCCAATTCTTTTTGTGGAACGTCTCACAAAATCTAAAAAAAAGCTTCCCACAAAAAGAATTGGTCAAACAAAAGGAGTATGGAGGAAGGTATTTGTAAGGAGTATGGAGTATTTTTGTATTCGAAAACCGCCTAACTGCTGTCCTTGTTAAAGATGGCGGGCACTTCGAACCTCTTTATCATAAATTGCCCAATATGTCCATTCAATAAAAGTCGTTAAATTCTTCTCATGTCTCTTATTTGTTTATTTGTTTCAAACACTACCCGCTGGGCCACCCTGTAGCAAGTGATGTGCGGTGGTTGTGCGTCTGCGTATCTTGTTGTTTATTTGGAAAATGTGTATCTGATGCTTGTGAGTCCTAACGTCAGCTTTTCCTTTCTTGCAGTGTTTTTTGGGACCTGTACTGTGCAGCTCCCGAAAGACGAGACACCTGTGAACATTCGAGCGAAGCCAAGGCGTTCCACGACTACGTGAGTACACTTTTTCTGTTCTTTTTTTGTACTTTTTTTTTGTACAGCACTAGGCTGTAAAGGGCCTATATGTATACACTGAAAAAAAAACTTACCTGTAGTATTGGTGGGTAAACGAAATTCTCTACACTGTTAAAAATTTTGTGCTTGGTTTCACCATGATATTGGTTCCTAGTAGCTGCAACGGCTGAATGGTGAAACGTTCCACCCTATTTTTGGTATTCGGTTGAACCATTTCTCAGGTTTTTGTTTCCAAATCCAGAAAAATGGTTCAACCAAACACCGAAAAAAAGGTGAAACATTTCACCATTCAGCCGTTCAGCTACTAGGAACTAATATCATGTGAAACCAACCAATATCATGGTGAAACCAACATTCATGTGAAACCACCAATATCATGGTGAAACCAACCAATATCATGGTGAAACCAACCAATATCATGGTGAAACCAACCAATATCATGGTGAAACCAACCAATATCATGGTGAACCAACCAATATCATGGAAACCACAATATCTGGTGAACCAACCAATATCATGGTGAAACCAACCAATATCATGGTGAAACCTAGCACCAAATTTTTAACAGTGTAATATTGCCCTGCA
Organism: Oedothorax gibbosus; assembly: GCA_019343175.1. Classification (NCBI taxonomy): domain Eukaryota; kingdom Metazoa; phylum Arthropoda; class Arachnida; order Araneae; family Linyphiidae; genus Oedothorax; species Oedothorax gibbosus. The sequence goes on from JAFNEN010000263.1 coordinate 58,357, forward strand.
ATACTTGTCGCTGGGAGCCCAGTCGGGAAGGCGCTTGTCTTGCATGCCTAAAGGTCCCAGGTTGGGACCCGGCTTTGAAAAATTCACTGCTGACCTATAAAACGGTCTGTGCAGCCAAAGGTTCATATTTGGTTCAAGAGTTTCCAGTACCAGTAAGACGTCATTATAATGTTTTTGAGAACATCGCAAATCTGTCATAGAACTTTTTAGGTTTTGAAGTTATTGAAATTACCTTATAGGGTATATACTTACCTTTAAATGTATTTATTGTGTGGTAATTGAGAAAGTCATGTAGAGTTACACACCCCTTGTTTCAAACGATAATTTCTCACTCTCATATTTTTTTTTTACCTTTTAATATTATTCCGCCTACAAATAGATTCGGTTGCGTATACATCATACTCGACCTTCTAGAATAAAGAGTTCTGCTAAAATATCATTTTTTTTCCTTGATGATTTCGTTATTCCCCATTTCGAAATGTCCATATTGCGACATGTCTCTCCCTACGCATTTACAGGTCCTATGTGACGCGAAAGTTGTAAAATAATGATTCATCGTTTATTTGTTTGACGGCTCGATTGTCCTCTTTTCTTGTTGTGCGTTTTGGACTATCGAAGATGCAGGTTCTGCCTTGCCTTATACACTGCTCAAAACAATTAGGGGAATGCATGGTTTAAACCCTTTCACCCCCCAATGATTCCATTTGGAATCATCAGCATGCGATTTTATTTCTTACTAAGTTGAGCTCGCACTTATTTATCGTTAGACGGTAGAATCATGTCTTTTGAAGAATTAAATAATGTTTATTTTAATTAAATGAAAATATGAAAAACATGGTAAAATAAAATTCACTCCCAAAAAATTTTAAGAAATAAATTGACCCTAAATTCTTCACGCTTGCATTCTTAGATGTTTAAAAATTGATTTTAACTTTTTTTAATAAAGTTTTGAAAAAATTATTGTTATAAATTATTCAAAAGTTATGATACCAATTTTTCCCCCTTAAATTTTAGTTAAAAAAATTAAGATTTTGTACCCCCGTTTTTTACCATTTCATAGTAGATGCATAATGAATCTGTTTCTCAAAGTTAAGATTTTTAAAATAATAAATAAAAAGTTGAAACTGAAAGGGTTAACAAAAGTACAGAAAGTGCTCCCCTAATTTTTTTGAGCAGTGTATATAAACGTACCTTGCTGGATAAATATAAAATAAGCCATTTGATAACGAAGCGTGTATGGCACTGGTGCACGTTAAATTTGTCGTCGCTTGAAGTCCTGACGCCGCGTTCATTTTCGCCATAAGGTTGTTAGTTTAGGTGTTGGCTTCGTCGCGTGTGGTCTTCGAGTTTTAAATAACACGTTCACAACTTTGGCCAGAAAATTGGCCAAAAATGAACTTTCTACTTAGTATATCTAAAAAAAAACAATGTAAGACAAAAGACTGTAGTCCTGAACAATTTATGTAAGAGAAATAAGGTTATACGAAAAACGAATTTTAAAAACTTAAAGTTAACTTTGGTGTTTGGAAATGAAGTTGTTAATGGCACTAACAAAGCCGCCGTTAAGGGGCTGGGGAGCCCAGTCGGTTAGGCATTCGCCTAGCATGCGGAAGGTCCCAGGTTCGCGTCCGGCATTGCCAAAATAACTGTCGACCTATAAACGGCCCGTGCAGCCCAAAATGTCCGACGAATAATACCCCGTGTAAAGGGAGTGCACCGCACGTTAAATATCCTTCAAAGTCCTAACGCGGCGTACGATGTCGCCCTTAACGGTTGCGTTGGGTGCCTACTCAGGTGTCAGCTCGTCACATGACTGTGGTTCTAAAATACGACGCCCCGTCGCCAATAGCCCTCGTGTAGCTCTAGTGCGACGATAATTCAAACTAACCTAACCAAAGCCGCCGTCAATGTGTTAATGTCTGTTTATTTGAGAAAATTAGTTTTGAAACAAAGAACTGAACTATGAAAGAACTCAAATTGACTACTATCTTGTTACTTTAGTACTAGAACGTTGGAATAGAAATTTGATGAAAGAGGGAGGGGTTGAGGCAAGACAGATGGACGGACAGGAATTTCGAACATGTCAATAAATTTGCGATACAATAAGATGGAATAAATAGTCAAATAAAAGTATTATATTTTTTAGTTTTGACTACCCCAAACTGCCCAGATATCTAAGGATATATTCTATCTTAATATTCCTTAATAGAATATAATCAATAAATATAATCTCTACACACAAAAATCTATACAGAATTTCATATTTCAGAATTTTCTTCATTCCAATCCGACACGTGAGGTCAGAAAAATTAACCCCCTTCCCGAACGGGGCGAATAACCAACCAAACGATTTGTTGCCGAATACCAAAAGCAGACGATTATTTGCGAAAGGGGGCAAGGTTGAGGTGAAAAAGGGGTGGGCCGATCGGTCGCGTGCTCCCCTAAACGTTCCACGCACGCATGCTCACGGTTTGGTCTTTATTCGCGGGATAGATTTAGAGGGTTTTCCTGGTGATATGTTTAAGAATTTTGTTTGTGTTTAGCTACACGAACTATGAAACTGCAAGGTTTCGAATATGTGTCGGGGAAATAGTCTGAATTTTTTTTTTACTTGGTTAAGGGCATTGAGCTAGAAGGGAAACTGGAGTGAGGTGTCAGCGAGCCGAAAACCCACTCACACCCTTTTGAGCGAACAGGGCAGAAAAGGACTATTTTCCCTATACTTGTATGCAATGCTTGTATGAGACCCCTCTATCATATTGACTTGGGCTCCTAAATGTATTTTAACATTTTTAGTGCGAAAGAAACTAACTTTAAATTCCAACTTTTTTTAAAGAAATAACCATGTGGATCACTAACTAAGAACCAGCGAAGACGAATCCAAATAGCGAAATAGGCAAGTTTCTAGGTTTTCTGCCCGGTTCGTTTCTGCTGCAGTGCCGTGTATTCCTCCGCGTTTCGTTATTGAACCGGCTTGTTTGCTGCCCTGTTCAGTGAATCACAAACCTCACTCCACGTTTCTTCTAGCTCAATGGTTAAGGGTGAATGAGACCGAATTACCGCGGATCTCCAAACGAAAGTGCCTTTGTGTTAATCCAATGGGAAAAAAATTAGTATTGCGCTGTTGGTTTAGTAAGTTAAGGGTTCACCCTCAGATACAACTAAAATTATTGCCAACCATTCTTTTATTTCCCGTTTATTTGAACCAAAACAGAACATTTGACCGCCAGATTGCTACACCAGTAATACCGAATCAAACCTCGAATCCTTCCCAGCTGATATTTCCCACCTGCTCGCCAAATCCCAAGCGGTCTGCCGCCAATCAATATAGGTTGTATAAAAGTCTCTCTTTTTCAAGAACAGTTACTTAGATATTCTGTAAGCTTTTCAAGAACTGCTTGCTTTATTTTATAAGTTTTTTTTTTTAATCTTTCGGACCCGCTTGCTTACTATGTCGCTAGTTGTGTGTGCGTCTCTTGACTGTGGTTCTAAAATACGACGCCCGTTGCCAATAGCCCTCGTGTAGCTCTAGTGTGTTGCATCTTGCCCTCGTCACTTGATAGTGATTGGGAATTACGCTTTCTTCTAAAATTTAAACCATTTGCAATTCTTGTGTGATTATATTATAAACCTACCAAAACATCATGCACTGTTTTAAAGACCGATTCCTTTTTTAATGTAATAAACTTTTCTGAATTAACAAACTACAGTTATTTTTTTCTTGTTTATGGACAACTGCTACAAAATTACGATGTTCGTCGTCAATACTGTCGCTGAAGGAAAGAAGACATTATCTGAAAATTTTATCGTTGTTCAGTTATTAGCATTAGCACACCTAAAAAGAGAGGCTGGGGAGCCCAATCGGTTTGGCGTTCACCTTGCATGCGAAAGTTCCCAGGTTCGGGTCCGGGCATCGCCAAAAATAACTGCCGACCTATAAACGGCCCGTGCAGCCCAAAAATGGCCGACGAATAATACCCCGTATAGAGGGAGTGCACGGTAAATATGCTCCAAAGTCCCAACGTTGCGTACGATGTCGCCCTTAACGGTTGCGTTGGGTGCCTACTCATGTTTCGGCTCGTCACATGACTGTGGTTCTAAATTATGACGCCCCGTCGGCAATAGTCCTCGTGTAGTTCTAGTGCGACGATAATTCAAACCTACCTACCTAAAAAGAAAACCGATTTTATTTTGAAAGCCAGTAAGCGTAACTTCATTAGAACTGTGTTAACATCAACTTTTTATTTTTGCTTTGGCGTTTAATGAAACCATATTTCTTCATTTTCTACCAACTCGGTTTTTGTAGATGCGCCTTTTTTCTTACGGCTAGCGGCAGAATAGGGCTTGTAGAGCTCAAGTTCAACTTTAATTCAACCAAACCAAGCAAAATCCCATTAGCTCCATTCCCCATGAACAGGTAAATCAAGAACGCGGTGATGTCTTCTTGACGATCCTCAAGAAATGACCCATAAAACGTGCTTCTTGTTCCTGAAGGACACGTGGCCATTCATTGTTCGCGCTCTTCTCTTGGCGACTATTCCTTCGGTTTGGCGCATTTTTTTTTGTGTGTGGCAAGGTTTGGTTGATTTAACGTCGCGCTAGCTGTATATGATGCATGGGCTTCGTAATTTTGAACCACGGTCAAGTTGCGAAGCTGGCATCTGAGTTGGCATTTCAAGCAATCTTATTGCGGCTTTAGGATCAGGGTATTGGAACACGACAGATTTAACGTGCAACAGCCCCTTATAGTAATTTTATTTATATAAGGGAATGTAGCGTTAAGACGGTGATTCGTAACTTGACCGCGGTACAAAATAGCTAGGTCCGTAGCCAATTCCCCTCTTTCTTCGGTGGGATGTTTTTCATCAAAACTTCATCAAAAAAATCTTTCATAAAAAAAATACTTATCAATGATAGGATGTGTTCCAATCTCATTTTTCATTTAAAAGAGCGTCCTTCTTAAAGTAGTTATTGAAGAATTTCTTTTCTTAACAAATATTACGATTAGTAAAAATATTTGTATTTCAGTGTAGCGGTCCGCCGAACACACACATGACAAGCATTCCTCAAATAATAACATTCACGCTAGATGGCGCTGATTTACTAGCTACCAGTCCATCTAGATAAACAAATATTGTAGTATATAAGTTGAAGCAACTTGTACTTTTCCTTTGATGCCGGCACTGGTTGTTATAATATCTTCGACAAGTTTGTCGATAAAACAATTTTCTAACAATTTCAGTGATCTGTCCACCTAAAGTTCTGCATAATTTGCGCCAACCTTCCTCAGTACATATCTATTTAGATATTATCCTGCGATTTATTTATTGAAGAAAAGCGCCAACATCTTAGAAGTACACAAATCTGATCCACTTTACACCCCCATTCATCCGACCCAACAAAGCGTAACCACGCCGCGGAACGCCAACCTTCCTGTTGTGCGTGTGCAGTTTGCCAGACTTGGCGCGTTTTCTCTTGTTTAGCGATTATTTCTAAAATGCCTTCGAGTTACTTTAATAAGTTGTATCGGGAATTAATTTTGTAAATAATTATTTATGTTTATCTCTAAGCATGTTTATGAGTAACAAAAATTTCAATAAAATTATATATAATTTTTTAAAAATTCAATTAATTACAATATCCTAAATTTACTTCTAAAGAGGAATTCGATCTCCCGTAAATGGACAATTAGAACGGGAAGGATCATGGTTTGTATGTGGGGTAGAAGACAATGTTTAATGGATCTGTGGCGTCGCCGTTCATAGAATTAGCTGCCGGGTGATTTGTGGGGTAAAATACAATGTTTTACGTATGTGACGTTAGGCCTCGACAGTCGCCAATTAGCTTGTTTCAGGTGATATTTTTCCTTCCATCATTTCATTCCTGCATTTCCCTCGATCGGTGCTCTTTTTCCACGTGACATTGATCAAAATAACTGCCGACCTATAAACGGCCCGTGCAGCCAAACATGTCCGACGAATAATACCCCGTGTAGAGGGAGTGCACGTTAAATATGCTCCAACGTCCCAACGCTGCGTACGATGTCGCCCTTAATGTATATTTTTCACTATATTTTCCATCGCCAAAAATTTCTTCAACCGACAACATCCACCCTTTTGGCGACTTTTCTAAACCAAACCACCTCAACTATAACCCCCAAACTCCCCAGGTAAGCATCCGCAGACGATTTTCGGCATTCCACCCACCACGCCCCCCCCCCCCATATAAGGGGGAGGGGGGATTCGAGAAACCACGACCTTGAACCTCTCTTCACTTTATACACCCCTCCTCTTCCCATACCTGTCATTCAAGTTCTCGTTTGGCGTTTATTTTTTTATACTTGTGTCCGATTTCGTTCTTATTTTTTTAGCGCGAATTCGAATGCATTGTTTTTTTATGGAATCTTTTGGATTTTTTTTTGTCTGTTTGGGTCTCCGCTTTTGCATATTTCTTGGAAACAGTTTTTTTGTTGTTCTTGGTTGTCCTTCAAAGAATAATTTTGGGGTTTTTGGAAAAAATATTGAGTATTTCGAACCAATTGAGCATGTGTTTGTCCATGACTTGTGCTTCGTACCGAAGGGGCAAAGGTTCTGGATAATTATAATTTTTATTTCATTTCTTTGAATTCAGACCCACCTTTTAAATATTTTCTAACCACTGATCCACTTAGTCCACTGATACGAAATAACCAATAATTTGCAGTATTTGATTTAACGAAGAAAATCTGTACAATGGAAATATATCGCAGACTTCGTTGTTTAGTTTATTAGCTTGTTATCTAAATATGTACAAGTGAACATAACATATTTTAATGTGCATTAGTAATTGAAGTTTGCGCTAAAAATGCCGATTTCGATATAATTTTTTTACCCCTCCTCTTCCCATACCTGTCATTTTATTTCTTGGAAAGAGTTTTTTTTTTGGTTTTTCTTGGTTGTCCTTCACAAAATAATTGGATTGGGATTGTTGGGATTTTTGGAAAAATATACCAAGTATTCCGAACTAAGCGATTGAGCATGTTTGTCCAGGAATTTTGGTTTCGTACTTCGTAAGGGTTCTGGGTAATTATATATTGTTTTATTTTCCATTAATATTAATATAATAAAAATGCGAATAGCCAATAATTGCAGTATTTAATGTAATGATTAAAAACTATAATATTGGATGTGTGGCAGACTCCGTAGTTTATTAGCTTATTGTCTAAATACTATGTACAAGTGTACCTAACATATTTTAATGTGCATTAGTAATTGAGTCTGCGCTAAAAATGTTGATTTCGATAATTTTTTTTTACCCCTTCTCTTCCCATACCTGTCATTCAAGTTCTCGTTTGGCGATTTTTTTTATACTTGTGCCCGATTTCGCTCTTATTTTTTTTTAGCGCGAATTCGAAAGCATTGTTTTTTTTTTATGGAATAGTTTGGAATTTTTTTTGTGTTTGTATGTTTTGTCCCCCCTTTTGCATATTTCTTGGAATAGTTTTTTGTTCTTGGTTGTCCTTCAAAAAATAAATTTTGGGTTTTTGGAAAATATACCAAGTATTCCGAACTAAGCAATTGAGCACATGTTTGTCCGTTATTTTTTAGTTTTTTACTTCGTACCTTGGGGTAAAGGTTCTAGAAAATTATATATATATATATATATATATATATATATATATATATATATATATATATATATATATATATATATATATATATATATATATATATATATATATATATATATATATATATATATATATATATATATATATATATATATATATCCAATTTTAATCCATAGACGCTTCAAATATTTTCTAACAATGATAAAAAGTAGCCAATAATTTGCAGTATTTAATTTCATAAGGTAAAATATTAGATCTATCGCAGACTCCGTAGTTTAAATTATTAGCTTATTTTTTCTAAATATGTACAAGTGAACGGTACATAATTTAATGTGTATTAGTAATTGAGTTTGCGTTAAAAATGACGATTGGGATTTTAAAAAAAATTAATATATTTTTAAGGTAAAATTTTGACTGCGTTGATTTTATTTTGTGTGAAATGTTGAATTTTCTAAATGGTAGTTACTGTTAAAATTTCAGTAGAGCTAACGTTTCTAATATTTTTTACTGCAAGGAGGCTCATTGGCTTGTTTTACGTGACGTAGATTATTCCTGTTTTCATCAATCATCCCTAGATTTCATTGGTGGTTTCTGTGATTGATGGTATGGGTAAGATCCGCCCACTTCATTAACTACACAATCAAGACTTTAGTTTCATTCCTATGGAACTGTTTCCACTCAAGTCGTGAAACATTCCAATTCGTCCGGAATTGTTAAAATCTTAAGATAAAGGCAAAACAATATTAAATAAAACCGTTTCCAATTAAAATCTAATTTTACAAAATTGCAGTTAAGAAATATTATGTGTTCTAACAAACAAATCGTGCTGTTGCCTTTTTTTTGCTTATTTAGTTTATTATTTAAATTCATTTGTACAAAATCGGAGCAAAAGTAATGTTATGCAATTCAACAAACAAATTGTTCCAATGCCTTTTTTTTTGCTTTTTCATTCAAACGTCCTTTCCGAAATCCGTTATCTCTACTTTCCAGCCAACCTTCAAATTCAAAACCGAGAAATCCAAAGGCACTCGTCCAACTTTTCAACCGGATGTGACGCAAAATAATCACGTGGTTCTTTTCCCCCTCTCACTCCATTCCCTCCCCCCACGCTATCTGGTTTCCATGGAAACGCGGAGGAATGATGGGATGCGTCCTGGAGAGAGCAGTCGGAAGATTGTAGTTGGGGTATTTCACCGCGAGGGGTCGCCCTTGAGTTGGGGGCACTTGTCTGGTATTTATTTGTTGGTGCGTGTAGGGAGAAACGGGGATTTTTTTAATATTAATTTTTTGGAGGGGTACTGTACATTTTATTATTTTTTAAAATTTATAATATATTTTAAAAAATTGTATTAAGTGTTGCTTCGTAAGATATGAGTACATAACAATTATTAAAATCGGACGGTTGAAATTGAAGTTGAAAAGAGGGGTTGAGGGTACTGTCCATTGTTTGGACAAAAAGTATTAAAAATAGTTTTTTCGATGATATACTTTTATTTTCTATTATTATATACTATTATTTTTTAATTTAATAGTTAGAACGGAAGTTAAGGGGAGGGGGGTAGGTTCGGACCAACTGTAAGCGCCACCATGTTAATACCGTATTTTTTTTATTTAGTTCTTTTTTTTTTAAAAAAAAAGAGGGTATGTTAAACTGCACATAAGGTTACAATTTATTCATTAGATGTCATTTTCTAAATTTAATTAATAATATGACTACGTATTTTACGTGATTTACTAAATTAATATTCAACCTCGTTTATAACGTTCGCGGTCCCTTGAATGACGAATTGTAGTCTAAAGAAACTTTATTTTGTTCTATTATTCGAATATTTGATTAACAGACGACAATGCGACGTTCTCGGGTGTCAGGAGATCTTTCGGCTACACGGAAGCTGCGTTCGATTAATTGTTCTTAATGATTTCACATCCCGCGAAGGAAATCCGAACGGTTTTTTCGACCTCGGCGTGACCTTCGACAGATGCGGTACCGTTTGTTCTAAAATTCGAATATTGCGATCGGCGAGACGTCTGCTCAAATGCGTTGCTCTTTGTTCCAAATTATGACGTCATTGTGTTGGTTGGTTAAGGTAACGTTGCACTTATGCTACAACGCAATGACGTAAAGGGGGTCTAACCAGTAACCAATACCTTCTATAGAGAAGGCCTCCGTACTTAAAAAACTTCTATTTGAAAGTACAGTAGAAAGTACCTTCGACAGATGCGGTACCGTTTGTTCTAAAATTCGAATATTGCGATCGGCGAGACGTCTGCTCAAATGCGTTGCTCTTTGTTCCAAATTATGACGTAATTGTGTTTGGTTGGTTAAGTTAACGTTGCACTTGTGCTACAACGCAATGACGTAAAGGGGGCCTAACCAGTAACCAATACCTTCTATAGAGAAGGCCTCCGTACTTAAAAAACTTCTATTTGAAAGTACAGTAGAACTTCAACTGAAGAGCTTAGTGGAAGAATATGCTAAGTGACAAAAAGGTGAAAACGAGAAAATGAGCTTTAAAGTTTTTAGTTTGCCCTTTAATTCATGTTGTTGTTGCTGATCCCTGTTGCCCAGCAGAGCTAGACCAGGTCTATGATGTTGCACACTCTCAAGAAATCAATAACCAACAATGGTCGCTCAAGAAGATCTTCTTTTTCCGAGTCCCAAGCACTCAAGGATGTGCTCCGGAGTGGCTCCTTAAATCCATTAAAAAAATCATCCATCCTTAAATCCATTAAAAACGGTATTTGCAAACGGTAAAAAATATACGAAACTTTCAGTTTATGGAAAAGGGGAGACTTGTTATCTTAAAAGGATGGAATAGTAACTTCATTGACACATTCTCAACAAACATTTCTGACGAAAATCTTATTTTTTTCAAAAATGTCACTTAGCACGTTCTTCCACTAAGCTCTTTAATTATCCTAATCAATTGGGACCGCTTCCCAGCCTGAAAACCAAATTCGGATTATCGGATTTTTCCAAAAAAATTGTTTTATTTTTTACTGTATGAGAGAACTTTGAATTTATAGAAAGGCAACACTTTTACACGTTAACCCTATAGGTGTATGAATGGAACAGACTAATACAACTGGAGTGCGGATAATCGGAGTTCTACTGTACTAAAAAATGAACTCCTCTGCAAATAACACGTTTAAGCAACTTTTAAGTCTGTGGATGTCGTCATCTTACTGAACAATGCATGGAAAGAAGATACCAACGCTTAGCATGGAAAGAAGATACCAACATTTCTAGACAACTCTGCACCGAACTTTTTGAAACAAAACTCCCTTCTTATCGCGTCGGAAATATTTTCAATATTTATCTTCGTTTGAGTTCTTTCAACATCGCACGGCAATCTTTTTTCTAGAAATGCTCTTTATTTTTTTTTTATTTATTCTGTCGGTTTGGTAAAACCATATAGAGTTAAGAGGAAAATGGAGATGCTTTTCCGGGCAAAAACCAATACAAAAAGTTGTCGCCAAGTGAAGCCATCAATCGCTCCGTAGTAACCCAAACAAACGTTTCCGACAGCAAAAAAAATGCAAAATCACTATACTCGTAGCAACCTAAGTTGGGTAAATAGAAATATGCTATGAAGAAGATCCTTCCGCGGATGTAAAGAGTCCATAAATTATTTGCGAATCCATCCAGAAAACTTGTTTAAAACATTAATTTCGTTTAAGGTCCAACAGATTTGAATATTATTTGAGCATACCAAACTAGACGACTGATTGAAACTTTTTTTTTTCTTGTTTCGTTTGAATCGGCGAGGTTGCGATGTGATTTATTGTCTTGTATCATAGCACCGCGCTTTTCCCTCTGCCTTTTTACTCTTTGTTGTTTACCCAAGTTAGGTTGGCCACGAGTGTAATGCCAAAATCATTAAATTGCCTTTAATTAAGCTTAACGGCAAAAAATTAATTGATTTGTCAAGATTTCGACACTGTCGCCATCATTTCCTTGTCGGACTCCGGCTGTAGGTAAAACACGCCAATTTATTACGCCAAAACTCGCATGACTTAGATTCGTGTTTGTTCCATTTTATGTTTGCACCCATTCTACTCTTATCGGAAGTCTTCAAGAATTAGCGTCAGCGGCCACATTGTTTAGTGAGGGCTTTGTTATCTTGTCGATGTGCGGGAATTTGTGTCGATTCCGAGTTGCATGGATACGAAATAGTTTGTCATCCCAACGAAACTTCTATTTGGCCAAAGTTGTCTTCGAGTTGACATTAGGCTGTGTCCTGACTACGACATCAAATGCAACAAAACTTGGCGACTTGGCAGAGTCGGCCACATGCTATTGCATCGCTTGGCGCCCTTGGTGGTCGCCAAGTTTTGTTGCATTTGTGGCATTTGGTGTCGTAGTCAGGACACAGCCTTAAGGTAACTTTGATCAACTGAAATCATAATAAGTTTTAGAAGAACTGAAATACTTTCCTGTTACTTTTATACTCACAGAAATGCTTGTAGTACGGAAGGACGGACGGACGGACAGTATAAAGGCTTGCGTTTCCGGACGAAAAGGTCGGTGGGTTAAAAAAAGGTCGACAAATCAATAAATTAATGCCGTTATGCTTAATAAATGGCAATTTGATTACTTATTTTTGCATTAATATTTTTGAATTTTTTTTATGTGTTTATGGCCTGTCGGGAATCTAGATTGTTTGGGTTTTGGCTGTCCGGATACTGTGCTTGCATGTGTTAAAGCTCTATCATCCGACAAATGACTAGAAATAGACACCCGGAAACCGATCAACTTGTACCCAAAAGCTTTGTCATCCATTCTAAAACTAAGGCTTCTTCCCTTAATCAAGTAATCAATAGGTCTTGCCATAGCAACAAGTATGTGGTAAAAAAAACACCTCAAGTGATCGTTTGTTATAAATAATGCAAAATGGCGTGTCATTATCTGTTATTGGTGTCATACTGTTGACACACCCTTTTAATTTTATTATGCTTTTGTCCCTTCATTTGACTTTTACTTAGGCCTCTTTGTGTGTCGTATTGATCGTTCGGTGGAGTTTTGATTGTATCGTGTAATGATGAGATATTTTATAAAGTTGTTCACACTGACCAATAACTTTCCTTACAAATAGTTGGGGAACTATGTCTTGCTTTTCGCTTTTGTGATTGGTTATATCGGACTACTTCAACCATGTCATTGATGGAGTACAGATGCGGTGATGGTTGCACCCCCGGTAGCAGAAACCGCGCAGCACGGCAGCAATGCTGCAGCCCGATTTGGGGTCTGCGGCCAAATTGCTGAAACTCTCCCCCCCCCCCCGCGTCACGTGTAGTTTCTTACCCACGAACCGGCTCAACTCAAGTGGGGAGGGGGTTAATATAATTTTTAAAAAGGTTAGGGAATAGCTACCTACTAATTTGTAGCTGGGATCAATCTGGAGTGGCATTTTTCGCAAAATGCGATGTGTTGCACGAAACTGCGAAAAAAAATAATATTGGCCGTCGCGAAAATGCATTGCCGTAATTCGGTGAAACTAAACTTAAATTTCAATAAACAACTAGTTCAAATAGCCGATTCTAATAATGAAAATACTAAATTTAATCAAAATGGGAAGATGAATTCAGATTAGATTATACTAAGATGTCGTCAAATCTCGGCCAGCCAGTGCAGTGCAATCTCTCCCATTAAAAGAGGAGTCCAATAATGCTTCCTGATTTAGTTATTTGGCTGCCTAGTAATTTTAAAGAAATCTACGGATAACGTCACGTTGCATCTGAATGATTGACAGTTATCTGGCTCTGAGTGATCAGAAGAGAATCTTGTTACTTCTGTAGCTCAAGTTCAGGCCAAGTCTGACAACCAGATCAAGTTCTCTGATCAAGTTTCCAATTCCCGGAGTCCGTGATCACAAGACCAGCTTGAATGTTGAAATACTTTTTGTTTGCGTTTGAAAAAAAATTCTACTTCCGCTAGTACTGAGGTTTCTGATTTTAGAATATTTTTAGTATTTTTTTTTAAATGGACTTATACACTCTTAATATATTCAGATTTTATGTTGCTAGTAAATTTCTAGTTCTTGAATATTTCTGGAAAAGTGCATGAATATTTTTTTTTCTTACAAATGTATGAACCATGGTAATAAGGATATGTAATGAAAGACCAAAAGTTGGGGATTTCAAACAACCAGAACTTGATTTTAATACCAAATGAACAGCAAAAACATGTTCATAGACAAATCTGAAGATAATCCAACACCATAAATAAAAGTAAATATACTTATTTTTTAATTTTTATTTTAAAAAATTACAAATAAATGTAGTAGAATACTATTAAATAATTATTTAAATTTGCCGCGTCGTGATTCATAAAATAATTATCATTGTGTTGTTAAGCTATACTGCTAAACAAAATTAACTGTTATACAAAGATTGATTTATGTATAAATTCAAGTGATTTAATTGGCGTGAGACACACTGATTTATAAGTAACAAATTTTTCTTGAGCATTTTGCTACAGCTTTCTTCTACATTTTAGCATTTTTTTTACCCAGGCTGAACCCTGCTGTGCAGTGCACCAGTAGGTGCAATGGCTTCCCGTACCGAATATGTTATATGTCATGATTGTACTATATTAATTAAACTTAAAAATTAAAGCATTAATTTAACAGCCGCTTGCCGGTGTACGGTAAATCTTCTGATAATGTCGCGAGGGGGGGGGGGGGGGGAGGCTTTTTCCTTGCAGCCAAATTTTTTCCTTAAAACGTCATGCTGCAGCCACATTCCAAAAGTTCTGCTACTGGGGTTGCACCGGAAACCTAACCGGGGTGTTCACAAACACCAAGTTATTTGATATCGGCTTGTACTATAATACGTACACAAAAGTAACGACCTCTTGCGATTTCGGCGAGTTGGTGAATGTTTCCTTTCACTGCCCGAGGCAATTAAGTTCCAATTTAGTGCCCCCCTAATCCAATAGAATTGCAATGCCTTCACCAGAATAATGACCTTGGTAAACTTGGGTTGCCCATATCGCTAAAAATTGTCACGACTCTGTTTACTTAAGTAGAGTTAATATTTATAGGCTGGAATCACTGACCAGCTAGAAGGGAAACTGGAGTGAGGTATCAGCGAGCCGAAAATCCACTCGCACCCTTTTTGAGCGAACAGGGTAGAAAGGAACTATTTCCCCTACACTAGTATGGAATGCTTGTATGAGACCCCTCTATCATATTGACTTGGGCTCCTAAATGTATTTTAACATTTTTAGTTCGAAAGAAACTAACTTTCTTTAACTTTAAATTCCAACTTTTTTAAAGAAATAACCATGTGTATCACTAACTAAGAACCAGCGAAGACGAACCCAATAGCGAAATAGGCAAGTTTCTAGGTTTTCTGCCCGGTTCGTTTCGGCTGCAGTGCCGTGTATTCCTCCGCGTTTCGTTATTGAACCGGCTCGATAGATTCTGATGTAGGGTACTATCTTCAAGTGTTGTACTCGACACCTGACAGTGTATGGTTCAGACTTATGATAAACTGTTCCCCGGTTGCTCATTGTAGTGTGACGTCAATTTTTAACCAAGCTAAACCATTTCACAAGCAAACAAAAAATCAGTCTCGGCTGGATGATTATGGACTGTGTCCGCAACAGAAGAACGTTGACTCCACTTTCTCATAATTTTAGTTCTTAAGTTTTTATTCGTCAAATATTTTGCTGTTTTTTCCTTACCTGTTTCTAACGCTTGAGGTGGGGGTGGGGAAAGGTAGCTTCGGTCTGGATATAGCGTAGAGTTTAGAAGATGGATATCTTGACGCAGAAAGAAATGATGCGGGTCGAAGCCCGTGGACTGAAAGTCCTCCACGGGTAACCCTAGTAAGCCCAAACAAACCGCTCACTCAACGTTTGTTCAGTGTAAATGGCATCATTGCATTTTTCTTTAAATTTTGATTAAAAATCAAGAATGGACTGTTTGTTCAGTTGTAGACTGTACAACGAGATCTGAATTTACACAAGATGGTAGTAAATACCTTCACATGTAAGAGAAATACGCCGCATCTATAGCTTTATTACCATAGATATCATAGTTAAAGTATTAGATTTGCAGATCACGTGACCTCCATAATGCTAACGACGGGACGCGCATGGAGACCAGAATAAGAGGGCAAAATGGCCGGTGTTGCTGCCACTTTAAGGAGAAAAATACTACGAAAAAATACCATCTAATTCTAAAATTACAAAAAAAAAAAAATACTAGAAAAGGATTTAAAGTCACTAAAAAGATTCCAAAATGCAGCTAGTATTTTTACGATATTTTTTTGTCATTTTAGTATTAAATGGTATTTTTT
Organism: Oedothorax gibbosus; assembly: GCA_019343175.1. Taxonomy (NCBI): domain Eukaryota; kingdom Metazoa; phylum Arthropoda; class Arachnida; order Araneae; family Linyphiidae; genus Oedothorax; species Oedothorax gibbosus. Next base: position 74,273 of record JAFNEN010000263.1, read on the forward strand.
CGTAGTATTTTTCTCCTTAAAGTGGCAGCAACAATGGCCCTTTTTTTGCCATCTTATTTTGGCCTCCATGCGCGTCCCTTCGTTAGCATTGGAGGTCACGTGATCTGCCAATCTAATACTTTAACTATGATATCTATGTTTCGAACCCAGTCAGGCTTTCGTCCTTATCGGGAATTTTTCCTGTCGGACTTACGTCCGGAAACGCAAGCCTTTAGCATTGGAGGTCCCGTGATCTAATACTTTAACTATGATATCTATGTTTATTACCGAGTTAAAGTCGCCAAGTTGATGCGGTAGCCTATACAAACTCCACTTAAGAATCGTGCCAATTACCTCGCCTAGGGCGTTTGTTTGGCTTACACTAAGGCGATCGATGGCTTCACTTGGCAAACCGGATTTTGCTCGGCAGCATCTCCATCTTCTTCTTAACTCTATGAGATGCAGGCAGGTGGCGGGCAGGATTTCCGGTCTGATTTTAAAGTAAAAAAATAAAATTAAAAATTTGGATTTTTGTTGTTGTTGTTGCTGAAGCGGATGGTCAATGTTTTTCTACCGTGTTCCATTTTTTAAAAAGAATTTCAAAATTTGACCATGTCCCATGTCTGAAGAAATAGTTGGGTTTCACAGCAGGCCCTGTGATCTAGTTGGTATTGGTTAGGATTCATTCGGCTTTGGTTATTAATAATTAAAGAATAATAATCAACAGTTACAAGTTATCACTAGTTAAGGAATAATCTGATCTCCAAAAATACCTTACCTCCCACCTTCTGGGATCATCTTTTTTCATCTCATGGTCTCACGTTTTCCCCTATAAAATTCACTCATTGTTACCGGTGTGAGATCCAATTACCTGTCCGGTATTACATTTACGGGGTAATTAGAGCTCTCAGGGTTATAACCCGATTGCCTACCTTCGATTTCCTGCTGGAGATAATTTCTCCCTCAACTTTTTTTGTAGTGTCTCGTTTAGTATTGAATTGTCATCTTTAGGTCTTTTTTTAGCCTACTTCTCTTTTTTTAATTCGAAAGAATTAAAAAAAATGAAAAAGTAGGTATTGACATGCGGTCGATGTCCGTCTGTCCGTCCGCCCGTCCGTCTGTCTGTACCCCCCTTCCAAAATCGGTTCTATCATTCGGATCTTAAAAATTCTTTTTTTGTTAGAAAGCTATGACCTCAGAGACCCAACTTTCATACTTTTTGTCCAACTGTCTGTACGTCCGGACGGACATAAATCTACTATCGGTCGGCGAATTTCCCATTGAATTAGCATTGACATTCAATTTTGAGTCATTTAAATCACTGTTGCCAAATCAACAATGGCATGAGAAATTTTATTTAAAAATATATATTTGAAGCAAAATAATTTTTTCATGAATCATTTTGGAATTAAGTCATAAAATGTAGCACAATGTGATTCTTTGATTGTTCATTAATTGTTTACCAAGAAAGGGGCAAGGCATATTTTTTTACATACGATTCTGCTTAGTTTTTATTTACATTTTTTTAATGCAGTTTGGAGTAGTTTCATTATTTTTGTTATTAATAAATATTTAATTATTCTTCGAACTACAAATAAATCGAGCAAACGATAAATAATATTAAGTTATTTGTGAAAGAATATTAAGGAAAATAGTTGATTTTGGCTTTTAGAAGTTTAAATTATAGCTGGATGCTGTGTTTAGCGATTTTTTTTCCTAATGTGTGTAGATCTAGTGTAGAAACGATTGTTGATGATATTTGTTGTTAGGAACCTAGTTGTTTCCCGATCAGAATTTCAGTAAGTATTTAAGTAACAGGAAAGTAGGCTATTTTGGTTGTTTAAGAACTTCTTGTTCCTAAAGCATTACTGCATAAGTTTTTTGTGTTTATTGTGTTTCGGACGTTTGTCTCGAGGTTCCCTTAAACTTCTCGGAAACAGCGAGTTTTATGAGCTTAGAATCGCCGCAGAATAATGAATTTAAAGCCGCAAAGTATTAAAGAATTCGCAAGCCACCGATTTAAGAATCATCACAGAATTTTAATTTTCGAATCACCGCTAGAATTCCGATATTAGAATCGGCCAGAGTTTGCCAATCAGAAATTTTCCCGCCAAAATTCAAAAATCGATTTTCCGAAATTTTCCGACCATAAAAACGTAAAAAGTATTAGTCTATGTAATTACCTGGAAAAGCTATAATGTCTCTGGGAAAAGGTATAACTTTACACTAGAAAATTTTGAAACGTTGATTTGGAATTTCGTCAGAGCAAATATTCACCAAACCCAGGGTTGTTAAAAACCCGGGTTTTTTCATGAAAAACCCCACCCACTTGGGTTTTTGGTTTTTTTTTCAGGGTTTTAGGGCTTTTTCCAGGGTTTTAGTTATTTTTTCAGTATTTTTGATGTGTTTTTCAGGATTTTGTGATTTATTTAGGGAAGTTTTAATTATTTATCTATACATTACAATTTTTAAAACTAACAGAACATCTTGAGAGAGATAATCAGAAATGACGTAATTTAAATTAGAACAATTACAAAATAATTGCATATAGTTGTTAGATAAATGTATATTTAAATTTATAAATGTATTGTCTAGAACAAAGTATTGTTTGTTTGTATATGTGTAAAATTATATAATCCGGAATATTGTAAAGATAGAAATTTAAATTAGAATTTTTAAAAATGTATTAGTTATATTTAATTGTTAAATAATTAGTATAAATTTAAATTTGTAAATGCATTTTAAATATTGAAGGTACAAAAATGTAAAAATATATTAAGAATAATACTAAAATATTAATTAAAAATGATATGAAATGTATATTTTTTGGATGTATAAAAAGTTTTTACTTTTTAATTTTCATTGAAGGCAATTTTAAGTTCAATTGCCCACTTGGGTTTTAGATGGGATTTTTTAAGTGGTTTTTTTTCGGGTCGGGTAAAATCATAACAACCCTGACCAAACCCCTTGCCGTTTCAATATGCAAAGCATATATCCTTCAAGAAGTGCTCTATTTGTGTGTTCGTCAACTAAGACGCCCGAGAAGTAGTCGGTTCCTTGACCCTAAAAACCATCTTCGGTGTTCGCGAACCGTGACGGTAACTGACCTGCTCCCCCTACACACCCCTTCCGCTTGGAGATCGGCCGCACACGTGCCGCATATGGGCTTGATACCACGGTCCAAGCTGACACGAACAGCTTTCACAACCACTGATTGGTTGGTTAGTTAACGGCGAGTGAGACCGAGTGACCGCGGGTCTCTAACAAGATTTTTTTTTTTTATCCTGAAAGATCATTGTTTCAAATTGTTCTGGAAAAGTTTACTTGCATTTTTACGTTTTCATGCAGTATTTAAATTTCTAATTTTTTGAACTTTCATTGCAATTGGCTAGAATTGATGTTTTTTTTTTAGAGAAAACAAAATTCCCGGGGCCCCAAACGAGTGTTTAGGCTTTCAATGCGCCCCACAGTACTGCCCATGTTTTATAGAAAACACAAAATTGCACGGGGCCCAAAAAAGAGTAATCTCAACTTTTAGGTATATCATGTCCGTGCACGCAATGCATGCACGGTTCCAGTAAGCCCCGACTTGAGCATGCGCGTTAATACACATAATGCGTGAACGGTGCCCGTGCCCCTCTGCCAAAAAAATATTTTCTAAGCTACATTTCTCCGGCTGTATTAAATAATTTTCACAAACGTTTTTAACGTAATGTAAACGATAAATTTTACGATCACTGATTGGCTAGTCAAAAGATAAACTATTAGAGGATCGAAAATAAAAAATGATAGCGTTTTTAGAGCAACAGTTGCCTTTATGCATATGTAACTTTTGTTTCAAAATTTCACCATCGTATGATAATGGATTCTGTTCTGGCAAGGGACGTGACATTTAAAAAAAGTATGAAAATCGTCAATTTTTTAATTTTTTTTAAATTGAAAAAAAAATGGCACAGCACTTTGCGGTAGTGTGCAAAAGTTTCACCTATGTCTGGTTAATTACTGTGCAAAATTTGACGCTCCACGATCAATATATTTTTTTGTGGCACGGAGACTGAAATTCCTCCAAAATCGACCAATACAATTTTTTTTCGTTATTTTTATAGTGCCTACCAATATTTCAGCTCAGGAGCTCCCTGCTAGAACATGGCAAAATGTTAGCGCCAAACCTCAGTCACACTTCTCGAATCGAGAAGTACTGTGCGATATTTGAAAAACAATAAATAAAAACCTGGCGATTTTACTAATTTTTTAAAATTTCACGTCCTTTGATAGAACAGAAACCATTGATTATAATAGGGTGGTGACATTTTTGACAAAACGTTACTTATGCATAAAAGGAAACTTTTCCGATCTACTCCAAAATAATCATTTTATTCTCCAGAAAAGTGTGGAAGCATTGTTATCCATTTCATGCTAAATTTTCCGTACATGCAAATAACTTTTTTATAATTGCGTGAAAAAAATCCGATTTTTACACTATAATTTTAATATCAGACGCGTGCGAAAAGTTATACTTTTTAGAAACAGTGATAAAAAAAAATTACCTTTTTTCACCCAAAAGCAGTGAAAAAAAGTACTTTTTTTCACTCGTTTCAGAAGAGGCCAACATTTCAAGTAAAATTTCTATTTCATAATATTCATAAAATCCAGAAATTTATTGATCTGCTTTATTTATAAATATTATGCGCGTGAATGTAATTTTTTTATTTTTGAATCAGTATCCATGTTCAAATGTTTGACTTTAAACTAAAAAATAAGTTTTGTAGTTCCAGAGATTTATCGATGCCGATCTTCTTTACGTAAAAAAAATTGGCACGTGAATTATTTTTGAACCAATGAGATATGATTTTTTTCACGTAATTATAAAAAATAGTGTATGAAACACGTGTCATTATTTCACTCACTCGTGACATAAAATCCACTAGTTTTAGAAAGTGTTACTTTTCACACTTGTTGCATAAATAACTATTGTATTGGCCGAAAAGCGTTTCACAAACATGTAAACATAAGTGATTTTACGTCTCATTTTGGCTGGGCAGTATTTGCATTCCGTCTATAGCAAGCTAATAAATTTTTAACGCAACTTGTTTTTGATGACTTCTAGATTTACCGATTGTTGTAATCCGTCTCGTTTTTCGTGTGTTCAATCTTGAAGGTTTAAATAAGATGGAGAAAAACCATGCCAAAGCCTGTTTGAAGCCATGACCGCTACATTTATGCTCGCCAACAAGCCGCTTGGCGAATGATTTGGCGCTGTTTGTAGGGGGGGGAATAGGCTATTGCCAGCACTGATTGCCAGTGTCGAGTCTTCAAATCTGTTATCAAGAAGGTGCCGGGTTCTAAACATTCCGTCCACCATATAGACGGGTATGTGTTAGTAAAATGAAATCAACTTAACCACGAGTTTCCCCGAATACTCTTGGCTCGTCAAATCTGTGGAGTTCAAAGCGTATGATGTCGCTCAAATTTCTGTTGGGTGCTAGCTCAGGTGTTGATATAGTCACTTACCGCAGTTCCAATTACGTGGCGTTATCTGGTTGTGAAACAGCTCTTTACAGGTTACTTCTACTCCTCAAACTCCAAGCGGCCTCAGGGCTTGGGGAGCCCAGTCGGTTAGGCATTCGCCTAGCATGCGGAAGGTCCCGGGTTCGGATCCGGGCATCGCCAAAATAACTGCAATCGGCCCGTGCAGCCAAAAATGTCCGACGGATAATACCCCGTGTGGAGGGACAGGGAGTGCCCGTTAAATATCCGTCAAAGCAGGCCTCGCAACTGGTCCCTTTTTTTCCTAAAAGTCCCTTTTTTAAAAAAAGTCCCTGAAAGTACCCATTTTTCCGAAAAAGGTCCCTTTTTTTCCTATTTTGCTTAAAATAAGTTCAGATTTTTTTTTTTTGCCCAAATCGTTACATTTCCGGTTGAAATAGTTTCCGCTAGAGGGAAGAAACTCTTCGACCAATAGGGTTTGCGGTGACGTCACGTAAACATGTCCACGTGCAGTGCAGAGCCAGAGCAGCTAACAGCAGATTTATGACTTGACAGAAAGTCAACACAGCCCAAAAGAGTTTAAACTTATGGCCGCTTTATTGCCTGTCCCTTATGATGAAACGAAACTCATGGATGAGGTAGTTCTGTTTAATTTAGAAAAGGTTGTCACTGAGAAGCAGGTTAGCAGTTATTGGGCTCAGCTCTCAACAGTTAAAACAGCCGAGGGAACTTTAAAGTTCCCCAACCTCTATATGGTGGTAAAGGCTTCTTTGGCTTTATCGCACGGTAATGCCGAAGTAGAAAGGGGTTTTTCTCGATCTGGTCGTGTTCTGACGGACGATAGATCTGCCTTATCAGTTCGATCACTAAATGCAATTTTAAACGTTGCCAATGGTTTGAAAATGGTTGATAATAAGCCACATTTAATTCCAATAACTAAAGAACTTATTGAAGCTGCAAGAGTGGCATATAAAAGTTACCAAACATACCTAGAGGAGGAAAAGTTAAAGTCGGAAAAAGCTGAAAAGGAAAAAAAAGAAGCCCAAGCTCTTGAAGCGGAAAAGCTTCAAGCTCTGGAGAAGAGTAAAATGGAGATGAGTAATTTGGAATCCAAACTAAAAGCAGCCAGAGGTTCAGAGGATCTTCAAACGGAAGCGGTGGATGACCTTATTCAAGAAGCGAATATTAAACTGAAAAAGGCCATATCACGAAATGATCTTGCAACCGTCCAAGTGGCACAAGCAATGTTAGAAGGGGCAGTGAAAAGTAGTGTCAAACGCAAGGAGAAAAGGAAATCTGTTGCTGGTTTGGAACGAAAACTAGATAAGAAAAGGCACATGATAACTAGTTTTTTCACAAAAGCCACCTAACTTGTTTTGTTAACTATGTCCAAGTATTCACAGGGATGCAATATATGTTTCGTATCGTACAACAAATTTATTCAAATTTCTTTTTCAAGCACAATTTTTTAAATTTTAGAAGCTTATTATTTGATAACTAGCTAAGGACCTTTCAAACTATTTTTTTATTCAATGTGAACAGCTTATTTTCTTGTAACTACTTTGAAACCAGCAGTGCACATTTAAAAATTCGAAAAAAAGGTGCGTTTCTTTTTTGATCATCTCATTGACTATAGTATCAATTAATCATTTTGCTATTAAGTTGTTTCTATATAAATTATTGCTCAAATATAGGTCCCTAAAAGTCCCTTTTTTGAAGAAAATAGTCCCTTTTTTTCCTAGGAACACAAGTAAAATCTGTTGCAAGGCCTGGTCAAAGTCATAACAGGATGAAATATTAATGTTACAAGTCCAAAAATGTTCTGGAAGGTGTCTCCCTTATGCCTCGATTCCTTTTTTTTTCTTCAAATTTCCAATTTTTTTTTCTTGCCGTGCAGCAAAAAATGTCCGACGAATAATACCCCGTGTAGAGTGTGTGCACGTTAAATATGCTCCCAAGTCCCAATGCTGCGTACGATGTCGCCCTTAACGGTTGCGTTGGGTGCCTACTCAGGTGTCAGCTCGTCACTTGACTGTGGTTCTAAAATACGACGCCGTCGCCAATAGCCCTCGTGTAGCTCTAGTGCGACGATAATTCAAACAAACTAAACCAAGCGGCCTCATTTTATCCCGCCGACAAGCACCTCCATTTTGTTTTACCTCCGTTTGTTCAATAAACCACAAGCGTAATCATTTCGTCAACTTTTCAGCGTGCTTCAAGTAAATGCGTATAATACGAGCAAAGAAAAAAAAAGATAGGTGTAGTTTTACAGCCGCCCCGTTTACTACCACGTCGTTGTCACAGCTGTCACTTTAAATGACGTCACTCCACACACTTTTAGTTTCTGTGACATGTTTTTTTTTTGCTTCTTTCTGTCTCTTAAAAATGCCACGATCTCTATAATCTAGCTTTGGGTTGGAGTGATGTTTCACTTGAGCTTCAAATCCAGGTTCCGCTCTAGTTTTGTTTTTACTACGACTACTGGATAAGTGAATTTTGTTTTTACTACGACTACTGGATAAGTGAATTTTGTTTTTACTACGACTACTGGATAAGTGAATTTTGTTTTTACTACGACTACTGGATAAGTGAATTTTGTTTTTACTACGACTACTGGATAAGTGAATTTTGTTTTTGATAAAATAAAGGAGACTTGTAATATTTCGTCGGCTATGTAAGGCCCAGTGGCTTAGTGGTAGTGCTTCGCATTGCCACGCCACAGGTCCGGGGATGGAATCCCGGATTGGTCGAGGTTGACCCATCTTTAAATTCCTTAAGTGGGTCGATAAAATGGGTACCAAACTTGCTTGGGAACTAAATACTGGGGGTTCCGCGTGAGGATTACCACCTTACCGGGACATATGCCTAGCACCCCAGAGCCCTAGGTCACGAAAGCTAAAATGGGCACGGTAGGCCTTGGCCCACTAATGTGCTGTTGCGCCGAGGAGTTTAGTTTAGTATTATCCTTAAACCCAATGTCAAACACAATATACCAGTAAAATTTATAATAAATCTAACACTATAATAACTAATAAAACACGTTAATAATAACAAAAGAAAAAACCACAATAATTATATAAAAATATCATAGTATAATTTATAATATAATAGAGTAAGTTTAATTCATTTGTTTTATTAAAAAAAAATTTCATGGAAAAATTAGCGCCAAAAGATTTGACGAGCGTTGGCAGGTTGACAGAATGATACACGAGTACCAAATAAAATGTGTCAAAAAACTCTGTAAACATCGGAGGTTAAAATGAAGATGGAGAGGACATGCTTGGCAGCAAAAAAGAACCAAAATCCTTTTAAAAGTAGCCAAATCCATTCTATGCACCTCAACCAATTGATGCGCGCTCATCTTAGGACTTAGGCCTTTTTTTCAGTTTATTTTTACTATGCAATTTACTTTTAATAAATTTACTATTAATTTCTTTGATGCTAGAAAGAGGCAGCTGGTAATTTTCCAAAAATTGTTTAACTTTAAACCAATTTAAACCATTGGTACATTTCCATTTCGCGCCAAAAATCGCCAAAAAATGTACAACCCCCGAAAAACGGAATATTTCCAATTGTTAACCTTAAACTGTGTATAAGGTTTGGCGAAAGATTCGGTTTGGAGTGATTTGCGCCCGCGAAATGGAAAAGTAAAAAAACATTTAATGATTCGACACGCCCATAACGAAAAACTCAATAACACTCTTTCTCTTTCGTTTTTTTTGGATGAAGGTAAAATCTTCGAATACAACTCGAAACTATACCCTCCATCCATCAATGACATATACTCAGTCCAACCCGGCAATATTGCATAGCATTGACTAACAGAAGGTATTTCTCAAAGTTTTAAGTGAATCGTTTATATTATACTTTCGAGCCACATAGTAAAGTGTTTCCCAGTTGTCAGGTATCACTTCCCATGTTAAACCAACCCTCTCTCCGACTGCGATCCCTGGGAAAGTTTCTAAAACGAAAGTTATTCCTGGCATCCCCCCCCCCCCCCCTTGTCAGCCATTTGTTGGCACCTCCCTCCTCTAATAATAATATTGTATACACACACTCTCGCTCATAGGGGTAAAATAAGATGTATATGCTTGGCGAGGAAAAAAAAAACCCACGAAGGAAGCTTTATACTTTAAAAAAATTCTTATAGTACCGGTTGGTTGGTAGACATACATTTTCAGGCTTGTGTGCTTGGTCACAAAGACCCGCTTATAAACCATCGTCAAGAAGGACGGACACGACTTACACACATATAAGACAGATGCTGCCATTATCGCCACCTCCACAATTTAGACATGTCCCTGAAGGGGAGGGAAAGAGTCTCCAGGGACCTGTACCCGTGGGAAACTGCGTAATGATCGCCCACAGGACTCTCGGACCCAACAGATTTAACGAGCACGTACTCCGCATATACTCGACAAATACAAACATCCATGCATTACCGGGATTCGAACCCGAACCCAGAGGCTCCAAAGGCTAGCTCCCTAACCGTTGCGCCGCCGGGTCGGCCTAGTAGTACCGGATAGACGGACACATGTAGAAAAGACAGGTATCTGATGCCATATCTTTCAAACATTAAACGAAATCTGTCGTTTAGAACGGAATTTGAAAGAGGGGTACAGACACAGACAGCAGGAGATCTTCATGATGGTCAATCAAAAACTTTTAATTTGTTTTTAGTTCTTCCCCGTTCCTTGATCGAGTTTTTAAATTACTAGGCCCGTTGCCGATAGCCCTCTTGTAGCCAGGGCTTGATCTGGCCCGGGATCCCAATTTTACTGATTTTCATGCTTAATGTGTTGCATCCTGAAACTTCAATAAATTGTCATTTTGTGGCTCTGCATTATTTTTAAAGCTAGGAAATAAAGCATTAAAATAGACAAGTTCAGCTAAATTATTTAAACAAATTATTATTTTCAATTTTTTTTAGCTATTGATTTTGTTTTTGTTGCCGCATCCATTGTTTTCCCATGGAAGAAAGTTGCCAGTGCTTCCGAAGAGGTCTATTGATTTACAACATTGACCACTATATGAACAATCATACACAATTTTCCTTAGCTCCATCCCATATTTTCTGTGCCTGTAGTCCGTGTCATCCTACATCAGACCTACCAGTCGGTTAGGCATTCGCCTAGCATGCGGAAGGTCCCAGGTTCGGGTCCGGGCATCGCCAAAATAACTGCCTACCTATAAACGGCCCGTGCAGCCAAAAATGTCCGACGAATGAGGGAATGTCCCCGTGTAGAGGGAGTGCACGTTAAATGCGCTCCAAAGTCCCAACGCTGCGTCGATGTCGCCCTTAGCTGTTGCGTTGGGTGCCTACTCTCAGGTGTCGGCTCGTCACTTGACTGTGGTTTTAAAATACGACGCCCATCGCCAATAGCCCTCGTGTAGCTCTAGTGCGACGATAATTCAAACATACCTACATCAGACCTTGCTTGTAGAGCTCTAGTTCGACGTCAACGCAACCAAACCATTTGAAGGGCTCATTTCAACCACACAACGTCCCACACACATCACCCTAGGTGGTTGTTTCTCCCGCCACACTCCGTGAAGAAAAAAGAAACGCAAGAGCTAGGATCGTAAGAGGGTGACGGTTGATCATCAATCGATGCTCCCCATGCGTCATACTGACTGAAGGGGGGTCGATCCCCCCCCCCCCCCTATTCATACGTGCACCCCAACTATTTAGAGGTTCTTCTCTATTTAGAAGCGCGAATATAGTATTTTCGTCAATGGGGTTGTTTCACGCAGGGTTCGTACGCCTCCTGAAATTCTTGAAAAACTCCTGAATTTTATTTTCTAAGGGCTCTTATAACTCCTGAAATTTGTGTCTTATTTCCTTATATTTCTCTCCCTCTCCTGAAAAAATTGACAACATGAATAATTTTTCTCCTTTCTCTGTCGTTTTCTCCCGGAACTTTATCAGGATGTCGACCGGTCGAAAAAGTCCTGATACTAGAGCAAAGGTCACGAAAATTTAAAAAATTGCCTGAAAAGGCGATTTTTTCCCCCAAAAAAGGGGTTTGGCTTTTACACTTTTGGGGTTTGGCTTCGAATTTTCCACAACATTAACACCCCTTGTTTGCTTCATTCTCGGTCTATATCAATACAATAATACTAGTCACTAGACCAATACGATAAGAAACAAACATAATCAAATTTATTCCGTGATACCTCCTGAATTTGCATCGCTGAACTCTTGGAAAAACTCCTTAGAAACTCCTGAATTTTACTATCATAGATAGAGTACGAACCAATCACGTCGTGGAGGGCAACAACACCAACGGTTTGTTGTCATTTGTTGTCTGGAATTGCTTTTGTTTTGGTATTCGAAAATGATTTTTCTAAGGATATTTTACTTATTAAATTTTTTAATGCCAACTACTTGCTGTGCTTTTGGTAGTTTAAAACGTTTGTTAAAGACAGCTTGCATAGAAAGAAATGTTTCTTTTCATCTGTATCGGTCATTTTAAGAGTGAAACCGAAGCAACCAATGAAATCGCTGTACGGAGAAAAATGAAAACAAAGCGTTACATCATCTGAAACATTTCCATTGTAAAATTCTCTCTTTTTACCGTTTGTCTGCACTTGGTTTGTTTATAAACCAACTAACATTGTGTGAAGTTTGTATGTATGTTGATTTTAGATTTATATTTTTCGTGTTTGGGCGTCATTGTCTTCAAAGAACCATTTTTTTTGGTCTTTGCTTTTTTGTAACTTAAAAAAAAAAATCTAAGTTTGTCGTAAAACATTTATATGAATAAATTTTTATACGGTGATGTTAGACATCTTTAGACTTTAGGACCAATAGGTTTTTTTTTTTTTTAATCTTTTGTTACTGATTTGTTATAGTTCATTGCTTGCATTTGACCCGTACTCCAAACAAAAAATAAAAACTCGCGTTAAATTTTTTTTAATTTTTTTTGTTGCAATTGCAGTACAAATTATCAATGACCCTTTTTAAATAACATTTTTAATAAAGCTCAATGAGACCAAACGAAACTGTTAGAAACTAGGAGTAACTGTTCTTTAAAAGATCACTTATTTCATTGTTTTGTGGGATAGGTTCATTGGGATATTTGTTTGAGGGGTGGTGCGAAGTAAATATAAAATTTAATGTTGTGGAGATCTTTGAACGAAATGTGTATAACTTTTTAATCATTTCTAACATTTCATGTAGAAGTGTAAATCGAGTAAACGCGAATAAACGTATGATAAATAAAACTAATATTTCTTAATCATTATTTAGTCCAATAACATAAAGGTCTTTTTTAATTTGATTGATTTTATGAAAGTAAAAAAAACAACAAATTGGCGAATAGGTGAAAGGGATACTTAAATTTTTTTTTTAATTAATTAAGAGAAATGCATATTTTCAGTTTTTCCTTTCTTCCGGTGATATTTTTTCACAATCGAAATACACTGCTCAAAACAATTAGGGAAGCACTTTTCGTATTTTTGTTAACCCTTTCAGTTCCAACGTTTAATTTTTTATTCTACAAATCTAAAATTTGTGAAATAGATTCATTATGCATCCAGAATGAAATGGTAAAAAGCAGGGGAAAAAAATCCTATTTTTAACTAAAATTTACGGGGAAGAATTAAGGAAGCATAACTTTTGACTACAAATTATGACAATAACTTTTTCAAAACTTTATTTGTTTAAAAAAGTTAAAATCAATTTTATACGTCTAAGAATGTAAGCGTGAATTATTTAGAGTCAATTTATTTCATAAAATTTTTTGGGAGAGAATTTTATTTTACCATGATTTTCATATTTTCATTTAATTAAAACAAACATTATTTAATTCTTCAAAATACATGATTCTTCCTTCTAACGATAAATAAGTGCGAGCTCAACTTAGTGAGAAAAAAAAATCGCAAGCTGATGACTCCAAATGGAATCATTTTGGGTGAAAGGGTTTGAACCATGCATTCCCCTAATTCTTTTGAGCAGTGTACTGTACATAGTGAAATGCGAATAATCGATATAAAACCATTCCACGCATTTTAAAATTCAAAAGCCCCCCCTAAAAAAAAATGCTTTATAGGCCCTTAAATATCCCTAAATTTTCTCAGGGAACATGTGGACCCTATTTTTTTTAAAACACTCATTTCCCTATTCATAAAAGTATTTCTTTGTACGACTTAAATTGTTTGTTGTATTGACAATAGATCATTTTTTAGGTGGCAAATTTACATGAATTGTTTGAACATCGAGTTTAGTAGTAGTTCTGTTGAATTTTAGTTAATAGATTGAACAACATAACAACCTTAAAAATTTTTTGAAATATAAAATTAAGTAAGAATTTTTTTTCTGGAAAAAAATCATTTGGTTTAAATTATGTGATGCCGTACACAACACAGCCAATTGTGGCGTTTAATATTGCCACTACTTGTTTGAAAACGTAGGTAAAACCGTAAGTCCGGTTTCCGCTCCCGTCGCACGTGAAAGAACTTATTAACTTAAGGGGGAATGGGCCCGCTGGACCGGGGGTCTCCAAAGTAAAGCGCATCAGTGTTAATCCTATGGAGAAAAAAATATTTTCTCTGCCACATTTCTCCGGCTGTATTGAATATTTTTACAAGCGGATTTTTTATGTGATAAATGTGGCTGACTTACAGGTCCCGATTTTTCAACTTTTTGAAATGGGTTCGAATATTTTTTTAAATTTTCAATAAATAATTTTACACAAAATATTCGAAGCCATTTCAAAAAGTGGGAAGTAGAGACCTGTAAGTTATCTACATTTATTATTAAAAAAAACCGTTTGCAAAAATATTCAATACAGCCGGAGTAATGTGGCAGGGAAAAGTTTTTTTTTCCCATTGGATGAACACTGAGGCTCTTGAGTTTGGTGACCCGCGGTTCAGCGCGACCATTCCCCCTTAACATTGCCACTGCCGTCATCCGGCAGCATTCCGAATGAGAACACTGTTGAAAAGAAAGGGGGAAAAATCCGAAGAAGTTCAGAAAAAACTCGACGAAATGGAAGCGTGGGCGGATGCTTTTCTTCTCTTCACGAAAGATGAAGATGAGTTAGGAGAAAATCCCATTTTATTCGTTTTTCTTCTGAGAATCGGATCCCCGCTGGGTAGTGTTTGTGACAAGCGGCACTTGCGTGTGCTTGTTTCGAAGAATTTATATCACTTTTGATAGGTGCTGATCGAAGATATTTAAGTTGGTAATAGTGCGTATATTGACAAACCTAAAGGGTGGTAACTAAAAAAGGGTGGTAATAAACTCCACGTGACCGGATTGGTCACGTGGAGTTTATCTCGAGTCACCAGGGTTTTTATCATTGCATAATTCTATTCAGGGTGGTAACAGAACCTGAAAAACCTGGAAATCAGGGAATTCTCAGGGAACTTTTTAATTCTGGAAATATTAAAGAATTTTTCAAATTTCGTAAAATATCAGGAGGAGTCGGATGGTTCTATCTCGCCCATGTTAATTTTCCTAACTTTAGGAACATTTTTCTCAGGAACTGTATGAGATATCATTATGAACTTTTTTATATTTTGTTCCTTACATATAGCCCTTTGATATAAACTGAGGATATTTCGTAGTATGGAATTTTTTCTAACGTTCTGATAATCAGCACCGCTTCGGATAATTGGAGTTCTACTGTAGCTATTAATGACTGTTTAGAAACTTGGGGTTTAAAAATATCATTATGTGTTTAGCATTGAGAAATTTTTTGATTTGATTCAATTTTGTAATAAATAGTGCACACTTTTCCCCCCTATACTCAGCTTCATTTTCAAGCATAAGGGCTTGAAATTAAGGTTTTTCATTCAAAACTTTTCAAGGAGTGTACGAACTATGTTATAATGCTATTCTCTGATCAAGTGGTTCCTCTGAACTTATTCTGATTTCCGGAAATCCGGATGTCTGGATTAAAGTTGCTGTACTGTATTGAATAGTGTGTATTGTATATTTTCTAGGTAATTGTAAAATCAGGGAATTTTTTTGTGAAAGTACCAGGGAAATCATGGAAATATCAGGGAACTTTTTTCAAGGATTTTGTCTCGCCACCCTGCTATTGTTCTATCATTGAATATTTGAATTTGCATAATTCTAAACAGTCAAAACCAGGGCCTGATCTAGGAAAATCAGACTATAGGCACTACACATTTTAGAGGACCCTTTACGGAAAATGTTGTGTATGATTGCCCGTAGGGATGGTGCTAATTAGCGGATGTATCAAATTTTTTGTGTACCATTTTATGGGCTTCGTCATAACATCGAACAATCAATAACGTTTGGCCAATGCCCGAGTTATAGTCAAGCTAAAAACAAAGTAGGTTCTCAAAAAAAGTTAAAAAATTACTGAAATTTTGGGGTTCAGCATTTAGCGTAATAGAAACTGAAATATTGGAACCTTAAATTTTTTGGGCTCTTTTAGTCGCCAGAATCAGGTTATGTTATAGATTTGCAATTAAATAATTCTAAACAGTAACAATGCTATTTAAATATTGGGCTGGGGAGCGCAGTCGGTTAGGCATTCGCCTAGCATGCGGAAGGTCCCAGGTTCGGGTCCGTCCACTGCCAAAATAACTGCCGACCTATAAACGGTCCGTGCAGCCAAAAATGTCCGACGAATAATACCTTGTGTGGTGGGAGTGCACGTTAAACACCCTTCAAAGTCCTAACGCTGCGTACGATGTCGCCCTTAACGAATGCGTTGGGTGCCTACTCGGGTGTCGGCTCGTCACTTGATTGTGGTTCTAAAATACGACGCCCCGTCGCCAATAGCCCTCGTGTAGCTCTAGTGCGACGATAATTCAAACTAAACTTAAATATTCCCAAATTCAGAAAGACGCATCCCGTAGGCCAACCCAACACAACATCACTCTCCTTTCCTTCGATCTGTGGCATGGCACGTACTTCCGGGGCAACCCTTTCATTCTTCTACTCCCGGAGGCGTTTGTCAACCTCTCCTTCGACCGAGAGAGAGCAAACGATATTCTTCCTTTTTCCCTCCCTCCCATCCCCCCCCCCCGACATTCCATATTCAGGGCTCGTGCTATGGCGATGCACCTGTTACGCGGGTTCCTTGAGTATTTTTTATACGTCGTTTCTCGCGGTTTTTTCTTTTTTTTTGTGCCTATGACGGGGTTCGAAATAAGGAGTCGTTAGTCGCAAAATGCGACCAAATCCTACAATTTTGCGACTTCAAAATACATTTAGTCGCAGTCGGTGCCGGATTTAAAGACCCAGGGCCCCTAGGCACTTGACATTTGGGGACCCCACCATCTCGAAGCTATTTTGGAAATTTAGCGAATTAAATACACTAGTTCAAAACATATAATTTTTAATCGACTTTAATAATTATCAGAATAATACAGTATGTTACTATAGTTATTCTATTCTATAAAATACCACGGCGAACTTTCTTCTGTGCAAAAGAACGGATGACGTCATCGTAGTCAATTGACTGCATTATTTCTGACTCTGTACATTACTGAGAGTGAGTTGAGCATGTTCTCTCCTATGTTAGATCTTAAGTAATTCTTTACAGGTGATTTTCAAATTTTTTTTGGCGATTTTATCTTTTTAAGAGCCCCCTTCCTGACTGGGCCCCTAGGCCCGGCCTTGTAGGCCTAGACCGAAATCCGGCACTGGACTCGCAGTTATCGAGAATAGTTATTTAAAATGTCACTATCAATTTTTTGAAGTGGTTTCTAAAGATCTTGCCGAAAATAATCAGCTTAAACGATCTTCGACGATGTGAAATTTGTCAAAATTCTCTATACTGATATCTTTAAATCGTAAAACTCCGACGATACATAAAATGCGATACTCCGACGATTGTAAATTCTTAGAAACTCCGACGATCGTTTTGTGATTTCTAAAACGTAGGAACTCCAGCTCGAGTTTACGCATAAATTAAATGAAACTAGCAATTTTTCTGTAAATATTTTTTTATCAAAAATGGTCCCAGATAGTGTCGTAGATTTTTCAGTTAGTAGCACAAATTGCTCCCAAATTCCCTCCTCCTTCCCCTATGTCACGCTGCGTCACATTTGATCGAACCCCTCCCTCTAAAATTACGTCACGTTGTTGCACCCCCCCCCCCCCCTTAAAGAAAAAGTTAATTTTAATATTTCCCTTTGTTTCCGAAATTTGAAAAAAATGCATATTTTTATATTTAAAAAAAATTCATTTGGAAAGAAAAAAATTTAAAATTTATCTTGGTTAAATAATTCATTCATAGGAATATACCAACATTGTATGTCCATTTCCGTTGTCCAAGGTCTAACTAACCATTCGCTAATGTCTTCTAAAAAAGGGGGCCTGAAAGTAATCGGAACTGTTTAGTCTGTCTAGTTCTAGGTCTTTTGGTGTTCGTCCAGGTAGCTGCCAGTCCTCTAATTGGTCAAGATAGTTAGATAGATCAACAGATTTTCTTTGCAAAATTAGAAATGTTCCAATCGTTACGTCACGCAAGCGATTACCCCTACCCCTCCTCCATGTCACGATCCGTCACGTTGGAGCATACCCCTCCCTCCCCCCTCTGAGCGTGAGGTAATTTATGTACGTCCCCTCTGACAGAACCACAAGTTTCACAAACAAATGGGATACGTCATATTGAAGCAAAAAATCAGGCAATGCTATATCCCAAATTTCATTAAAGTTTTAAATTGGAAGCATATTTAGAATTTAAATAACTAAAAATTTAATCTAAATTGAAATAACATAACAAGAAAATTCCATATTTTTTAAAAATTTCCACTGTTTCCACTTGCGTCCATCGCAAGAGAAACTTTTTTAAAAATAAAAATATATATTCTTATAAAGGCTCCAAACGGGTCTTGGATCCAAACGCAAAACTCACTTGTTGAACAATAGCCGAAACCAAAAGCAACAGCCGATTCCCTCCCTGGCCAATTACTGGGTCATTCTAGTATGCGTTACGTTAGAAAATGGGCTGTTTACTCGGAAAACAGCTCCCGAGAATAACATTTTCTGGAAATGTAATGAAAAATCTTCCTGATTTACATCTGGGTGTATGATAGAGCTGCGCATTCTTGTTCTTTTCGAATAACTGTTTTTTAAAAGTTACCTTATAAGTACATATTGAAGACATTGAGCTAGAAGGGAAACTGGAGTGAAGTGTCAGCGAGCCGAAAACCCACTCACACCCTTTTGAGCGAACAGGGCAGAAAAGGACTATTTTCCCTACACTTGTATGCACCGCTTGTATGAGACCCCTCTATCATATTGGCTTGAGCTCCTAAATGTATTTTAACATTTTTAGTTCGAAAGAATTAACTTTCTTTAACTTTAAATTCCAACTTTTTTAAGAAATAACCATGTGTATCACTAACTAAGAACCAGCGAAGACGAACCCAATAGCGAAATAGGCAAGTTTCTAGGTTTTGTGCCCGGTTCGTTTCTGCTGCAGTGCTGTATATCCTCCGCGTTTCGTTATTGGACTGGCTCGTTTGCTGCCCTCTTCAGTGAATCACACACCTCACTCCAGTTTTCCTTCTAGCTCAATGATTGAAGAGCTCCAATTTTCCGAATTATTTTTCTTTCAGTAAATAAAAAGTTCGATTAATCGATTTTTTCTTTCAGAAAACTGCGTATATTTTGGCGATTGAGTTCATAAAGCTCTTTCAAAAGTTTTTATTTTAAATAAAGTTTCTCGTACGTTTAACGAAATGGCAACAGCGAAAATATTGAATAAAAATGGAATTTGCATGTTATTTCGATGTAGATTAAATTTTTAGTTATTTAAATTTTAAATATACTTCTAATTTAAATTTTTTTAATGAAATTTGGAATGTAGCCTAATTTTGCTTCAAAATGACGTATCCCAGTTGTTTGTGAGACTTACGGTTTGTTCTGTGAAAGTGGGTGACAGACGGACTGAACGGTTATAATACCTTCCACTTTTTACGTTATAAACGTAGTGTGGAAGCTAAAAAACATCAAAATGGATAAAAAAGAGACACAGTTGTTACAATACTTCCAACCATCGAGATTTTCTTAAAGTAATTTTTAGCAAAATTAATGAGCATAGATGCATCTCTCCTTATAGATTTGAAAAATGGTGTATTTTTCCTTCAAGAAAAGTTCATTGTTCTTGTTTTCTAGTTGTGTGTGGGTGGTCTATTTTTGAATTTTAACCCTCTCTGGCCGCAAATGGAACATGAAATGGAATGACACTAATAATTCCGCTTTTTTTTCACTTTTGTTTGTTCCGAAGTGGGGTGGGTCGAGTTTGGAGGAAGTTTGTCTGCCATAGGTCATTGCGCGGGATGTTTTGTTGTTTGGTTTTAGCTAATTTTGGCCAAATGGGGTGTTTGTTTTTGGGTATTTTTAAAAATAAATTTATTGTTGTATGAAATGTAATAATAGACTTGGTTTCTTGAGGATATATTTTATATCGAATATGCTAACTGATATCCGGAGCCTGATCTACCATGAGGCACGGGCCTTAAATTCTAGTTTCGATTATGCTATGTAGACCTCCCAAATTTAAGTAAATTGTAAGAGATCCCCACTTAGATTAACTTTGAAATAAACATTGACATAAAATGTGGTTGGTTTGATCGATGTAATAAGCAAGCCGATAAAATGTAAGCTAAAAATGATGCATCGGCATACTAGCATCGGATCACTAGCAATCATACACAACGTATAATTTTCCGTAGAGGGGCCTACACTGTTAAAAATTATGCACATTGTTTCACCAAAATGTTTCACCAAAAATATGGTTCCTAGTAGCTGCAACGGCTGTGTGGTGAAACGTTAAATCATATTTTTGGTATTCGGTTGAACCATTTCTCAGGTTTTTGTTTCCAAATCCAGAAAAATGGTTCAACCAAACACCGAAAAAAAAAGGTGAAACATTTAACCACACAGCCGTTGCAGCTACTAGGAACCAATATCATGGTGAAACCAAGCACAAATTTTTTAACTGTGTATATAATCTAAGGTTTCTTATATCTCATCTCGTATCGTATCCTAAAACTGTTACAACAATCGACTTAAATTGTTTTGTTGTCTAGATGCTTAAATTCTGTATCTTTTAGTATTTTTAGCTTGAAAAGTCATAAACTCTTATCTGTCCAATACGCCGATTTTAATAAATTTTATATTAAAAATTACATAACATAAAGCTATAGGGGCTGGGGAGCCCAGTCGGTTAGGCATTCGCCTTGCATGCGGAAGGTCCCTGGTTCCGGTCCGAGCATCGCCGAAATAACTGCCGACCTATAAACGGCCTGTGCAGCCAAAAATGTCCGACGAATAATACCCCGTGTAGAGGGAGTGCACGTTAAATATGCTCCAAAGTCCCAACGCTGCCTACGATGTCGCCCTTAACGGTTGCGTTGGGTGCCTACTCAGGTGTCGGCTCGTCACTTGATTGTGGTTCTAAATTATGACGCCCGTCGAAAATAGCCCTCGTGTAGCTCTAGTGCGACGATAATTCAAACTAAACTAAATATAAAGCAGGCAAAATTTTAGGCGTAGTTAAAAAAAAAATAACGGCAGTTTTGGGGGCCGTTTGCGTTTGTTGCCTAAATTGAGTTTAGGTTCTTGCCTCGTCACTTAGCCTTTAAATCTGCCAATTAATAGTGCCGAGTATATGAGACTGGTGCACGGTAAATCTGTCTTGGTCAAGTCAGACGTCGTGTATGATGTCGCTGTAAAGTGACGCTGGGTGCCAGCCCAGATGGTTGCCTTTTCTTAATCAGTCATACCAGTTACCCGTACGCAGATCTAGGGCGAAGTTAATTACAACAAAACCAAAGGAAATGGTCACTGGGTGGTCTTTCGTCCAGAATCTGAAAAAAAAATGCTGTCCGTTTTCGCGTTTTGTGTTTGGCGTCACCTCACAACTTCGGCCAGGCGTCACGCAGCGTTGCGCATCTAAAGACTATCAGCGTTTAGCGTGACACGCTTGTAACTGACTCTGTAATAGAGTCACTCTATTCACGTAGAGTCGTGTGAGATATTAGAATAAGTCAATATTTTATCTTTAAAAAAATATCTGCAAGAATTGCATTTTAACAATCTGAGGTTTCAATTAATTAGAGTAATCATTTGAAAGCAAAGACTAACATTTTAACTGAATTTAATTTCTTTAATTGTTTTAAATTTCATTTCTCTAGCCAGATGATTAAGGGCTGGGGAGCCCAGTCGGTTAGGCATTCGCCTAGCATGCGGGAGGTCCCAGGTTCGGGTCCGGGCATCGCCAAAATAACTGCCGACCTATAAACGGCCCGTGCAGCCAAAAAATGTCCGACGAATAATACCCCGTGTGAAGGGAGTGCACGTTAAATATCGTTCAAAGTCCTAACGCTGCGTACGATGTCGCCCTTAACGGTTGCGTTGGTTGCCTACTCAGGTGTCGGCTCGTCACTTGACTGTGGTTCTGAAATACGACGCCCGTCGCCAATAGCCCTCGTATAGCTCTAGTGCGACGATAATTCAAACTAAACTAAACTAGCCAGATGATTATAAATGTCGACCCATACTTCAAATTTTAAAATGAAGTAAAATTATAAATTTAAAATATGCTGTCGAAAACCCGACAACTGTTAACGGGTCATACGCCTGTTCTATGATTAATTTGCCTTAAGGTATCAAGATAAAAGATGCTTTCCTTATGACATTACGCGGCAACAAAAACCTACAGTGAAGGTGTTCCATTCAGTTGGTGGACCGTTTGTTGAGCATCGATTAGAGTTTTGTGGTTGGATTGGTTTGATTTGGTTTATTTGGATTAACTTGTCAGTTCGAACTTTGTCAAAACAATGCCGTGTCTGTGTGTCTCTGAGAGTTGAACGAACCGACGACAACTAAACGGGTGGTTCGTTTGTCTTTTGGTTCCCCCCTCCTTGTTATCGTCTGTTGGTTTAGTTTTAAGGAATTCACTGTCGACCAACAACTGTTGGTCCGAAATAAATCTAATACTTTGCCAGTTTCCAATGACTATCAAGATTCTTTCTTAAAATCTTCTACTCTCTTCGAATACACCACATAATCTGGTTAAGCATTCCACTCATTGACAACTCTATTGTAAAAAATAATGTTTTCTTACCTCCCTCTCCTAAAGCATGATTCATTCAATTTCTGATCCGGCTATTTAAGGTATGTCCTCTGGTCCGGCTATTTAAGGTTAACCAACTATAAGGTTACTAATTATAAATTTATAATCTTTCAATTTTGAGGTATTTGGGGATAGAGAGAGAGAAATTGTAATTGAAGTTGGTGCTTTTTAAAGATAAATGTAATTGAATTCATGTACGTTACCGTTTCTGTAATACGGATTCTGAATAGGGCGACCACACACACTGCATTTCGCAGTACAGTTTAGTTTGTTATTCAACTATCTAGCGAAATATTGAGCAAATAGTCTGTTTTGTTTTTGTAAGACACACAACAACATATATCAACCGTAAATATATATATTTTTAATCGTGAATGTCTATATGACCACTGATAACTTTAAATGAAATAATTTTTAATTTTCTTTTAAGCTGATATTATCCACTTCAAAAATAGAAGCATTTTAAGAGGGACTGTCAGTCTCATAGAGATAATACATTAGTTTTGAAATCACAATTTTTGCAAAAGAATCGCTTCGCCATGTTATCCCATTTTCACCTGTATGGAATCATCATAACATCAATTTTAAAACAAAATGATAGAAAATAACATCCGTATTTAATTATTAATTGATAAAGTTTTAAAATAGTGTCGCCATCTGCTGTAATTTTTGGCATTTTAAAACTTCAAAATATATAATAAATAACTAGATACATTTTCGTTCAAAATTGGTTTTATTTCGATGTTATGTTGATTCCATACCTGGGAAAAAGGCTACTTGGCAAGCAATACTTCTGCGGAGTTGTGATTAGAAAACTAATGCATTAGCTCTATGGCACTGACAATCCCTCTTAATTCCGAGATATTTCTTATTTAACCCACCCGATCTCTACTTTTTTTTTTACTCTAACGTGGTAACTCCTACCTCATTAAGGTCGTTGGTGAGATAGCGATAGTGATCGGTGAAGGAAAAGTATCCTTTTTGTCGCCAGAGTGGACAATTCTGAACGATGATTTGCGAGAGCCAAGTTTGACCTCTTTTCGCCATAACGGTAGAAAATATAAACAGAATCGAATCGGTTCCGTAAATTAACGAGTAGGTTTGCAACAGAATCTGTCACTTAACCCGCTCCCACACAACAGTTGTGTTTAACAGGTAAACAAAAGGCGACAAATACAGCATTAATTCTATATACTAAACATTTGCATGCTAAATTTGGCTAGTTTCATTTATTTTATTTCGACAATTCAATAATTATTACTTATCGTTTGCAAAAATTAATTTGTATTTCAAAAAATAAATATGTAATATTCCTCGCTTTTAAATAGAATGAAAATATTTCATATCAACGTACAAAGAATCTCGTAGTGAAATATATTTGACGTCATTTCAAACTGATCGATGTCGCAAAAATAAATTTATTTTAATTTATTGTCTAAAAGAATTAAAGTTTCTCGAGCGATTGTTGCGAATGGCAATGGTGATTAAATTCTAATAAAAATGGCTTCCTATGCTTTTTAAATGAGCATTCAATTTTGCAGTTTTCTTTAAATCATTGAAGTACTTCGAATTCTTTTCTGAAATTTTCAATGTATTCTCATTTTGATGCGCTGAAGTTTTTGACGTATCACACTTGCCTGTAGCATTTGTAGTTCGGACTATGAAAGTGGGTGACGGACAGGCGGACTGAACGATTATAATACCTTCCACTTTTTACGTTATAAACGTAGTGTGGAAGCTAAAAATCACCCCCATAAAATATGAAATTAAAATGCAGAAAAAAAAATCACCCCCGTAAAATATGAAACTGTATTTTTCTAACGGTATTTTTCGCGGATGCAAGCAACAAATTCGCCAATTATTTGCAACCTCCGCCAAATGGAATATTTCCTATAGTAACCCTTAACTGTGTGTATACTGGGGTCTTTTTAAATACTGTTTTTTGTCACCAGTAATTTCGGATTTTTTCCAAATATTTTGTTTGGCAAGATTTGCTCTCGCGAAATGGAAAAGAAGAGGGACTGTCAGTGCCATTGAGCTAATGCATTAGTTTTGGAATCGTAACTTCCGCAGAAGCATTGCCTTGCCATGTTAGCCCTTTTTCCCCAGGTATGGGAATCAACATTACATCGAAATGAAACAAATTTGAAACGAAAATTTTATCTAGTTATTTAATAATTAAATAACTAGATAATAAATATATAATTAAATTAATGATATATTTTTGAGGTTTTAAAATGCCCAAAATATCCAGCAGATGGCGACACCATTTAAAAACTTTATCAATTAATAATTAAATAACCGGATGTTATTTTCTTTTCAATTTTGTTTTAAATTGATGTTATGATGATTCCCATATCTGGTGAAAATGGGATAACATGTTAAAGTAAATTCTTTTGCAAAAGTTGTGATTTTAAAACTAATGCAATAGCTCTATGGGACTGACAGTCCCTGCTTGTGTAGGTTACCTATCTCTATAGGGTGACACGAGGTAATTATTGGACAAAAATTAAACTTTTACCATAGCTCCCACATTTATACAATTTTCTAGCCAGTAATTTTTTTTTCGTATGACTATTAGAAATATCTGTCGGGTACAATTGTTGAAGTTTACGATTTCCTCTGTAGAAGTTGGAAAAAAAAAATAAACGTGTCCAAAAATTACCCCGCCAATTGGGGTAATTATTGGACATTGGTTTGCAATCTGTTCTGCACAGTATTTAGACTAGCTACAAGGGGTAAATTTTGTGGTATGGTGTGTACTATAGTACTGTGCATTTGATAATTATTTAACCTCACACGGCTTTTATAAAAAAATGTATAAAGTGAAATCTAGTATAAAATTACCAAACATTTAATATCAATGTTTTCTTTTCATCTTTCCAAGTTCAAACATATGCGTAGATGGTGTTTCTTAATCACACAAACTATACCAAGTAAATTTAAGCATATTGCGATGTTATCTGTCTTACCCCATAGCATTTCCAACAATTTCCCCGCTCTGTCCAATAATTACCCCGTAGCTAAACATGCATATCATAATGTTACTATTCATCCTACAATGGTGTTTTCCAGCACAAACCACCTTCATAAACATATCTAAGACTAAGCATTACAAAATTCAAGATCATGTAAAAGAAAACGAAATTATACACCCTTTGGCATCGATTGAACCAAAAGTTTAAACCATTGTTTTTCAAGCGCTTTGAGTTATTAACATATTTTTTGAGAAAAAGTATTTTTTTATCTAATCCCAATAATTAATCAGAACATTGCTGGATATGCAATTAACAAATTGTGAATTGTTAGACGCAATAAATTATGATGCATTATGGTAGATGGGCCCTGTCCAATAATTACCCCGATTTTACGTGTCCAATAATTACCCCGCCTCACCCTACAATACAATATACTTGAATTGATGTATGTAAAGTTTAGTTTGAATTATCGTCGCACTAGAGCTACACGAGGGCTATTGGCGACGGGCGTTGTATTTTAGAACCACAGTCAAGTGACGAGCCGACACCCGAGTAGGCACCCAACGCAACCGTTAAGGGCGACATCGTACGCAGCGTTAGGACTTTGAAGGATATTTAACGTGCACTCCCTCCACACGGGGTATTATTCGTCGGACATTTTGGCTGCACGGGCCGTTTATAGGTCGGCAGTTATTGTGGCGATGCCCGGACCTGAACCTACGACCTTCCGCATGCTAGATGTATGTAAAGAAAAGGGTAATTAATATGTTTTTTTTAAAGTATACTCTAATATTTTCATACACGTTCTTTCTGTCATTGAAAGGATGAAACTTAGTGAGAAACTTTCCAAATGAACTTGACCCTTTTTTTTTTAATTTGTTGATTCATGCAATTTCTAGGAAAGCACCCACTGTTTGTTTGAATGGAACCGTTAATTTCGAATCTTTTTAAGTTCTCGGTAGTTCATTTTCTAAACCGACTTATTTATCAGAAAGAAACCTTGAGAAGTTATCTTTTGGAAATTTATTTTATTTCGAAGCGGGCTTTCAAGGTTGTAGTGCGATTTCTCTAATTTTTATTTTTTTTATCTTTTTAAAAACCTTCCTCGTATTTGTATCGGTAAATGTGACAAATGAGATCAAGTCAGCAGGAAGTTTTCCTTTCACGTTTTTTTTATTTGTCACTAAAATGTTGAAAACAACAGTAGAGGGAAATCATTCAATGTAAATACCCATTTTGCATTTCACGATTCATTTGGAAAAAAGGATATTTTTTTCTTCGATTTTTTTTTATATATGTTTGGCTGAGGTCTGTTTTTTTTCGGGGGGGGGGGGGGGGGGGAAGACTTCCGCGCGTCGTGGGCGAGTTGAGTGTAGTTGTTTACCTGCTGCTACTGATTTTTTTTCTTTTTGTGTTTCTGGGAAATTTTGTAGTTGACTTGCTTCAGCGAATTTGTTTTTTCGTTATTTGGTAGTTCTTGGAA
The DNA here is from genome assembly GCA_019343175.1 of Oedothorax gibbosus. NCBI lineage: Eukaryota > Metazoa > Arthropoda > Arachnida > Araneae > Linyphiidae > Oedothorax > Oedothorax gibbosus. The sequence goes on from JAFNEN010000263.1 coordinate 101,275, forward strand.
ATCATTTGGGGTCCTACATTTCATTTTGTTCTATGAAGGTCATTTAATGATATTCATCTGTTTGTTTTTATATTACCAATGGTGGTCCATATTTTATCTTTGATTAATTGAGATTTTTAAATATTTTTATTTTTTTTACCTAAATTTCACTTATTGCTGAACTCACTACACAGTAGTTTGGTGCGTAAAATTATACATTTAATTTTGTTTTTTATTGTACTCAAAATATACTCAATATCTCAAAGTATTTAATATAATAATTAAAGAAAATTTAGGTTTGCACTATAGTTATTTATAGAAAATTTCCTACTTATCAAAGACTCTCTCTCCCATGTACTAAAAATATTTTGTTGTTGTTGAAGTTTCTAAGTTTCTAATAGAAATCCTTTTCAGCTCTGGTAATTTTGGCCTTATTAATACTTTGTATAACGATAATAAAACTGGAATGTATCAAATTTGTTCACAATTAAATATCTTAACCCTTTCCTTTTGTTTTTTAGGGGTTTGTGAACTCCGGTTATGCTGTAAATGGCATTGCACACGTAAGTACCATTTTTAAATAAATGATTATATCTAAAATAAGTTAAGGGGACACAGTACCTCAAAAATGGCAAAAAAATTGAGAATTTTTTTATTTGCTAACATTAAAGTTTTAAATCTTCTGAGAAAAACTACCAAGTTTTAAAAGTCTAGCTATATTTTAAAAAAAGTTATTCCACTTTTTATGAGGAAAGGTAGGATAAAAATGCAAACGAATGAAAACTTTAATTGTGTTTTTCTCGGTGTTCATTTTTCCTTGATAAGTTTTTCAAAACGCTAAGGCTTTTTTTTTTAATTAATAAGGAATTTTGTATGCAGTCTGTCAAATATGTTATCATTAAGAATTGGCATTAAAATTGTTTTCAAAAGTAATACTTTTTTTTTTAATAAAAAACTAAAGTCGAAATTTTTCAAATATGCTAAAATAATTTGGGATTTTCTAGATCAGTATTGTTTTATAAAAAATATTTCAGATAAATCAAATTTGGATGTTAATTCTTACGTAAAACAGTTTAAAGTACATGAGAAAAAAATGGGTTAAAATATTTGTATTTAAAAAAGCCTTAGCATTTAAAAAAAAATGATTTTTTTTAAATAACTTAACAAATTAAATTATTTTTAATTTTTTTTGTCGTATATTGTTTTTAAATACAAATTGAAGTAATAAAACATCAATTTTTTAGTGAATATGTCAAAATTAATTTTTTTGAAAATGGTACCGTTCCCCTTAAAAGGGGAAAAAATTCAATTGAAAACTATTTTGAATCTGGATGCGAAATTACGCTATGCTAACCAATTGTTCAACTTATCGGAGAAAATCAAGACATATATTTTTAAATTCAAAGCTTAAGGGGAACTGTTTTTACAAAATTTCAGATTTCTTTGTTTACACAATAAGATACGCGATAAAATCCGAATTAATAGTAAGTCATATTAAACGTATTTTGATTCGTATGTGTTCAAATGATTCGACTATTTTTTTCCCCTTTGTAAAAAAATTGCACTAAGTACAGTAGAACTCCAATTATACGAAGCAATTGTGGGGTCTAACCACATTCGGATAATAGGAGTTAATCGGGAAAATAGGCATGCTTTAAAAAATTACTCAATGTACACTCTTAAAACAAACGAGTGGTTTTAACTCGTGTCTGAATTAATTTCCACTCCTTTCCTTGCCGAAAATGCACTTCCCCTATAGGAGTGGATTTCACTCTTTGAGTGTATTGTTTTAAGAGTGTATTGTTGGGCTGTGAGATAATGCAGTACTAGTTCGGTTGTCATCAACCCATCCAAGTTGTAAGGTGTTGTTTGCAGTTTGAGTTATAGCTTTTGTAATAGTTTTTTTTTTATTCAACTTACATTTGAATGCGGGTTTCTTTTAGTAGTCATGGTGAATGATAGATATAAAAAGTTTACTACCCTATATATGCAAAAGATAATTTACATAAATTACAGATGAGTGCATAAAATAAAATCAGTTACAGTAGGCACAAAACTTTATATGCGACAAAAACTTTTTTGCCCGCTAATCTATCTCTGTTGGATGTCATGCCCACACTCTTAAAACAAACGAGCGGTTTTAACTCTGTCTGAGTTAATTTCCACTCCTTTCCGTGCCGAAAATGCACTTCTCCTATAGGAGTGAATTTCACTCTTTTTCGGAGTGGGTAAAAGAAATAAAAGAAAACAATCTGCGTCCTACACTCTTAAAACGAGCGGTTTTAACTCAGTCTGAGTTAATTTCCACTTCTTTCCGGTGCCGAAAATGCACTTCTCCTATAGGAGTGAATTTCACTCTTTTTTAAGAGTGTACATTTGAATGCGGATTTCTTTTAGAATCATGGTGAATGATAGATATAAAGTTTACTACCCTATATAGCAAAGAAATTACTAAATACATATGCCTAAATAAAATCAGTTACAGTAGGCACAAACTTATATGCGACAAAAACTTTTTTGCCCGCTAATTTGTCTCTGTTGGAGCCCAGTAATTTTTTGGTCGGTACAAAAAATTACTACGCATGACATCCAACAAAGACAAACAGTAACAGGTAGTTCACGTGGAATTTCTTCTGACATTCGGATAATCAGCCCCGCCAATCTTCTGACATTCGGATAATTAGAGTTCTACTGTACCCCGCGTGAGAGGGAGTGCACGTCAATAATCCTTTTAAGTCCCGAAGTGCCCTTAAAAGTTGCGTTGGGTGCCTACTCAGGCGTCGGCTCGTCACTTGATTGTGGTTCTAAATTACGACACCCGTCGCCATAGTCCTCGTATAGCTATTGTAGTGCAACGATAATTTCATAACCTAACCAAATATGCATCCGACGACTTGATCAATACGTTGTTTTTCCGCTCCCGGTGTCCCTGCCGTAGTTTGGCCGCGTGCCACGCAGCCGTGACCTTCCCTCGCCGCTGCCGCGACGGGGAAAAAAAAAATCACCGGCACCCGACAAGATTGGCAAGTAATCGTCCCCTTTGGCTGATTTTGTTTGTGTGTAAGATTGGCCTTTGTCATCCAATCGAATAAAGTGTTAAATACTTTTATTATGAAAAAACTGTTTTGTATCAACGATAAAATATTCGGCTGGTGCACCTTAAATCTGTCATTAATATACTGACTGTGTCTTGGCCTTTGAAGGAACCACTTGCGGTCAGTAGTGCTGCCCTCTACCGTACAACATGAGGTTGCTATGAACTCTTTGGGGGTGAGGGCGGCTCCTACCGCTGCATCACTCCAAAGATTCGGCGTTGGTACAAAATGCTCAATTTTTAAAGAGATTTCTAGTTTTTTTTTAAATTCTTTTTACATTCCTTTTGCGGTTCATGACAACCGTGCCCATATGGCAACCAGCGTTCACCAAGAGTAGTTCTTTTAAATTCCAAGCGATGAAGTCGCCACAAATGTAAAACCGCCGCCAAACGGAATATTCCCAATGGTAACCTCTGTGTATGTTACGTTTGTCGCCAAAGGTTGTGTTTGGCGAGATTTGCGGCCTCCAAATGGTAAAGTATCAAAGAATTAGGATTTCTGAAACATTTGAACTATTCGCAAAAAAAATCTTCGTTTTCTTAAAGTAGTCGACTAATTTTTTTTAATAACTTATTTTCAAATTTATAATTTCATTTTGGTTGGTGCTGAAAAATACACACTTGAATACTCTACTGTGAATCTATCGATGTTTTGGTTCACTCAAACTATCTTGGCGACTTTGACTCTTTCTTTCTGGCAGTCCTTGTCTATACCCATGCAAACAGTAGGGATGAAGCGGGAAAAATAATGTCGTTGCTAGGCAACCGGAGTTTCCCTCCCTTCTCCCTTAAATATGGTACTATGTATTAAGTAGGGACTTGTGGTTTATGTGAATGTACTTTTACATTGTTAAAATTTTGCTCAGTTTTTTTGGAATAGTGAACAAAATTGTGTATTTTTTTGTGTACATTTGGATCTTTTTAATAAAACATCCGCTAAATTTGAATCCTGTTGTAGTTGAGGAATTGAAAATGAGCGCTCTAAGTTTAAAATTAAATTCTTCAAATTTTGTTCAAGATTAACCTATGATATAGGGGTCTGTTCGCTCATTGGTGACTTTTGGCGATCGTAAAAAAATAACAGGGCTGCTACACGTATCAAGTTGTATTGAAGTTGAACTGGAATGTTTACCAAATTCTTGCGTTTCCGTTACTTGCTAACGTAACACAATCACCCTATATAAATGATAACATTATCTTAAAATTTGAAAATAACTTTCTTTTAATTAAGAACATAATTCTCAAATTTAAGTTTAAGTATACTTTGAAAAGTGTAGTTCTTTCAGTTTCGTTATTTTGAAGCTTTAAAAACTGACTCTTTTTACACTGATAATTTAAAGGTTTTGCGTTTTATTGCGCATACACATTCGCAAACCAGACGCATTGGAAACAAGACAGACATTGGAGTTAAAGAACATGCATTATCTCGAGAATTCGTGATTTCTGCAGCAAATGTGCTTTTTGAGAGTTACATTTTTAACAATGTACACTCTTAAAACAAAAGAGTGAAATTCACTCCTATAGGAGAAGTGCATTTTCGGCACCGGAAAGGAGTGGAAATTAACTCAGACTGAGTTAAAACCGCTCGTTTTAAGAGTGAAGGACGCAGATTGTTTCTTTTACCCACTCCGAAAAAGAGTGAAATTCACTCCTATAGGAGAAGTGCATTTTCGGCACCGGAAAGGAGTGGAAATTAACTCAGACTGAGTTAAAACCGCTCGTTTTAAGAGTGAAGGACGCAGATTGTTTTCTTTTACCCACTCCGAAAAAGAGTGAAATTCACTCCTATAGGAGAAGTGCATTTTCGGCACGGGAAGGAGTGGAAATTAACTCAGACTGAGTTAAAATCGCTCGTTTGTTTTAATAGTGTAACTCTCTGGCAGTTTTCATTTTATGTTTTCAATTTTTTGGAAATTAAATTTCAATTTTTCATTTATTTGTTTAAAAAATTTCTAGTAGTAAAATTAGAAAGAGTTTTAATATCCCTATGAAATTTCCCACACTCCCCCCCCCCCCCCTACTGCGGAGCCCAGTGGGTAAGGCGCTTGCTTTGCATGTGGACGGTCCTTGGCTCGGGCCCGGTCATTGCTAAAATAACTGCCGACCACAGTCCCTGGACAAATTATTAGACGCACTGTATTTTATTTAGTAATTTTATGTGTCTTAAGAGTTTTTATACAATAATGGTATATTTAAACTACAATATTATTGATTTTTATTTAAAAGAATTGTTGTAGACGACATATTTATATTTATTTTTAACATATGGCAACACTGTGTTGTTGACAAAGTGATATATGAATGTGGTATACGCATAACGTCCCGTTTATGTGTGGAATCATCATCCTCAAATGCAGGAGACAGCACAATCTTGCATTGATAGCATGCCGCGCAGAATTAAAGCTTTGATAGCGGCTAAAGGTGGCTCCACTAAATATTGACTTTTACTAACATTCATTTCACTTTTCTTTAAAACTTAATAAACTTATGCTTTTCTAAATTAATGCTGTTTTATGTATGTTAAATAAATCGGCAATTGATTGGATAATATAAAAATAAAAAACAAATCAATTTAAAATAATAAAACGGTACAATATCACCCGGTAATTAATATTTTACACGAAATCTTGCAGTGCGTCTACTAATTTGTCCAGTGACTGTATAAACAGTTAGTGCATCCAAAAGAGGACACTATATATATGGTCAAAAGTCCCAACCCTTCGTACGAAAGTTGTGCTGGTTGCCGCCTATTCAGGTGGCGGCTCGTCCCTTGACTGTGGTTCTAAATTACGAACCCTGGTTGCCAATAACTCTCGTGTAGCTCTAGTATGGGATTATAATTCAACTCTTACATTTCCATATGCATAAAACCTCGAGTAGATAAGATCAAAAGGAAAGGCAAAGAAAAACTGCCGTATAGACTTAATATGTCGAATGAAAGAAAAGGGGAAGGTGTTTCACTTCCCTTTAAAAAAACCCCAAAAATTCAAATTTTTAAGTGCGAATGGAAAGCGAAAACGTGCGCACTCACTTTTTGCATTCCCCTCACTTTTGCTTTCCTCCCCCCCCTCTTCCTCTTACCCAGGGAGGGGTGTTCATTGATTTTTGCCTCCCTGCTTTTAGAAATCGATGGGTGGTAGTTATTGAGTCGGGTCGAGAGCCCCCTACTCGTATTCATATACTCTACTACATATTTATTCTTTAAAACATAGATTAATTTTTGCAAACGATAAGTAATAATAATTATTGAATTTTCGAAATAAAATTTCAATGAAACTAGCCAAATTTAGCATAAAAATGTTTAATATAGAATTAATGCTGATGTGTTTGGCGCCTTTTTACCTGTTATACACAACTGTTGTGTGGAAGCGGGCTAAGTGACAGATTCTGTTACAAACCTACTTGTTTTAAAATTATCTTTTGTTTTAATTACCCCAAAATATTCTGAAGAGGGTGACCCTGTTTGTGAACTTTATCAAATTAATTATTAAATAACCGGATGCTATTTTCTTCCCAAATTTGTTTTATTTTGCTGTAATGGCGAATCTTGGTACCTGGTGAAAAAATGTTTGCATTGCAAAGCAGTACTTTCGCCAAGGTTGTAATTTCAAAACTATAATGCATTTGCTCTATGGGGCTGACCGACGACTGAACATCAATCTTAATCAGTCAAATTGCTGCTTTAAGAACGATTTTATGTCAGCAAAAAAAATCTTGGGAGTTAATATTTACCCCTGTTTGTAATTTAAAGATAAAAAAAAACCAAGTTTGTATTTCCAGAGTTAATTATAATTCCGATTTCATTTTCCCCCTTTCCTTGATTGAATTTATTTCACCGGTTTCAAAAGAAAATAAATTAAAGATCAGTTACTTTCACACTCACAAAAAAAATATCCTTTTAAAACATATTTTAAAACCTAATGGCTGACCACCCGCATAGTAAAAGAAAATAAATCTAAAACTCGATCACGCGAAAATTAATTTAATCTTCGCATATCACCGAAATATGAAATTCTTTTAGAAAACATTGAAGGTTAAAAACCTGATAAAAAAAACGGTTGTTTGTTTTTCTACTTGAAGATTTCGTGACTTTTTGAAAGTATTATGACCTCACCTTCGAAGGCTAGGTTCTTTCTTTTGAGATTTGTTGGTTTTGACCTCAATGATTTTTCGATAAAAATATGAAACATAACATAAATATGAAATAAACATAAATATGAAATAAACTCGCGTTGAACGAATGAAATTGACCGTGGAAATCGTAATAACTGCAAAGATATTTATATTTTATACACAAACATTTTGCAGGTATACGTTGCAGTTATTATATCTGTATTTTAGTTATGCTTTTGATAATGTGAGTTTTGTAACTGGACTCTTCAAATAATGTGTTTTTTTTATCTAATTTTTTCAATCATGAGTCATTTCCTCTTTTTTTTTCAAATCGAAATAATAAAAAAAAATGGAAAATAGGGTATTGATATCTTTGAGATTTGCGTTTGTCTATCTGTACTACCCCTCCTTCAACTTCTGATATTTAACCGTCCGATTTTAAAGGTTTTTTTTAATAGAAAAAGGAATTCCTAATTTTATACGTTTTTTTTTGTCTCCGTACTATAACGTTTGAGGCCCAGTGGCTTAGTGGTAGAGCTTCGCATTGCCACACCACAGGTCCGGGGATCGAGTCCTGGACTGGGCGAGGTTGACTCAGCCTTTCATCTCTTAAGTGGGTTGATAAAATGAGTGCCAAGCATGCTTGGGAACTAAACACTGGGGGTCCTGCGTGGGGCTGACCACTTTACCGGACATTTGCCTAGCACCCCAGAGCCCTTAGTCACGTAAGCTGATATGGGCACGGCAGGCCTTGGCCCTCTAACGGGCTGTTGCGCCGAAGAGTTTAGTTTTACTATAATGTTTGTGAGTATTAAAAGAACAGGATAGAAGTTAAGGTTATTTTACTTCATTGAAAACTTCTTCTAATCCGGTCCAACCCCATTACACGTGCCGACAACTTTTGGTTCAGCCCAAACTCGAAAGTTACATTTTGGTAAAAAAATAAGGGTTGCCGTCTTTGGCGAAAAATCGATAAGTTTGGCAATTTTTCCTTACCTGATGTGATGAGTTCCGATTTGAAATTATTAAAAAAAAGTGTCATATTTTGTTAAAATCATTAAGAAGATAAAGTATCACGTTAAGAGTCATTTTCAAGATTACTTCAACTAAAAAAATATATATACAATGTTTATGTGTTACTAATAGCATGTTTTAATGTAAATAATTCTTAGAGATCGGTGATAAGAACTGAAGGTGAAACAGACCGTTGACAGGCGGGCTTAAAAGACGTCCGTCGGATGTACAGATAAAAATTATGAAGATAGCGCTCTGATATCAGACTTTGAAAAAAAAATGCCGATTATTACAACGGAGATTTTAAAGACCGTCGACAGATGTCTGTCTTTACAAAATATCCGATTGGTGTCTGTCCAGGCATTTAATTATGTCACCTTTCAAACAAAACGAATTTTTTATAATATCTTGCAAAAAAACAAACTTTTTCAAATCGATAATCGTGGCAAAAGTGATGCTTTTACGAAATCGTGTTACAAAGTTACTTTTACGCACTAGTGCGACAAAGTAAATAAGAGCATCTGATTGGTGTAAAATTCTTTATTTCAGCGTGATATTTTTTCGGCGGCTTTGTGATTGGTGTAAAATTCTTTATTTGAACGTGATTCTTTATTTGGCGTCTTATTTCCAATGCCAATCTAAGAAATACTTTTTGCACGCGATTTTAAAATAATCATTAATATAAATAGTCACCTTCAAATTATTTGAATGTGATAATAAAATAATTAATAAGCCATTCAATAAATGCCAATTTAATAAATACTTTTATTACACGTTATTTTAAAAAATAGTGTATGACAACACGTTGAAAATAGCCTTTTTTAAACTCGTGGATTCATTTCACTCGCTTGTACCTCGCTCGTGAAATAATTTATTAAAATCGAAGTTAGAAAAGAAATTAATGGGGAATGAGACTGATAACCGAAGGCTTCTTTCTACGTGAATACAATGGGGAAAAAATGTTTTTCGGAACTTAATTACCCCAGCTGGTTTGAAGGGTCGGTTTGGCGCTTGCCTTGCATGCGAAAGGTCCCAGGTTCAGGCCCTGACAAAATTATTGCTGACCTGTAAACGGCCTGTGCAGCCAAAAATTTCGAGGAATAATACCGCAGGTAGCAGAAGTGGATGGAGTATTATCACGGTAAATATGCCCCATTAAGTCGACGCCGCGTACGATGATGCTCTTAAAAGTTGCGTTGGGTGCCTACTCAGGTTCGTTATTTGACTAATTCTAAAAATCGACGCCCGTCGCTAATAGCCCTCGTGTAGCTCTAGTGCGACGATAATTCAACCTAACCCTAACTAGCTGGTTTGAATATTTTTAGAAATAGTCGAAAATTTGTCTGAATATCAACTAATTTTGTCTTTTTTTTTATTTAAAAACATATGCAAATATTTAGGGCATAATCGTTTTTTTTTTCGTTGTTTAGTTACTTGCAATACGTGTCATACTATCAAATAAATGAATTCCCGCGTTTAAGCTTCCACACTACGTTTATAACGTAAAAAGTGGAAGGTATTATAATCGTTCAGTCCGTTCGTCTGTCACCCACTTTCACAGAACGAACCGCAAGTCGCACAAACAAGTGGGATGCGTCCTTTTGAAGCAAAAAATCAGGTTAGACTACATCCCAAATTTCATTAAAAATTTTTAATTAGAAGTTTATTTAAAATTTAAATAACTCAAAATTTAATCCACATTGAAATAACATGCAAATTCCATTTTTATTCGATATTTTCTCTGTTGTCATTTCGTTAAACGTACGAGAAACTTTATTTAAAATAAAAATAAATCTTGAAAGAATATTTATATAATATAATTTAGTTTGGATTGTTGTATTATCACAATAGAGTTCTTTTGACGGTTCATTATATATGTATGAGGAAGGATGCATAGAGAATTCTAACTTTGAATTAAAAAAATAAGCAAAAGTTCGCTTTTATTTTTAAAGCATTAATTTTACTAATTATTATTCTCATTTTCGAAAGAAAGTTAATGAATATGGGAAATTGTGGCGACTACAAGATATTTATTACAAAAAGTTGCATCATTATTCTTTGAATTTCAAACAAATTCAGCAAACGATAATGAGTAATTATTAATTTGCGGCAGAAGATTAATGAAAATAGTTAATTTTGGCGTTTAAAAGTTTGAATTAGAAATAAATAATAGGCTAAAGGCCCTGTTTGGCACATTTCTTTCAGAGGTGTATAAATAGTGCGTTTTTTGTTGAGCACAAATACTGTGTGGAAGCGGTTAAAGTGACACATTCTGTAACAAACCTACTTTTTTTTATCGAATGCGGGAGGTTTTCGAATGCGTAAGTTCCCCTCGCACTTTCTCACGGGGACTGCCCGACGTGTTTATGGCAGGAAAGGGCTGATACCTGGTCAAACAACACCCTCATACATTTGGGGGGGGGGGGGGGGGGTTACCTTATTTGGCTGGATTTTGATAGCGTGGCGATTTACAAGTAGTTTCCCAGATGTGACAATAGCCGGCTCTTAGGCTAGCATGAATAATTTAGATGCATAAAGAAAGCATGTTTATTTATCACGAAGCCAAAGTATATTTATCACGATATTTAAATTTTTTTGTAATAATAGTAACTAACAAGAAAATTTTCCTTAGAGTTATTTTTTTAAAAAAATTACTACTTCGTTATGCAAGTAGATGAGGGGTAGAGAGCCCAGTCGGTAAGGCGCTTGCCTTGCATGCGTAAGGTCCCAGGTTCGAGACAGGGCATTGCCAAAATAGCTGCCGACTTTTAATGGTCTGTGCAACAAAGAAGTCCGACGAATAATAATATCCGTGTAGAGGGAGTGCACTTAATGAAGAGCTCAAGTGCAACAATTAAATCACTTTGGAAAATGGAGTTGGTTAGCTTTTCATACAGGTATGTAGAGGATCCACAACATTTTGATTTGCAAAAAAAAGTGACTTTTGACAAAAAGTGAACTTTTTTGTGCAAATCAAAATGTTGGTTGATCCTTCCTACAATACCTGTATGAAGCTAACCAACACAATTTTTCCAAAAAGTGATTTAACTTGTTTTGCACTTGAGCTCTTCAAATATGCTTCAAAGTTTTTAATTTCCGTTGGGTGCCTTCTCAGGTGTCAGTTAGTCACTCGACTGTAGCTCTAAGTTACGGAGCCCATCATCAAAAGCCCTCGTGTAGCTGTAGTGCTACTTTATTTCACCTCAACTCGCAAGCAGGTGCTGATTTGCCACTCTTTCCCTCTCGTGGTTTATTTTTCGTGCCTCTTTTTCCGCGATGTTGGAATGCCCCCCCCCCTACTCTTATCTATGACGTTAAATTCTATGACGCATATTATCTATGACGCTAAATTCTATGACTCGTATTATCTATGGTGCTTAATTCTATGACGCCTATTAACTATGACGCCAAATTCTACGACGCCTTTGAATAAAAACACAGTTTTGCCCCCTTCAATTCCCCCCAACCCTGCTCTACTGAAAAATATACACCAACTTCTCAGTTTTAACTTCTTTTTGCTGGAAAGAATTCGATGAGTCAAGAACGGGGAAGGTCACGACTGTTCCACGAGTCGCAGGTCAAAGGTCAAGGCGGTTCCGACTCCTATGCTTACCCTCCGCCAATTGTGGAGTGGGTGGCCTCAACGGGGTGCTTGCTTACTTGACGACTTTCTTGACGATACATCCTACACTCTTAAAACAAAAAAGCGGTTTTAACTCAGTCTGAGTTAATTTCCACTCCTTTCCGTGCCGAAAATGCACTTCTCCTATAGGAGTGAATTTCACTCTTTTTTGGAGTGGGTAAAAGAAATAAAAGAAAACAATCTGCGTCCTACACTCTTAAAACGAGCGTTGTTTTAACTCAGTCTGAGTTAATTTCCACTCCTTTCCGGTGCGAAATACACTTCTCCTATAGGAGTGAATTTCACTCTTTTGTTTTAAGAGTGTATAGGAGTTGGGGAGTTTGGGTTGGAATCATAGATATTATAGTTAAAGTATTAGATTGGCAGATCACGTGACCTCCAATGCTAACGACGGGACGCGCATGGAGGCCAAATAAGAGGGCAAAATGGCCAGTGTTGCTGCCACTTTAAGGAGAAAAATACTACGAAAAAATACCATTTAATTCTAAAATTACAAAAAAAAAAAAAATACTAGAAAAGGATTTAAAGTCACTAAAAAAGATTCCTAAATGCAGCTAGTATTTTTACGATATTTTTTTTGTAATTTTAGAATTATTCTAAAATACAAATATGCTCTTTAAACTTTAATACTAAACTTTTAACTTAATTTTAGAATTTATTTTAGAATTATTCTAAAATTACATAAAAAATATCGTAAAAATACTAGCTGCATTTTGGAATATTTTTAGTTACTTTAAATCCTTTCTAGTATTTTTTTTTGTAATTTTAGAAATAAATGGTATTATTTCGTAGTATTTTTCTCCTTAAAGTGGCAGCAACACTGGCCACTATGCCCCCCTTGTTTTTTCTTAATTCGAAAGAATTAAAAAAAAAGGGAAAGTAGGCATTGACATCGCGGTGATTTTCGTCTGCCCCCCCCCCCCCCCCTTCCCTCCAAATTCTGTTCTAATCTTCCGGTTTTAAAATTTATTTTCTTGGAAGGTAGGATATCTTTTCTATATCTTTTTTTCGTCTGTCTGCCTATCCGTACTATTAAAGAATTTTAATGAGCATTGTAATAATAAGAAAGTACTGTAGGTTATTTTACTTCTTTCAGAACTTCTTTTTTTTAAATATTGTTTTGACCATTAATAAGTTGTAGTAATTTGTTCGTGAGTGATAGTAGCTTTTGTCAACACTTTTCAAAATAATTCGTACGTTTCAGTCACTAAATTCGTTATTTATTGACTTATTTTCTATAATGAAGGTATATTTCAAAATGTTTGTTTAGATTATTAGTTCTTCTCTTTAAATTGGAATGTTTTAATGACCATATTTAGCCGAAAACGCTTGGCAATAGTTGGCGAACTCTCGGCATCGCAATTTATATACTCGCCGCCAACCAAATTAGAACACGTTAGGGATGGCGGTTTTTCGGAAAACCCGATTTTTCAAATACCAAACTTTACTTTCGAATTTTAAAAATTCCATCTCTATTTCCTTTTCCTTTAAAAAAAAAATTAATTAATTTCTCCCATTCGCTATCTATGTCGTTAACATAATGCGAAACTAAATTTTTTTAAAAAAAATTACATAATTTAAAAAAAAACGCTGATTGCGATTTTTGAGAAAAAAAAACGATTTCCGGTATAAAGGTTTTCCCCGCAGCAAACCGGTTTCCAGTTTAGACCGGCCTCATGAAAAAACCGGTTTTTCAGTCAAAATCGAGGACAAAAAACCGGTTTCGGTTTTCCATCCCTAAAGTGTAACAAATAAGGTTGTATTTATTAACTGTGTATTTAAATGGATTTCATGAGCTTTAAAAATGATTTTTTTAAAGACTCCTATATGTCTTATTAATTAAGTTCGAATGATATAACTAAGTGTTTTCATGTGTTGTTCCTAAACACCGTCTTATAGATGGCCACAACATTATTTAGTTATAATCTTATGACGTTTTTCTTCCCCCTTACTCACGCAATCCTTTGGACTTTTCTTATGATGGATCGACTTGTTAGATTGCAGGGTCGGGTCGGGGAATAATCCCTTCAAAATCGTCTGCTACTTAAAAGGCCACTCCGGGCTGTCACTCCCCCCGCGGGGCGATATTTTGACGAATCTGTCTCAGTTGTGTTGCCAACCTCTCCGTCGTAATATACTTGATAATATCGTTTGAGATGCTCCGAGTAAAGAAGTCGTTTGGTGTTATTGTTAACGTAAGATGGCTTGGTGGGGGGTATTTCGTCACACTAAAGTTGCGTAACGTGTTTTTAAGAATAGATGAATTTTTAAAACTTCTATAATGGACAACTGGAACGGCCACGCCTTCAGTGACGTCACAGTAACGTAAACCGTTGTCTTAAATCTCAAACGACTACCCGGCCGCCCATTCGTCTAAACTGAAACATTCACCAGTTACGCCTACAGTGACGTCAAATTTACGTCAAACATTGCCTTAAGGCTCGCAAACAAACCACCCGGCAGCTAATTCGTCTGAACTAGAATGATCACGCTTATCGCGGCGTTATATTACGTCAAGCAATGTCTTCTAATCATAGATATATAGGAAGAGGGACAGATATGCCCATCGATTGCGCAATCGCCGTACAACGCAATACAAATCCCGTGATTGTGTCCTGAACCCGTGTTTCGCCGTTTTCGCAAAGCATCATGGGATACTGGCTGGCAAAAAACTGCTGTTGCCGAAGAGTTACATTCAGTAACAATTGCATTGTTAAAAGGCTTCTTTTATGAATAATTACCTCATATCTACCAGAAATTATCAAAACATATCCAGTGATAAACTTATGCTAGCAAAACTGGCAAAAAGTTCGAACTAGTTAATATTAAATATATATTTTTGTATTAGTCGAATTTTCCTTTGGGAACCTATGGGCGAACTGCCTTATGGGATCCTGGTGGAAAAGTGGCATTCACCTTTTCCCCTAGGGGCATATTTGTTCCTCTTCCTATATCTGTGTCTTCTATCACACAAACAAACCACGTCAAGTTCGAATTGCCCCTTAATTATTGAATGTTTGAAATGTCAATTTATACTTTCAATTACCCAGTATGAAATTAAGGGGGAATGGGCGCGCTGGACCGGGGGTCTCCAAAGCAAAGTGCATCAGTGTTAATCCTATGGAAAAAAAAATATTTTCTCTGCCACATTTCTCCGGCTGTATTGAATATTTTTACAAGCGAATTTTTTTGAATAAATGTAGTTGACTTACAGGTCCCGACCTTCCCACCTTTTGTAATTGGTTCGAATATTTTTAAATTTTCAATAAATAATTTTACACAAAATATTCGAAGCAATTTCAAAAAGTGGGAAGATAGAAACCTGTAAGTTATCTACATTTATTATTGAAAAAAAAAACCGTTTGTAAAAATATTCAATACAGCCGGAGAAATGTGGCAGAGAAAATAGTTTTTTCCCATTGGATTAACATTGAGGTACTTGAGTTTGGAGACCTGCGGTCTAGCGCGCCCATTCCCCCTTAAAGTTATTGAACTTACCTTAAAGTATTAACTTAGATTTATAAATGTATTGATTTATTGAGTGGTAATTGAAAGTCGCGAAGTATTACTAGGTTTTTCTAAATAATAGAATTACTTAATTCCATTATTAGAATATTAAATAACGGACTTGTTTGCACGGCAGGCCTTTTGCATTCGTAGAATTTAGTATTATTTTAAAAAAAAATTACAATGTACGGAATTTATTTTTGTTCAATAATGTGTAACAATTTCATGGAATGCCGTATCTCTTTTCGCAGCTATTCATTTAACACAAACAAATGCACCCTTAAAAACAAATCAAACGTACCCAACGACCTTACAAATAAAAAAAACGTTGCAAATACACACCTTCACAAGGTTTTGAAAACCGATCTTTTTGACCCCACGCGTAACAATTCGGGGAGGGAAAGGGGTGAATAATACCCCCCTGTGACGTCACATTCAGGCCACGCCTTCCTTTGACCTTGAACCGAAGATGCCTCTGCCTGGAGGTGAGACAACGCCGGCGAAGTGCGGGGTTGCCATTTTCACCTGATTTAGCGCTGTTTTTCGGCATTGGCGACATTTTTTATAGTTTTTTTTTAAAAGAGAAATGAATTTTTAAAAAAATCTAACATGCATTTTTTTATGTCTGTGAAAGTAGGGATCTACAATTTAAGCATTTTTCGCAGGAGTTATGAAAATTAGTAACAGTAGCAAAGCATAAAATTTTTTAGGGAAAATATCATGAGGTTATTTAATCCTCAATATGAAATTTTGTAATATAATCAATAATCGTTTATTGATAAGCCATGGTCATTTAAAAATTTGAAATAGCCAATTAGTTTTAAATATTCTGGTTTTATCAACAGATGACGATGCGACTTTAAAGCTTCAAATGCGACTTAAACTACAAATTACGTCGTTTTTTTTTATTTTTGAACTTTATTTTAATTTAAGCAAATAACTCTAAGTTATCGAAATTTTTTTAGTAATCATTCAGCGTAAATAGGTCCAAAAACGTGAAACTTTTTTCGCAGTGTAGAGAGGTTACCGGATGCCAGCGTTGGCAAAAATTCATTTTACAAAAAAAAAATGTAAATTTCTTTTTGTAATATCGGTCCAATTTCTTGTTGTACAAGACCATCATATTATTCAAAATCAGGCACATTTTGTATGCGTTAGAGATAAAACACTAAATTTCGCGTAGAATTCTACTTTTGGCATATTTTTTTAATAGTTTGGCAGTCAATGAGTTTAGAAGTAAAAAAAAAGCCAATTCCTTTCCTGCAGCCGATATTCGAATTTTTATTTAAATCTCGCCAAAACCCGCGCCAACCAAATCCTGGCAACCCTCCGCCCTCCCTTCCGACTTTCGTTTTTTGGCCGATGCGACGCCAAACCTTGGGAAAAAGATTCCCTTGGCGGCGAGTGAAAAAAACAGTGGAAAATGAAGCAAATAAAGTGCGAATAAAAGCACGGGATGGTCAAGACAAGAGTTATCCGTTTCGATTACCTTTACCTGTTATTAAAATTTGAAGTCCAGTACGAAAGTCAATCGAATTCAATTAAACGTATTTATTTATAATGTTCATTTTAAACTTCCAAATGAATATAAATGAAGAGCTCAAGTGCAAAACAAGTTAAATCACTTTTTGGAAAAAATTGAGTTGGTTAGTCATACAGGCATTGTAGGAAGGGATCCACCAACATTTTGATTTGCACAAAAAAAAGTTTTCACTTTTTGTCAAAAGTCACTTTTTTGTGCAAATCAAAATGTTGGTGGAAACCTTCCTACAATACCTGTATGAAAAGCTAACCAACTCAATTTTTTCCAAAAAGCGATTTAACTTGTTTTGCACTTGAGCTCTTCAAATGACCTTCTTAGTTTTTAAAAAAATTATGTGTAAGCTGATTGCATAGTCTATTTTTTTAAAATTTCAATTTGTAATGTGTTTGTGTTTATAAAATTATTGTAGTTTTAGTTATGGTTGTTTTTACATGCGAATCGGTATTCCTGCATGTAAAACTTTTAACGAGTTTACTTTTGACTGATATTTTACTAAAAAGTGTAAAGAGAAAATAAAAAGAAATATTTTTATGCTTGAAAATAATTTTCTTTACAATCGGGTATAGGTAAGCACAAATTTAATTATTTATTTAATTATTTAATTTAATATTTGCGTTTCAAATGTTTTCTTCCATAAAGCAAACAACTGGCGTCAAATGGGGCAACCTTGACTATAGTTTAACTCATATTTTCCTTGCACAGAAGCCACTACCACGGGCGGAGCTATAAAACGCGCGGAGCCATCGGATGAAGACATAAAACGGCTGAAATGTCCTCTTCATCTGATTGCTCCGCGCGTTTTATAGCTCCGCCCATGGTCGTGGCTTCTGTGCAAGAAACTATGAAACTATATTATAACAAGGCAAACTAGGCGGATTTTTATTCTAGATTACGAATTTTCAGTTTGACAAATTTTGTATATCTAAGTCAAGATAATTACATACCACCAATTAAACAAAAGCCATGAAAAATTAAGTAAAAAATTTCTTGAAATGTTATTAACGCTACGTTAACGTTGTTGACTGTTAAGGGGGAATGGGCGCGCTGGACCGCGGGTCTCCAAACTCAAGTGCCTCAGTGTTAATCCAATGGCGAAAAAACTATTTTCTCTGCCACATTTCTCCGGCTGTATTGAATATTTTTTACAAAGGGTTTTTTAAAAATAATAAATTACCACTTTTTGAAATTGCTTCGAATATTTTGTGTAAAATTATTTATTGAAAATTTAAAAAAAAATACTCGAACCCATTTCAAAAAGTAGGGAAGGTCGGGACCTGTAAGTCAGCTACATTTATCACATAAAAAAATCCGTTTGTAAAAATATTCAATACAGCTGGAGAAATGTGGCAGAGAAAATAGTTTTTTCTCCATAGGATTAACACTGATGCACTTTGCTTTGGAGACCCCCGGTCCAGCGCGCCCATTCCCCCTTAAGGCTAGTTTGATTAATATTATTATAGTAATTAATTACAGTATTACTTAATTATAGCATAATTATAGTATTACCCATTTTCTATTCGGCAAATTTATCTATAAATCAATATGGTTACCCCTAGAGATTGAAGTAACGGCGTTACTTGCAACACCATTATTTGTAGCAGTTACTTTTTTTTAGGTAACGCCGTTAGGTTTTTCCAGAAAGTAGCTGTAACTTAGTTACTTTTAGCGGTAACGAAGTAACTAAAAAAAATTTCGGTACTACTTACGCCGCTCTTCACGAATATTTTCGGCAGTTCGGCTTCCGATTTAAGGGGGAATGGGCGCGCTGGACCGGGGGTCTCCAAAGCAAAGTGCTTCAGTGTCAATCCTATGGAGAAAAAAATATTTTCTCTGCCACATTTCTCCGGCTGCATTGAATATTTTTACAAGCGGATTTTTTGTGTGATAAATGTAGCTGACTTACAGGCCTCACCTTCCCTTTTTTTGAAATGGGTTCGAATATTTTTTTTAAATTTTCAATAAATAATTTTACACAAAATATTCGAAGCAATTTCAAAAAGTGGGAAGGTGGAGTTATTTACTTTTATCATTAAAAAAAACCCGTTTGTAAAAATATTCAATACAGCCGGAGAAATGTGGCAGAGAAAATAGTTTTTTTGCCATTGGATTAACACTGAGGCACTTGAGTTTGGAGACCCGCGGTCCAGCGCGCTCATTCCCCCTAAAATCTAATTATTTAAAATTAAACTTTCAACAACGTTGAATTTACACTTAACTTTTTTTTTCCGATCGTCCTTATTTCTTTTTCTTTGTTCTCTTTGAAAAACTGTAAGAAGGCTAAATTTGTATTTTTCTTAGAATTTGAAATTTCTAAAAGTTACTGTAATTAATTTATTATTATTAAGTTAGTGTAACTAGTTATTTTTATCATTAAGTAACTGTAACTATTACAGAGTTTAAAGTAACTGGCCAGTCCTGGTTACCACCAATGCAATGAAAGACATACAAAAAAAAATTACGTAATAAATAACATAAACTGTACACCTATGTTCTCCAAAATTAACTATACCATCAATGGGCGAGGACGAAATCTCGAGGGTGGAGGGGGTTGCCGCCCTTTACTGGGGGGGAGGGGGTGATGGTTGACCCCCCCTCCCCGCCCGCGGGCACGTTTCGGTTCCGTTTGTGTCTGTGTTGAAGATGAACTTCGGGTGAATAGGGTATTTGACTAAAAAATTTTATTGGCTTAAAATATTCCTAGGCAAAAAATATTAGACCCGTATTTTTTCTTTTCCCAAATACCGCCTAGAAACGGAGAAAAACGCAATTAAAATTTAACTATAAGCCACGCCCCCAAAACGATCCCCGCAGAATTTGTAGGATGTGACGTCACCTGGCAGTAAACGGTTTCGACATGCGGGAGAATCCGTAGTGATCACTGTTGTTGTTGTATTTGATACTCCAATTTCCTTTGATTTATTATTGACAGAGTGAGCAGAGGTGATTAAATGGTTTTTTTTTAACATTTAGTATTTTGTTACTAATGGTTGGTTCGCGGCTTTTTAATTTCATGATCCGCTACTTACCTGTCAATTCCTTTAAAGATTTAGGTTGACTTTTTAAGATAAAATGGCACCAGAGCGTTTTCTTGTAACCAAAATTAATGGCTTATAAAATAAGAAATATATAAAAAAAACTCAATCTGAACTAACACACATCCTAAATAAACGTACATAAAAATATTAGAGGGCCGCAGTTAAATCGTTTGTTTTTTTTAATATAAAATTAGGTTACTTCATATGAAATTTTCATGTGATGTTAAGTTTTTTCATGTAAATTTTTTTAAACAACCGCCCCATCTGCCAAAATGTCGCCTTAAAATTGAATAAAACAAATTTAGAAATGATTATTTTATACACGCATATGCAATTTTTGTTATAATTAATTTAAAATGTCAGGGATTTTCAATATAAGTCACTCATTTACGGATTTGTTACTTTATAAGTGCTTATTTTTTGGTGAAATGGGTACGTAATTGTTACATTAAATTGGGCTACATACCTTGATCAAGTACGGAGACGTAGAAATTTCGGCTTCTTCTAATGATCAACTATCGCTATACTGTGCCGTTTCGCAATGAAACTAAAACATTTGGTGATTTCGTTTACTAAGGCCCTGTATTTGAGCTTAAAGTTTGAATTTACTGGACTAACGCTTGAAAACATCGAAAATAAGATCATTCACAAAACTTAAGCTGTTTTAAATTTAATTAATAATTTTGTACAAGATAATTTATTCAAGTATTGAGTTTAATGAAAAGTTGTACTAGATATTTAATGCAGTATGAAAAAAATATACTTGAAGTCTAGTGAAACCAAAATTAGGGGAAAACTGATGTAGCTTTTAATAAATAGATTTTTTATAACGTTTTTTTTCTTTTTACTAGAACGCATGGACAACTTTTGTAAACAGAAGTGTTTAAACTTATTTCTTATTTTCTAGATTAGTACAAGAAAAAATTAAATTTCGGGGCGCTATCTATAGGCAAAGAAAAAGATATGAAACTAGTTAACATTACAACATTAAATATAACACTTTCGATTGTTAACTGGATTACTATTTACACTTTTAGGACGTTTTCATTAAAAATATTAATAGCTTCCTTATAATCCTTTTAAAATTGGTTATTACTTCCGTTGAAGTTTTAATATTTCGGAACTCATCAGAACAGAAATCCGAAGATTAAAAAAAAACAAGGGTCTTACCATCATAGGCATCGATTCTCGGCAAAATTTGAGCTGGCCGTTTTTGGAATCCTTTAATTTTATTTTATTTAAATATTTATAAGCACTAAATTCACAAAGAAAAAAGACTAATCTAAAAAAAACTATGCAGTTTGGACTTAAAGAGCGCTAAAAAGTTTAGGATGACTAAATTTGAATAGCGTGTGGGACGGTTTAATGCCAGGTGACGTCCAGACCAATCAGAGTAGCGTTTGTAGTCACGTGACCAAGCTTTGAAATATCGCGATTTTAAAACTTGATTTAAATAATATCGAGTAATTTTTTGAAGAAAAACCAATGAATATGCGTTTTCTAGTTCCTATACTAGTTATATAACTTTTTGGGACAGTTTCCCGATTTAGTCAAATACCCTATTGTCGGTTGTGTGGGTTCTCTTGTGTGGAGCAGATACGGTTCGGTTGGACTTGTTGGTACCCATTGTTTTGTTGTTAGTTCACCAATTTTATGGTTTTAAAGGGGTAAAAGTGTGAATTTTTGTTTGTCGAATTGTTTAGGGTTCGGGATTATATGCCGAATAATGTACGTTTTGTTTTTTTTCGAAGTATTTATTAGTTCGATGCATTCGGAACAAAAACCAGTTGAGGAACAAAATAATTCAATTCTGTCGAAGTTGATGGAATTTTTTCCCCCTTAGATTGGGTGAACAATAATTTTGAAAATCAAAATATTGTATTTTTAGTGTTTCATAAACACACTTTTTAAAGTAAAAAAAAAAGAAAAAAATAATTTAACGTGGGAAATAAATGTGGGCAATAAATTTAATACTTACCGAAGAGACATATTTTGGGTTACATATTTAATAAAAAAAGTAGGTTTGTAACAGAACATGTCACTTAACCCGCTTCACACAACGGTTGTGTTTAACAGGTAAAAAGGCGACAAACACAGAATTGATATTCTAGATTAAACATTTACATGCTAAATTTGGCTAGTTTCATTTATTTTGTTTCGAAAATTCAATAAGTATTACTTATCGTTTGCAAAAATTAATTTATATTTCAAAGAATAAATAGGTAATATTTCTCGCTTTTTAAATAGAATTAAAACATTTCATATCAGCGTACAAAGAATCTCGTAGTGAAATATATTTGACGTCATTTTAATTTGATCGATGTCGCAAAAATAAGTTTATTTTAATTTATTGTCTAAAAGAATTAAAGTTTCTCGAGCGATTGTTGCGAATGACAATGGTGATTAAATTCTAATAAAAATGGCTTCCTATGCTTTTTAAATGAGCATTAAATGTAGCAGTTTTTTAAATAATTGAAGTACTTCGAATTCGAACTTTTTTCTGAAATTTTCAATATATTCAAATTTCGATGCGCTGAATTTTTTTTGACGTATAACACTTGTCCGTAGCATTTGTAGTTCGGGCTATGAAAGTAGGTGACGGACAGACAGACGGACTGAACGATTATAATACCTCCCACTTTTTACGTTATAAACATAGTGTGGAAGGAAGTAGCTTTCAAAACGCTTTTCCCGATTTTTTGTTACTTAACCACATCAGATTTTGCCTCGCTTTTATATTTACATAACTTACAAGAAATTAAATAATATAAATAGGAAATATAAACCTAATTTTAAATCGTTATTCAGATGATAAAGTAAAAAAAAAACCATGTAACCCTTTTTTTTCTTTCTCGGTTGCAGACTTTTATATAGATTCATCCTGTGTGTTGGTTTTCCTGTGTAGTAACTACATATGCAGAGAAAGTAGTTTTACAGAAACTTATACTTCTGTACTTTAAAAAAAACATAGACGCGGCTTTTTTTTGTATTGATATGAATTATACAATTTAAATAATAATAATTTAAAATTTCAATAACAGTGAGTTTAATAAAAAATAATTCAAAGTTTCCATAAATGTGAATTTATTTTTTAAATAATAAAAATAAATCTGCTTAATAAAAGTGACGAAATAAATGAAGACCTTTGATATGAGAATTTTCCCGATATTTTATGTATAAAATTTTGTACTTGCATGTATAATATTTTGATGATCAAGAATTAATTATGCACATACGTATTCAAAGTACAATAAACACTGGAATTAGCCAAGTATAAAAAAAAAGTTTTCAATTGGAACATAATTGTTTTAGATATTTCATATTTTTGCTACTATTTCTGTGTTATATTACCCCTGTAACAAAACTTTAAAACCGATAAAAACAATTACGCAGAAAAGGACCAAAAGTAACTTTGTCTTTGCGAACACGACAGTGCTCTAGAGAACACGTGTTTTGCCATATTCTTTTCGTGAGCGCCATCTATCGGAATCTCTGTAAATGATTTTCGAGCTTGTAAAAACGTTGTACTGTCTGTAATTATTTTAATTAATTACGGTTTTATTTTATTAAGTTTTTAATCATAAATATTAGTTTTTCTTTTTAATTTTAAATAGTGTTATCAATTATGAATCAATAGTGTACATTTTTGTTAAATCTTGAAAGCCTGATTAAAATTTTTTTTAGTTGTAAAATTACTTATCTATGTATGCTTGTACTAAACAAATAATAAATTTATATTTAAAATTGAATTTTCTTGATAAAGTGTTAGTTTATTTTATTAAAATGTGCGTATCTAATTAAAAAGGTCCAAATAAATAAGACGTTAAATGTGTCGCGGTCCGAAGTCCTGACGCCTCGTACGATTCCGCTATTAAGGTTGCGTTGGGTGCCGTCATTTAATTTAAAATCTCGAATCACGTTGCCTATTGCCCTAGGCCTAGTATGTCAATTCCCTCCAAATCAATTTTTCTTCCACGTGTTTACGAATACCGCTTTTGACCTTTTCTCTAAAAAAAAAAAAAACTTATTTTTTACCCATTCTTGCTTCCGACTGTTACGATTTTGAAATCCTGCGTATCACTTTCAACAACTGCCATTGTTCCCTTTGCTGCGCATGCGCCCCGGTCACTTCCGGTGGCCGGATGTGACGCGGTCAGCCGAGCGAGACCGATTTCAGGCAACCACGTGCCTTTCCACGGGTCGCTACAGTTACAGTGAAGAGAGCGGAATTTGGATTTTTTTTAATGTTTGTTTTTAAGTTCGGTGTAAGGTATCGAGAAAGGATATTGGTGACTATCAGAGCAGCGCAACGGTTAGGGAGCTAGCCTTTGGAGCCTCTGGGTTCGGGTTCGAATCCCGGTAACGCATGGATGTTTGTGTTTGTCGAGTATATGCGGAGTACGTGCTCGTTAAATCTGTTGGCTCCGAAAGTGCTGTGGGCGGTCATTGCGCAGTTTCCCACGGGTACTGGTACAGGTCCCCGGAGACTATTTCCCTCCCCTTCAGGGACATGTCTAAATTGTGGAGGTGGCGATAGATGGCAGCATCTGTCTTATATGTGTGTGTATGTTGTGTCCGCCCTTCTTGACGATGGTTTATAAGCGGGTCTTTGTGACCAAGCACACAAGCTTGAAAATATGTCTTCCAACCAACCAACTATCAGAGTTTTTGAAAACAAGTTAGTTGATTATTGAATTGGTAAATGTACAAAAACTTTCACCATTTTAGTCCTAGTTGGCAGGGCCTGATCCTCCATAGGGGGACGTATATAAATAGCGTCACGCACAGAGGGGGGAGGGAGGGGTATGCGCCAACGTGACGGATCGTGACATAGAGGGTGGTAGGATAAGATCGTCATAAGAAACAAAATGACATATTAATATTAACTTATTCTTTGAAAGGGGGAGGGGGAGTGCAACAATGTGACGTAATTTTTTGGGGAGGGGTTCGATCAAACGTGACACAGCATGACATAGGGGGAAGGGAGGGGTCAAAAGAGTCAAAATTTTGCGTGACGTAATTTATGTACGTCCCCCAGGGCCCTAAAATTTCAGTTTCTTTTATGATAAATTTTGTGAATCTCAAATTTCAGTAAATTTTAAAAATTTGTGAGGCCTTCCTATGTTTTTAGCTTGAATTTGACTTAAAAATTGACCTAATCTGGTTGATTTGATGGTTTTAAGGAAGTTGATGAAATAGTAGAAAAATCTGACACATTGACCAAACTGCCGCTGTCATTATGAGCAAGCATACACAAAATTTTCCGTAAAAGGGGCCCCCAAAATTTGTTATGCCTGCAGTCTCTGTTTTCCTAGATCAGACCCTGCTAGTTTGTATTGTATTGGAATGGACATACATAATGCTATCGGCCACGGTTGCGCTTTTGATGGCCTCTGAGGGATTCCCGGTTGCTAACACTGCTTTCCCTTAAACCGAAAATGGATTCAATCACGGCCAACTTCAATAACAGGGCCAGAGAAGCTGTCCCAAACATGAGCGTAGACGGAAATTTTGACGTCACTGTTCCCAGTGCCGAAGATCGAGAAACGAGTTTGGACGCATTCTCGGAACCCTAAAAATGTGGTCAGCCGTCAACGAGTGGTTCCGAACAGGTTTCGAGACAGGTTGTCTTCATCTTCGGAACAACGTCACTCGGAACTATGACGTCAAAATTTCCGTCCCCGAGTTTGTTTGGGAATGCTTCTTCGGCCTTAGCAGTTGAGTAGGCCGTGATTCAGTTTAATATGAATATTTAAAAATTAGTGCCTAGTTTCATCACAAACCTGATATAGCAGTCCCAAAGACTCAGCGAAATAAATTTTAAACCTTATTAAACTTTTATTAAAAGTATTTAGAAAACCATTAACAAAATTGACAAATTAAGAAAATAGCGACAAATTTGGTATCAATTAAAAAAAATAGCAATAAAAGAAATTATTAAAAAAAAATTAATTTTTCATTTTTGCAGTAACATTGCTGAACGTTATTGTTAGTAAGTGTGCAAAATTTGGAAGGCTCGTAGGATTAATCAATTAAAACAACGAGATAACAAAATTTGCAAATTGGATTTCGCTATTATAAAAAAAAACCCAAGTAGGTTTGTAACAGAATCTGCCACTTAACCCGCTTCCACACAACATTGTGTTTAACAGGTAAAAAGGCGCCAAACACAGCATTAATTCTATATTAAACATTTACATGCTAAATTTGGCTAGTTTCATTTATTTTATTTCGAAAATTCAATAATTATTACTTATCGTTTGTAAAAATTAATTTAGATTTCAAAGAATAAATATGTAATATTCCTCGCTTTTAAATAGAATGAAAATATTTCATATCAACATACAAAGAATCCGTAGTGAAATATATTTGACGTCATTTAAAACTGATCGATGTCGCAAAAATAAATTTATTTTTATTGTCTAAAAGAATTAAGTTTCTCGGGCGATTGTTGCGAATGGCAATGGTGATTAAATTCTAATAAAAATGGCTTCCGATGCTTTTTAAATGAGCATTACATTTTGCAGGTTTTTTTTACATAATTGAAGTACTTCGAATTCGAATTCTTTTCTGAAATTTTTAATGTATACTAATTTCGATGAGCTGATTTTTTTTTGACGTATCACACTTGTCCGTAGTATTAGTAGTTTGGGCTATGAAATTGGGTGACGGACAGACAGACGGACTGAACGATTATAATACCTTCCACTTTTTACGTTATAAACGTAGTGTGGAAGCTAAAATCCAATATTTAATATCATTATTATTTGAAATTATCTATCTTGTAATTTCATGAAATTGACATTTTCCCTTGTTTCTTGAGTGTCCTTTTCAACATGGCCTTGGCGAGCGTTTCGTTTTCTTGGCCTCATCAATTATTAATTACTACCGCTTCTTGCTCAATTTGGCGCCGCGGCCTTCGACAAAAAACAGTAGCGTTTCTACTGATTTTATATTCTTCAAATCGAGGTGATGTCGCAGCGGATTTGATATTTCTTGTCATATTTTTAGAGTTAATTATTCATTATATTTTTTTTTGTATTTTTCTGATATGCTGGAACAGGTTATGTTGTTTAAATTAAATTAGCTTTAAATATATATATATATATATATATAATATATATATATATATATATATATATATATAATATATATATATATATATATATTATATATATATATATATATATATATATATATATATATATATATATACAGCGCGTCCCAAAAGTTTATAGACAGCTGTTTTTTTCAAGTTAAAGAGAAGAATAAGCGAGTGTGAATGACGAAATAATTTATGCAAATATCTAAGAGAGTATTTCCAATAATAAAACGCTCAAACAACTGTGAGAGATCATAAATTTATTTTTAAAAAATAAAAACGAAAAAATGCTGTCCCAAAAGTTTATGGACAAAAGGTGTTAAGAGCTGTTTTTATTAATGAAAATATAAATTTGCATATTCTATTATTTGTACATGTGACGTAATAGCTTCCTGAGATAAAAACTAGTGGGTTGTTCCCTTTTTGATTCATTGCAAAGATGCCTGCCAACGTGCAATTTACGAAAACTGAAATTTTACAAATTCATCGTTTAAAAGCTCGTGGGATGAGAGTTGTAGAATTGCTAGAAGAATTAAGCGTAGCAAAGCTGGAATTTATCAAATCCTAGCGAAAGGTGACATTTTCGAACCAAAATCTCGTCCTGGAAGGCCAAAAAAGACAACAAAGAGGCAAGACAGAGAAATTGTGAGACTTGTTTCGACCGAAAATTTGTCTGTACGATCTACAGCCAAAGAAATTACAGCTTCAGTATCAAAATCTACAGTCCACCGAAGGCTTAAAGCAAGTAAGTTTTTAAAATATCATAAAATGCGACGCACACCAAAGCTTACAAAACGCCATAAGGATGCTCGAGTTAAGTGGGCAAGAAATTACATGCATTACAAAGACGAATGGCTAAGTGTGGTTTTCAGTGACGAAAAAAAGTTTAATTTAGATGGCCCCGATGGATGGAAGTACTATTGGCACGATCTTCGGAAGGAACCAAGGTCCTTTTTAAGCAGGCAACAAGGAGGGGGGTTCAGTAATGGTGTGGGGAGCCTTCTCCTTCAACGGAACAACTGATATTGCTTTTTTGAAAGGTCGGCAATATTCTGATGATTATCAAGGAACTCTTGAAGCTCACTTACTTCCATTTGGGGAGTTGCTAGGGGGAAATAAATGGGAATATCAACAAGACAACTGCTCCATTCATGTGTCTAACTCCACTATGCAGTGGTTTAGACGCCACAATGTTAAAGTTATGGAGTGGCCAGCTTTAAGTCCTGACCTGAACCCTATGGAGAACCTCTGGGGAATACTTTCGAGGGACGTTTATGCAAATGGGCGCCAATTTGCAGCAGTTCAAGATCTAACGATGCAAATTGAACAAAGTTGGTTTAATTTGAAGCCCGAAATTCTCCAAACTCTTGTTTTAAGTATGCCTGATCGAGTTTTTCAAGTGATAATGAAGAACGGTTTAAAAATTTGAACAATAGTGCGAAATTAAATGGAAAAATGGACTTGTCTATAAACTTTTGGGACAACCAAATTTTAATTTTTTTCATTTTTCACTAAATCTGTGATGTTATGTTATTTGTGTACAGTACTAATATTGTATTGATATTTTTGATAATTAAAAATAAAAAAATTTTTTGCAAAACGTTTTCCTATTACAAAATTAAAAAAAACACAGCAGTCCATAAACTTTTGGGACGCGCTGTATATATATATATATATATATATATATATATATATATATATATATATATATATATATATATATATATATATATATATATATATATATATATATATATATATATATATATATATATATATATATATATATATATATATATATATATATATATATATATATATATATATTTGTTACTATTAGTAGCCCAACGTGAAATATATTATAAGGTAGTGCAAGTATTGCGATGGGTGTCGAAAATCCTAAGTAGAAGTTTTGTGTTTTGTACATATTTTTGGAGGGTGCTGATTCTAATTAAGTGGTTTGCGAGCATTTGTCCGTCTGCAAATTGCTTGTACGAAACCGCTCTACAGTTCGAACTACACTGCTCAAAAGAATTAGGGGAGCACTTTGCGTACTTTTGTTTACCTTTTCAGTTCCAACTTCTTATTTTTTTATTATAGAAATCTAAAATTTGTGAAATAGATATATTATGCATCCAGAATGAAATGGTAAAAAACAGGGGTGAAAATCTCATTCTCACTCTCTCAAAATCTCAAGGGGAAAAAAATTGCAATCATGACTTTTGAATAAATTATAAATTTTTTTTTTCAAAACTTTATTTGTAAAAAAAAGGTAGAATCAATTTTTAAACATCTAAGAATGCAAGCGTGAAGAATTTAGGGTCAATTTATTTCATAAATTTTTTTGGGGGTGAATTTTATTTTACCATGTTTTTCATATTTTCATTTAATTAAAACAAACTTCATTTAATTCTTCAAAAGGCATGATTCTTCCATCTAACGATAAATAAGTGCGAGCTCAGCTTAGTTACAAAAAAAATCGGAAGCTGGTGATCCCAAATGGAATCATTTGGAGTGAACCATGGGTTTAAACCATGCATTCCCCTAATTGTTTTGAGCAGTGTAAAAGAGCTATAGACTTCCAATTTGGTGTACGCGAGTTCCTAGTACCTATCGGACGTCATACAAAGTTTTTTAAAAAAATCTCGCATGCGGGGTAGCTGTCATAGCAATTTTTGGGTTTAAAGTTATTTAAATCCCCTTATGGGGTATACAATTATTTTTAAATGTGTACTGATTTATTGAGGGACCCCAGACCCCCAAAAATTTTCAAAAATGACATTTAAATGTTTTTAGTGTTTCTTAAAATATGAAATCTTAGCTTTTCAACGATATCTTACATTAAAAGTTTCGAGTACTGGAAGATTTTATTTTTATATAATATTATTATAATAATAATATATATATATTATTATAATAATATATATATATATATTATAATAATAATATATATATATATATAATAATAATATATATATATATATATTATAATAATAATAATATATATATTATTATTATTAAAACAAACTTTTAGGTAATATCCAGTCATGTTTTATACTAAGAAACCACTATTGTTTACTTTAAACGGTTATATTTACTTTTTCAATGTTCATGTGCCTTTTCCTCAAAATCTACGGTAAGTATCAGCCTGAAATTTTTTATACGTATTTAGAAAGTTTGTTTCTAAAAAACGGGATTTGACTGTAAAAATCTTACTTTTTTTTCCTTTTATTATTACTGATGTTTTTTAGGTAAAAAAATATGTAGTTTTACTTAAAAAGCTAAATAAATTTTTTAAAAATGCCTCCATTAAAGTATAGTTAAACATCCATTTAACAACTGGTAAAAATTTCATTAAAAAGTATCAAATAGATTCTGAGAAAAAGGTACATAAAAAAGGTCATTTTACACATGTGCGCTTCAATGGAGGGCTCCGGTGCCCCTTAGGTGGTAATGGAAAATCGTGTAGTGTTTTACACCCTTAGTTTCGCAACAAAATTTGTAAAATTCGCCTAAAAGATTTCAGAGCTGCAGAACTAAAATATTTCCCCCTATCCCCCTCCAACACACACACTTTAAACCTATTAAGAAAAAATGACCGACCGAACCATTCACCATGATAAGCGAAATCTCAAACTTGGGGTAAAAGGGTTTAACATCAATCACACAACTCCTTTCAAAAAAGGCGCGAAAACATTTTTCTTCCCTTCGAACGGAGTCATGGAACATTGACGTTCTGAAGATGATCCCTCGGCGTATCTTTCGAACACCTTTTCGAGACTTTTTGGAACAGGAGGATATTCGATGGTTGTACGGGCTGGTTATCTAACCGTACCGATCAGTTCTTCCCTTTGAGTTGTTTGGTATAATAGGAGCTACCAGAACAAGTTTAGTTAAAGATTTAATTAAAAACAAAATCCTTTGGTGCATTTGTGTACAAATTAAAAGTCCATTATACTTATTTTTTAAGCTTTAAGGATATTCAAAATTGCGGCCAATTTTATTATTAATTGCGGCTGATAGTAGGAGCTCCCAGAACAAGTTTAGTTAAATATTAATTTAAAAACAAAACTTCTTTGTTGCATTTGTGTACAAATTAAAAGTACATTATGATACTTATTTTTAAGCTTTAAGGATATTCAAAATTGCGGCCAATTTTTTTTAAATGAGATTTCGAGAGCTCTCAGCAGTTTTATAAAATATTTCAATATTTTAAAAAAAAACTTTTTGTTCATTTTTAAAAAAAAAATTTTTCTAGTCATTTAAATTTTCAGAATTTTTCGAAAGTGCCCATTAGATTAATGGTTCATTTGAAATCTCTTACTTCTGTTAAAAGAATGAAATTTTAAAGAAGAATAAATTTATAATTTTCCATTTACATAAAATAATTTTTCAGCGGTGTGCAATTTTTCAGCATTTACTAACGAACAAGTCCCTAGAGTATTTTTAGCCTATATTTTTTTAATTGAAAGAAAATAAAAAAAATATAAAAAGTAGTATTGACATGCGATCAATGTCAGCATCTTTCGCGTCCGTAAACTCAAATTTTATCATTCGATCTAAAAAATTCTTTTTTTTGTTGTTTGTTTTATGAAAGAAACAGACATCAGAACCAACTATATTCATACGTGTGTCCGCCTGTCCTCTACGTCCGGACGTGACAAAATCACTATCTGTCGGCATTTCATGATAGCATTAAAATTCTTTTTGATCATTTGTTGCAAACACTATGGCTAGAGAAACTTTATTGTTAAATATCGAAAAAATTTTATTTTTCGGATTCATTGAATGAGCATGAAATTCACATTGTGAGTCATTTGTTGTTATTAAAATTGTTTACAAGAATATGCGAAAGGCAAAATATTTTTTGCATATAATTCTGCTAGTTTAATTAACATTTATTTTTTTTATGAAGTTTTGGAGTTTAGTTTGCATTATTTTTGTTATTATTAAATTTAATTATTTTTTCGAATACAATAATGGAATATAGATACAATATTAAGTTATTTGGAACAGAATATGAAGGAAAAATAGATTTGTTTTTTTTTGGCTTTTAGAAGTTTAAATTATAGCTGGATGCTGTGTTTAGCGATTTTTTTTTTCTAATGTGTGTAAATCTAGTGTAGAAACGATTGTTGATGATATTTACTGTTACGAACCTAGTTGTTTCCCGATTAGAATTTTAGTAAGTATTTAAGTAACAGGAAAGTAGGCTATTTTATTATCTTATAAATTAACCGCTAAAAAAACAAGAGCTCCGAAGAAGTCTTTTTTGCAAGACCTCCGAAATCTGCTTGACACCTCTTGTTACGCCTATTTTTTATACAATTAATAGATTAACATAACTGTATCGGTATTTTTGTAATACTTGAATATTGCAGTCTATTATAGAAAAGTTGGTATTAAGAAAAATTGTAAAATGAAGTTGTGAATTTTTTTATTTCTACGTCATTTCTTTCCTGGTGATATTCCTGAATTTTTACAAATGTCTTTTTTATATGATATAATATGTCGGCTGACTTACAGATTTCTATAATCCCACTTTTTGAAATTGGTTGGAATATTTAAATTACACAAAATATTCGATGCCAATTTAAAAAAAAAGATTTAGAGCCTTAAGGGGAATGGGCGCGCTGGACCGGGGGTCTCCAAAGCAAAGTGCATCAGTGTTAATAATATGGAGAAAAAATATTTTCTCTGCCACATTTCTCCGGCTGTATTGAATATTTTTTACAAGCGGATTTTTTTATGTGATAAATGTACTTACAAGTCCCGACCTTGCCACTTTTTGAAATTGGTTCGAATATTTTTTAATTTTCAATAAATAATTTTACACAAAATATTCGAAGCAATTTCAAAATGGGAAGATAGAGACCTGTAAGTTATCTACTTTTATTATTTAAAAAAAGAACCGTTCGTAAAAATATTAATACAGCCGGAGAAATGTGGCAGAGAAAATAGTTTTTTCGCCATTGGATCAACACTGAGGCACTTGAGTTTGGAGACCCGCGGTCCAGCAAGCCCATTCCCCCTTAAGTCAGTTTCACTTATTAAAAAAAACCCCGTTTGTAAAAGTATTGAATGCAGCCGGAGAAATGCCTAAATCGTTGAACCTCATATTATAATTATTGGGCTCTTCTTGATGAACTTAGTAGAATAAGACAACTATAATTCTCCAAAACAGTTAACACTTGAAAACATGTAACCTTCTTGACCGCCATAATTATCCTCCTGATTGATGGCGTGTGGCATCATAAATACAAATTGGAACTATCACGTGACTCCTATTACCGAGTGTCAGACGATAATCACTGGACACGCTCGTCAGACGATTTCATTAGGCCTACCCTTCACAGCGCAGACGATTTATTGGGGCACTTTTAGCAGAGATCGGATCTTATTAAACGGTTGACGAAAGTGGGAGACTTCTTTCTTTGATTGCTCGAAGATTTGGTGGGGTTTGGGTTGATCTGACGTCGTACTATATTATATCGTCGTACTTTATTAAATCCAAGCATGCTTGGGGACTAAACACTTGGGGTTCCACGTGAGGCTGACCACCTTACCGGGACATTTGCCTAGCACCCCAGAGTCCTAGGTCACGAAAGCTGAAATTTGCACGGCAGGCCTTGGCCCAGTAATGGGCTGAGGAGTTTAGTTTTTTTTTACTATATTAAATCAGGAACGAGGCCGACACCTGAGATGGCACCCAACGCAACTTTATAGCGACATCGAACGAGTCAGATGAGAGATTTATATTTTTTTTTGTATCAGATTTGTAGCTAATTTTTTTTAATCAGAAAAAAATGCAAATAAAAAAAATGCTAAGTAGGTAATTGCTATCATGGAGATTTTTGCTCGGCAAATCATGGAGATTTTTGACGGGTCTTTTTGTACCCTCCTTCCAAATTCCGTTACAACCATCCGTTTTAAATTTTTGTTTCGCTGGTCTATTTTAACTTCTGTTCTTGCCGTCCGAATTTAAAAATTCTTTTTTTTTTGTTGTCGATAATGCCATGCCTTTCTAACGTTTTGTCCATCTAACTGTCCGTTTGTCTTTCCTTGCATCTGTCAATCCTTAGAAAAATCATGCTTCACAGAAGGAAAATAAATTGTATATTGACCTGTGCAAGTTGACGCTATTATATGGTACTAAGTCCTTTGATTACGGTAGCACTAAGTTCGCGTTAGGTGCCGGCTTGGATGCTTCATCGCTCTTCATAATTGTTATGCTTTACGTCCGTAAAAGTCTGGTACAACTTTCATTAAGTACACTTTTCGTCACACAAAGCACCAAAAAATCTACATTTTCCCACTAACTCAACTTCCATTTTTTCATTTGTTGACTTTCACCCAGCGAGCGATAAAACATCGCCAACGGCGCCCCGCCCCACCGGTTGCATCGTTGGAAAAGCGCGCCACGGCTGTTCCGTTCTCCGCGCCTCCCCCCTCCGCGCGATCAATGAAGGGCACTAGTTTCTCCAGTCAACCATGTGATTTCTTTTTCTATTTTTTTCGCTGTGTTTATATTTAGGCCGGCCCCCCGTTTGTGTTGTATGATTTTTGGTGGTCCTGTTTTTTTTTTATGTTGTTGTGAGTTTTCATGAAATACCAGTTGGGAGGTTTTTTTTAGCTTAAACACTACGTTTTAACCTAAAAAGTGGAAGGAATTATAATCGTTCAGTTAGACAATAAATTAAACTAAATTCATTTTTGCGACTTCGATCAGTTTGAAATGACGTCAAATATATTTCACTACGAGATTCTTTCTACGTTGATATGAAATGTTTTCATTCTATTTAAAAGCGAGGAATATGACATATTTATTCTTTGAAATATAAATTAATTTTTGCAAACGATAAGTAATAATTATTGAATTTTCGAAATAAAATAAATGAAACTAGCCTAATTTAGCATGTAAATGTTTAATATAGAATATTAATGCTATGTTTGTCGCCTTTTTACCTGTTTAACACAACTGTTGCGTGGAAGCGGGTTAAGTGACAGATTCTGTTACAAACCTACTTTTTTTGTGTTAGCTAGTTTTTTTGTTGTGTGTGTGGGGTATACGGGTTTTGGATTTCCAATGAGCATTGTAATCAATGGACATGTTTTACGTCTTGAGTGACAATAGTTTCCACAAGAATGAAATAAGATATCGATCGGTTAATTAATGTAGTGGGCGGAGTTTGTCGTGTCATACCACCAATCACCGAAACCACGTATGAATTCCAGGAAAGATTTGCGCCACGTGAACAAACCAATTCTAAAACATAGTGCAATAATAAAAAATTATGTATGTTATCGATAAAGTAAAAATAAATGGGGATCCTGTATAATGTCTAATCGTTAGGCAAAGTATATTATACTAACTATCAAGTTTTATACACATTCAAACAATAAAATAAGTTAATAAATATTTTAAGTATTATGAACTTTTCTTTATTACTAGTTATTTTTAATTATTAGTACAACTTATTTTCAAAAAATAGTTTCCTATTAATTTTATTAGTTTAAATTTTACTTATACAAAAACTAGTATATATTATTGTTTGTTAGTAATATTATTTTGCCTACGCTCATGTTATTCCACGTTCGAATCCCTGATTTCATACTTTTCCAGTAACTTTTACAAAGCAGGCAAAGTGGCTGGTCTATTTAAAGTTTTTTTTGTGTGTTTCTTGATTAAGAATAACTTGTACTTCAAGCCAAAACCTATTTTTTTATACTTAGAATTACAAATTCAGAGTAAAATTTGAATATTAGAAGTGTATTGTATGGATGATCGTATGTTTTTATATGCTGTCAGATAAATATGGCAGATACAGAATTTTAGATAATTATTTTCACATAAAACACTGCATTTTAGTGAATTTTTTTGTATTCATTTGTAATTCTAATTTCCATTTTCTTTCTTAGAATCCCACGGCGCCAAGTCCGCTCGGACAAATACCGCCAAATGATGGCATGCCGGGAGGTCCGATGGCACCGGCGGGCTTCTTTCCTGTAAGTTAATTTTATCATTTAAACAGTTCATTTTTTTAAAAAAAAGTTATAGTATTTTTCAAAGCGTTTCGTTCTTCATTTAACAATGTATCAAATCCATTTGGAATAATAACGATGGTGGTGCTGCCATCTTGTGGTACAATAATGAAACAATTTGTGGTGCTGCCATCTATGTTGTAAACTTTTAAACAATGAAATTATTGAATTGTAGTGCTGGCATCTAGTATCCAAATAGTAAAGCAATATAAAATTATTTAGGTGGTGCTGCCATCTATGAGTAGCACGTGTATACTAGCGTGTATGCGTGAAATGTTTTGGTGCTGCCATCTAGGGATGTATTATTAGGAGAAAACATTTGTTAAAAAGTGTTTATGACTTTGATTGCAGCAAAATAAAACACAAAATAACTTCATTTCAATTAATGAAGTAAAATCGCAAATCTAGCTCTTTTAGCTGAAGGCTATATTTCATTCCCCTTTCTACCTTTTATAAGATTTTACCATTTGAAATCTTATAAGCTGCTTTTATTGATTAGTATGAAACATTTTATTAGTTTAGGAGTATCTGTCAGTTTGCTTACCGTTTTAAATGAAAAATATAAATCAGACTTTTTATGTCACGTGATACAAAAATAATTCTGTAAAAAACAAATATGGTTTATTTTCACATTTTCAACAAATTTATTTTATAAAAATATATACATATACATTAAGGTGTTTATTTGTATTGGCAACTGACAGATCTCGTTAGCAGCTTAGGCTTCTACCTCTGTTGTGCATGTGGCAAATGTCGCTCTCTGTTGGCTCACTGTTTTAGTGCTAAGTATTTT
This sequence comes from Oedothorax gibbosus, assembly GCA_019343175.1. Taxonomy (NCBI): domain Eukaryota; kingdom Metazoa; phylum Arthropoda; class Arachnida; order Araneae; family Linyphiidae; genus Oedothorax; species Oedothorax gibbosus. The sequence goes on from JAFNEN010000263.1 coordinate 138,140, forward strand.
AGTTTCTTCTGCCTGTTGTATTTTACTGTAGAATCACTGGATGGGGTGGCATGGGCACATTGTCGACCTCTCATAACCATTTTCTAAAAAATATGCTTTTGCTTATTGTTTTCCCCCCTTAAACTGTTTACCATAAAGTAGTGCTGCCATCTAGTATCCAAATAGCGAAGAAATATAAAAGTATTTAGGTGGTGCTGCCATCTATGGGTAGCACGTGTATAACTTGTGTATGAGTGAAATGTTTTGGTGCTGCCATCTAGGGACGTATTATTAGGAGAAAACATGTAACTCTTCATACACAGGAATTGTTTTTACTTTATTGCTACAAAAACTTAGAAGGTTCCCATTCTATTTTTAAACCCACTAAAAAGAAAAAAAATCAAATCTAAACCATCAAAAAGGCCTTCAAAAAATTACAATTAATTCTTTTTTGTTAGTAATTGGGCTCCCTTCTAACCAGACTTTATTCAATCAGCTCTGCGTTTTAAACGTTTGAATTTCGTTTAAATCCATAAAATGTTAAAAATGAGCTAAACATTACTAGATTTATTATCGATCTCCTATCGATATGATGCGATTTATAGAAAATGACTGATTAATGTAGCAAATTTCCGATCTTCTAGGCTAAAAAAAAAGTTCCTGATTTTTTAATGCCGTGTAACTGTAATATATGAATGCATTGAAGCAAATGGCACATTATTTCAAAGTATATTTATTTATATAGCATATATATGAATGTCCAATCAAATTTAGATCCAAACCGTAAATAATTTTTAACTGGATGTTCACTTCACTGGCTTGACGTCAGTCCCATTTGCCCCCAGCCCCGGTTAAAAAGGCGTCTACTGTAATAATTCAATAATAATCCACTATTTATTCTAATCCCATCTAAAATTGGATTTTCTTATGCAGCTAACATGTGATGTTTGAAAAGCCATCACAAATCATGAATTTTACTAACTTTGTCTTTTGAACGATTGGCCTTGTAAGTTGCCATAAAAAAATTGACCTTGAAGAAAAAATCCACTTAATTCTTCCAAAACTTCGGAGTATGTCACATGATAAATACAAAACCTCACATTGGATAAACACAGTAAAATATAAGAAAACTTTTCAACGCTAAATGTACAATGACTGTTTGCGGGTTTTAAAAAAAAAGAATAGTATATCCTTCGGAGGGGGTCAATTAAAAAAGTAGCTCCCTTTTTTCCAGGGCCGGATTTAAAGATTTGCCGCCTGTAGGCTACGATTGATTTGCCGCCCCTGTCACAATATTCTCTCCCTTCGGGGAAAGGTAGCTGGTTAGCTGCAAAATAGGGTGGTATGTGCCGTTTAAAATAGATACGGGGTGCAATTGCCTCACAGCGACCATGTTTACTACGAAATATTAGTACTATATATACGTTTACGGTTTACGCATTAATGTAAATTATTTGTTTTCTTTCCACAAAATATTTGTATCTTTATAATAATTTTTTAATGCCGAATTCCGCTTTGATTGGTCGTAAAATTCGCTGCCCCAAAAAATTCGCTGCTCCATAGGCTACAGCCTACTTAGCCTGTTTAGAAATCCGGCCGTGCTTTCCCCCCATGCCGCCCCATCCCACCGCCTCTAGTGCCACAATCCCAACCACAGTCCTCTTTCCCTGCCGCAGAATTCCCACATGAGGCCCTCTCCGCCGCAGCAGCCCCAGCAGCAACCCTCGCCACACCCACCGCCCATGATGCAGAACCAGGTGAGAAACCCACACCACCCACCACCCAACCACTTATACACATTAACTTTGTCTCAACCCCAAACCCCTTGCTTGCTTCAATGTAGATGTCTCTTATTGCATGATATGAAAATTGTTTGTGTTTTCCCTTGTTCGGAGAGAAAACTCTAGTTAAAATGTTTTTTCCCCTGTTTGGAGGAATAAAAATTCTAGTTGAAGATGTTTTTTTCTTCTTGGAGGAAAAATAATTCTAGTTCGACATGTCATGTTCCCCCTTTTTGTACGAAAAAAATTCTAGTTCAACATGTTTACCCCTTGGTTTGGGAGGGAAACAATTCTAGTTTAACCTGTTTCTTCCTGTTTAGAGGAAAAAATATAGTTCCAGATGTGTTTTTCCACTTTGGAGGAGAAAAAATCTTGTTCAACATTTTTTTTCCCTGTTTGGAGGAACAAATTCTAGTTTAACCCGTTTTTACCCATTTGGAAGAATAAAAACTCTAGTTCGACATGTCCTTTTCCCCATTTGACGGAAAAAAATAAATCTAGTTGAACCTGTTTGAGGAAAAAGGTAGTTCAACTCATTTTTCCTGTTTGGAGAAAAATTCTAGTTCAAGCAATCTTTTTTCCTTTTATGTGTGGGAAAAATGGTGGTGAATTGGATGTTTGCTGCCCTTGTAATACTAATCCATTGGGTGCTAACACCTATATATCTATACTTACCCTCATGCATGCTTCATATAGGCACCACTCTTTCATGCACACAGAAAAATTCTAGTTCCACCCGTCTTTTATCTTCGTTTTGGAGGAAAAATGGCAGGGGAATTTAGATGTTTGTCATGCTCGTGTCATCGTAAGGGTAAATTGTCATAGCAGTATTTGTTGGTTCTTTTCCTCCATCTTCGCAAAAAGCAACCCATTTTTTGATGTGTATTAATAGGCCTTGTTGAGGCTTTATACATGATGTAAAGGGGTAGCTATATCTTTAACTTTGTGACTGACGAATTCTCAAAAAATTCCAATTGTCCCTCTCTCCCTTTACATCATCATGTAAATAATATTGTTTTATCTAACAACATATTTATTGTTATTTAAAGACCCTCAAAAGATTATTTGCTAATTCATATTTTGTAGAGGACCAATATCAGGATTCCTTGGGGGAAATTTCTGATTTACTTTCTGTTGCTATGTACAAGTCTTCCCATATGCCTTTCATGTTCTCTTTTGCTTTTTAGCTATTACTAAGTTGTCTTTTCTAGTTTGTTAATTTGGAAAGAGAAATTGTTTCACAGAGTTGGTCAGAGATTGATGTTCAATGCATGCTCTCAAAATATGTGCTATATTTTGGGTTTTGTTTCGTTTCTTGAGTTAGCAATAGATGGCGCCACGAAATTCATACAAGTTTGCCTAATATTACACAAGGGGAACAGGAAATTCAAAACATGTTGATTAATAACAAAAACTTATTTATACAATTAAAGAATTTATTTTTGGTGGTTGCTACAAATGTAGTTTTCCCAGGCTCCATAGGGTGTATGTTTAAGTTTGTGTTTGATTGGTGTTCAATGGGGGCATGCTCCCAAAATACGTGCTATATTTTGGGTTTTGTTTCGTGTCTTGAGTTAGCAATAGATGGCGCCACGAAATTCATATAAGTTCGCCTAATATTACACAAGGGGAACAGGAGCTTCAAAACATGTTTATTAATAACAAAACTTATTTATACATTAAATAATTTATTTTTCTCTCGATATATATAGATTTTTTAACACTGCTAATATACAAATCAGATTTTTTATAAATTGTGTAACAATCATTATTTTGTTTTGTACACATATGACTATGGCATATCACGTACATGCTGCTGGTATTGATTTTTTATACTTATATAGTTATAGATTTATTTTTTTATATCTTTCAATGAATTATTTATTTGGTTAATTTAAGGTAAAATAATTTATTATTTTACAAGACAAATTTTGTTTATTGCTTTTACCTTGCTAGGAATCTATATATTAAAAGGCCACATCAACTTTTTACTGTTGCAGCTATTTAAAACCTGTGGCACAATTTCTGGTAGCCCTATTTGATTTTTTGCGGCTTTCTCGCCTTTGTTGTTTTCTCTTGTTGTTTTTACCTAACTTTTCTTGTTGAATATTTCATATTTTGGTCTCAATGTGCATGCATGAATGTTTCGAAATTGGCTTGCGCACGCTGTTGCTAGACAGAGTTCAAATTGTTTAGGGTACATCGTGTGATAACCAGACAGTTTTTTAATACATTTTGAATGTGTCCCTTACATTATTTGAATGAAAATAGGCAAGTCATTGTTTATGTATGACTAATACTACTAAATATTATAAGCATATATAGTTAAACTCAGTTTCCTTGCACAGAAGCCACGACCATGGGCGGAGTTATAAAACGCACGGAGCAATCAGATGAAGAGAAAATTTCATCCATTTTATTTTGTCTTTATCTGATGCTCCACGCGTTTCATAGCTCCGCCCATGGTCATGGCTTCTGTGCAAGGAAATTTAACTATAATAAACTCATGTATCACTTAGTACCCTAAACCAGTTGTTTACAACTTTATTTTGTTAAGCATGCATTTTTTATGGTGATGGTGAATTTTCCCCTGTTTTGAACCAAATATGTGGTTAATCTGTCTCTGGTGGTTACATTTAGTTTTTGGTAAAATTCCACTATTAAATTATATATTCTTCAGGTTACACTAGTAATTTAATTGTAAGAAGTCATACTATACTAAATATAATCAGATTACATATTACTTATATCTCAATAAAAATATTTCTTTAACTTGTACTCTGTAATAATTGTAAACATATTTTTTAAAAGTCAATTCGTCAGTCTTAAGTACATACAACACATACTCATATTTAATAACCATATTTAAACATTTCTCATTTATTTTACATATAAAAAAACAACGAAATGGTACCATGCATAAAGTTTAAAATTTTTGCAATTATTAATTAAACTAAAATAAATTTCAATGAGTTTTAATTTGTTTGGTTGTTTGAATGCAAATTTAATTTGCCATTCGAGAAGCTTTAATGAAGAATTATGTGACAAATCTGTGCATTTATGTAAAGAAAGAATCGCCTGTGTGGAAAGAGCTGAAGATATATGTGGTGAGTCAACCATTTTTTTTTTTTTTTATCTTTCAATCTGTATATTTGAATTTTGGAATATAAAATAAAACTTAGTTTATTAAACAGTTTTATTCTTGTCGTTTTCTGATACCTTGTAAGACATTTCACTTGTAAACAGGTACTTATACTTTTATTTCTATGAAACTTGTTTTCTAAATATGTGCTGTATTTGGGGGCTTGTTTTCGATTATTCTGCGACGAATAGATGGCGCCACGAAATTCCTCGTAGTCTGTTGAATAATTTAAAAAAATTTCGGGATGTGCTGCCATCTACTATTCATTTAATGAACTTCTGTATTTTATTTCGCAAAGGGATTCATCATAAGCGTTCCCGGCAATTTTTTTAAAAAAAGTAAATGAAAATATTTACGTGTTTAAAAATTAATAAAAAAAACATCGTTATTTTAAACTTTAAGTATGACATTTATTTTAAGTGAAATCTATTATACTTACGAATTTAATATTAGTGATTTTTATTTTATTAAGAAACTAAATATGAAAAACAACAAAACAATTTATTTTTTCTAAATTTATTTTACAAATATAGATCATATTTAAATAAGAAATGAAAATAATTCCATTTTTGCACTGTTACTACCTTTTTGTCAACTCTTTTTTTCTGTTCACTCGTTCGTAGTTGCTGCACTTCGATTCTCCACAATACCTGAAACAAAAATTAAACATCCATTAGAAATTATTTAAAGTTTTTATTACAATAAACTTAAGAAAATATACCAACTTTGATACGTTCATTATAGAAGGGGCAACAACCAAACAAAAACTACACAACATCAATTAAACAAGTCATTGTATGCCACAAAACACGTTGTTCTGTGTTTCCCGAAAACAACATTCAGCTTTTTTTTTATGACCTAATCTTAGACTTTGGGGGCTTTTACAAGTTAGAAAAAAAAAGAAACCCCTAATTAATATCAGATGTCGCCAGCCGAAAAACAAGCTTCGGAACAAAAACAGACTAATTACTCCTAAAAGAAAATCTAGTCACGAAATTCTCTAATGTTTCGTTTCGAGAATGACCCTTAAATTATCAGATTAATTTTCTTCGTTTTTGGCCCTATTAATTCGGATAATATCCGTCGTTTTGGTTTAATTGTTGTCATTGTAAAGATACATTACCAGTCGTTGACCGAAAATGGTGATATATCTATCATATAATTTAGCGATGTGATATAAATAATAAGTCTCCAAACTATTATAGCTCGTACCGCTTAGCGATATATATATATGTGATAAATAGTAATAATTGTATATATATGTATAATGTATATTATATATAATATATATATTATTATTATATATATATAATATATATATTTATAATTTAATTATATATGCTATATATTGATATATATATAATATATGGATATGATATTAATATATATTATATATCATATATAATTAATATAGTATATATATATTATATTTATATGATATATATTATGTATATATTATTATATATATATATATATATAATATATTATAGTTATATATATATATATATATATATATTATATTGTATATTATATTAATATGTATATATGTATATATGTATATAATGATGTTATATGTGTATATGTATTATATTATATATATATATGTATGTATGTGTATATATGTATATATGTGTATATATATATATATAATCTGTACGATTAAGTTCTTTCAATTAATGATTTCTACGTAAGATTGAAAAACGTTTTATTTTTCTTTGAGTTTGCGAAATTGTCGACATTATTAATTTTTTGTAATTAAAAGAATTGAATTCTTTTTGTTCGAAATTATAACAGTTTGATGTATCATTCCATTCCTTAAAGCTGTAATTTAACTATAATGATTTTCGTTATTTCCCAGTTTGCTCCATAAGCCTTGTTTCAAGACAGGAAATTATTTTATATTGAGTAATTATACACAATTTTCCATAATAAAAATTTTCAACAAAAAAATTTGGAGACCCTTGATATAAAAAAAACAAACTCCTCGGCGCAACAGCCCATTAGTGGGCCAAGGCCTGCCGTGCCCATTTCAGCTTTCGTGACCTATAGCTCTGGGGTGCTAGGTATATGTCCCGGTAAGGTGGTCAGCCTCACGCGGAACCCCCAGTGTTTAGTTCCCAAGCATGCTTGGTACCCATTTTATCGACCCACTTAAGAGATGAAAGGATGGGTCAACCTCGCCCAATCCGGGATTCGATCCCCGGACCTGTGGCGTGGCAATGCGAAGCTCTACCACTAAGCCACTGGGCCTCCTTGATATAAAACATACCCAAAAAAACCCCTTAGGTTTCGGTTACAGGTAGCTTCGGCACCTTGTTTTCGTTTTTCTCTCGACCCTCAGGCCGTTGTGTGTTGTGATTAATGTATTGGTTAATATTGCTGCGGGCGATCATCAGCGACCGTGACGTATTTGACTAACATGAGGGGGTAATTATCGGGTTTAGTGCAGACGATTTTACAAATTATGGTTATCGTCTGCTAATATATTTTGATATTCCGGACTACGCGTGTTGAAAGGGGTGGGTTAAAGTCCGTGAAGCGTTTTTTTTTAAATGTCTATAAACGTCATACTCTTGGAGTTATTTCAGTAGTTAACTTTTCGTATGTAAAACCATCATTAAATTTTACTTAATCATGTCTTATTTTCGTTGTTTATGTTTGAAAACACAATGAAAAAATTAAATGGAGACTATTGAACAATTTTTATAGCTACAGTCCCTGGACAAATTATTAGACGCACTGTATTTTTTTTAGTAATTTTATGTTTCTTGAGAGTTTTTATGCAATAATTGTATATTTAAACTACAATATTATTGATTTTTATTTAAAAGAATTGTGGACTGCCTATTTGTATTTATTTTAAGATAATTATGATTAAGATTAATTTATATTAATTATTTATTATATAAGGTTATTTATGTGTGGAATCATCCTCCACAAATGCAGGAGACAGTACAGTCTTGCATTGATAGCATGCCGCGAAGAATTAAAGCTTTGATAGCGGCTGTAGGTGGCTCAACTAAATATTGACTTTTACTAACATTAATTTCACTTTTCTTTAAAACTTACTAAACTTATGCTTTTCTAAATTGATGCTGTTTTATTTATGTCAAATAATTCGGCAATTGATTGGATAATATAAAAATAAAAAAAAAACAAATCAATTTAAAATAATAAAACGGTACAATATCACCCGGTAATTAATATTTTACATGATATCCTGCAGTGCGTCTAATAATTTGTCCAGGGACTGTATATGGTAGAATAACAAACTAAACTTTATTGCGGATTGCAGTAACGTCCGGTCACCTTATAGGCTAGGGAGCCCAGTGGGTAAGGCGCTTGCTTTTCTTGAGAATGTCACACGCTCAGGTCCGGGCACTGTGGATCTAAGTTTCGACAACGATAGTCATATTGCGTCGCCAATAGCCCTCATGTATTTCAAGTGCGACGTTAATACAACTCAACTAAAGGGGGCTGGGGAGCCCAGTCGGTTAGGCATTCGCCTAGCATGCGGAAGGTCGCAGGTTCGGGTCCGGGCATCGCCATAATAACTGCCGACCTATAAACGGCCCGTGCAGTCCAAAAATGTCCGACGAATAATACCCCGTGTGGAGGAAGTGCACGTTAAATATCCTTCAAAGTTGTAACGCTGCGTACGATGTCGCCCTTAACGGCTGCGTTGGGTGCCTACTCAGGTGTCGGCTCGTCACTTGACTGTTGTTCTAAAATACGACGCCCGTCGCCAATAGCCCTCGTGTTGCTCTAGTGCGACGATAATTCAATCTAAACCTAAACAACTCAACTAAGACACTTACCAAAACATAAATAATTTCCCCTTTTTTACAATTCTTGTAATTCCTTAGAAACCGATTTTTTTGTTGTTTATTTTCCCTGGTATCAACAAATAAATTTAAATATATATTCCATCAATCATCATATCGATTTTATAAAGAAATGATTGAAAAAAATATATAATTTTTTTTTGTAATAATCGTAAAGTAATAGACCTTATCCGATTATAAAATATAACAAATTGTTCTTATGATGTTTCGTTGAATTTACTGTATCGATTTGTAAAATGACACCTTATGTTTCACGAATAAATATCTGATACATTACTACAATTTCTATTTTATCGATTTATTAAAATTGTCCTAAACGTAATATCTCGCCCGATACACAAAACTAACTTCAAACCAAACACGAAAAAGGAGGCGCTCTATCAAATCCGAAATTCTACAACAATTAAACTAAGCCTGAATTATGCAACACCGAGCAAACATCAAAACCTTTTTACAACACCGGGGAAGAAAAAAAAATTTGCATAATGGAAGGTATAAAACTTTAATGACTCTATTTCAACTCGCTTATTGGACATGGTGATTTTTTTTTTCTTTCTTTCGTTAAAAAGGCTAAGGCGTTTTGATTTCACGGTAACTGTACCGGCCGCGCCCAAAGCAATTTAAAAGTAAATGAATTGGAAATTTTGTCGGGATTGGTACGCGGTGGCACATGGGGCTTTAGAAAAGTGGTTGGGTTATTGTTGGAGAACATTTTATGTTGTAACAAGTTATTTCTTTTTAATTAAAATATTTTCTTTTTTTGTTAAGGGGGAATGGGCGCGCTGGGACCGGGGGGGTCTCCAAAGCAAAGTGCATCAGTGTTAATCCTATGGTGAAAAGAATATTTTCTCTGCCACATTTCTCCGGCTGTATTGAATATTTTTACAAGCGTATTTTTTTGTGTGTGATAAACGTAGCTGACTTACAGGTCCCGACCTTCCCACTTTTTGAATATCCACAGATTGGAAATCCACAATGGAGATAGCGTTTTCTACATGTTTTGGGAGAAGAAACACACACATCCTTCCCACTTTTTGAAATTGGTTGGAATATTTTTCAATAAATAATTTTACACAAAATATTCGAAGCAATTTCAAAAAGTGGGAAACACATCTTAACAGGTGTAAAATAACTCATGCCAATTTTCTACTCGTTCCGCAAGAAGTGGGTTCGGTTCGTCCAACGCAGGGAACTAAAAAACTTATTCCATCCAAAACAAATCAATGAGTTGATTATTATTTTTGATTAGACCACGTGTCTCTCATTACAAATATATTTTTTTCTCAAGTTTTGGGTGGGGTCCAAAATAAGTCTGTTGGTTTGTGATGAGGGAAAAAAAGAATGGCAGCTGTGAAAAGGTGTTAGAGAAAAAAAAAGTTGGCACTGGTTTAAAATGCCGCTGAAATATGTGGGAGCGAAAAACTGGTAATCAATTAAGTTGTGAAAGTTACACTTTGTAGCCTTGTTTTTTTTCTCATGACTAAAATAAGTAAAAGGGAATTAAGCTTCCTGTTCCTTAACTTTTTAGATTTGCCGCCATTCTTTCTGTTTTTTTTTTTGTTTTTTTAAACACGGCTTGTAAATTGTAACAGCTAATGTACAAAAAAGGTTAATATTTAGTGAAGGTATGTAAAATCTATTTTTTTTTAAAAAGTAAGTATCCCAGATAATTTTGAAAAAAAATACACGTTTTTTTTTATTAAAAACAACTTTCTCACGGATGCATTATTTACAGTTTTCAATAGTTTTTTTTTAACAAACAAACACTTTATTAACACAAAAACATTCATTATACAGAAAATATTTTGTTCGTCACAAGGGGGTTAAAAAACCCCCCGTATATGTGACTAAAAAAAGTAACGTTTTAAAACTATAAATGACATATTATCTAGTTCAGTATCCTTTTACAATATATTAAAGAAATGACAAAGTATAAGAGGTTTATAGCATTGGCAAATGCAATACAAAATAGAAACAGTTTCAGCATTGTATTACTGACACAACTAAGCAAATAACTGAACCAACTCATGAGGACAACTTAATCAGGACATATTTTGTTAAGGAACTGTTTCATAAATTAGTTTAACATCAGCATGATGTTATAAATTGTTTATATAACTAATTTAAACTATAATTTATAATTTTTTGTTTATATAACTATAACTTAAACTATAATTTATATATTTTTGTTTATATAATTATAATTTAAACTATAATTATATTTTTTGTTATAAACTAAATTTAAACATAATTTATAATTTTTTTTAAAACTATAATTTAAACTATAATTTATAATTTTTGTTATGTCAAACATTTATATTTGTACTATAATTTAAACTATAATTTATATTTTTGTTTATATAATTATAATTTAAACTATAATTTATAATTTTTTGTTTATATAACTATAATTTAAACTATAATTTATAATTTTTTGTTAATAACTATAATTTAAACTAAATTTATAATTTTTGTTTATATAACTATAATTTAAACTATAATTTATAATTTTTTGTTATATAACTATAATTTTAAAGCATAATTTAAAATTTTTATAATCAATTTTAAACAAGTGTTAGCAAATAAAATTCCTTTGCATAACAGTGTTAGCTCACACGATTCAAAAGACGATGCTAATACTGTTTAGCTCTAGAGCGCGTTATTCAACACTGAATGCATAAAGCTTTAAGAAATATACGAGGCTGTTTTTATTGGTTACAAAGACGGTTTAATAACAAAATTTTTTTCCGTAAACATACTCTTATTTCTCCAGCATAATACTCGGCATTCTGTCATATCTGTAAACAAGTTTTGAAATACCCTCTTCATAAAATGTAGCCGCTAATGATTGGAAGGGAGTTGTAACGGTTTCTTTGGAAGCGCTACAATCCAAGCCACTATGCTAATCGATAATTCACTTATGGTAAACCTTCGAGTTTCCCTAAACACTTTTTTAACTCGCTGAACTATGTCTGTAGCGACAGATTTGCTTACGTGGTCCGCTTCTTCATGAACATCAGTTCTGCCACCTTTAAATTTTCAACAGCATTCACGAACAACGCCATCGCTCATAAAGGTGTCTCCATACACTCTATTCATTTTTCGATGAATTTCTGTTGCACTGTTCCCTTCTGCCTGCGAGAAACGAATAACAGCTCTCAATTCTCACTTGGCGGCTACATTTTATGAAGTGGGTATTTCAAAGCTTGTTTACAGATATGACAAATGCTTTAATCGTCGAAGTGATTATGTGGAGAAATAAGCAGTATTGTACATTACTTGTGGTAAAGAAATCTTTTTTTTTGTATTTTTAACCGTCTTTTTGTTACAGCCCATCGGAGGTAGCAAAAAAACCAGTCCTCGTACTTAGTATAGCTAGTATTTTTTTTCCTCAAAAAAATTGTGTGTGTGTGTGTCTCAAATAGGGATACAAGTCCTGAAATTTCTCTGGCAAGCCCCTTTAGTAAATAGCCTCTATTTGTGAAGATAATATTTTCTTTATCGTGCCTGGTGCTCTGCTGACTCGTCGTTAAATGAAAAACTAACATCCTGCAAGTCTGTTTCCTTGTTGTTTCAAGTGAACAAGAAAAATAAGTGGTTTGTGACCGCCACTGTTACTTAAACTGCTCTCTGGTGTTTAGTGTTTTTTTAATCTAGGCATTTCACAGTTATGTGTGGAAAACATTTTTCTAATAAAAATGCTATCTAATATCTGTGGACTTAGAATAACAAACAAAAAGTTTTTTACTGTTTGACCAAAAATACTTCAAAATTAAAGAACTAAAAAAATTCTTGTTTAAATTGTAAGTATCACGTAGTAGTTTTTTTTTTTTAATTCTATGAAATCATTAACTATATAAAAATATTTAATACTTAAAATAACATTTCGATTTTATACAATTAAAGTTCTAAGTTGAATTAAAAATGGTTTTATTAAACGATTGTAAGTAGTTACAAAGATAGTTTTCACTAAAAAATGTTGGAATTGCGCAGCAATTCCGGGGGTTGGCGAGAGATAGCGAGCAGGGGGCGGAGCCCCCTAGTTACTTAAATAAAGTGTGGCGGTTGCCTACCAAGATGAACTGTAGCATTTGACGTAAACACCAAACTACCTATACTTTGTAAACTGCAAACCAGAAAGTTGTAAATAGTTTAAGATTGAATTCTGGCAACAGAAGTTTATAAACCGCCATAAAAGCATGCGAGGAACTGTGGAAGGTTTTTATATTTAAATTAATGATTTATTATTTCATCTATTTTACATAATTTGTCTTCCATGATATTAATAGTGCTAGCTAACGGAAAAAAAGCTTATATAGATTTTCGTCTTTCGTAGTTTTACAAACAAAACTTCTTACTACCAAAACTTTCAGTTCTTTCAAAATAAAGCATTTCTAAGCGTATGGGGAGTATCCATAGATATCATAGTTAAAGTATTAGATTGGCTGATCACGTGACCTCCAATGCTAGCGACGGGACGTGCATGGAGTCCTTTTAAGAGGGCAAAATTGCCAGTGTTAATGCCACTTTAAGGAGAACAATACTACGAAAAAATACCATTTATTTCTAAAATTACAAATAAAAAAATACTAGAAAAGGATTTAAAGTCACTAAAAAGATTCCAAAATGCAGCTAGTATTTTTACGATATTTTTTTTTTTGTAATTTTAGAAATAAATGGTAGTTTTTCGTAGTATTTTTCTCCTTAAAGTGGCAGCAACACTGGTAATTTTGCCCCCTTAAAATACCTCCATGCGCGTTCCGTCGTTAGTATTGGAGGTCACGTGATCAGCCAATCTAATACTTTAACTATGATATCTATGGGAGTAACCCTCATCTCAGAGGACATAAGAAAACACGGAAAGTGTTGGAATATTTTGCAGGCTATTAATTTTCTAACTGTCACGCAAAGATTATTTACGACGCATGCAAATTCTATACATTTCGATTTTTCTTTTTTAAAGTAAGGAATTTGTGGTGTTTTTTTCTTCCTCGTAAGACACCCAAATGTTTTGCGAGTTTTAAAAGGCGATGGATGCAAAAATGCGGATATTATAGGGTGTTGCCCCGCTTTCAAAATGATGTATGACGTAAGTTTAGAATATGATCGTTAAAAATGGATTTTGGTTAAAGTTTAGGGTTTATTGATTGAAGTTAATGTGGAGTTGGTTTTGGATTTCCTATGTCGTCATTAGGCAGGATAAACTTTTTATGTTAGCTGTTTATACAGTAGAACTCCGATTATCCGAACTTCAATAATATCTTTCCATTCTATCCATCCATAACCCATTAACGGTGATTGGAAAGTGAATTTGCCCGGCAAAACTTCTTTCTTTTAAATGTTTATATAAATAAACAAAGTATAAGACAAATGAAGACCATAGTCCTGAACAATTAAAAAAGGAAAATTAAGTTACACAAAAAAGCGGGTTAAAAAAATTTAGTTAACGTTTTTGTTCAGAAATGAAGGCGGTAATGATACGCACATAATCGTTGTTATTGGAGTTAACATATAAAAGTGTTTCTAATCTTTTTTTTGGTTAACATGCGATAATTCATTCAAATTAAAACAGCTACGCCTATTGTGACGTTGCAGCTACGTCAAACATTGCCTTCTAACTAGGGCCTGATCCAGGAAAACTCAGTGTTGTTAGGTGCCAGTTCGGTGGTTCAGTAAATTTTAGTGGAGATCATCAAAACCCATTCGCGGTAACATGCACGACGTTTATTCACACTGATTATGCAATAATAACATGATTTGGAGTGTCGGGGACACCCAGCGCCATCTAACAATCAGTTCCGCAACACTCAGACTATAGGTAGAACAAATTTTGGCGGTCCTTTTACGGAAAATGTTGTTGCGATTGAACGTAATTATAGAGCTTGTTGGCCGATGTATCGTATTTTTGCAACAATTTGTATCGGATTTCCATCGATCAAACCAATCGCGTTACGTCAATGTCTGAGTCAAAATCAAGCAAAGAACAAAGTAGGGTCAGAGAAAATTTTAAAATTTGCTGCAATTTTAGGGGTTTACAACATTTAGCATAATATAGAAACTAAAATTTAGGGCCTTATGGTATATCAGGCCCTAAATTTTATCCCACAAACAATGTCCTGCCCTGTTCGAATTGTCCATCGAGCTCTTAAATTGTAAAACTTAGGACCATTAAAAAAATACAGGGTATTCGTAAAAGAATGTCCGAGTTTCAAATTGTAATTGTCGTTCACCTGACATCACGCCTTGTTATTTCTTCCTTTGGGGCTTCGTAAAAGATCGGGTCTACGTTCCACCCCTACCCCACGATTTACCAATCTTGAAAGGTAGAATTGCACAGGCTGTTACTTCCATTACTCCGGACTTGCTGCAGACAGTATGGGAAGAATTGCATTTTCGTTTGGATGCGTGCCGTATCACTAAAGGCGCACACATTGAGCACTTATAGGAAAAACTAGGTTAATTTTCCTTCAATGTCATGTATGACATTGAAGGAATTGATTTATATTTAGTATAAAATAAACTCCTGTAATATACCATTAAAACTCGGACATTCTTTTACGGACGCCCTGTACTGGCGTGAGGAACTGAGTTATATTTAGTCAATCTCTAAAACAAAAAAAACAAAAAATTATAGCAAACCCCCAAACTATTGTCTTCGCAAACATCATCAAAGCCCTAATCCTTAAAAAGGAACCCTAAATTGATATGGTTGTTTCAATAAAACCCTCTACAGTAACTTCAAAATACAATCGTTCCGTTTCTTCAATCTCTTTGTTGTAAGGGGTTGGTTTGTGGTGCGCAGATGGTCTGAAGACTAGTCGTCTGAGTATACAGTTGAAGTGAAGTGAGTTCAATCCCAGTGGGGACGGAAGTAGAGAGGGGGATGGAGTGAAGATGGAATGGAGAGATGTTCTTTTATTTATTCTGCGGAGGTCGGTTTTGAGATCTTATATAACCTCTTAACTCCAGAGGTACACGTACGTGAATCTTCGTAGAATTCACTTCAAAACTTCATTTTGCAATTTTTCTTAATTCTAACTTTTCTACACTGCTCAAAACAATTAAGAGAGCACTTTGCGTACTTTTTTTTAACCCTTTCAGTTTCAACTTTTATTTTTAAAATCTAAAATGTGTGAAATATATTCATTATGCATCCAGATTGAAATGGTAAAAAACAGGGGAAAAATCATAATTTTTTAACTACAATTTTAGGGGGGGGGGGGGGGGGGGGATTGGAATCATAACTTTTGAATAAATTATAAATTTTTTTTCGAGACCTTATTTGTTAAAAAAAAGTTAAAATCAATTTTTAAACATCTAAGAATGCAAGCATGAAGAATTTAGGTTCAATTCATTTCATAAAAGTTTTTGGGAGTGAATTTTATTTTACCATGTTTTTGATATTTTCATTTAACTAAAACAAACATTATTTAATTCTTCAAAATACATGATTCTGCTTTCTAGCGATAAATAAGTGCAATCTCAACTTAGTTAGAAAAAAAATCGCAAGCAGATGATTCCAAATGAAATCATTGGGGTGAAAGGGTTTAAACCATGAGTTCCCCTAATTGTTTTGAGGAGTGTATTACAAACTAGAATGTTGAAGCTCACCAAAAATACTGATACTAAAGCAGCTGATTCATTAATTGCATTAAAAAATGATGAGCAAGCATGTAAAGCAGATTTCGGAGGTCTAGCGCCAAAAAATTAAATTTTTTTCGGTGGATAAATTTATGAAACATTTTTCATGAAAACAAATGTCAGAATGGACTATTAATTGCAAAAAAAATGACAGAGCTTGTTTGTTTATACATAGCACTGCAAAAATTAGGTATTTGTACCGCTTCAAACCTCAAAATTACACTGAATTGACGGGCCACTCATTAAACATACTTTTAAATACATAATTGTTTATAAATTTGTTTATGTAAAGAATACATGCGTAGGATTTCTTTCGGGAGTGAAGGGGATAAAGGAAAGCAGTGTGTTTTGACAGTTTGCGCTGTACTGTGAACAGCCAGGTGTTATTTTACAAAAATAACTTTTTCTAATTTTTCTTTCGAAACGAGGTATAAGGGAGACACACATTCCAGAAAAAGAATGGAATGATTGAATGAATATTTCATGCTGTTATGGCTCCGTACGCTTTAAAAGAGCTTACTTTTTTTTATTATAGAGAGACACTTGTTTCTTTCGCTAAACACTCAATAATAGTAACATGAATGTATAAGCAGTCCCAAAGACTCAATGCATTACCTTTGAAATTCCAGTTACTGTCTTAAGTATTGCTTTACAGTTAATTAAAAGCATTTTTTCACCACTTCGTAATAACAAGAATTTAAAACAAAATTTTAGCAACTATCCTACGTCCCCCTTATTTATGACGTATACCCGTCCCAGCCCGAGTAGAACTTAAAGGGTTAAATACCACAAACCATAAAAAAAAATATCCTAAAATCTTTTTATGTTATGTCTCATACCAATATAAAAAGGCAATGCGGAAATCGAATTGGAACGTATATAGAATAAAACATTTCCAATCTCACAGTAACGTAATCGCAACCTCAATACAGAGTTTTTAAGAGCAAAAAATAATAAAATTCCGAAAGGGTTCTAAAAACGAACGAATTTCTGACGACAGTTACCAATACATCCACATTTCTGTAGCATTTGAGTGAGTTAGAGCAAGTAAGATCTAAGTCCATTTCTAACTTGACCCATTTCTGTTATAAAACATTCAACTTTCAAAACAAATAAGGAAATGTATTGCCTGTTTCACATATTCAGGTTCCGGTAATATTTGCCGAACCTGCAGTGCCGTATGATTACGGTGGTAATGTTATGTCAATTGGGCTTTCCCACGCGGCTACAAAAAAAAAATCGCACCTGCGGTTTGACCAACGATATTCTTACAAGTAGTGACACATGGGTATTTGTGTATTTCCAGTCTACCAGCCGTTCGTTTGAAAATCGTTCAAATCGTTTGGCTCTAGTTTTTCCATAACAAAAGATTAAAAAACAAATAAATTATACTTATAATATAGATTATATCAATTATCTTTTTATTTATATTAATTTTTAGATAATTATTATACATTTTTCGTTTTTATTTACGTTTTTTATATATTGATTATATTATATTCTATTATTTATTATAAATTGTGCTTAAATATCGTGTTTGACGATAATTTTGGGTTTGGTCAACGGGATTTTTTCGAAAATGCCGCGCAATGTTAACGTTATATGTAGTAACAATGTACAGTAACAAATATTTCAGCCAATGTCAAAAATTTACCGTAACTTGTAATGTGAATGCTCCAATTCACTTTACAATCCCGCTTCTTGAATATCTTTGACAAAACCATGAGTACGAATTTTTTCCGTACCGTCTGTGAAGCACCAATTGAGTTTACATTACTCTTATATCATGCGGAACCGTGCGGCAAATATAACCGGAACAACTGGTGTGAAAAAAACGAGTTTTAAATGCATTTCAGGACGAAAATGGACCGAGTCAGCTCGGTGGACTTGGGTCCTTTTTGTTCCGACGCTCACGCATGTTAGGCCCGAAGTTATGTCAATCCATCTCTGCAATCTTTTCATTTGCTACAAGCAACTTTTATATCAAAAATGCTGCTTTTTCTTTTCAATAAAAATCCCAGTGATGATGAAAAACAGCTTTTGATTTATTTAGGTTGATAAACGTGTAATGCACGTAGAGGAGGAATAGAGTAAATGCGCAGTAACTCTAGTATCTTCGGGTCAACAATAAAAAAAGATAATTCTTATTGTTAATCATGTGATTTTAAGACATTTTTGCCATATAATTTTCGCCAAATGTCTTTAAAAAAAACCACAAAAAAAAACAAAGGATATTTTTTCCGTCAAAAAAAAAGTTTTTTTTCCCGTTAAGATTAGTGGAACTACAACCGAAACTACAATTAGTGGAACTACATTACACATTAGTGGAACTACATTCGAAACCAGAGTATAAAAGTGCTAATTATGAGAAAAGGAAAAAAAAAATAGTATTTTTAGGTTGGTGAAAGATTTACAGAATTTAGTTTTTGCTAAGCCGTATTTCATGTACATCACGATTATTTAGCATTTATCGCTCAAAGCTTTGCTAGTTTGACTATTTTTTGTCTAGTTACATTTACTATATATAGCTAGTTACATTTTTCTGCAACCAATAACAGAACAGTCATTTTAAGCCGTTCGAAAAGCGAAAGAGGAAAAATATATAAAAATGTATTTCAACGAAATCGTTTACCCCAATAAAAAGATTCAATAATATGTTTTCCGGAAAAAATTTCAGTTAAGTAGAAGTGAAAAAACAAACTTTTTTTAAAACGAAATGTTATATAAAATGCTTTTAAAGCGCATAAAAATATCCTAATGGAATTTTACTAAAGTATAGTTCAACTCGAATCGTAGTAATATTGCTTTTTTTAACGTTAGTTTAATGCATTATTGCTTGAATTTATTGAATATGATGGCTGTTTTTCAAATGTTTTAAGAGTCTTGTATTTAAATTGTGCTATTTATTTCATTTTTCTTTTGCAAGTAAATCGGAAAAGCAATTCATTTACTAACGAAAGCGCATAAAAAATAGATTCAACGAAATTAAGGTACAATAAACGAACGAACGATAAAATATACTTTCAGTTTAAATCTGCTTATACTAAAAGTATAATAGTATAAGTCCCTAAGTATAAAGTATAAGTACCTAATTTACAGTTTCGGAAACTTGCCACATAGTTTGAAATTTTTTGTTGTTGTATCAGCATCATATGGATGGGAGATCGATAACGAAACAAAAAATTATGCCGTTTTAAAGCGGAGATCCTATTCGTTAAACGGAATCCGGTAAGAGGTTAGGCCTACCAAAAAAAAAAAAAAACTTCAACGCTTCAGATCTATTACAAGTAAACACGTGTACTAAATTTCACAGTTCCAAGTGCACTAAAAATAAAAAGATTGACACATCTAAAATGGAAAAAAAAATCTGCGAGTATCGGATTTCTTGTCAAATAAATACAGGGGGCTATTCTGAGAACCCTGGCAAAGGAGGGCAAAATACAACCTGGCATTCCTTCACGGCAAAATACCTGGAAGCCAGTCATCAGGTTTTTTTTGCCGCCTTGCCTTACGGATGGCTGAGGAAATACCAAGTACCTTTTATTCATTGGTATCTAAATATACAGCTATAAACGGCCACTTGTTTAAATTACTGAGAGTTCATTAGCAAGTTTCTAACTAAGCCCGTTCTCAGTATTGAGGATCAAGTATATCAAGTTTTAGGAAGCCAGTCATCAGGTTTTTTGCCTTCTTGCCTTACGGATGGCTAACGAAATACCAAGTACCCTTTATTCATTGGTATCTAAAAATATAGCTATAAACGGCCACTTGTTTAAATTACTGCGAGTTAATTAGCAAAACTTAGGCCTGATTTATACGCGACGGTTCCCGATATTACAGGGTGGCGCAAATAAAAGTGGCCCTCGGTGTAGAGATATGAATGAATTGAAATGTTTGGCGAGAAAAACTATTGAAGCCGTCTGAAATTTTTCCAAGTCGAAATAAAGATTATTCAAGCGTGCATTTTCTTCTCTTGCTTCTCTTGGCAAACCTGTTTTTGCATTGGTTGGATTGGTTTAGCATCACATTAGAGCTACTCATGGACTATTGACGTGTTCAGATCTTATTGCGGCTGTGTGAGTGTGATTGGATCCATGCACAGGTGAAAATGATACTCACAGTACAGAAGAGGGTGTTCATTGTAGAAAGTTTTATGAAAACAAATACATGGGAAAAATGTGCAAGTTGTTTGTAAGAATTTATGGTGTACATTTAAAAAAACGAGCGTTTAACTCAGTCTCAGTAATTTCCACTCTTTCGTGCCGAAAATGCACTTCTCCTATAGGAGTGAATTTCATTCTTTTTTCGATGTTAAAGAATAAAGAAAACAATCTGCGTCCTACACTCTTAAAACGAGCGGTTTTAACTCAGTCTGATTAATTTCACTCCTTTCGTGCGAAAATGCACTTCTCCTATAGGATGAATTTCAACTTTGTTTTAAATGAGTGTCAAAACAGCAGTATCTGTTTTGAACAGGTCCAAAAACATTCCGAAACGAGTCCGAACACCACCATTTTTTTTTTATAGTATGGGAACTTTTTTTGCCGTATCGCACAATCCGTGGTAGTCAACGTTACGACAATTGGAGTTCCACACGAGATGAAGAAAAATATCGTACGTTTAAGTTTAGTAATGTTCAATTCAGTTTAGTTACAAAAATGTAAGCAGATTTAAACTGAGTAAGAATGTAGTATTGACAAAATAAGTTATACGAAAAACTAATCTAACTCTAAATTAACATTTCTATTTGGAAATGAAGGATAGTAAATGATATTCACAAAGTCTTGGTTATTAAGTTAAGAAATGTACTCTGTTGGTAAAGAAGTTTAATCGCACAAGAATCTTATTTAGGGACTTAATTTTATAATTAAATGATTTAAAAGAAATGATTTTTATATAGGATGAATGTAACATTTATTAAACTCGATATATGTTTATGGTTTTTTAGTAAGTTTAGTTTTAAAGGCGCAGTAATACGGAGTTGAGTTACTCAAATGATAACGCCAAAATTTCCCCCCAAAAGCTTATTTTATTCAAGTCCATTTAGGAAAAGAATTACCAGACCTAAATATAACACAATTTCACACAAAAATGCCTTGAGTTATGATAATCGTTATTTTCTAAATCCCGATTACGGTTCACATCTGTTTGCTAAAGCCTAAGCCGTGAATCAACTAAGTCGGAGCCACCACCGTTATTTTTGGACAGGTTTTTTTTGAGGATTAGTGTGGACTTGTCATTTGTTTTGGATTCTATTTTTATGAGTTTTTTTTGTGTTTATTCTCGTTAAGAACTATCATCACGCCCATAGTCCTAGTGCTTTATTTATGAAATCGTAATATGTGTCTAATTAGTGCTTTGAAATTTATACATTTCATCACCACACAGGTATTAAAAAAATAACAAATACAGGGTTAGGGGAAAATATCATCTCGCTATTTAGTTTTGAAGATTATTTAATTTTCAAAATAATGTCGACATCTGTCGGTAAACTATGGCATCCTTTTTAATAATTTGCCAGTTGATATTTTTGTACTTTTCTATTTCGCGGGTGGCTCTGATCAAGCCAAACGGAGTCTTTGGCGACAAAACACAATATACACAGTTAAATCGCCACGTTGTTTGTGGGGCATAAAACAATGCTTGACGTATCTATGACGTCACCTCAGGCTTATCCGTTCCAATCGTCCATTGCTACTGAACTTACTGGGTTCATATTCTGCTTTTGGCCTAGATCAGTGGTTCCCAACCTTTTCTGGACCATCGCCTCGTATTTTAGGTTAATTAACATCCATCGCCCCTTTTAATTTTCATGTTATGTCGAATCATAATTTGAGTTAAAGTGTAGCTATAAAAAAAGTTTTATAACACTTACTACCGTTTTTTTATAAAAACAACCAAAGAAGCGTTATCCGGTCACAAGTAAAAATTGGCTGGTTTAGTTGGAGAATGGTTTTACTGTACAAAGGTACAACATTATTTTAATTTTCCCCCTTTGAATACTAATCGCCCCCTGATCGCCCCTCAAGTATTTTTTGCCCCCTTGATAACACGAATCGCCCACATCTGGGGGCGATCGCCTCCAGGTTGGGAACCGCTGGCCTAGATGTTCGCAGTCTCTGAAAATTCTGATTCTTTTAGTTAATCCTGGTATAAATTAGACTCGCATAACTAACCTAAGTATAGCTTTTGTATAATTAAACTTTATCTAACCTACTTTAGTAGTAGCTCTTGTTTAGAGAGAGAGAAAAAAATACTGTATAGCTCTTTCTCTAACGAACCAAATCAAACTACACTTGTTGATACTGAGTATTTTTAAATGATCCTTACCAACCAGTTAATTAAACATATGTTAATAATTAGATACGTTAGATACATAGATTAGTTTCATGTTAAAGCAAATCAAAACATACAAAATTAGTTAACTCGGATTTAATTGAACCAAAGTTTGGCTTACCTATACATGGCAGCTTGTTTTCCCAATGGATTTTTCCTGTTGAAATGTTTCGCATTGCTTCAGGACTATGCTAAGATGAACGTTTTTCTATCTGAAATAAATGAATGCCATTAAAACTTCAAAAGTCTCTATAGGAAAAACTGACAACTTTACATTAGGGTGATCAGACCTACTGCATTTCGCCATACAGTTTAGTTTGTTTTTCAACTGTCTTATTATAAAAATAGGGCAAATGGTCTGTTATATTTTTTTAGAGTTTTTCCAAATAAAAAGCAGCATAAATTAGATTTTATTTATGAAAATGTAATGATGATTTCCTAGTCAAAAAGCTAATCACTGGAATAAATATGGTCAGGCTAGATTACATATGACATATTATAACTTAACCCTCTCTCTCCTTAATCTTATATTTTTTAAACTAAATAACTTAAATTATCTTTTTCATATATCCTTAATATCACTTAGTACTTTAACATCCCAACCACACCCTGTCGGCGACAAACAGTCGCCTAGATCAATCGTTCCCACAGAAACTGTTTAGTCATCACATTTTAAAGTTGAACAAACTTTCTCATAACTCTGATTGGTCAGTGGAGCAGGGCTCGAGATTTTTCGCCATTTTTGTGGGCATTCGGTCACACTCTCTCGTCGACTGCAGACGACAATTCAAACTTCTCCCCATGTCTAGCTGTTAAATAAAAGAGTCTTTACTACATCCAAGTTTCCCTGTCGACTTATTTTACATATATAAATCACTAACAGAAATACAAAACACTCATTTAAATGTATGTCGGATCCTAGGATGTTACAGAAAACCCCCTGTTCCCAGATCCACTATTCCTCGGGGAAAAAAACACCTCGACCGTAGCCCATTATACAGCTCTAGTGGGACGTTAAGTCACCCAACACTCCACAATATCGGGCTATTCCTCCCCCTAAAAAACATTCTATAAAAGAACGAGGGATTACCATGATGCCTTGAAGAATGTTTTCCACAAAACTCTTCCTCTTAGCAGCTGTTACGATCATAACCGTAGTTGAAAAGAAGCATCTTTTTTCATCTTAATGGGTACTATTCATCTTTTACGGGGGAGGGGGGTGTGTCCCCCCCCCGTATACATACACCTGACCCCTCCTTGCGTTTTCAACAACTCTAAGATGTCTGCATCCATGGAGTCTAGAAATTGGCGCCCGTCTTTGGCAGAGGTTGGCGACTGTAAAGATGTTATTGTAATGCCAGTGATTTTTGGATTTTAAGATAACTGAACGCGCTTTTATTTTTCTATTTCTACAGTTTTAAGACTTGTTCCTCAGGTAATACCAATAATTTAAATTTTTAACTTTGTAAATTAAACTAATATAAAAATTAAACTACAATAAATTAAACTTTCGTTTTAATTTAGTTTTTTTAAAAATTAAGTCAAGTAAATCAAAGATTGAAAAATAAACTTTCTATATGCTGAAATAAATAATTAAAAAATTTCTTGCGCAAAAATTATTTTCCGATCCATTTAAAGTAAACAACTTTTTACATTTACACATACATGAAATTTTTTAAACTTAAGTAAAAATTGCATAAGCACACAGAACATTGAACATTCGATTAAATTTTTTAAATTCAAATTTTCACTAAAGCTATTATCAACTGTCTTCGTAGTTTTGTACCGTGGTCAAGTGACGAGCAATGCAGTTGGAAATCTTCGTATCTAATAATTGCTACATTCATTACATTTTTGACTATTTTTCGTGTGTGGGCCAAATTGAAAGCTTGTTATGTAATAACGTCACGTTGTATGCATCGCATATACATGATATTATAACTTAACTCTTATATTTGTTCCCCAATTAAACTTAATAACTTAAATTACCTTTTTCACATATTTTTAATATCACTTATTAATATCTTTAACATCCCAACAACAGCGTCATCGAGTCGCACCAAGTAACCGTTCCCACAGAAACTGTTTAGTCATCAAATATTTTACTGTGGACTTAAACCTCTCTCATAATTCACGATCAACCCTGATTGGTCAATCGAAGAACAAACAATAATAATCTGTAGCTGTGACGCACTTTTTAATTAGACTTCGGGATGTAAGGCTGTGTTCTTTTTGGCGTGCCGAGCTCCGGCGCCGTTCTTTACAAACTCTAAAATACGCTTTCTTTACAATAAACCACTCTTTGGACGTCCAATATTCCTTCATTTCTAGATTAACTAAATAAGAATTATACTCTCATGTGTAGTAGATCTTATTCTATTACATACATGAAGTAGAATAACATCTACTTCACAGTAGAGCACACTTATTATTTAGTTAACTACAGAAATGAAGGCAGTTTGGACGTCCAAGATCTTTTATTATAAAGAAATCATTTAAAGTATTTAACGGAACGGAGTCCGGAGCCGAAGCTCGGCCCGCCAAAAAGACACACAACCTTACATCTTGAAGTCTAATTAAAAAGCGACTATTTTCAATGGTCATGAGAAGAGTGGATCAGAAGTCAAAACAAAGTCTGCTGCGTCTGCGATTTTCTGGGAAAGAATGTATTGACGCCTATTAAAACGTGGGAAACGTTCGACGGATCGGTAAGACACTAACTGAGAGTTATTAAGAAAGAACTGAATATTAGAACATTATAGAGATTTGTGTGGTTAATATTATAACTTTATAGAGATTTATACGATACATCACATACACATCACGCCAACTTGGCGATTTCTGTTCCGCCATCATCATACACCCGGCAACCCTAAACACAACAGCTGGTGTGCTTTTTTCAAGGAGGTGGACTCTCGCTAAAGAAAACCCTGAGAAAAAGATGCTACACCATGAGAAGAAGAGAAAACTTCTTCCCATGTTTTCCCACTCATATGGGGCCGGTTTCAATTTCTACCTTGTGGTTGTAGTAGAGCTCCTATTTATTCTTCTCGAGGGGGCTTCTCAGGGCCCCGCGGAGCACAAAAGAGGGGGCTCCAAGAAACGCCAATTTGCATTGGGTTTTCTGGTTGGGGGGAGTATTGTACCTGTCAGATTCGGTTTTTGGTGATTTACTGGCGCGGAAATTGGGATTTTCCCGTGTTTTTCTATCCTTGTGAGTGTTGGATCCGGCTTTTCCCGTGTTGTATGCACCAGTTTTTCTAGCAATAAAAATAAATTCTAAAATTTTCTAAATTATTTTTTCATTTGGGAATGATTTGGGGGTGATTGCTTCAAAAAACAAATCTAATTATGATTTTCTAACCAAATATCGGACTTTTGGAAAATTAATTTTAAAATTTATCCCAGAGAAAAAAAACTCTACCAGGCTGTTCAGAAGGCAACACAGCTGACACTCAGAAAAAAAAAACTTGGTTGACTTTCAATACCAAAATGTGTTTTTCCAGTTTTTATAAGTTATGTCGAAATTTGAAACAGTAAAAAAAAAATTGAGTTGCGACTATAAAATAACGTGTGTAGGGGAAAGGTAGATGGGATAAAGGTTCCCTATACCTCCAGATTATCAGAATAATTCTGCTTACGTTATCCCTTTGAGGGATACATACGTATAAACCCGTTGCCTGACTGGTTTTCCAGCTACACACATATTTTTAAAAAATTTATAAACTTTAAAATTTTACTACTTTTTACAGTTTAAAGTAGATGAGTCATTTATAATCACTTGCTACAGAAATACTATTTAAAAAAAAATCAAAGAAATTAAATTTTCATTTAAATTGAGTTATTCTCATGGCAGTGTAAACAAGTTTACACATTTTAGAGCCAATTTGTTTATCCCTCTGAGGGTTACCCTAAAATCGAAATAAGAAAACAATATCGCCTCATCACTTATTTTCGTAATATTTACAATAGGTAAGAATTTAAACGAGAAAGATAAAGTGCTGGAAAAAGCGGGAAAACGTGTATAGTTATTTATTTTGCTCTTTTAAAAGAACTGTTTAAATTAAAATATTCTAAAATATTTCGTTATGAAAACTCGTTATTTTTCATTTATACAGATAAGTTTAAAGTAAACAATTCAAGCATAATTTAAATATAAGTTTTTCCTTCAGTTGGCAATTACTCTATGAACCTAGAACCATATGGAACCCTACGAATGTATTTTAAAGTTTATACAAACATCTCATAGAACTTCATTACCAAAACAAATATTTTCCTTCAAAACACGCTTTTATGTAAACATTATCGCCTTTCAGAGCTCGTTTGATCCCCACATTAAATTCTATTCAGTATTCATGCAGCATTCCTTAATAGAATATCTATTTATGTACACAGCTTACGCCTACGCAAATAAGCCCATTCTCGTCTGAATGTCAATATCATTTTCGAACGAATCGTTAAATGTAAAAAGAGAGCTTAAGTCATTGAGCTAGAAGGGAAACTGGAGTGAGGTGTCAGCGAGCCGAAAACCCACTCACACACACCCTTTTGAGCGAACCGGGCAGAAAAGGACTATTTTCCCTACACTTGTATGCAATGCTTGTATGAGACCCCTCTATCATATTGACTTGGGCTCCTAAATGTATTTTAACATTTTTAGTTCGAAAGAATTAACTTTCTTTAACTTTAAATTCCAACTTTTTAAAGAAATAACCATGTGGATCACTAACTAAGAACCAGCGAAGATGAACCCAATAGCGAAATAGGCAAGTTTCTAGGTTTTCTGCCCGGTTCGTTTCTGCTGCAGTGCTGTGTATTCCTCCGCGTTTCGTTATTGGACCGGCTCGTTTGCTGCCCTGTTCAGTGAATCACACACCTCACTCCAGTTTTCCTTCTAGCTAAAATGGCTTAATTACACTGAAATATTTCCGTATAGTTGGTGGTGAGAAAAGCTTTTGATTCAAATGGGAAATTTCTCTGTGTTGGAATATTATTGATTGATCTGTTTCTAAATGATGTTTCTTTTAGAGGGGTTGTGTACTAAGTGAGTGGCTTGTTTTAGTGTTTATTATCATAGGTTTGAGATAGGAGCAGTAGCGGGAACCTCTATTCAAACATCTTGAGATAGGGGTATAAAATAACTCGCTTGACAGACTACGGAAAAGTGGCAACTTAGCACCTGCTGGTAAATTAAAATTTCATTTAAAAATAACGTAAAATAGAATTATTATGATGTACACTTTTAAATAAAATGTCTTAGGGGATTTCTCATTTGAATTTTTTAAAATCTTTTTTTAAGGCATTGGTGAAAATTCTATCTCCAACTGAGGGTTGGGAAGCTCAGTCGGCATTGTCATGCATGCGGAAGGTCCCCGGGGTCGGGCCCAAGCATTGCCAAAATAGCTACTGACTTATAAACGGTTTGTGAAAAAACAAGAGGTCCGACAAGACGACTAATATCTCGTGAAGAGGGAATGCCCTTTAAATGGTGCACCAAAGTCTCGATGAAGGTCCGTACGATGTCCCCATAAAAATTGGGTTGGATGCCTACTCAGGCGTTGGCTCTTCACTTGACTGAGGCTCTAAATTGGCCAGTTGCCCTGGTGCAGCTTTAATGCGGCGACAATTTAACTCAACACTTATACTCTATTAATATCTAGTCCCCCAAGCAACCATGTAAATTAAGTCCCATTCAATCGAAACAACACCGGACACCGTCGCATTCGAAATTCACAATAATCCCCCCCCCCCCCTCCCTCAAAACAACCCAACTCCACGCCCCCTTAAATATCGCCCAAAAGAATAATAACAACCACCGCATGTAATCCCGCGGTTCCCCATTACCGTTATTATCATGATTGAAGAGCTTGTTGGGAAACGTGCTAAGTGACATTTTTGAAAAAATTGAGGTTTTTGTGTCAATGAACATATTACTAACTTCCTAAACGATAACAAGTCTCCGCTTTATCATAACAGATCCAAGTGCAACTAACTAAGTGTTTCTAACAGATCCAAGTGCAAACGAAGAACTTTAAAAAGCTCATTTTCTCGTTTTCACCTTTTTGTCACTTAGCACGTTCTTCCACCAAGCTCTTCAAATTGTTATTGCGATTGTGTTATCGGATTATTGGGAGAAAATGGTACGTATGATATTCAAATCGGCCAATGGAATACATGCAAACGATTTATTCTCGTGTCGTTTGGTGGAAGGACATTGGGCGAGATGGATCGGTTTCCCGCAAATTTTCACTTGAAGAGCTTAGTGGAAGAATGTGCTAAGTGACAAATAAGGTGAAAACGATAAAATAAGCTTCACAAATTTTCGTTTGCACTTACAGTCCCTGGACAAATTATTAGACGCACTGCAAGATTTCATGTATCAATCAATGATGAATAAAATACCTTTAGAAGGACATTTGTTTTCCTAAACTTAAGCTATTGAATAGAAAATACTATCTGCTATACTTAATACATATATCGACATCTTTATTAATGATATGGCATTCTTTGGTATGTTTTCATCATTACTACTAACAAAAAATACATTTCGTCTAATAATTTGTCCAGGGACTGTATAGATCTGTTGAAAAAGAACTTGTAAAGCTTAAAAAAATATACTAAACTTTAAAGTTTATGAAAAAGGGGAAACTTGTTATCGTTAAAGAATTTAGTATAATGTGTTCACCATTGACACAAAAATATCAATATTTTCAAAAATGTCACTTAGCACGTTCTTCCACCAAGCTCTTCAATTGTTGATAGAGGGGTGTGGCTTTTGAATAACCAAATTCGAAAGTCTTAGATTGTTCGATATTAATATTCGATGGTTCGATTTTGATCGATTATAACCAATTAAAGAGCGATGTACGTTCAAAATTATTTTTAAATTGAATTATTGACCTAATGCATCATTTTGAAAATTGCAATGTCTGATGAACTATTGCTTAACTATTTAAGCGTTCTATCACCAGGTATGTTAATAGTAATAACAAAATAATTATGGAGTGAAGGTATCGTCTGGTTATTTAATTATTATTAATAGCTAATGCTATAGTTTATCGACAAATGCATTAAAAAAATTGCAATGTCTGTCAAATTACAATCTTCCTCAGTTAGAAAAAAAGATTGTCTCGTTCTGATGAAAGCAATTTTTTTAATTGAGTCACAATCGATTATATCGTGAGTTTTAAACATGCATTTTGCTGAAAGGGAAATTATTATTAAAAAGGAAATTGCTAGCCCCCGCCCCACATTTCTTATTCTATTGAAATATTTAAACGTACATTAAGGTTTATTGGAAAAAACGATTCTCAAATTTTAATCTGTTTCAAACATCAATGGCCGAAAAAAAAAATATTGGAAATTAAATTACAAATGTTTCGTTTTTCTTTTTCATTATTATTAAGCTTGCTGTTGTTATTATTGAACGAAATTATTCATAAGTATACGCCATTATTCTAAACTTATTGCCGAAAAAAAATGGGGACTTAGTTCGAATATTTTTGTAGCTAAATTGTATTATTTTCCATACATAAATTATTGGTAAAAATTAATCTGGAACGTTTTTTTTTTCAATGATATTTTGATTTGTCGTTCTTATTGTTTGTAAAATGGTTTTGTTGTTTTCAAGTAAGATTTTTAATAAGATTGTTTTATAGCGAATTTTTTTCGTAGAATTCTTTGTTTTAAAAGTTCTTGATGTTTCTTTTATCATTCTTTTATTGTGATTTTTTTTATGTTGCCGAACTGTTGTATAATAAAAATGTTTCAGTTATTTTAAACAAGTAGGTTTGCAACAGAAAGTTTCACTAAAAACTGCTGTGACACAAAATTCAATGCGTCTAAAAAAAGCGCCAATCACAGCATTAAGTTCTTTTTTGAACTTATAATAAACGCGTCAAAATTAAACAAACTATTTTTCATTAGAAATTCAATAATTATTGCTTATCGTTTGCAAAATTTATTTGTATTTGGAGGAATAAATATTTAATTTGAAGAATATAGAAATTCTTACAAACAGAAAACAAAAGATTTTAAAAATAATAAAATTCGAAAAATACTCGCCAGATTTCAATATTTTTTTTTATCTTAACACAAAATTCCATAAAATATTTTATAGTTACTCGCTCAAAATAAATATTCGGTGTCCCTCTGTTAAATAATAACGTTTTTAGTAACAATAACATTTTGAAAATTCAATAGTTATTACTTATCGTTTGCTGAATTTATTTGTATTTTGAAGAATAAATATTTAATTTCAAGGATATAGAAAAATCAACATTCGAAATTTTTTATAAACAGATACAAGACAAGATTTTAAAAATTATAAAATACGAAAAACCCGCACAAGATTTCAATATTTATTATGAAGTTCCATGAAATATCTTATAGTTTCTCGCGCAAAATAAATATTCGGTGTCGCTCTAATAAATAAACACGTCACATTTTCTTTCCTTCACGAATTCAAAATAGGATTTATTTGAAAATTTGACACAGAAAAGATCTTAGCCGTTTCCAAACCAAACATATTATTGCGTGTCTTAATCTAAACCAAAATTGTTGTTTCAACTATTAAACTTGTTTATCTTTCATACATAAGGATTACAGATATATTATATTCCAAAAAGGAAAATGCTGTTCTACTTATGTTTGCGCCATTGAGTTTTTATTTTAATTTTTTCCCCTAATGTCGCTCTGATATTCTTTCCATTTGATGTCATTTGGGGATTTTGTGTTCGAAAGAAAAACATCGCAGACGAGATTTAAAGTGCATTTCTTTCTGGTTCTCGAATTTATCGTCCGTTGCGGAGTGGGCTTATATGTCCCTGTTTACTTATCGAACTATATATAGGGGCGGAATGAAAAAACGATTTCGTATTTTTCGCTTGTTCTGCTTGTGCTAAAATTACGCGGGAAAATTCTTGATCAAATAGTTGATTCGTTAACAATGGGGATGTTTCAGATGATGTAACGCTCTTGTTTTCATTTTTCTCCGTACTGCGATTTCATTGGTTGCTTCGGCGTCCCATTCAAAATGACCGATGTAGATGAATAGAAACTTTTCTTTCTATACAAGCTTTTTTTGACAAATTTTTTTGAACAACCAACAACACAGCAAGAAGTTGGCATTCAAAATATCCAATAAGTAAAATATTCTTAGAAAAGTCATTTTCGAATACCAAAACAAAAGTAATTCCAGACAACAACTGAACCGTGTTAGAGCCTTTGCCATCCACGACGAGAAACTACCCCATTCCATCCCCCCCTCTGGAAATCGCTAATATTTCATTAGGCTTAGATAAAAAAAAATAATAATTAAAAAAAACAACGTATAACTGTATCTTCATTATTATGGTAACCAAAAGTTAATTCATTATTCTAATAAAATAATTTGATATTTTTATCTAATAAACTTAAAGTAAGAAAATCATTTAGAATTTAAGTTTTTAAGAAAACTTTATCACTTATAATATTTAAATAAATGAAAATAAATATTTCGTGATTTACAATAATTTAATTTGACAAATTTAAATAATAGTTGGTTCAAACTAAAAAAAAATCCAGAGTGCCGCAATAATTGTTAGACGCCATTTCATTTCATCTGAAGGCCTTGTAAGGCAAATAAAACAAAACACTTGAAATTTAAATATGTAATTCTTGCGCAAAGAACATGAAAAAAGAAAAATCGTATTTCAAACAAAGCGTAAATATTCCATCAAATTCTCAAAATGAGATGTTGGGGGGAAAAAGCGTTGTTCGTTCCAATATCTTTTTATTGTTCTTTTAAAAGCATTCTGTGTTCTTGATCAATGTTTACTTACATTTCTCGAAATCGTTTGCTTTTGAGTCGAAGTTGTAGTTGTTTTCCAGTAAAAACAAGACTTTCGGGAAAATGGATGAGAGAAAATCTTTTATATTTAGTATTATTACTGTTATTATTTATATTGATCCAACCTAAGTGGGTTTTTTGCTTGCTTTGAAGGTACACTCGGCTTAAAAATGTGCATTTCTACTCTTTTACTGAGAATTCTTTCTATCGATTCGCGTAAAAATTCGAACATAAATGTTGAGGGTTTATTGGACGTTATTAGGTTTTTCAAAGAAAATGTTTCGTATCTTTGTAGATGGCTTTTCTTGGTACATTTGAATGGGGTTGTTTCACGTGGCAACAGCTCCAACGGTTTGTTTTCATTTGTTGCCCGGAATTACCTATGTTTTGGTATTCGAAAATGAGTTTTCTAAGAATATTTTACTTATTAAATTTTTGAAATGCAAACTTCTTGCTGTGCTGTTTGTTGTTCAAATCATTTGTTAAAGAAAGCTTGCATAGAAAGCAAAGTTCATTTTCATCTATGGCAGTCATTTTGAGAGTGAAACCGAAGCAACCAATGAAATTGATTGGCTTATTCAATTAAAAAGCATTTAAATATTTTCTAATATTTCCGAATTTATAATTAGGGAAAATTCTACTGAAAACTTACTGAATTCTACTTTTTTTTGTATTTTGCCATTTAAACATTGGACTAATTTCATAACAGACATTTAAAAAAAATATTTGGTTTAATTAACTATTAGGATTGATGAAATTTGAAACAGCTTGAACAAAATATATATAAACTTATTTTTTGATATCGTGTTACGTTACGAGTAATATTCTTTATATGAGAATAAAATTTAAATATTAGAATCTTTTTTTCATCAAGAAGTGTTCATTAACGTTATTCTCTATTCATTAATTAGCGTGTAAAAATAAATCCGAATCCTTTTCTGTAATTAGGCTCCTGTTTCCGAATTTATTTTTGCTCCTCCAATCCCCAAACGACAAACGATTTGTTTAAAAAGTGTTTTGTAAAAAAATAATCTCATAATCTGAACTGAAATGAAGAATAATTATCTCTTTCAAAATCGGCCAGCCTGATTAGAGTTGGGAAAAAATAAACTTTATGTTACTTTTACCTGTTTCTTTTTAAATGAATATTTAACAAGTTTTATTCTTCGATATTTTTTCTTTATCTTAAATTCGGAAATATTAGAAAATATTTAATTACCAGAATTTTTTTTGAGGGGGTTGAATTCTAAGCATTCTTTGAAGCAATATATTAATAAGAATACATTAAAAAGTAGTTTAAAACATACATTAACCGTCAGCTGGTTTTTTTTTAAAAGAAACTACTACAACAGAAAGTCTTTAACAAGATTTCGTCTTCGTTTTTTTAAAAAGAAATATTAAAAAGTATTTAAATATTGGAAAAAAGATCCTTTGAAACACAATATTAATGAGAATATATTAAAAACTAGCTTAAAACATACGTTAGCCGGAAGCTGTTTTTAAAAAACAATCAGAAATATTCTACGTATTTTTTTATTTGCTAATTATCGCCGCTTTCTGTTGAGTGAGTTTCACGGTAACTAATGAATTTATAGGCACAGGCACACATTACACAAAAACCTAAAAAACTTAACGTAGAAACATACATAAAAGCATCTCAACGAGTTTGAACACAAAAAAATATTTATAATTGCTGCTTTCATATATGTCTTATTAAAAAGTAATCTGACTAAAGCTTTCTCTTTTTATTCGCAAAAAAGTGTAATTGAACAAGAATGTAACATGCAATAAAACGATTTTGAATAAAATGGGTTTGAAAACAAGAATTATTATGGTTAGAAGTAAACTTCATGCGTAAAGTTACTCGGTGAATTTGCTTCCAGTTTTAAGGAGTAACGTTTCATTAAATTTATGGAGTAGAGTTACGCCTTGAAATAGAAGCAAACGTTTTGTACGTTACTCTAAATTTAGGTAACATGCCTAGTTAAATAAGTCTTAATTTATGGTAAGTTACGCCTTAAATAGAAAAACTTCTATGTGTAACTTTTCCGTAATTGTGTACATTGCTCCAGTTAGGAGAAGTTATAAAGGTAGTTACGAGATTGTTAACATTAAATTGTGATGCCAGTAAGGAGTTCGCTTAATAGAAAAACGTCTCTTTGTAAGGACGGTTAACTAATGTTGAATTGGTGTTAGAGGCGTTTAACACACTTATAATATAATAAACTTCTATTGCATAACGTTAATCCGTAAACTTTGTGTAATATTACTCCATAAAACTGGAGGGAGCCAGGCTTCCACTAATTTTATAGCGCAACGTTACGCAGATCGGTTTTACAGAGCAGTTACACTATTATCACACAAAGGGTTTGAGTTTGTAATCAGCAAAAAGTATGTTTTTGTGGAAGGATAAAAAAAATCTTGATTTTGGTGTTTAGGGGGCGTATATACAATTTTTGAAGTGCACCCAGCATTTATTTATTCTACTTTGTTTGTTGTCGAAATATTTATTTTTGGAATTACAGAGCGACTGTTTATTTTTACCTTATCGATTGGCATTCGTAATTCCTAATGTAAACATTAGTTTTTCAAAAAAAAAAAAAAAAAAAAAAAAACAATATGGGCTTTATTTCTATTTTTTTCTTTTGAAGAGTTTTTTTTCTTAGCGCGATTATTGATTGTCGAGTTAATATATGAATTCCTCATTCTCCTTTTTACCCATACCATTTTTTTTGCGTTGCTTTGAATCATTAAACTGTTTACTTTTTCCGTAACGAAATTAAATTCTACGTCATTATATTACTTACACAAGAAATATTTACCTTAAGACAGGTATTTTTGTACAATGTATTGATCTTATTTTATCGAGTTAAACAAATTACGTCTAGCGACAGAAAAAGTTATTTCAAACTCAATTTAATATTATCAATAAATGGGAGATGGGATTATTATATTTCTCTTATTTTCTATTAACGATAGATATCAGCAAACAATGTTTTAGTATCTTTATTAAACATTTTGATGAATTTTCGATGGCAGGGTGGTAACAGAACCTGGAAAACCTGGAAATCAGGGAATTCTCAGGGAAAATTTAGCAAAATATCAGGGATTTTTTTCCATTTCGGATTATTTAAACAGCAGGTTTAGGTTGTTCTTGCGATCACTATACTAGCGGACACTTCTTGATCAAAAGAAAGTATTCTGGTTGGTCCGATTGGCCTGAACCGGAGCTACAAAAGTAAACTCGACTATCTTCCTATCACGCAGAAGCAAAAAACTGTCAATTATTATCAAACGTCAAATATGCTCCAAAGTCTCAACGCTGCGTATGATGCCGCCCTTAACGGTTGCGTTGGGTGCCTACTCAGGTGTCAGGTCGTCACTTGACTGTGGTTCTAAATTACGACGCCCGTTGCCAATAGCTCTCGTGTAGCTCCAGTATGACAATAATTCAAACTAAACTTAACTAAAAAGTAATTGTAAAATCAGGGAATTTTTTATGAAAGTATCAGGGAAATCCTGGAAATATCAGGGAACTTTTTTTTCAAGGATTGTGTTACCACCCTGGAAAATGAAACTTAATAAAACCGTTTCTAATCTATTTTTTGTAAATTGTTTTTGGGTATTGAACTTGTTTCTAATAGCAACTTTTCCGCTTTGAGTAATAAAATGTTATTTGGGTACTTTTAAACTAAATGTGGGTTATTCAATATTATTAGTTTATTCTTAAATAAAAAAAACATTTATAACGCTTACATTAACGATTTTGTTTTAATTTCCGAATAGGCATACACATGCGTTTGTTTTTCGATTTAGTATCGATGGAAAATCGATATTTTTAAATAGGACGAACGATATTTTCAACAAACCGATATTTTTAATAGTAACTCTCGATGTAAAAAAAAGTATATTTTACTGATGGTAACGGAGTGGATCGTCCAACATGTATGGCGTTTTTAAAGAAGTAATTGGCTTGTTCCTAGTGACGTAGCTCCTTACAGATTTCATTCCTGTATTTCTTTAGATCGGTGCGTTGCTTCACTCCCCATAAATTAGGTGTTGCCACCGGGTGCAGACGACAGGGCATATTTCGAGATATTTCACTCAACCGCACGAAAGGGGCCTTTTCCGCATTTGAGTGTCACCCATCAGACCCCCCAGCGCTTTTTTTCTATCATAGATTTCCTGTCTGTATACAGTTGCCACTTGCTAGATTTCTTTTTCCGAAAAAATTCGTCTGAAGTTAGGGTTAGAGAGAGAAGAAAAATTGTTCCACCTATCAAGTCTGTCACCAACAGGATTCATTTTCATCCCCTATCTATTTCCTGTTCTTGTAGCAAACGATATTTTATATTTGGGCAAAAGAAATTCTGGGATATCTACTTTGGTGCAATTTTAACCCCTTAAACTTTTTGCACCTTGACAAATAGAATTTCAGGGGAAACATTTTAACTTTAAATAATAAAAATAATAACTATTATTTATATATGGTGTCGTACGTAAGAAAATCACTTATTCTTTACGTCCGACATTTTGAGTATGTAATTAAATTTTAAATCTTAAAACATTTTTAAGAAATTCTAATTGTACTTCATTCTATCTACTGTTCGATTCATGTCAAACGAACCTTTGAAAAAAGGTTTTAAATCTTTATCTTACCAAAAAAGAAAAAAAAAACCTGCACAAAATCCTTCTTCAACCGCATCTGGCAAGGTTCCCTATCCCCCTCTCCCCATGTGACAATTTCATAACTGTAACAGACAGGTGGGCCGTACCAAACGATAAGAAGGGGAATAAAAAATAAAGTAGCAAACGATAATCTCTCCCGTCTTTTTCCGAAATAGACTGGCAACAACACTCTCGAAAAAAAAAGCAAAAAAAAAAAGCCGCAGGTGGAATTGAAGCATTCTGATCAGTGAATTGAAGCTCCCCGGATTTTGGGCCCATAATCCTCTGCTTTCTTATATATGGGTGTTCTTCACACAGCTTGGGTTATTTTGGGTTTTTAAATGTGGGCAAAAATATATAGAAAAAGATTTTATTTTGATGGGTTATAAGTATTAAATAATGATCTGATGGCGAGCCCTCTGATTGCAAATTTTTTAAAATTGACGTCTAAGGACTAAAAATTCTAAAAGCCGAAACCATAACTCCTGAATCTGATGAACGACGCTGTATCCTACAATTTTGCTTTTAAAATGTCAAAGCTATGGATATTTCAAACGGAAAAAATGACCCGCTGGAACTTTTCACAGGATGCCATCGAATCGAAAAAGTTTCTAACATCTGATTTAATTGATGCATGGCATTCTATTTATGCACAAACTGCTTACAAAGTGGGACCTAAACTTCGCAATTCCATTACCCATTCATCATATTCCATCCTTCGGAACACAAAAACGCCTTTTTAAATATTTCCTGGATGCCAAACGTCCACGAGCGACACGTTCATGAATTATTCAAAACGCGAAAACCTTCGCGAAAATTCGAAAAAATGCCATCAATGTTTATTTTTTTCTTAACCCCTTCTTTTCACAAAAGATACCGGGGCTAAATAAATAGATGCACTCCTGAAATTGCCAATCAAAAAATTTATCGGGGAAAAACATTTCGTACGTAATCCACAAAGGAGCCATAATTCCCCGTTTCCGAACAATAAAAAAAAAGAACCCTCTAGAAAATGACTGAAATAGTAGTTTCTGTGTGTTTATTGATTAACAGATCATCCGCTCTTATGTGTAGTTACGATGAACAAGGAGTGTATTGAAGGCATGCCTCAGAAATTGCAGGGATAAGAAAGATCTCTTGTGCTAAAATGTGTAGCAGTAATTGAATCAGATTTAATTAAGAGGGACTGTCAGTCCCATACAGCTAATTCATTTGTTTGGGAATCACAACTTCCGCAGAAGTATTGATTTGCCATATTTGCCCTTTTTCCCCAGATATGGGAATTTTCATAACATCGAAATGAAACAAATATGAAACGAAAATGTTATCTAGTTATTTAATTATATATTTTTGAAGTTTTAAAATGCCCCAAAATATTCAGCAGATGGCGACACTATTTAAAAACTATATCAATGAATAATTAAATAACCGGATGTTATTTTCTTTTGAATTTTGTTTTAAATTGATGTTATGATGATTCCCATACCTGGGGGTGAAAATTTGATAACATGGCAAAGTAATACTTCTGCGGAAGTTGTGATTAGAAAACTAATGCATTAGCTCCATGGGACTGACAATCCCTCTTAATCCAATGGATAAAAAAAAAAGTTCTAAGCCACATTTCTCCGGCTGTATTGAATATTTTTACAAACAGTTTTTTTATAAGATAAATGTAGCTAGCATACAGAGTTCTATAATCCCACTTTTTGAAATTGGTACGAATATTTTGTTATTAAAATTCATATTACATCAATTCATTGAAAATAAAAAAAATTTCAACCAAAATTTTAAAAAAGCGGGATTATAGAGACCTGCAAGCCAGATCATATAAAAAAACTGTTTGTAAAAATGAAGCCCGTACCTGAAGATTCGTTCTACGCGTACTATTTATAGAGTTATTAAGGATTTAGAACAGTTTTTTACTTGCAAGTCTACGGGGCTTAGCCCAACATAGCACTCCATAATAATTTAGTTTTAAGAAAGTTACTATGGTAATAACCTGTGTCGGAAAGTCAAATATTCATTTTCGTGTATACTCGCCGCCAACCAAATTAGAACACGTTAGGGATGGCAGTTTTTCAGAAAAACCGGTTTTTCAAATACCGGTTCCATCCCTAAAGTGTAATAAATAAGGGTGGCGGGAACTATAGTATTATGATGCCTTAGTTTGGAGGCCCTTGTTCTACTTGGTATTGTACAAAGTGGGGCCACTCACAGTCCTACAAAACAAAGGCTCTTTTTCATTTTTTTTAAGGACTCTCATGTCCAAAAGTAAGTGCTTTTAAAGGACTTTTTCGGGAGATCTTTTGTAGAAAAGAGGGTCATTAAGGTTGTTAGTAAATCGTCAGACGACTTTAAAAAAAAAAAAAAAAAACTGCAACAATCATCACTCACAGTTTACGTCTCCCGCCAATTCTTGTCCGGGGTTATCGTCTGCGACCCGATAACATTTTTCGTCGGGTTGGGATTGGGAAGTGAAGTGAAGATGGAGGATTGGAAGATTTATAGTTTTTGAACCGCACGTAGGACAACAACTCAACTCTGGGAAAGTTTCGATAGAACTTAAAGGCTATTTCCTCACTACGACATCAAATGCCACAAAGGCAACGTCCTCACTACGACATCAAATGCCACAAAGGCAACAAATGCAACAAAACTTGGCGACCGCCAAGGGCTTCAAGCGATGCAATAGCTTGGGGGCTGACTCTGCCAAGTCGCCAAGTTTTGTTGCCTTTGTGGCATTTGTGGCGTAGTCAGGACACAGCCAAAGAATACTTAGAAATAGTCAGGAATGTGAAATCTAAAAAGAACGAGGTTAGTACGTTCGAAATGTCGATTTGCAAAATTCACTTATGCTCCGAAGTATAACTAAGATATATGGTTCGGTCCGTTCATTGGCGACTTTTGGTGATCGTAAAGGGAATCGGACAAAGTCGCCAATGAACGAGCCGTGCCCTATAATCTTAGTAGTTATACTTTGGAGATGGTGTACCATTGTCTTCTTAGGCTACAAACAAACCCCGTTCCACCCCGTTCGAATTGTCCATTCTACTGAATAGCCCTTAAATCATTGAAGGTTGTTTTAAAAAAAAAATTAGAACTCTTATTTCTCCAAAAATTTAGCTATTGCGAACCCTCTGAGTCTTATTTAATACTTATAAACCAACAAAATAAAATATTCGTTCGAATTGTCCATTAGCAAGTTGCATTCTAAGGAAACCAATATCATTCGAACCAAATTTTTCTTAACTTCAAAAAACATACAACTTACCGATCCGCTTGCTGTATATCCCCATAAACGCCCACACTTCAATCCTTCCCAATTAATGCATATCCGGTCAAAAACTTTACGAGATTCCCCCCCCCCCCCCCCTCAATCCAAATCATGGCTTGTGGTACACATATTTTTGTCCGCCAACTTCCTTAATAAAAAGCGAGCCGCGCAAATACGTGCGCAGAATCCTTAACCCGAAACGGCAGGATAAAAAATAAAAATAAAAGTTTTAAGAAGAGGGAAGAAATAATATCCTTTTTATTTAATGCGTTTATCTCCTGAAGCATCTCGGTTGGAAAATAACTTTTTTTTTATTGTATATAAGTAACGTTATATATATATTTTTTATGTGTTTGGATCGTATTATTATTTTCGGGTTTTGAAGAAGATACCTGTCTGTTACTCTCTCTGGTTTTTTAGTGTTATTATTACCATTTTTTTTTTTTTAAGTTTGTACGTGAATGAAATTTCGTTGCGCGCGGTGGGTTTTCTCGTGATGAATGCTACCATGTTTTTCGATGTTTCAGACAGACAGAAAGGGTCAAGTCCGCAGAAAGCATGGGCAATGGAGCCCAGGCGGTAAGGCACTTGCCTTTCATGCGAAAGGTCCCCGGTTCGGGCCCGGGCATTGCCAAATTAACTGCCGACCTATAAACGGTCTGTGCGGCCAAAGCGTCTGACGAACAATACGTGTAGTACACCACCTCAATCATATAGTCATTTCTTAGTCTGACCAGATTACAAAGATTTATATCTTAAGCTAGGCATACACGGAGAGACGGGACATGTAAAACTTCGCCAAACATCGCCACTCTTCCTCCAAGACGTTACCGAAAGCATTTTCACTCGTATGTGATTGGGTTTGAATGCCCACGTGGTATGCAAACACTTGATCATGGGCGGAGCTTAGATGTCACGTGTGTACATAAAACCAATCACCGACGAGTGAAAATGCTTTCTGTAACGTCTTGGAAGAATTGTGGCGATGTTTGTCGAGAAATAAAAAGTCCTGTCCCGTGTATGCCTTACTTTAGTAGATGGAGCTTAGTTGTCACGTGGATACACAACCCCAATTAGGACAAAAAATGTTGCTGGTGACATCATTACTTGGCGACGGTTTATCGGACTGTCTCAATTGTGTGGACCCATGTCTTGGAGGAAGACTATGTATATGTCATGTCCATCCGTGTATGCCTAGCTTTAGTAGACGGAGCTTAGTTGTCACGTGGATACGCAACACCAATTACGGACGAAAAAAATATTGCAGGTGACATCATTACTTGGCGACGGTTCATCAGACTGTCTCAATGTGTGAACCCATGTCTTGGAGAAACAGACTATGTTAGTACTGTCACTGTACCATCCAGTGTGCATGCCTAGCTTGAGAGTAGTACGGTGCTCTTTAGGCTTAGTTCACGTCGATACACAACACCAATTACGGACGAAAAAGTATTGCAGGCGACATTATTACTTGGCGACGGTTCATCAGACTGTCGCAATGTGTGGACCAGCTTAACTTCTTCCCCCAAAGAAAATTCTCCAACCACCATCAACAGCCCATTCCGTATGTTTTAGTCGGGACATTAATTCAGCGCACTACCCAGCACGCATTCCCAAGCAGATAAAAATCGTGGAAATAAAAATACGACATGCAATTTCCCCGCCATAAATTACTGAGCGTCGGGACCTTTCGCAAGTTTCAGGGCGCATATAAAACCCGGGGCATGCGACATTAATATTCTCCGGACATCGGAGGGTTAAAGCCTCTTCTTTTTGAGGGCAAGAAAGATCTTCTGAAGTTGTGAAAGATGCGACTGTTTTTAGATGGATGTCCCACTTGATTGAGGTTTGTTGGAATGTGCGTCTTACTCATAGATATCATAGTTAAAGTATTAGATTGGCAGATCACGTAACCTCCAATGCTGACGACGGGACGCGC
This sequence comes from Oedothorax gibbosus, assembly GCA_019343175.1. Classification (NCBI taxonomy): domain Eukaryota; kingdom Metazoa; phylum Arthropoda; class Arachnida; order Araneae; family Linyphiidae; genus Oedothorax; species Oedothorax gibbosus. Next base: position 180,574 of record JAFNEN010000263.1, read on the forward strand.
GTGGAGACCAAAATAAGAGGGCAAAATGGCCAGTGTTGCTGCCACTTTAAGGAAAAAATACTACAAAAAATATAATGTAAATCTAAAATTACAAAAAAATATCGTAAAAATACTAGCAGCATTTTGGAATCTTTTTAGTGACTTTAAATCCTTTTCTAGTATTTTTTTTTTGTAATTTTAGAATTAAATGGTATTTTTTCGTAGTATTTTTCTCCTTAAAGTGGCAGCAACACTGGCCATTTTGGCCTCCATGCGAGTCCCTTCGTTAGCATTGGAGGTCACGTGATCTGCCAATCTAGTACTTTAACTATGATATCTATGGTCTTACTAGAATTAGACTCCATTAATGCTGGTAATAGTAGGCAACTGGAACGGTCACGCCTAAAGTGACGTCTATGATACCGTCAACAGTTGTCATAAACTCCTCACAACTACAATATCCGGCAGCTAATTTGTGTAAACTTGAACGGTCATGCCTACAGTGACGGCCAGTGCTTGATCTTCCATAAGTCCGGGCTTAGGGTCCCCAAATTTTAAGTGATTTTTATGCTAAATTGTGCTGCCCCTCAAATTTTAGAAAATTGTGTCATATTGTGGCTCCGCATTATTTTTAAAGTTAGGAAATAAAGCATTAAATAGACAAGTTCAGCGAAATGATTTAAATTAAGGTTTATATTACAGTTTTTTAAGCTCTAGCTTTTGATTATTTTCATTAGACATTCACTCGTAAAACAAACGAGTGGTTTTAACTCAGTCTGAGTTAATTACCATCCTTCCGTGCCGAAAGCACTTCCTATGATGGATTCACTCTTTGTTTAAGATGTTTAAGAGTCCGTATGTTTAGTCGGGACATAATCGCGCACTACCCAGCACGCATTCCAAGCAGAAAACGTGGAAATAAATACGATCAATTCCCGCATAATTACTGAGCGTCGGACTTTCGCAAGTACAGCTTGATACACAAATTGATACACAATATACAGCATTGATACACAAAATTTCCTTTAGGGACCCCAAAATTTTTTTGTGCCTATAGTTATCCTAGATCAGACCCTGGTGACGCCACAGTTATGATTATTTTCATTAGACATTCACTCGTCTTTCACTTCGTCATCATTCGTCGTCCGACGACATTCACTCGTTCATTAACAGCTTTTGATTATTTTCATAGACATTCACTCGTAAAACAAACGAGTGGTTTTAACTCAGTTAATTACCACTCAGAGTTAATTACCACTCCTTTCCGGTGCCGAAAATGCACTTCCCCTATAGGAGTGGATTTCACTCTTTTGTTTTAAGAGTGTTGACCAATATACGAGCATTGATACACAAAAATTTCCTTTAGGGACCCCAAAATTTTTGTGTGCCTATAGTTATCCTAGATCAGACCCTGGTGACGCCACAGTTATGTCAAGCATATCTTCCTTTCCCACAAACCCGCGCTTTCACCGATTTACATTTGAAATGTTTTATCGCCGCTTTATTGCGACGCTCAGCGTGTGAAAAAACGTCGCCATTAACAATCTACTACCAAGAAAATTAAAGCTTCTAAACTAAACTAATCTCGTCTTTCCCTGAATGGCGAACATCTTCAGGTGATTGCACCTGTTTAATTTCCACACGAATCTTCCAATTACTAGATAACACGAGCAGCCTTCATCCCGGATTTCGGGGAAACAATTACGGACTTATCTACCAGAGATTACAGGATTTATCTTTTTTCCGTGTAAAAAAAGTTGACGTTTTCCCGTTGAATCGCTTAACCCATTAACGACTGCGTTGTGAATACCATTAACACCTTCATATCCGAATAAAAACGTTAGTTTTAAGGGGGAATGGGCGCGCTGGACCGGGGTTTTCCAAAGCAAAGTGCATCAGTGTTAATCCTATGGCGAAAAAAATATTTTCTCTGCCACATTTCTCCGGCTGTATTGAATATTTTTACAAACGGTTTTTATATATGCGATAACTTCAGGTTCCATCTTCCACTGTTTGAATTTTCGAAATTTGTGTAAATATATAATTAAAAGAAATATTTGAACCTTTCAAAGTGGAAGGTCGGCCTGTAGTCACTACTTTATTAAAAAACCGTTGTAAAAATTCATACGCGAGAACTTTTGAAATGGGTTCGAATATTTTTTTTTTTAATTTTTAATAAATAATTTTACACAAAATATTCGAAAAATTTCAAACAGTGGGAAGATGGAGACCTGTAAGTTATCTACATTTATTATTAAAAAAAAAACCGTTTGTAAAAATATTCAATACAGCCGGAGAAATGTGGCAGGGAAAATAGTTTTTTCGCCATTGGATCAACACTGAGGCACTTGAGTTTGGAGACCCGCGGTCCAGCGCGCCCATTCCCCCTTAAGGTTTTTTTTTTAAAAAACGTTTTTCGTTTTCGAATTTATCTTTCTGTGAATATTTGCCAAAAAAGAGTGAACGTTTCCAGATTGGGATCGTTTAACCCATTAGCGACGGTTGGCGAGAAAATTTGCCGCGCGAAAATGAGGTTTCTGCTTTGGTTTATCTACTAAACAAACAAAATGTAAGACACATGAGGACCATGTTACTTAACAATTTATGAAGAGAACATTATTTTAAACGAATTAAAAAACTTAAAGCTGATGTTTTTATTCGGAAATAATGATGTTAATGGTATTCACAAAGTCGTCGTTAATGAGTTATTACGGGTTAGGTCAATCGGACAATATCCCTCTACAGTTTTTTCGTCAACATTGCAGTGGAATATGTAGCGGCATGGGAAATCTTTTATCGTTAAGAGGGATTTTCAGTCCCATAGAGCTAGTGCGTTAGTTTTCTAATCGCAACTTCCGCAGAAGTATTGCTTTGCCAAGTTAGCCCTTTTTCCCCAGGTATGAGAATCAACATAACATCGAAATAAAACAAATTTTGAAACGAAAATGTTATCTAGTTATATATTTTTGAAGTTTTAAAATGCCAAAAATTACAGCAGATGGCGACACTATTTTAAAACTTTATCAATTAATAATTAAATAACCGGATGTTATTTTCGATTCAATTTTGTTTTAAATTGATGTCATGATGATTCTCATACCTGGTGAAAATGGGATAACATGGCAAAGCAATTCAGTTGCAAAAATTGTGATTTCAAAACTAATGCATTATCTCTATGGGACTGACAGTCCCTCTTAATGTGACTTTTTTTTAAAAACATTATTAAGAAATTTAACAATGGGGTTGTTTCACGGAGGATCTGGCAATAGCTCTGCGGTTTTGTTTTCATGTCTCTCGAATTACTTTTGTTGATATTCGAAATTGAGTTTTCTAAGAAGACTCAATTCATGAATTAATGAAGTTATTTTAGTTATTTTTTTAAAATTACAACTTCTTGCTGTGCTGTTGGTTGTTTTAATCATTTATCAAGGAAAACTTGTATTGAAAAAAGTTGGAATTTAAAAAAATTAACAACTAAAATATTCTCTTCGAAAACTCACTCCCGAATACCAAAACAACAGTAATTCGAGAGACATGAAAACAAAACCGCAGAGCTATTGCCAGATCCTCCGTGAAACAACCCCATTGAAATAAAGAATTTAGAAATTAAACGAATACAGAAAATAATTTTTCAGTCAAAATACTTTATTACTGGTAAATAAATGGATCTCCTTATTTTATTTATGCAAGTTATCTTTACCAGTTTGTAAATGAAAATCTTCTATTTATCAAACAAACCAATCAATAAACTAGCTCTTTCTTGTTATTCTTAACATTTATAAAGCTTTAAAATTTCTATTCACCATCTACGTGTAATTTTCTTTCGAATAAAAAGATCGAATGAAAAGACCTCTAAAAATGTAATTGGTTTCGTCCAAGTAGCTTTTTAAATAAAAGCTTTTAAACGTCAGCTGAAAATGTTTTCTGTTTATTTCTATAATCATAAAGCCATTTGATAAAGGCACATTATTTTTCTCCAAAACAAGATGACATTTGAAACGAAAAATGTAAAAAGAGCTCAAGTCTACAGCAATGTTTCCTTATAAGCTTTTTTTTTTCACTAAAATGTTAAGGGGAGAAGCTTGGCGGGAAACTCTACAATACACTTAAGCCATTTTCACTTTTAGCGATTCATTTTGAAAGATAATAAAACATGCAATTTCTCACTTTATTGTATTCAATACGTTATGTAATCCTTTTAATTTTATATGATAAAATTTTTTGTGCTTCAATTTATTTTAGCATTTTAATGAATGGAAAAGAATGACAGAGGTTTTAAATTAAAAAATTTTATAAGCTCATTAGGTTTTCAAATTGTTCTTTTCTAATAACGATTCAATCTTATTTTAATTAAAAAAATTGAATGGGTTTTAAAATCTTGGATTATTTAATTATTGCTACACGCAAACTGATATTTCGTAAAAAAAAAATATTGATTTTCTTGTTAAATTGTGCTTATTCCAAGAAAGCTTTTATTACATATTGTAAAAACTAATGGCTCGTGTCTTAAACTTTTATTTTCCCCCTCTCAAAATGTTATGAATTATAAAAAAGGATTTTGTTATTATTAGTAGGTTATGTTTTGTTATTCCAAGTATTTATTAAATATGGTAGGTTTTTGAAAAGAACTTTAAATGACGATACTTTAGAGAAAGAAAAATTGTTTGATCATCTCACATTCCGACACGTTTTGCTAAGGCGTTTTTCAAGCATCTTAAATTGTTTTGCATACTTACATCGTTCAACTGGTTTAAAACCTGGCTTTTAAATATAATTTAAGGTTTTTTACATGCAATTTACGGTTCTTTATATGTGCTTGACACTGTTGTCGTTGTTATACTAAAAAGCGGGTTTTGTTTTTGTAATATTTTTTTTTACTTGTTGCTTTACCTATATCGTTTTAAAGAAGTGTTTTTTTTAAACAGTCAATGTACATCGTAATTTTCTAGATTAATTTAGATTACGAGTAGTTTCAACGTGCAGCAGCTTCCTACATGCTCTTTTTAAATAATGGACTATTCGCGGTGTTTCTCTTTAGAGGTTGCAAAACCCCTGGTTTTTTTTACTTCCCATGTTAGTCTGAAAATTCTGTTTAAAATTTGAATAATTAAGTTCCAGCGCAGCAAGATTTAAAAAAAATATATTTTCCTCTAATGTACAACCATTAAAGATTGAAATACATTTTTTGGTAAACATTAAAGAAATCAGGAATTAGAGCGTTAAAGTTCGATTTTAATTTTTTAAAAAAATCTGGCACGACAAAATGATAAAAAGTTCATACTAATATCCCTAGTAATATCCCTAGTAAACTTCTTCATACAAAAAAAATAATAAAGTTAATAAATTTAAAATCAAAACCTGTGTTGCCCCTAAATAACTGCTCCCCCCCCATAGACTTAACATGGGAAGTGAAACAACCTATCAACGGCCAACCACAACACGTTTTAATTGGCACTTAAAAATAAAGTACCGCGAAACACCGTGACAGTTCGAGAGTTAATCCTCTGGACAGTCTTACACACGATTGCAGCCCGTTCACCGCATTATTGCGGTTTATTCTCGCAACAATAACCAATCTGCTCACGCTTTCTTGAATCAAAAAACAATCTTTAGGAGGAGGGAGTAAGCTGGAGATGCTTGGCGAGATAAATAAGTGAAGCTGCCGGATATCGCCAAACCGATGTGGAAATTCGACACTGTATAAATTTGGTGTAACTTTACTCCATAAAACTGGTTTCGATCCTGTTGCTTCGATGTTTATTTTGTTAAGTTACACCAACTTTACAGGAGTTAATTGCATTGCTTCGATATTGGCTAGATTAAGCTGGAAATGATTGGAAGAAATGTGATATCGCCAAATCTATGGGAAACTTTCAACACTGTAATGAATTTATTGTAACTTTACTCCGTAATCTGCTACTTTAAGGTTTATGGAGCAACGTTACACCAACTTTATGGAGTTACTTGTACGCTTACTCCTATATTTCGATTTTTTGGTTTTACGATGCACCATAAATTTAATGTACTTTAGCCATTGAGCTAGAAGGGAAACTGGAGTGAAGTGTCAGCGAGCCGAAAACCCACTCACACCCTTTTGAGCGAACCGGGCAGAAAAGGACTATTTTCCCTACACTTGTATGCAATGCTTGTATGAGACCCCTCTACCATATTTACTTGGGATCCTAAATGTTTTTTAACATTTTTAGTTCGAAAGAATTAACTTTCTTTAACTTTAAATTCCAACTTTTTAAAGAAATAACCATGTGGATCACTAACTAAGAACCAGAGAAGACGAATCTAATAGCGAAATAGGCAAGTTTCTAGGTTTTGTGCCCGGTTCGTTTCTGCTGCAGTGCTGTGTATTCCTCCGCGTTTCGTTATTGGACCGGCTCGTTTGCTGCCCTGTTCAGTGAATCACACACCTCACTCCAGTTTTCCTTCTAGCTCAATGACTTTAGCACACTTGATGCTACCATTTTTATGAAGCAACTTCGCACCAACATTTTAGTGGGAACTAAACCGAATGTCCACTCATTTTAATTTCTAAGAATCGGTCTTTGAAATGAAAAAACAGATGTGCAGTTTTTGTTGTAGCAAAAGATCTGAATGAAACAAGCCTCATATATTTTCCTTCACACAAAAGATAATATATAATATTTATTGTATAAAATGTCGCTTGGGAAAAACCTCCACATTTATAGCCATACCTTTTTTTGTGGGCCTATTACGCGAAGGAACAATAGCTTCATCTGGCAAACCGATTTCTCATGTGTTTTTATTCCGATAACATTTCTATCTTACTCCTATCTTCTTTTTTTTTAACTATACCAGTTGGCCATTGTACAACGCAATAAATAATTACGCGGCATTTTAAGACCGCGTTTAGACCAAGTTGCCGTGCGTGACGCGCAGGAACCTCCTATCTACTCAACTCATCTCCAAAGAAAAGAAAAAACGGAAGCTGTGTGAGGAAATATTGCCAGTTACGGTCTCCGTTATTATTTATTTTTTTTCGTTTTCGATGGCTGCGTTAACGATGGGCTTAAGGTTCGATTTAATCCGATTATTATGAAAAAGGTATTATGTTAATTTTAATAACAGCTTTTTCCTTCTTGGGATACGTGCTTTAAAACGTGAGCAGATATTTACGAGTTGGTTGAATGAAGTGCGTACTAGAGCTTTGGAATGTACTTTTTTTATGTTTAGGATTTATCACACATTTTCGTGCAGACTACCTATTAGTGCATGTAGCCTAAATCATTTTCGTTATTTGTCTATATAGACGAATTAGTTATTCGTAAGAATATTTTTAATTTGGTAAGTGAACGTCCGAATGTAAATGTATTACTTAAAAAGCTTATTATATAAAAAAAATTCAATGGGAAAAAATTCAATCTAAAATTTATATTTCAGATTTTAAGTGGTAACAGAAATGCCTAGAGTAAAAACAATTTTTTCAACCTCGATAATCATAAAAAAATTAAGTAGTAAATAGTACCTGAAACTTTATTATATAAAAGTACAGGAAATTACATTGAAATTGAACCGTATAAAATAAAATCTGAACATACGGCTAACAGGAAATATATGTTAGTTGTTAAACGATAGCTCAAGACCCATATTTTTTTTACAACTACAATAATATTAAATAAAAAAGTAACGACAACACTTTATTCAATCGTTTTAGTGTTTATAAACAGAAAAGAATCCATCTATTATTATCTACCTAATTTAAAGCAATAAAAATACCACAGATAAAAATTGGTATGAAAACCTTATACCGTTTATATGCGTGTCGTTAAATTTTTATCGATAATTTTATGTTTCTAGCTTAATGCATGGCCCCTCCATTTAAACTCGAAATAATAACAAAATAAATGTCCTTAAAATCGAGTTATTGCATGTTAAAGCGAGTCGTAAAAATACCGGCTTTTAAAAGCTTCCCTTTTATTAACGTAAATTACCTTCCGATGAAAATCTCAATCAACGGAGAAATTAGCGTTTGTAACGTAGAGGTTAAATTAGACGAACAGATACTTGGCGCGAAAACGAAGTCTGAAAGTCGCCAAGACTATTTTATTCACCCAAACAAAGCAATGTGCACTTTATGACGTTAGACGTGCAAAACGCATATTTTTATTTAAAGAATCGGTTAATGGAACTGAAAAATTACTATTTGCACAATTAATAATTAGTTATTAATGTAGTTTGAGAATCAATACAATGTTCTAATTTTTCGCTTCAAACGGAAAAATGTATTGTTTATAACCTACATAGAATGTAAAGTATCGCCAAATCATTCGCCAACTGCTTTGTTTTGGGCGTATAAAAGGAGCGATCATTGCTTCACTTGGCAATCCTAGTTTTTCTCTTTTGGCAGCACTTCAGTCTTATTTTAACCATAAACGACGACTTTGTGAATACCATTAACACCTTCATTTCCGGGGGAAAAAAATCGTTTTTCGTGACCTTAAATTGTAATACATATTGTTCAAGGCTATGGTCTTCGTTTGTCTTATATTATGTTCAAAACTTTAACTGAAAGATAATTTTTCCGTTTCAAATTTTCTCGCCAATCGTCGTTAATGAGTTAACCCCTACGATCTTAATCAAACGGAAGAATTAGCGCTTACAACGTTAAATTGCGTTCTTTTTTTTTAACTGCCTAATTGGCTCATCTTTTAACTTCGCTTTAAAATAACAAAGCCGTTTCTCTCTATCCTTCAAAGATTACAATGCTTTCATAATTGATGATGAGATTATAGCAGCGTTGATTTTCTTTCCTTTGCCCGCGGTTCTGAGCATGGATTATTTATTAGATTCTGCAGAGTTTAACTGTGATTGTGACTGGGTAATGTTAACTGTGATGTTATTTTTGTTTTAAATGGAATTGCTTGCGACGTTAATTGGATTTGTTTATAATAATTTAACATTTCAAAATCGATAAAACGTAAAAATTCGCCATGTCCTTAAGATAAGGATAGTTTCCTTCCACTCTCTTTTCTTTTAATATTTTTTAAAAAGAAGTACCTTGTATGGAAATCACCCTTGCGAACGGGATCTTTTTTTACAGTTAAGTCGTCATTTTTTTACACATCTTTTTTTTTTACAGTTGACCAAAGTTTATAATTTATCAAATTAAAATTTCTATGGAGCATCGAAATGTGTTTTCGCATGTTTTAAGTGCTAGAAAACATAAGTGGTTATATTGTATGAATATAAAACGCTTTAGAAATGTACAGTTATTATTAAAATGCTTCCAATCTATCTTTATACCTGAAAATACTATGAAGTTATTTTAGCTACAAAGACGTAGCAATTATCTAGCATTAAACGCAACCTGCTTTAGAAATGTCCATGTGAGCTTTTGATTATATAGATTTAATGTACACCAGTTTTTTTTTTACTTCAATGAAGGTTTCGACCAGAAACATGTTATTTTTAAACCATTAGACCAGGTTCCAACCAGTGGTACGCGTACCCTGTGGTACGGAGAGAATTTAGTGGTTACCGTGAGTCATTGAGCAACAGATGCTATTAATAGCTTCATGTAAACGCATGAGCAGTGAGCACGCAGACATATTACTCATTATTTTAAAGATTTTCTTTAAAATAATGCTAATGTTTTAACTTCTGTGTCGGATATAAAACCAAGTACCCTTTGATCTTCTGGCAAGCTCTGCTATTTTTGATGCTATTTGTTACGAGTAATTTTTGTGAGAGTGGATTTTCTGAACTCTTACAACAAGTTTCACACTAAAGACTATAAAAGTATATTTTGTGTGATGATTATGTTTTGCCGAGTTTGTGCTATTTTTTTATTTGTATGTTTTTAGACCTATGGGTAATAAATAAAACTGTAAATTAATACAATTTTAATTGTTTATGTCCTTTATTATAAGCATGTTATAAATAAACAAAAACATCAGATTTAATTCAAAAAACCTTGAACCTTTTAAAGAGAATACATTAACTTTATTAAAATATTAGGTTGGTGTACGCAAATTTCTCAAAGTCAAGTGGTACGCAGGTGCAAAAAGGTTGGGAACCCCTGCATTAGACCAACCAATTTCCAACAAAAAAGCAATTTGTAACGATTTGTATGGATAGAAAAAAACAAATATTGTATTTCCGTTATTAGTCAATCAAAAAATGTCCCGAAGCATTATGATGAAATGCATTAAATTTGATGTTAAAAATTTGACTGAAAAAATAAACAACATATTAACTTAAAAGCACTTGATTGCTTTTCAATTTTAATAAAGTATTTTATTTAGAAAATGTGAATTTTAATTTTGTTATAAGCGTTAATAAAAATATTTTATATTCTAAATATATATAAGAATTTAATATAATATTATATATAATAATTAATATAATAATATATATAATAATTTAATATAATAATTCTTTATATATTATTATAATTATTATTTATTTTATATTTTTATAAAAAAGGAAAACGTTCAATGTAATTTATTTAGTTCCAAATATCAAGAATAACTTATTTCTCTAGTAACATTAAAAAAATATATTAACCTAAAATATATAGGATATATGTTATAATATATATAATAAAGTCTTTGCAAATATGTTTACATTACACTTAGCGAAAGCATGCTGTTTATAAAACGAATTTGGTAAACAAAGTAAAAAAAAACGCCATAGAGAACCTTGTCTAAAGAATTCAATAAATGTTTTATATTACTATTTCAAATACTAGCAATTTCTTTCAAAATATTTTTATAATAACTATATTTAAACGAAAACACTTTATTAAAAATACACAATGGCATATACAAGGAATGTAAAACTGTTTTTAAACAATAGCAATTTCGAAAAAAATAAATGTTAGAAGACATATCACATTAAAAAAAGATATATAGATATAATTTTAGATAGATATAATTATTTCGATAATAACGTTAGATTGTCTTGAAATTTGAGATAACAGTCAATAATTTTTTGTATCTACTTTTTGTGTATTAAATCACTAGAGATAATTACTAACATGCCCTCCTTTTAAGAAAAAGATATTCATAGTAAAAGTGTGTTTGATTAAAATGACACATCCTCTAATTCTATAAGAATGTAAAATTTGTGCATGCATTCTATGGGATTTACCGTTTATTTCTTTTAGAAATATTTATATGATGTCATTACGTTTTTTTAAAAATATATTTTGTTTCCGTTTAATGAAAATGTAAATTGCATATTCATTTTTTTTAACGAATATGATTTCATCAATAGAAGTTAAACGTAAAACTTTTATTCTGGTGCATATTTTATTTTATGGCAATTTCAATCTTAACATTTATATTCAGTGAGTATAAAAATATTTTATTGCTGAAGACATTCTTTATTATTCATTTATTATTTATTATTCATTTATATTATATTGATATTCATTTATTATTCTATATAAAATAAACTCTGAGATATTATTTAAATGTTTACTTACCACTTTTGTCGCCTTCTTGGTAGAACACATTTAAAGCTAATTCACAGTGTAATCCAAGGTTACGTTATCCAATTTGGCACAATTTAAAAAAAAACACATTCACACGATTTTATCAAGTCGGAAAAAACGCCAAAGAACGTAAATAAAAACTCTCCTCACGAAAAAAACCAAACCTAAACCGAAAATAAATCATTTTTGATACCGAAACCAAATTACCTGCTATTTTAGAAGACGAATTTTCGGTTTCGAAGTTCGAAAAACCGACCTATTATAACCGCGGTCTTGCCTATCCGAATTCGTGTAAGAGACTGATGGGATGGCGAGTTTGGCTGGCAATGGCGGAATCGCCTTGTCGGCAAGCTGTCGCCAAGTACTCGTCGCCAAAACTCGCTTGTCTTCAGATTGCTGGTGGATTACTTTGTATGTCGTTCTGAGATTGAATAGTAATTGCGCTAAACCGCTACTAGGAACGGGTGCTTTAGTGAGCGATTGTAATATGATTATGATTGAATTTGCGATTAAAATAAGCGGAATAATCGGAATCGTTTCTGGTTTGTTAATGTAGAATATCTGTTTATCTGTGGGTTTCTAGGAATGTATGAATAGTTTTGAATAATAATAAGGCAATTATTGTTTCTATCCATTGATTTTTTTTTCTTTTTCTAATTTAAGTTTGCTAAAAAGCGATTAAGTGTTTTAACTATATTAACTTTTGTTCTAACTTTATTCGAATAGAAAATTTAGCTTTTGAAATGGGAATTGTATTATATTCGTGTCAGAAACATTCCAAATGATGCTAGTTTTTTATGCACATTTAGAAAATTACATAATTAGCATGACAAAATATCAGTAACAGAGTAAGAAAAACATGTATCATGATTCGGTTTTTTTTATTTTAAATCTCTTCTACCCGTAATAAATTTCAAAAATGCTTTACCTCCTTAAATTTCAATTCTCCGACCCCCCCACCTCACACATATAAAATGATTGAAATTCTTTCCTTCCAATACTCGATCCCCCTCTCCCCCCCACTTCTACCCAATCACTTAATGTATAATGGCCTTTTTCATACCGTTTCCAACGAAAATTGGCTGCCATAATACACTCGAGATTTTGATTGAGAGAATAAGTTGGGGGGGGAGCAATAAAAAAATATCTTAAAGTAGTGGGTGTTCGGGCATGTGAAGTAAGGGGTTTAGCACTGAAATGAAATTCGTGTAATCGTTTTTTTTATATAATATAATATCTTTTTATTATTACGTGGGGTAGTGTAAGAGCCTCTTTGGTACGCTTGTGTCGTTTCGATAAAAATCCCTTTCGAGAGGGGAAAAAAAATAGCGATCGAAAAGGGATTGAGATGGGATGTTAAAATAGTATTGGTGTAATTACTTGGGGATCGGGTAAAAACTGAGTTTCTTTCTTTTTCCCCAAAAAAGATTTTTATTTGTATGTTTTGGTAAAAGAAAATGTTCAGTCCCGTAATGCCTGGCTTTAAGATGAAATCATTTTTTTTTCACCTGGTATTAAATTAGTAATAATAAAACAAATATAAGAATAATTGTTAATTTAACTTTTCCTCATAGGTTTCAGTATAATTGTACAGATTTGTTAATAAATTGTACTGCTGTCTCCTCAGCGAAAAAAACATGTTATCTAAATGGGCTTTCTGGTAATTTGAATACTGGCTTTTTACTGTACAGAAATTGTAAACATTTTTTGTGCCACAAAAATTTCTATTTTAACGGGTATTTGTGGGCCAATAGACTCTAATATCAGATTATGATCATATCTGTATTTTACTTACAAAATTTTTAACAACAATTGTTTCTAGGGCGATTTTGAAATGGATTTCTTTTTCAAAAAATAATATTTACCATGAGTACGGTCCCTTTACAATCGGCAATTGAGCACAAACCAAAGATGGGCTAAAAATCGTTTGAGATCGCTGTGATTTAAAAGAACTTCCACGGACGAACGAGAAAGTAAATACCCCTATCGCCCCTTCCTCCCCTCTAAACTATCGTCTGAGATTTAAAATTCAGTCTTTCCTTTCAGCGCAGCCGATAACAAAACCCAGCAAACAGAAAACTCCTCTTTATTTTCCTACCGGCATCGTCTGCAAATAATAAATAAAAAAAGACTTAAAACAAGCACTATTACTTTCACTTTTGCCCTAAGCTACGCCCGCAACCAGCTTATACTTCAGTCCCACTATTAGATACCCGTGCAGCCAAAAATGTCCGACGAATAATACCTGTGTAGAGGGTAGTGCATGTTAAATATACTCCAAAGACTTGACGCCGCGGACGATGTCGCTTTTAAAGTATGTGGGGTTCCTACTCTGGTGTTGGCTCGTCACTTGACTGTGGTTCTAAATTGCGACCGTCGCCAATAGCCATCGTGTAGCTCTAGTGCAACGAAAATTCAAAACTAACCTAACCATTTCCAGATAAAAATGTTAACTTATACTAAAAACGAATCTTAAAAAGTTTAACTTAATTTGTCTTACATAAATTATTGCTATGCTCATAAAGACTAGGCTTTATATGTTTTATATTTTATTTAGATAAACTGAAGCATAAAGCTCGTTTTTACGTAGCAAATTTTCTTGTCAATCGTTGTTAATATGCTTATAAAGATGAATTTATAATATTAACACGTGCTGCCATTATCCACTTTTTTTCATCCGTATTAAAAAATAGTTATTTATGCAACTAGTGTGAAGAGTAAGGCTTTTTAAACGAGTTGAATAAATTATTTCACGAGCGAGTGAAATAAATCCACGAGTTTAAAAAAGGCTATTTTCAACGTGTTGTCATACACTATTTTTTATAATAACGTGCAAAAAAAAGTATTTATTAAATTGGCATTTATTGATTGGCTTATTAATTATTTTATTATCACGTTCAAATGATTTGAAGGTGATTATTTATATTAATGATTATGTTTAAAATCACGTGCAAAAAGTATTTGTTAGATTGACATTGGAAATAAGATGCCAAATAAAGAATTTTACACCAATCACAAAGCCGCTGAATAAAATATCACGCTCAAATAAAGAATTTTACACAAATCAGATGCTCTTATTTACTTTGTCGCACTAGTTCGTAAAAGTAACTTTGAAACACGAATTCGTTAAACGCATCTCTTTTGCCACGATTATTGATTTGAAAAAGTTAGTTTTTTTGCACGATATTATAAAAATAATTAAGTTATTGTTTGTATCTTTTTACAGGGAAAAACTACTATGCAGAATAATTTTGTCACGTGAATAGTGGGATTGCCTTTAAATTTTAATTTCCTTTTTCTTAAATGACATCGTTGTTGATATTAAGACAGCAGTTTATTACGAGGGGCTTAAAGAAAGAGGCGATGGCGGTTTTATTTCCCGGATTTAGTTTTCCCGTTTTTCCCGGGTGTTTTTTTTTTGTTTTCCCTTTTCCTCTTGTTTGTGTTGGGGATATGGATAGTCTCTTTTATGTGTAATCGAAGACTTGGGGAGAGTTATAAGGTTTTTTTTTAATGAAATGTTATTTTAGGAGATTTTATTTTGGGGAGAAAACTTGTGTATCTTGCTTCTGGAGCTTTGATTGAAACTTTATAAATTTTTTTATCGATTGTATATAATCTTTGGTTGTTATTTTCAGAGGGTATATGTTCAGCCTCAGAAAAATGATGCTCAAATTTCACGAATATTTCGTCATTTTTGAAGAAATGAAGATGTCGCCAATAATAGTTTCTAGTAAATCTTTCGTCTAATTGTATTTAAATTTGTCCAGTCATCGTGACTTCACAACGAAAGTGTGAAGCTGCTATTGACTTACCATTGCCATTAAGGATCGTGCGGCGCCGTAAGTGCGGTAAAAATAACCGGAGCCATTGTGTGTGAAATTGGCAAAAAAAATACCCTAAATTGCGGTAAAATCTCCTTCATTTTGGTTTTTTTTTTCTTGAATGTTGGGGATTTATTTCTTCTTTGGGGGAAAATGTTATTAATGGTCCCTTTACCCGTTTAATAGCGGTTATGGCTTGTTGTGCGAAAAAAGTTGATTTATTATAACTGTGCCAAAGTTTTAGTATTGCGTGGGTTTTGTTTTGAGCTCAGTTTTACAGATTTTTGTATATTTAAAATTTTGGTGTTTGAGGTTTTTTTTATTAGAATTTTGTGTCAGTGGGGTAAAAAATCTATTCCATAGTTTAATGTATAGCTCTTTGTTTAATTTTGTTACCTAATAATCTGAAGCTTTTTCTGTAAAGGAATATCAATGATGTTTGCTTACAAATCAAAATTCAAAAGGGTGCTTTTGGTGAAACTGTTAAACAAGTAACACTCAAAAAACAAAAATTCTCATTTTTTTAAAATTAAACTTTTAATTATCACAGATGCATTTCATTAGGCCCAAACTATAAAATTCGAATAGCATTAGTGTCGGGATTTTTTTATTTTTCTTATTTTTCTTTTTCTTATTCTAATTTTAGCATCCACGTAAGAAAGTATTTGTGCCACTGTTGGGGTCCCGATTTTCTCTTTTCTGCTAATGCAGATATTTTTTTGCTAATGACTCTTTTGATGTGATACGGATCGAACAGTCGGATTATTTGCTACCTGTTTTACCTTGCTCTCTCTGTTAACCAATAAACAATATAATATATGAAGTTAAGATAGCAGCTGTGTAACTGGAATTTTATTTATTATGCAACAACTTCTAGCTGACATAGAGGCCATTGCTAGTTGTCGTGACTTTGCAAGTACGCTAGTACACACCGATATTTAGGGACTCTAACCCTAACCACAAGTCAAACAGAGCCATTGAGCTAGAAGAAAAGTGGAGTGAGGTGTGTGATTCACTAAACAGGGCAGCAAACGAGCCGGTTCAATAACGAAACGCGGAGGAATACACGGCACTGTAGCAAAAACGAACCGGGCAGAAAAAACCTAGAAACTTGCCTATTTCGCTATTGGGTTCGTCTTCGCTGGTTCTTAGTTAGTGATCCACATGGTTATTTCTTAAAAAAGTTGGAATTTAAAGTGAAAGAAAGTTAATTTCTTTCGAACTAAAAATGTTAAAATACCTTTAGGAGCCCAAGTCAATATGATAGAGGGGTCTCATACAAGCATTACATACAAGTGTAGGGAAAATAGTCATTTTCTGCCCTGTTTCCTCAAAAGGGCGTGAGCGGGTTTTCGGCTCGCTGACACGTCACTCCAGTTTCCCTTCTAGCTCAATGAACAGAGCACCACAACGCAGTTCTGGTGCAATTTTGCCTCCAATTAATTCTCCGTTTTCCACTTTCAAAAGTTAATGAGGCGGTCGTATTCAAATGAAGCCCCGCTTTTTACTGTTTCCTCCACTTTATTGATCTCCAATCAATAATACGCTTAAACATAATCGAGAACCAAGCTTTATTTCTTTTCTTTTTACTAATGACTTTATTTGAAATCTATTGTAAAGGAATTTTGTTTCAAAGTATTCTAAAAGAAATCAATTTACAAGTGTATTTGTGAAAGACATCGTGCATGGAAGGATTCTTGTGTATGCACTCGCGTGGCATGTGCATACGGTGGTACTTGCACACGTTGGGAGAGGTATGTGAGGTGAATTGGTGGAAGGGGGAGAGAGGGGTTTACAAACAATGGTACGCAAGTACCACGATTTTCTTGAAATTTCTATCTGTACGCATCTGATACGTGCGCACAAACCACGACACCCATCAGGTTCCTATTAAGTATTTTGGACTAATTTTCAGATTACTATGGTCCAATACATAATCTTCAATTACCTTAAATGTTATAATCAAATTAATATACTGAGATCAAACACTGACTACCCATCACTTAAAATTCTCAATAGTATTTTCTGGAACTTCTTTAACAACTACGCAGTAACTAATTAGTCTAAATCTTAATACCATTACGATTTAAGGGTAAATTCGGTTTCATGACTCTTAGAGGTATTGTCAGTCCCATAGAGCTAATTGCATTAGTTTAGGAATCACAACTTCCGCAGAAGTATCGCTTTGCCATGTTATCCCTTTTTCGCCAGATATGGGAATCAACATAGCATTGAAATGAAACAATTTTGAAACGGAAATTTTTTCTAGTTATTCAATTATATATGTATTTGAAGTTTTAAAATGCCAAAAATATACAGCAGATGGCGACACTATTTAAAAACTTTATCAATTAATCATTAAATAACCGGATGTTATTTTATTTTCAATTTTGTTTTAAATTGATGTTGTGATAATTCCCATACCTGGTGAAAATGGGATAACATGGCAAAGCAATTCTTTTGTAAAAGTTGTGATTTTAAAGCTAATGCATTAGCTCTATGGGACTGGCAGTCCCTCTTAAAAGGCGTCTCTGCTTCCCGGTGAATCCTACCTTTAAATCGGATCGTGCCACAAAACCCTCTCCAAAATGACGAATTGCCGTTTAGACCTGGACGAGGATGGATGGCATGTTCCACCACTAAAGGGTCACGAACGTAAAGGTAACATAAGTAAAGATAGCTCAAAGAAATGGTGCTGCATCACCATTTCTTCTTGCCCAAGACACATTTTTAAACGGATAGACTAATATAAAATGTATCAATAACAATTTGAAAACCGAAAAGGTAAGGTATTTCGTATGATTCGATTGTAAAACCCAGGGCCGGATTTAACCCTTTCAGTCCCAATGACAATTTGGCATCTTCATGTTAGAATTTTTTTCCCGATCGTCTATAAATATCAAAAAGCACATCATTCGATTCTTCAAGCTTTTTTCTATTAGAAAATATTTTTATTAATCCCAATAGATGTCAGCCCTATTATTTTTTTCGAATTATGATCAGAAACATGATGATGCCAAATGGCATCACTGGGACTGAAAGGGTTAAAGATTTGCCGCTTGTAGGCTGTAAGAATTGCCGCCCCTGTCACAATATTCTCCCCCTTTAGGGAAAGATAGCTGGTTAGCTGCAAAATAGGGTGGTATGTGCTATTTAAAATTATCACAACGAATATGAAAGAGGGAAAATAGATTTATTTGAAATACAATATAATTAGATCACTGGTCTCATAAGGTGTAACTGAACAACCACGGCGACGACAAGTTCAGCTATCGGTTGCTATGTTTGCTACTAAATATTTACTATAAATATATACGTTTACGCATTAATGTAAATTATTTGTTTTCTTTCTTAAAAATATCAGTATTTTAATACTATTTTTTTGTCGAATGCCGCTTTAATTGGTCGTAAAATTTGCCGCCCCCAAAAATTCGCCGCTCTAGGCTACAGCCTATTTAGAAATCCGGCCCTGGTAAAACCTCACTAGCAACAGAACAGTACACTTCGGTGTTCTTAGAGAACTTAACAGGGTGTAATATCTGTTAAAACCTCGTATTGTTTTAAAGGGAGGTCAAAACTTTATCGAGTGCCCTTCTAATCAATTCTGAACTTATAAATTTGTCTATGGCAGAGATATTCCAAAAAATTTTATCGTTATTGAAATATATCGTCAAAACCCTACTCGTGTTCCCGGGTTAACTACTTTTTCTATATGGCTCGATTTCGTACTGATTTCATTTTTAATTTAGAAAAAAAAAGTACACAATAAGTATGACAGTGTATATAGTTTCTAAAAGCTTTAATATTTTTTAAAATTTAAATTGGTGTCAAATTGAAACTCAACTTATAACTATACATAAATGCTCTCATTTTGGGTATTTATAAACGTTTTAGGCAACTGCCCGGGCCATTGTCCATTTTATAAATGCCCGGCCCACAACACTAATCACCATACAATCTGAAGCAGCGTAGAAGTAAAATCCAAGTGTCGCCCTTACAGGTTTCTGTACATGTTGTTTTTCTACTAGCGTAATATTGTTGCAGAGAACTCAACACAAAGGGTTGTATTTTTCTGCAATTTTAAGGTAAATGTTACTGGATTGGATTGTGATATGTATATAACTTGACAAGGCCATTTTTTTTATTTTTAAACATGTTTAAGGATCGTCTATTATAATCTAAAGGATCGTATGTATTTTTAAAAGTTTTTTTTAGGTACTTTAACTCCATTGCAATTGGCGGCTTTGTGTAGAAATGTAAAATGTGTAGGATTTACTGATTTTTTTTATCACTTGTATTTTCTATTTTTAGATGAACTTATAATCTTAATTAAGCATTCGGATAATTGGATTTTTTTCTCGAAGCAGTATTTTAATTAATTACTATATTTATGTCGAAAATGGAAGAGAATAAAACTATTTTAAAAGAAAAAGAGCTTTTCAAATACAACGAAGAGGCATCAATTTACACGGTACATTCACAAATGAATGAACGTTACCTTCGCATAACCAAGAGTTCGGTTAATTGGATCTTTGTCAACTGTTCACTTAATGACTCATGCAAACCGCAAAACACCGTCCACGTGTTTTTTTTTCCCTCCGTTGTTTTTCGTTCCTCGCATTACGGACCCATTAAAATTCTGCTGGCGCGGCTTTGGGGCCTTTCCCTAATGAGTTTCAAGCCTCATTTCTGCGCCAAGGGTTTAGGATTTCACGGGTCTCTCGTATGGACGCCACATGGGAAAGCAACCCCCTGCAGTGAGGTTTAGAGGGGGACCATAATTGGCGAGAATCGCCTTTTGGAGTGGTTTTGAAGTAGGTGAAGTAATTTTGTAGTAGTAGCTATGACCTAGTTTTGATTATAATAATTTTATTATAACACACAGCCTTAAGAGGTTTTCACCGTATTACAAGACTTAATAGGTAAAATTTACAGTCACGCCTTACCCGGGAATCGAATCCAGACCCCCCCAGCTTTGCAGTCCAGAGCTATAACCGTAGAGATTAACAGGATTTTTGAATTAGTCTTGATGGTGGTTTTTGCAGAACAATCATGGCTCTGCCGACTCAACTAATAAGGCCAGAAAAGCTTTCTGGAGGTTCACACTTTCCGTCTGGTTCGGGTTGTCAGATGTTCCGAAATAAAGGAACGAAACCTGAAAAGTTTTCTCGGCCGTGTAGGTTTTGTATATTTTTCTTCGGAAAAGCCAACATTCCGAACCGCACGGGTAGCTTGACGCCACGAAGAGCTTCCGTGGAATTAAAGTTGAGGAAGCCATGATCAATGTGACATTACAATTCGTCTCATTTGACCGCGAATCCAAATTACGAGGCCTATCGCCAATAGCCCCGTGTAGATCAAGTAAGACTTTAATTCAAGGAAACTAAAAAAAACCCTTCATGCATTCATAGATATAAGATATAAAAAATACTTTAAATATTTTAGTTAATTAAAGTATAATAGTCCTTTCTTTGTACTTAAAAAAAATCGCAATTTTTTGGGGTCAAATTTGCTAATTTTGAATTAAAAAAAACTTCGCACTACACGTTAAACAAGTCATATTTTTATGTAGAACAAAGATATAAATTAATTATATAAGTTACAGTACCATTAACCTATTTATCATGGGAAATAATTTCTTTAAAAAACAATGTTCGTTCAAGAAAAATAAGTGTTAATCAGATTTTTTTTTAATCTAGTAGATCTTTAAGTAGCCGTAATTAAATTTCCAATCTTTTGAGATTCATTAAAATCCGAATATCTTTGATCATCGAAACCTGTGAAAACAACACCACTTGCCACTTCAGCATAAACCCCCCCCCCCCCCCCCCCCGAAACTTTCGGATATTTAGGGCAACCCCTGAGCTCGCTACGTGACATTTCTAGGTGGGCGTGTATCTGACAGATGGACGGAAAAGACGAGGAAAAGAAACGATGTTATTTCTTGAGATTTTTTTTTTCTTGTTTCATCCTTTAGAAATGGTTCGGATTGAGATTCAAAGCGATTTTAAATGACTCTTTGTAAGAGACGGATTGTTTCTGTTAAGCCCCCCAGATGTTTGTAATATTACTACATTAGGGAACTAGTTGGTTATTTTTTGTCCGTTTTTTTTCATTTTCTTGTAATGATTTTTTTTAAAAAAAAAATCTTTTTTGTTTTGTTTTCCTTCATGTGACGTAATTAGTGCAGCTGTTGTAAATGCGCACTCTAACAACGACGGTTTATAGTTGAGTTATTCATCCTTCGCGAAATGCCTTCCTATGGTGAATCACTCTTTCGAGTGGTAAGAAAAAAAACAATCTGCGTCACACTCTTAACGACGTTTTACTCAGTCTGATATTTCACTCCTTCCGTGCGAATGCACTCTTTTAGGAGTGATTATTTGTTTATGTGGCTCTATGTTTGGGGATTTTGGCAATGCTCTTCCGTTTTAAAAGAGGTATAATGAATACAAATGAATCGTAGCAACAGAAGAATTAATTTAATGAGAACATTTTCCATAAGTACCGGAATTTAATTATATGAAACAGATAAAAGGTTGTAAAAAAGTATATCTTTTTTTCAATATTAGCAATACTGACAACAACAATAAATAACATAAATAAAAAAATAATACAATTTGAATGAAAATATATTTCTTTTTTCTCAGTTTGATTAGATTCTCATGTCAAAGCCAATAATATACTAATCTTGATGCCTTTCTTTAGAAAAGTAAATATTAAGGGGGAATGAGCGCGCTGGACCGGGGGTCTCCAAAGCAAAGTGCATCAGTGTTAATCCTATGGAGAAAAAAAAATATTTTCTCTGCCACATTTCTCCGGCTGTATTGAATATTTTTGCAAGCGGATTTTTTGTGTGATAAATGTAGCTGACTTACAGGTCCCGACCTTCCCACTTTTTGAAATTGGTTCGAATATATATTTTTAATTTTCAATAAATAATTTTACACAAAATATTCGAAACAATTTCAAAAAGTGGGAAGATAGAGACCTCATCTGTAAGTTTTCTACATTTATTATTTAAAAAAAAAACCGTTTGTAAAAATATCCAATACAGCCGGAGAAATGCGGCAGAGAAAATAGTTTTTTTTCCCCATTGGATTAACACTGAGGCACTTCAGTTTGGAGACGCGCGATTCAGCGCGCCCATTCCCCCTTAGGCGAAATAATTATATAAAACGTAAAAAGTATTTAGTTGGTAAGATTGTAAAAAGACCCCATTCCTTTAAGGCGATAAAGCAACCTTAATATCTCAGCCCTATTTCATCTTTTAAAACCATCAACAAATAACTTAAAATCCAAACCTTTTTTTTAAAAACAAACCAACACGTGTAAAAAAGTCGTTCTCTCCACACAGCATCATTAACGCCAAAGAACCACGTTTAAAAATAACGTCTCTACAGCATCCGCCGCATCATTACAGTTGCGGCCAGGCATCTCTCAAAACACTGCTTACGGCTGCGATTCGACGACAAGGCATGTTGTTTTTTTGTGTTTAAATATAATTTTTTAAACACTGGTGGGTACACTGTTAAAAAAATAGTTTTATACATAGATATCATTGTTAAAGTACTAGATTGGCTGATCACGTGACCTCCAATGCTAACGACGGGACGCGCATGGAGGCCAAAATAAGAGGGCAAAATGGCCAGTGTTGCTGCCACTTTAAGGAGAAAAATACTATGAAAAAATACCATTTATTTCTAAAATGACAAAAAAATATCGTAAAAATACTAGATGCATTTTGGAATCTTTTTAGTGACTTAAAATCCTTTTCTATTATTTTTTTTTGTAATTTTAGAATTAAATGGTATTTTTTCGTAGTATTTTTATTATTAATTTATTTATTACCTTAAAGTGGCGGCAACACTGACCATTTTGCCCTCTTAAAAGACCTCCATGCGCGTCCCGTCGTTAGCATTGGAGGTCACGTGATCAGCCAATCTAATACTTTAACTATGATATCTATGGTTTTATAGGAATTTCCCGTAATTTGACGCCGACACTGTTTTGGAACTTTAGCGGTTAATTGTTAAATGACCAGGTGTTTTTTTTTATTTAAAATTTGTTTTATTTCGCTTTTGTGAGGATTTTCGTAGCTGTTGAGAATGTGCTTACATGGCAAAGCAATGTTGTCTCAGAAGTTGCGAGTTTTCTAAGCAAACTACGCTGTATTGAATGGTTCGACAAACGATTTTTATACGAACGAAACAACCAATAAAATCATCGGACGTGGAAGAATGAAAACAAGAGACTTACGTCATCTGAAACATTCCCACGCATTGCATCTTTTAATAATATAAATTTCTCCACCTTACAGTATCGATTTTCATGATTTCAAAACATTTTTCATCCCAGTGTTAAATTAAGCATATCCAGACATTTTTTTCCCAAAAGAAAAACACTTCAATACCTTTCAAAAAAGAAACATTTTTTCCTCGACATAGGAACCTAAACTCCCGTAAATAAACGAAACAGAATCCTTTTTCTAGAACCAAGGGAGCTCAAATACGTCACTTCCGCTTGGAGAGGCGGATTTGTGTCGTGAGGGGGGAATTGGGAGGAAAAATTGGGCGAATATTGGACGAAAAAAAAGGACGAATATTGGACAGGTTTGAGTGAAAAATAGTCGATAGCCACATGTTTGGTTTGACAAAACTCAGCAACCGTAAAAGATGAAAAAGGTCTGGCTTTTAATTTTTTTTTTATGGATGATTTTTTTTCCTGTAACATTCGAGATTTTTTTACACTGTAAAAAAAATCTCTTAATGTTACAGAAAAAAAAAATTACATAAAATACTATTATTTTCTTTTGATGTTTTTTTTTCTGTAAAAATATTGTTTAAAGTAAAAGCGTTTTTTCTTCTTCTGTTTTTAATTACGTAAAGTACTAGATCGAAACCGCTCAACCATTTGAACTATTTGTTAAAAATTGTGTGCCGAAATAGCTCATTTGGGAGAGCGATGGACTGGACATCTGAAGATCCGTGGCTCGATCCCGGTTTCCGGCAGTCCGTTATTTCTTGGTACTATTTATATTTGTATCCCCCACTCCTTCTGCCTGGCACGTGGTAGACCGGGGTTCGATTCCTCGCCAGAGTGGCAGACTTTTATTTTTCTCCACTATTTGTCTATTTAAAAAACAGTTTTTGCGTGTAAATTACAACTTCCCCAGTAAATAATATAGATTTTCTCTTTAAGGGTGAATGGGCGCTGTGTCGGGGGTCTCCAAAGTAAAGTGCATCAGTGTTAATCCTATGGAGGAAAAAAATATTTTCTCTGCCACATTTCTCCGGCTGTATTGAATATTTTTACAAGCGGATTTTTTTATGTGATGAATGTAGCTGACTTACAGGTCCCGACCTTCCCACTTTTTGAAATTGGTTTGAATATTTTTTTTTAAATTTTCAATAAATAATTGTACACAAAATATTCGAAGCAATTTCAAAAAGTGGGAAGATAGAGACTTGTAAGTTATCTACATTTATCATTTTAAAAAACCCGCTTGTAAAAATATTCAATACAGCCGGAAAAATGTGGCAGAGAAAATATTTTTTCTCCGTAAAATTAACACTGATGCACTTTGCTTTGGAGACCCCAAGTCCAGCGCGCCAATTCCCCCTTAAATTATTCGGCATTTTTCTGGAGCAACAGCTGACAGCTTTTCCTGATACGAATAAAATTCATTCGTTTCATTTATACACGACCCCCAACATACAATGCCATCAAATTCAATTCCGCAGAGGCTAAGTAGCACTCGTATCTGAGTTTTGAAAAACAAAGGCTTTTCTTAGTACAAAATCACATTAAATTTCTTGCTCTCAGTGATTCTGATCCGATTATACTCCTTGTTAGAACATTTCGACGCTTTTCCTAATGAATTCTAAATTAAATCTATCTTCGAAAAAACAAATATTTTTTCTCCTAATCGATATTTATTAAGTTCAGCCATTTTGGATTGCTAATGGAAAGGTTTTTAGTTGTCTGTCGGAAGTTTAAGTGATTATGGATATCAGAATTATTAAGAAAGGTTTTTTTGTTGCTCTGTTTTTCGGGGGAACAGGAAAGCAACACAAATGAATTGACGACTGTAATGCCATAAAGGAAAATGTGTCAGTTAAGGATTAAAAAAAATGCTTTTAGTTATTTAGTATTTTTTTTTAAATAAGATGTTTTATAACTTATCTTCTTTTTTAGGATTCGACTGATGATTAATTATATTTTGTTAAATTAGGTTAGCTTGAATTATCATCGCACTAGAGCTACACAATGGCTATTGGCAACGGGCGTCGTAATTTAAAATCAGTCAAGTGAAGTGCTAAATTAGGCGTTTGCATGTTGATGATGTTTGCAATTCTTGTAACAGGCTTAAGAACTATTTAATAATTAGGCCTGCCAACTCAATGGGTTTATAAAATACAAGATTTTTAAGCGAAAGTCGTACTTATTGTTTTACCTGGGGGTTTTCTAGTGGCAATTTTAAATGAATTTTAAGTACGGAAAAATTTGCTGCTGTGCATTGCTTTGCAGCAGCGTTTAACATTATCACTACCTGATCAAAAACCGCATGTAAAATCGTAATTACGTTTTTCGCTTCCATCGTATGTAAATGACACATTGCCATTACAGTACGTTGTCACTACAATAGCGTTCAAAATTATCGCTACTTAGTTGAAAACCGCAGATAAAAAAAACGCAAGTACGGTTTTCGCATGTGAAAGCTCCATTGACTTAACATTACCACAACAGTAGCGTTGAACATTATCACTACTTAATTAAAAACCGCAGGTAAAAAAAACGTCAGTACGTTTTCCGTCGCATGTGAAAGCTCCATTGGCTTTACATTACCACTGCAAACACCCGACACCGTAACTACGGCCAGTATCCAATATTACCGCAGCGCCAAAACGGCCATACACTTTTATCAAACCACGAGATCCAGACATTCAAATGAACCTGCATAATGTCGCTTATATACCCACGCAGTTGACGTGTTCCTTCCTCCCTCAGGGGCATTCCGTAATACCCGCATGGTGTGTGTTTCAACAGTCGCTTCATGTTTATCGTCTGCGCTTTGAAGTGTTTCGAACGGGGTGTGGATAATTAAGCGCTTTAGGTAATTAAACTGTCATTGTCGGTTTCAGTCTGCTTCGGTGAAGGGGGGGGGGGGGGGGGTATGTAGCGGGTAGTTTTAATGTAGTGTAGTAGCTTTGGAGTAGCTAGTGTATCTTTGGCTGAGAGTTTGTATGTTGTCCGTATGTTATGCATTTGCGGTATAGTGTTCGAATTTTCCTTTATTATTTAATTATTTAATAATAATATTTTATTATGATACACAGCCTAACACGTTTTCACCCAATTAACAAGACTTGAGATATGTTCAGTTTACAACCAAGCCTTCCCCTGGAATCGAACCCAGGCCTTCAGCTCTGCAGTCCAGAACTATATCCGCTACACTACGGGGGCGATTTATTTGCTAAATTCTTTATCAAATCATAAATAGAACATATGGAGATAGAAGAAAGATAATGTAACATGTTAAAGCTATTGGGGAAAATACTCGGTAATATATTCTCTTTATTGTTTTCGCTCCAGAGGTACACATAGGTGGACCTTTTAGATTTCACTTTTACAACTTTTTTTTAGAATTTTTCGTAATGCTGACTCTTCCATTATAAACTAGAATGTTCGAGCTTTTTAAAAATACCTGTACCGAAGCATATGATATATTAATTGTTTAAAAAAAATGACGTAAAAGAAGGTAAAGCAGATTTTGGAGATCTCTTGCAGAAAACTGTTTCTTATGTTCATCTAGATTGCTCCGTGTAAGTCTGGCTGCCAGTTTATATTTTTGTTGTGTGAAATATTAAATTATTATACTTTAAATATCCGGTCCTCAGATGAAACTGTAAACTTTGTTTTTACTGAGATTTTGTTTAATGGAATTCAAAACTATCCTTATAGCAGAGAAAAGAAAAGTGTGAATGCACAGGCTATAGGTAAGTAAAAATAAGGTACACTCTTAAAACAAACGAGCGGTTTTAACTCAGTCTGAGTTAATTTCCACTCCTTTCCGTGCCGAAAATGCACTTCCCCTATAGGAGTGGGTTTCACACTTTTTGCGGAGTGGGAAAAAGAAATAAAAGAAAACAATCTACGTCCTACACTCTTAAAACGAGCGGTTTTAACTCAGTCTGAGTTAACTTAAACTCCTTTCCGGTGCCGAAAATGCACTTCCCCTATAGGAGTGGATTTCACTCTTTTGTTTTAAGAGTGTAAGTATACCAAAAAAAAAGTTTTTTTTTTTTAAGACTTCGCATGGTTTGTATGATAAATGTGTAGGTATAAACTGTTATGTCACAATTATCTATGTATAACAGAATCACAATAGATCTTCTTACAAAATTATTTCATCTCATTTGTACACATCGGAAAACAGTAACTGATCTGCATGGTACCATTTTGCGTTGTTTACACACATTTCATTTTCGCTATAGTTTCCGCCACCCTTATTTGGTATACTTTAGGGATGGAACCGGTATTTGAAAAACCGGTTTTTCTGAAAAACTGCCATCCCTAACGTGTTCTAATTTGGTTGGCGGCGAGTATATGAACAATATATCCTGTTATCTATCTATAACATATTATCTTGTTTTAGATGTATCTAGAGTTTACATATAACTCATTTTGTGTTTTGTTTCTGCAGCCCTTTATGTCGCCGAGGTACCCCGGCGGCCCAAGGCCGGGAGTGCGCATGCCCCAACAAGTGGAATTCAATGTAAGTTCATTTTATAATGAGTAGTATTGATTTCATGTTTTATCTATCTAAAACAAAACATTGTGTAGGTGTCACTGTTTAACCCTTTCAGTCCCAAGAGCAATTTGGCATCATCATTTTATAAATTTTTTTCTGATCGTCTATAGCCATTTATGATATCAAAAAGCACATCATTCGATTCTTCAAACTTTTTTCTATTATAAAATATTTTTTATTGATCCCAATAGATGTCAGCCCTATTAATTTTTTTAAATTATGATCAGAAAAATGATGACGCCAAATGGCATCACTGGGACTGAAAGGGTTAAGGGTGTTGTTTTATATCGTATACACGATTGTCAACCCAATGGCCCTCTAGCGGTGTACGCCTGCAACTGTTGCCGAACCCGATTTTTCACATCACTTGGAGAGAGAGAGAGAGAGCATTCAGAAGAATGACTTTGCTCATTGTAACGTAACTTTTTATTTTCTAAATAAAATAACTGTTTGAGTGGTCTTTCTGGCCCTCCCCCACCTTAGCATGTTTAGTAACATATCTCAATGTTATTTGTCGTGTGCCTCCAGGGCACTGCCTGGAAGTTATGAGGGGGGTAGGTAGTAGCTTCCCTTGTCGCGCGGCCTAGAGCACCCGCGATGGTGGAAGTCTGACTTCTGCTCCGAGAGGGCGCCACCTCCTCAATTTAGGAGGGAAGAGACAGGCAACATTCACTCATGGTAACTGAGCTATGACCGACCACGGGACTTTCAAACCCACAGATTTAACGAGCACGTTCTCTGCGTGCACAAATATCCATGCACAAATATCCATGCCAAACCCAGGCCCACTCGCTTGGCAAGCGAGGGTCAGAGCCACCATGACGGCTGGATCGTAATATTTATAAAAATAAATAAATAATAAGGACGATGTGTTGATGTCAAATAAAAATTAAGAGCTTAGCAGAAGAACGTGCTAAAATCTTTATAACATCAAGTTGATTCGTTACAGAATCTGTCACTTAACATTTTTCCACACAACATTTGTGCTCAACAGGAAACACTATTTATACACCACAGAAAGAAATTCGCCAAACAGCACCTTTAGCTAGTTGTAATATTTTAATTTATTGTCTAAAAGAATTAAAGTTTCTCGAGCGATTGTTGCGATGACAATGGTGATTTAATTCTAATAAAAATGGGTTCCTATGCTTTTAAAATGAGCATTAAATTTTGCAGTTTTTTAAATAATTGAAGTACTTCGAATTCGAATTCTTTTCTAAAATTTTAAATATATTCTAATTTTGATGCGCTGAAGTTTTTGACGTATCACACTTGTCCGTAGCATTTGTAGTTTGGGCTATAAAAGTGGGTGACAGACGGACTGAACGATTGTAATACCTTCCACTTTTTACGTTATAAACGTAGTGTGGAAGCTAAAACGTATTCTATTTTCAAAAATGCCACTTAGCACGTTCTTCCACTAAGCTCTTCAATTGCCATGGAGTAATCTTATTCGGTTCAGCAATATAAATCCTCGTCAAATCTAAATGCGGCTCTGATTCCAATCCCTCTTCTATTACAGTGGCGGTGCTGTGTTTCGTAAACAAAGCACAAATGTCTACAGTTAGTTACAAAGTCTAGGTAAAACATTCAAAATTATAACTGTCAACTAAAAAAAGTCATCTTATTCGGTTCAGCAATATAAATCCTCGTCAAATCTAAATGCGGCCCTGATTCCAATCCCTCTTCTATTACAGTGGCGGTGCTGTGTTTCGTTAACAAAGCACAAATCTCTACAGTTAGTAACATCCGATGATAAAAGTCTATTCTCTTTGTTCGTGATTACTCGCTTCGCAACAATGCTGCACGAACATTGTTGTATTGTTCCACTGCGGGGGGAAAAAAACTAAGCCCAATTCTACATTTTGTTTGTTGTCAATGCTACTTACATCTTAAAAGATGCCGAAGAGCAAATTTCGTGTAGTGATGTCCCGTTACGTTGTTTTTAATTAACTCTTGTTCGTTTTGAAAGGGTCTGTTGAAGAAATTCTTGTTTTAAGTTGTGTTTCTTCGTGGGCAATTGTTTTAAAGTGTGTTTTAGGAAACTTGAAATATTTTGTATTTAATTTTAGTCTAGCTTATAATCCCAGAGCTTTTTAAAATTGTAACTTTAAAGCGTCTTTTACTGATAAAATTTATCTATAACCCCAAAATTCGCGATGTAAACTAATGCAACTACTCGAAAAAATAATAAGAAAAATCTTGGTGATCCTAAAACAGGATTGTATTGTATTTGAGATCCTGGAAGCATAGTTTGAACCTTTTCTATTCAAAAAGCCATAATAATAGTATTCAATTCATATTACAATTTCGCTAGGAATTAATCATAAAAAAACAATGGTGATATGTTTAAATAAAAAATATCATTTTATAGATAACTATTTGCCACGCATTTTTTTTATTCTTAAGTTTCGATAATTTTTTTAAATTGAGAACAAAGGGCTATTTTCGTTAAGTACCTCGTTAAATCGATCTTAAATATATTTTCTTTAATATCCAAACCAGCAAGTCAAGATTATATTTTGTTATTTGATTTAATTATGCATCAACATTCTTTTTATCTTTCTAATCGTAGATAACAAAGGGATTTTCAAGTTTAAAAATCTCATGTTTTAATTGGAATAAGAAGGAGTTCCTCACTAGAAAATGCGATCTTTAAAACAGTGGGCGTAGTTCTGAAAATAAAAACGCGTAATTGAAAAAACTCCTTTGTGTGCGTGTCAAATAACGTTTGAATGAATTACATAAGTTAATTTTTTTATTGTATGAGTCAGTGGTGTTGTTTCAAACAAGCCTTTGGTATTTAGATTAATTTTTTTTTATCCAACTGAGCTGCTTTATTGGAGGCTAAGCCTTTGCAGACTCGGCATATTCCCCAGAACTGAGAGCCATTTTTTTGTGACACCATCTAGGCGACTCTCGCTACCAATTTTGACGCTCAGATTACAATGAATCTGAGCTCTCTGGATGTTAAATTATGCCAAGATTTAATTTTGCCGAGAGAACCCCAAACCAAATGGGCCCTCCAGGGATCTTTTGCATGCCACATAATCCTATGACATGCGTGCCCACGATTTTCCCATCCAGAAAATCTGACGAATCAGCCGGAGCTCAGATTCAAAATATAGCAGTATAAATCATTGTTTTCACCCTTTCCCTTTCGCTGCTTTGAAAATGACGGGGCCCACAACTTCTTACTCCCGTGATTTTTCTGGAATGGCAGGATGTGAATTCGGCATATGTATCTCATGCTTTAAAATTTATCTCGCAAGAAAAAAATTACTAATCCTTATTTATATTATGCGTAAGTTTCATAATTTTTTTTTTAAAGTTTAAAACAATTTTTAAAAATTTCCTTTGCTTGCTAGAAAACCAACATTAGGTTGTTATAGTAACTCTGAACGTTATATTTTCCTAGAAATTTAATATTTTTAATTTCCAAGCTAAAAACAAATTAAAAATCGATATACATATATTGTTCATACACATATTTTTATATAATTTTCAGGCATAAAAAGATATGCACTTTTATGATCATTTTCTTGAAAATT
Organism: Oedothorax gibbosus; assembly: GCA_019343175.1. Taxonomy (NCBI): domain Eukaryota; kingdom Metazoa; phylum Arthropoda; class Arachnida; order Araneae; family Linyphiidae; genus Oedothorax; species Oedothorax gibbosus. The sequence continues at coordinate 212,212 of JAFNEN010000263.1, forward strand.
ATGAAATCGATAACGGGTTAAAAACCAGTTTTATTTGTATGCTAAGTTTAACTCTACTTTATTCTATTATCCACGAATTTATGCAGAGCATTATATTATAAATGAACCATATAAAATGGAGCTGTTGTCACTGACATAGTTTCGCAAGCCTCTAAAAATAAAATTAGTCCATTAACTAAATCCTTATTTAATTTAGCAAGGCCTATTTCAAATATCTTCTTCAAATAAAAAAAATACCCTTTTAACATTATCCTGTATTGCATTTCCGTCTTCAAATATCATCTTTTAATAATTACATTTGAGTAATCAAATATCGTAAATCCATTAATAAATAATCCGCCGCTAAAATATATTTTCTAAGCCAATAAATTATAAAAAAATTATTCTTGTCAACGATTAAGATGGCGATCTTATTAGTTTTAGGTTTCTTCTGGGAATAATGCTACTTCATTAAAGGTTTTGGTGTTTTTTTTCGTCGTGGTATGTAATCTACTATAACAATTTAATGAGCTTGATGAACGATAAGTATTGTGGATAAAAAAATAACTAAACTCCTTATCTTTAAGAAAATATTTTTTTAAATTGTTTATTGAAATAAAGAGCTTTTTTAGTTCTTAATCTTTTATTATTATTTTTTTTTTAATTTTTCGCCAAGTTATTTTCCCATAAGATGCATCCATTGATTCAAACAGCAAACTAGACATTCTTTAATAAATTAGAACAATTTATTTTTAAATAATATATATTAAAAGAGATTTATTTTTGATATATATATTTCAAAAGAGATTGTGTATGTTGATATGAAATGTTTTACTTCTATTTAAAAGCGAGGAATATTATCTATTTATTCTTTGAATATAAGTTAATTTAGTAAACGATAACAAAATTATCATTGAATTTTCGAAAGAAAAAAGTGAAACTAGCAAAATGTAGCGTGTAAATGTTTAATATAGAATTAATACTTTGTTTGGCGCCTCTTTTCCTGTTAATCACAAATGTTGTGTGGAAGCGGGCTGAGTGACAGACGCCTACTACTTTCTAGTGAGAAACTTCTTCTTAATATTAATGCAAATATTTACCTATTTTTGCCTCATGAAAATATGTGGAGTTTTTTTTTTACAATACCGTAAAACTCCAAGTATCTGAAATCTAACTTTATAATTATTCTCCATCCATTCATCCACCTGTACGCTAAACATATAAAATTTTAGCCTTTTAATAAATAAAACATTTAAAAAAGTTTTTCCCCATGTCCAACAACTTAATTAAAATACAGTAAACTCCCGATTATCGGCGGAATTGGGTGGCGCGACATCCACGGATAAGCGAATTCGCGGATAATCCGCAAAAGTAAAGAAAAATCCAGAAAATTGTCTTTAATTGGAACTTTTGTTTAAATAAAGTCATATTAATATAAAAGAAGAAATTTCAGTGTCCTCAACAAGCATAAAAGTTAAGAAATAAGAGGAATATCATGAAAATTTTTACAAAAAAAGAAGAAAATCTTTGGAAAGAAAGGAGGAGCGAGATCTTGGTTGGGCCGCGGATAATCCGCCGGCGGATAATCAGGAGTTGACTGTATTTTTTTTTTAAACTATCCGATTATCCGAATTTTTATTTTCTGAATGAGAAGTGGTCCTAATTGATTCGGATAATTAGAATTCTATTGTATTATTATTTTTAAAATTCTGTTTACTATAAAAGTGGTGAATTTAACTTTGGAAACCTTTTTCCTAATAACCGACTCCCATCGAGTTTTGTAATAACTATCCTAACTCTCTCTAAGTCCCTCATATTAAAAATTTATTCTAAAACCTCCTCCTAAATAGCACCGATAACATCTCTTATCCATTAAAAATTGAAACACATTACCAACACTTCAAAAATTATTAAAAATTTCATATCCTGAAGCGGTAATTTCCAATCTCCGGCGCTCTATTTAAAGGACGTTCGAAATTCTGCAGACACGATTTTAGCTGTCAGACGATAAAGATGTCGGACTGTTCTATAGCAATTACGCGCTCTCGTCTGCGTTATTTGATACGCGTTCCGTTTTAATTAAATGGATGGGTGGGAGTAAATTATGCCCCCCCCCTCCTCCTTCGTTTAAAGTAGGATGCAGGGGTTTAGTTGCAAGGGTTGATCTAAATATCGTTTGGTGGTTTTGAATGTCGTTTGATTGTAAAGTTAGTATTAAAAAGTAACTCTGTTACAGTTACTTTATTAAGAAAGTTACAATTATTTTAATAAGAAGAGTAACTAATACTAATTGCAATTTAGCCATCTTATCGTTTTTCAAAGAGAACCAAGATTTAAGAAACATAACGCGACAGAAGCGAACACCGTATTTACGGTTTCACCTGTGGTTTTCAGCAAATAGTGTTAATGAATTCGAATTCGGAAAAAATGAATGCAACGAAAATGAATTCAATGTTGAAAGAATTCGAAGTGCAGAAAAAAATTGCAGCGTTTAACGTTGTCACTACTTGATGAAAACTGTAGGTGCAACCGTAAGTACGATTTTTATTTCCGTCCCGTGTGAAAGATCCATTTGAATTAACGTTACCACATTCTACAAAAAGGTAGAATTTCACTCTAACGATCGCAAAGATCTTTTAAAAATAAAGCTTCTCTTTTTGTGTATAGCAAACAAAGCCCCAAATCGTAATTACTCATAGAGTTTAATTACTTCATCATGTTACGTAACATCCATAAAAAATAACTAATTAGGCTTCTACCCTAATATTTATATGTTGCTATAACTAAGAACCACGATATCACGAGCCAACAGACTTGCCTACACAGCATTATAATTAGATCACCAGAGATATTCTTTAGCAAAAAATAGATGTAATCTGTCATGTTATTCATCCTTTATATATATAAAAAAAATAATTGCAATCAAGACATAACATTTATTAGTTGCAAATTCCGAATCACCAACAGAAAAAACAACCTTTTACATTCCATTATTATGATTCCATTCCGCGTATGAAAAAAAAAACTGCCCACGTTGCCATTCTGAGCTTGGTAATTAAGGTCTTTAAAAAAAAAAAATCTTGAAAAGATCGGCGGGAGTCGAAAATTGAGATTTTCCGTGAGTGTCAGCTGTTATGCTTGATGCATCTGGCAACTGGGGAAAAGGAAGAGGAGCGGAGGATGATTTTTGTCGTTTTAATTTGGAGAAGTGACGGAAATAACTGCTGCTGCTTTTGTACTTGTGTGCATTGCGCTGGAATCCAGTTTTTAAAAATTCATAAACGCCAATAGTCTGTGAAATTTAAGAATAAGATTTTTTTGTTCAATTTAAGTGAAACTAGGGGTGTATAACACTACACGAATTTCAATTACCAATCAATAAATGAATGCATTTAAAGGTATTTATGTACCCAATAACGTAGTTTCAATAACTTTAAGTAATTTTGAAACACAAAATGCATTTAACAAATGCTAAGGGTCACTTCAATTTAGTGGAATTTGGGGTTTTGGGGGTTAAAAATACACATTCTTGGTGTGCTATGAATAAGATAGCAAGCTCTGTCAATTTTTTTTTGTGATTAATAGACCTTTTTTTTTTTTTAATTTTGGTTCAATCCAAAGTGTCCGATAAATTATATCTAAAATCTAATTGACCCCCTTGGTACGTCATTTTAGCTTCCACACTACGTTTATAACATAAAAAGTGGAAGGTATTATAATCGTTCAGTCCGTCTGTCTCACCCACTTTCATAGCCCAAACTACAAATGCTACGGACAAGTGTGATACGTCCAAAAATTTAGCGCATCGAAATTAGAAATACATTGAAAATTTCAGAAAAGAATTCGAATTCGAAGTACTTCAATTATTTATAAAACTGTAAAATTTAATGTTCATTTAAAAAGCATAAGAAGCCATTTTTATTAGAATTAAATCACCATTGCCATCGCAACAATCGCTCAAGAAACTTTAATTCTTTTAGACAATAAATTAAAATAAATTTATTTTTGCGACATCGATCAGTTTGAAATGACGTCAAATATATTTCACTACGAGATTCTTTGTACGTTGATATGAAATGTTTTAATTCTATTTAAAAGCGAGGAATATTACATATTTATTCTTTGAAATATAAATTAATTTTTGCAAACGATAGGTAATAATAATTGAATTTTCGAAATAATATATCCAAAGTGTCCGATAAATTATATCCAAAATGTAATTATCCCTCTTGGTACGTCATTTTTCAATACAAGTATAAATCGGCTGTATCGGTATTTTTTGTAAAGCTTGAAAAGTCTATAGTTTATAATAAAAAAATTTCGTATTAAGAAAAAAAAATGTTAACAAAAGTTGTGAAGTGAATTCTACAAAAACGTCCACGCATGTGTACCTTTGGGTCGAAGATGATAAAAAACAGCATTGACTTGTTCTTCGAAAATAACGCCAAATCCCTCGCCAAAAACTATTCTTGGCCCTCCCCTCCATTATTTGTGCTTTTTCTTTTGACACGTCCGTTTGGGGGCAAAGAAATGCTCTCTTTAATGAGGTGGCAGGTATCGTTGATAATAAGGAAGCGGTTGCCATCATTTTTCTTTAAATAATATTTTCAAGAGGTTAGTGGAAGAACGTGCTAAGTGACATTTTTGAAGAAATTGGGATTTTTGGATCAATAAACGTATTATTCTATCCTTTAAGGGGACGCATTACCCAAAATTTAGGGCTGCCCAGAAAATAATTAAACATGCTCGAATGTTGTGAGCTAAGGATATTGCAAAAAGGATTCTATTATAAGGTGGAGGTTATGAAATGATATAGTGGTTGTAATGGTTTGAATTTATGTTGATTTTAAATTAATTTTCAGCTGTGAATGTTAAACCTAGGCTTTTAGGTAAATTAATGTAGAGCTCATTTTTTCTGTGTTGAAACATGTGCGTTTAACAAAAGTTGTATGGATAAGGTCTAGTGTAAATAGATTTTTTAAAAAAATGCTGAAGTGAAAATTTACAAAAAATCTTATTTTTAGCCATTTTTATACATAAGCTACATAACTTTTTTATTTACTGATAGCTCAATATCCATACCAACTTTATAATAGATGTTGTGGGAACATTTGAAAAATCATTACAAAATTCTTTAAAATGTAGAAGAGTAGCATTTGAAAAACGTTAAATTTTTAATTTTAAAAAAACTTACGTTTTAAATTATTATTTTTTCGTATATGTTTTGAATGTTAGTTCTTTGTAAATAGTTTAATTTGAATGCTAGCATAAGTACTGGATTTAGTTTTGGGTATCGCGTCCCCTTAAACATAAAAAAATCGCCCTTTTTCATAAACTGTAAGTGGGGGCTGGGGTGTCCAGTCGGTTATAGGCATTCGCCTAGCATGCGGAAGGTCCCAGGTTCGGGTCCGGGCATCGCCAAAATAACTGCCGACCTATAAACGGCCCGTGCAGCCCAAAATGTCCGACAAATAATACCCCGTGTGGCGGGAGTGCACGTTAAATATCCTTCAAAGTCCTAACGCTGCGTACGATGTCGCCCTTAACGGTTGCGTTGGGTGCCTACTCAGGTGTCGGCTCGTCACTTGACTGTGGTTCTAAAATATGACGCCCGTCGCCAATAGCCTTCGTGTAGCTCTAGTGCGACGATAATTCAAACTAAAAAAACTAAACTTTAAGTTAAGTATATTGTTTAACGTTTACAAGTACCGTTTTAACGGATTTAAGTGCAAGCTTAAAACTTTCAAGCTCATTTTCTCGTTTTCACCATTTTGTCACTTAGCACGTTCTTACACTAAGATCTTCATTTTGGGTTAGAATTTTCTTTTAATGGCGATGCAAAGTGTTTTCGGGGGTTGGGAGAATTTTAATGAAATATTATGCCGTTTTTATTTAAATGTTAATTTTTGGCTTTTATTTTATTTTCAAAGAACGTGTGTTTATAATGTTTAAGTAATAGCAGGGATCGGTATAAAAATGTAAATGTTTTTTGAAGAGTTAGAATTTATTTGGTCGTTTAGTCACGCTTTTGGTTATTTGTCAGTTTTAGGGTTATCGAACTTTTAGACTTTAATCCGACCGGGTGTTTTAACTTAAAGATTAACTGCTATCATAACTATTATTTATTACATGATAAAAACGTACTTTGGTATTATTTACTTCTGATCCCAATTAAATTTCAGTTATAAGACATTTTAACGAATTACTTGAATTAACTTCATAATTTTAAGCAAATGACTTTGTAAAACCATCTTATTTGTGTGCAGCAAATCAGAAATGACCAAAATTCACTTTTAGCAGCTCTTTAAACCCCCAATGAAAAATAAAATCGACGAAATTAAATAAAAAAAAATAGGGGTGTGTTCTTCTACTCAATAAATCAATACATTTAAAGTTAATTTTGTACCCTATAAAAGTTATTTCAATACCTTTGAAACCAAAAAAGTTCTATGGCAGCCACCCTTTACTCATGCACGATTTTCTCGAAAGCATTATGACGTCTGAGAGGTAGTAGGAACTCGTGTCGAAAATTTTGAAGTACGTAGCTCTTTTAGTCCAAACTGTAGAGTGGTTTCAGTCAGACAGACGGACGAACTTTCGAAAACCACTTTTTTTAGAATCAGCAGCTTCTCTAAAACGTGTATAAAACACAAAATCTCTATTTCGGATTTTTACCACCTGCAATATATACTCGATCCCTCTTTTCATATTATAAATCATATTATTTAACGCGTGCAATTTGTACACGATCCCTAATTCGCTTATTACAATTATTTTATTTACCACTCCAAATAAAAACGATAATGACGAATGGGACTTAATTCTACTCCCATACCAATCCTAGCTCTAAGTCCCTAGCTTTACTCCCCAACGTAATAACGTGTTTGAACAGTAATTTCTGTGTAAAGGGTTTTTTTCTTGTTATATCATATGCTTAGTTTAGTTTTGGCGTGGTATTTGGTGAATATTTAACACAATAGGCGAATATTTTTTTTTGTAGCCGGTTGTAAATAAATACTGAATATTCTGAACGCATAGTCTTCAAGTTTATTGTAATTTAAATTTGAAAGTTTTATGTGAGGGAATGATGTTTTTGTTGGATTAGTTGCTATAAAAACGTCTTTATTTTGCATTGCAACAGAGTTGGGATTTTTTCAAAAAATATTTTTGATATTAGTTTTATTCTTTTCATAATATGAAGTATATTTTTGAGTACTTTTCCATTTTTTCGGACGCATGCGATAACGTCGCCAAAAAATTACAACCACCGCCAAATGGAATCTTTCCAATTGTAACCTTGTACTGCGTATACTGTGGTCTTTTAACTGTGTGTACTATGTTTTGTCGCCAACATTGTCGTTAAAGATTCCGTTTGGCGATATTTGCTCCCGCGAAATGGAAAAGTTTCCTTTTTGTTTCTTTTATAAGGTTTTTATTTTAACAAATGAAACTTTTTAGTTATAAACCATTAAATTCTTCACCAAAATATAAAATTGAAGGACTACTTTTTCCCGAAATTACAATTTTTTTTAAAATAATGATTACGGTATGATTTACGTAAAATCACGTTTTTTTTTTTAAAGTGTTTAATTTTCTCAGATAACTTTTCTTTAGTTTTTAATTTACTTTTCTTTTTTAATTAACTTTTCTTTAGTTTAAAATTTTTTAATTTACATCAACTTACTACTTACTTAAAATTAAAATTCAAGTCACAACTACTTCCAAGTCAGGTGCTCTGTCCAATAGACCACCCGCCGATTCCTGACCCGAATCTCGACACAGCACTACATTATCACAATAGCAGGCATGGATGCGGGTTTCGAACCCGCAAACCCATAAATTATGCACGACGTATCGGAATATTTATGGCTCAGTGATTGGGATGACGGAGGGAATTCATTCAAATGATACGGGTAACTTTAATTCTGAAAGGTGTGTAGTTTAGATCTTAAGGGGGAATGGGCGCGCTGGACCGGGGGTCTCCAAAGTAAAGTGCATCAGTGTTAATTCTACGGAGAAAAAAATATATTCTCTGCCACATTTCTCCGGCTGTATTGAATATTTTTACAAGCGGATTTTTTTAAAATTATAAATGTAGCTGACATACAGGTCCCGACCTTCCCACTTTTTTAAATTGGTTCGAATTTTTTTTTTAAATTTTCAATAAATAATTGTACACAAAATATTCGAAGCAATTTCAAAAAGTGGGAAGATAGAGACTTGTTAGTTATCTACATTTCTCCATTAGTTATCTACATATTCAATACAGCCGGAGAAATGTGGCAGTGAAAATAGTTTTTTTTTCCAGCGCGCCCATTCCCCCTTAAGTCGACTAAGGATGGGTGTTCCAACGCCGATTTATAGATAACAATGAAATAGTGGAGCATTACTCGTTCTACCACTAATAAAATAAATTTATGTGCTGCACGAATTTTTCGCAACCTAATTCGACGTAGATAGCCAATATATTTAATTATTACTTTCCTATTTTTTTTATTTTAAAGTTTTTATCACTCTTTGATGAGTTCCTGGGATTTTCAGTTTCCCCTAGAAACATAATAAAATCATTTTACGAACATCCTTTTGAAAATTTCAATGTATTGCATCTTCATCTGGCGCACAATTATGGAATGGCATAAAGAGTGGATCCTGTGGTTGGTGGATCGAATCCAGCAGATCCAGCAGGTTGCCAGTCCGAGCGACCCGTAGTTGACAAATATGTAAAAAAAATGTAGTGGCATCATCCAATGTATACTTTCATTCAATTAACCATGTATACTTTCTGATTAGTTTCTGAAATGTACTTCAAGCCACTTTGGTGAAATATCTTGAACTTACATTTTTATTATCTTCTTAAACATTTAATTTTACGATTTAGAATTTTTCGCCACTTTAATTTAGTGCAGTTTCGATTGAAAATGCATTTAAAGTCTTCCTAGAAATAACTTCATTTCCACTTTCCTTATTACTTAATATAAATTATCATTTCCATGTGTACAATTTTGTCTTTTGTGTATCAGACAATCTTTTCAGCCAACACTTATGTTAGGTTTCACATAGCTTTAAGTCTACATGGGCTGGGTTGTCTTTCCAAAACATCTGTCAAGAAAGCGTCTTTTGTGAGATTACATCTATTTGGCAGCGATGTGTGCGTTGGCGCGGTTTGTTGTGTGAAAGGTCGCCAATTTCAATTCCGCCCCATCCATCAAGATGTAGTGGGCGGCTGTCTTTGGTGGCGGAAGGGCTTTGGTCACAATCAAAGCCCCCTACGCAGCAATCTGTGCGCCAGATGTATTTGATGGGTTATCTGGACACAATAAAAGCTTTCTTTTTAGGAAAAGTGCACCTCTTGTAGCGGAAGTTCTTTTAAAATACTCCTTGGTTAGAAAATATTTGGTTTGTAGGTAGTAGAGTTAAATTTGCGTCGCACTAGAGCTACAGGGCTATTGTCGACGGATGTCATATTTTAAAACCGCAGTCGAGTGACGAACCGACACATGAGTAGGCACCCAACGCAATTTTTAAGGGCGATATCGTATGCGGCCGCGGGACTTTGCACAATGTTTCATTGCATCTTTTTTAAAGCAGGATTTTATTAAATTTCTGACCATGTCCTATTTTGTTAGGATGTTTAAATTAAAACCTAAGCTCTTCATGGTTCTTCGCTTGAGAAATTTGAAGAACTGAATTAAATCACTTCCTGCCCTCATATTTTCCCAGGGAATACATACTTAAAGATCTTAATCTGTTGATCATAACCTGGTAAACCCTTTTGTAGCCTATGCTAAACTTTTTCTCGAGCATTTTACTGAATAAAATTAAAGAAAATAGTAAACTAAAAGTACGAAACAAAAAAAAACTGCTTATCCTCAAATGCTGTTTAAAAGTTATAATATAATGCTAATAACCTACAATTTGTGCAACTTAATATTTTGTGCACCCCTATTATGTCTAAGAAGTATCTTCACTTCCTACTTATCGAATGACCACTAATCATCTTAGCATGGGGTCGAAAAGGTTAATCTCGTTTCACAGAAAATAAATCGATCGTGTTTTTCGTGTTTATGTAATCGGCCACTTAACCCACGACCCGTGTTTTCCTTGTTTATTTTTTTATTTCTTTCTATTATCTTTTATCTCCTTGCCAGAACAGTAATGAACTGATCCTTGTAAATTTACGTGCTTTGGTTTTTGAATGTGCAGGTACGGTTAAACATTGTTTAAAATTATTAATTAAGAGGAACTGGTCAGTCCTATAGAGCTAATGCATTAATTTTAGAATCACAACTTCCGCAGAAGTATTGCTTTGCCATGTTAGCCCTTTTCCCCAGGTATGGGAATCAACATTACATCGTAATGAAACAAATTTGAAAAGAAAATGTTATCTAGTTAATTATATATTTTTGAAGTTTTAAAATGCCAAAAATATACGGCAGATGGTGACACTATTTTAAAACTTAATCAATTAATAAATAAATAACCGGATATTATTTTCTTTTCAATTTTGTTTTAAATTGATGTTATCATGATTCCTATACCTGGTGAAAATGGAATAACATGGCAAAGCAATTCTTTTGCAAAAGTTGTGATTTCAAAGCTAATGCATTAGCTCTATGTGACTGACAGTCCCTCTTACACGTGAACCATCTCTATAAGTTGCTATACGACTAATGCTAAATTTTATGATGTTTAGCCTGATACTCTTAAGTTTTCCTTGGTTATTTCGCGACTTTAATGTGTCCTTTACACGTGCCGTTCTTTTTAAATAATTTTACTGATATACAAGATTGTCGGTCATTATAAATTGGAACTTAAGATTACATTTTTCAACCACTCACAGGTAATAAATCCGCTCAAAAGATCACATCTAATCTGCAACCTCAGTTGTCACGTATCCAGTCAATCTGTTAAAAAGGATCGTATGTATGCATACAGAATTACAAATTTATTCTATAGAACGTGTTATAGAACCCGTTTAACATACCCGAAAAACAAACTCTTTTCCTCTTTTAGAATACATTTTATTTTTTCCAAGAATGATGTGAATATGAGTGATTGCGAAATAAATAATTTATCGCCTAAGTTTGGCGATAAATTTTCGTTTGTTTATTTGGTATCAACGTTATTTATTCGTTTGACTAAACTTGTCTTGTATTTAATGTAACATATGATTTACCATGACCGTTGGCTTGCGTTGTTTTCTATTAGTTAAATTGAAATGTAGTTTAATTAGACTGTTTTTGTTAGTCTTTAAAAATATTAAAAATTAATGTCGTTTATATATTTTAAACTAGCAAATAAATACCCGTTCTTCGCACGGACTAAAATAATATCAAATCGATCCAAGTATGTATCATTTGCTGTAGGATAATAAACTTTGCCTTTGTTCCCGTTCATTATAAAGAATAAAATCCCGTTACTTATATTGCTTTAAAATTCCAAAATAAAAATACATCACTATAAAATGCACATCCTCATATCACAAAAATCTTCCTCAATATGAACTTAGTGTCATCGCGATTTTCCTGATAAATTCAAAATTAATCATAAATGTATAACAATGTTATTTCACGTCAAAACCTATTTTCTGGGTTTTTTTAAAAAATAAATTAGCTCATTGGCACGTTCAATTATTTTTCAAATCATTAATTTAGTTTCTGAAGGTAATGGCAAGAAAATAAAAGCAATTTCAATTTTAATTAATTTTTGTGTTCATTTTAATTTCTTCTGTCGAATGGCAACACGAAAGGGAAAAAAGGATCGGATTTGAGCGAAAGTGGTGTATTTTTTCAGAAAATTAGAATTTTCTCTAAAAATGGAACAAATATGAAAAAACTAAGCCTCAGGTGCACACGTTGGTATTAAAGGGAATCTATCTTAAAATTTTCAAATGTCTGAGGGCAGTATTAGTAGGTCTTTTACGATCCACAGATATATACAGACACACAGACAGACTCTTTCTTTTATTATTATAGATTGAATAAAAGATAGTTACGAAATTTATGTGGAAATAAGGATTTCAGTGTTTTCATTTGCTCTTTATGTATATTAATATTAGATTTAAATTTCTAAAGAAATTTTTTTGTCTAAAAACAAATTTCTTGAATTAATAACTTCACTGGAAATTTTTTTATGTCATTTTCAGAATGCAGACGATAAAAAAAATTAACAAATTGATCAAATAAAAATAAAACTATGTTAATCAAGGGAAAAAGGCTTTCTTTTCTAAAATCAAACTTTTGAAGTGGCTTCTTTCATAAGACTTCTTTATTTCCTAAAAATAAGTTTTAAAGATAAGGCTTCTTGTCAAATTTAGTATTTGTTAAGAAAGGTTTTAATGAAATGAAATATAAAAAATATCATACACTGATTTTTATATAGTTCTTTGATATAAGCATTTTTCCTTTTTTGTTGGTTCTATCCTTTTTTTTTAGAGATTTATTGAATTACTATACCATTACTGAGGTTTCTTTTATATGCTTCTTTCATTCTTTAATAGTTTAAATTTTTTTATCTATCATACTTTCCTATATAAAAAAGGCATAATTAGCTGCAACACATTTTTAATTTTCAACTTCTTCGAGTAAAAATTATTGTATTGCTTGACATAAAAAGTATTATAAACGTTATTGATTTTAGTTAAAATTCTTTTACACAACCAAAACGAAATTAAAACAAAAGTCGTTTCCTTCGCAAATATTTTGTTAATCTACATTATTTTTTAGCCAGCCGTTCTAAACTGCACATTCTATCCACTTAATTTAAGGCCAGCGTCTTCACATAATGAATTAGCAATTTAAAAACGTTCCAGCAGAATCTTTATCAACATCAACTATCGGAATTTACATTTCGTAAATGAGTCGCTAAAAGTAAAAATGTATCCTAATTCCCAGAAATATTCCCGTATGCACCTCTTCTTTCACTAAAATATTAAAAGGAAGAAGCTAGCGGGAAAATCTCCAATGGGCTTAAACCCTTTTTACATTTAGAGATTAAAATAAATACCATTTAACTTAATTAACAGGCAATCTCTCCCATTTCAACGTAAAATATCCCATGTCAGAAAGAACAATCCCTGTAGATTGAACGAAAGCGGAGAAAAACACTGTAGCACAAGCCTCACATGAATATTATGACGTAAAAATCTTCCCAGCCAATCGTAATCTATTTCCATTTTCCCTGCTTCCATGTTGAAGTAGGAAATGCAATTAACTTTTCTTTTGTGTTACAACTTAATTCTAATGGGATTTTTTTTTTGTACCTTTAGAATATTTTCTGTAATTACTTGTTCCAGCATTAAAAGGATAATTTAAAGATGGGGGGAGGGGGTAACCAATTCATTTTGTAATTTTTCTTTATGTATATTAGTTTGAGATTCTTTTTTATGTGTGCTAAGATAAATATTTTAAAAATTGTTTCCGAATGTAAATGTATGATGTATGTTTTGTTTGAAGCTTTTATTTAGATTCTTAATCGGCTTACGATTTGATACATGTTTTAACAAAATGCAAAATGTTTTTATAAATAATTGCTCTTAAAATTTACGCAGATACAGTATTTTTCTTTTGCGATTGAATATTCGTAAATGAAATCTGTTGCAATTAATTGCCGGTAAAGTAAATTTAGCTTTGAACTTTTACTAATTATAGCTTTTTATTTTAAAAAATCTAATGGATTGGTATAAGAATGTATAAGTTGTCAAACGCGTATTAAATTTTATAGATTTACATACATTATGATTTTCTACTTTGATTTGCACAAATTTACCGTAAAAAGCTTGTTTTATTTCATTTCAGTTCCGTGAAACACTTATTTAATTTTAATGATTTTTATACACTCGTGGTTTTCTATTCTAATTTACACAAATTTACTGTAAAAAATAGCTTTTTTTTTCAATCTTTCAAATTAATTTTTCTTTCCATATAACATCACATTTTTTTTTACCTATAAATAATGAATTCATAAGACTTTACGAATATCGTTGTAAAAAAATCAATTTCTTTTAACATATTTTAAAGATTTTCTTCTTTTCAAACACTTCATTAATTCAAAATTCAATCTCACCTTTTCAATAAGTTCTTTGAAACGTAATCCCCTTTGATTAAATCGCGGAGGGAAAATTGGTTTTTTAAATCATGTCGGCTGATATTATCATCTAAAAAAATATTTATATAATATTCTCATTTCATTTTTTTAGTGAAACGATAAAATAATAATTCAAACTATGAAATTAAATTCAAGAACTTGATTTTTAAAAAATATTTTTTATAGGTGTTAAAACTTTTTTTTAAATTCGGTTCTTGGAAGTCTTTCGCAACTATCTTTAAACTATAGATTAAATTACCAGAAAGCGGCCGACCCGGCGGCGCAACGGTTAGGGAGCTAGCCTTTGGAGCCTCTGGGTTCGGGTTCAAATCCCGGTAAGGCATGGATGTTTGTGTTTGTCGAGTATATGCGGAGTACGTGCTCGTTAAATCTGTTGGGTCCAAAAGTCCTCCAAGTTCCCATACCAAATCAATACCTCTGGGGGTGACAAGCCAATTCTGGGGATCCTCTAGTTGGCCTCTGTCTCTAAAAATTAGATGGATCCACTTATATATGTGTGTTGTCTGTTGTGTCTGTCTTACTTGACGAAGGTTTATAAGCGGGTCTCTGACCAAGCACACAAACCTGAATATATATGTCTACCAACCAACCAACCAGTTAGCGGTTCGTTTGTATATTAAGTTATTTTCAAAGTATAATTACCAAAGTAAAAATATCTTTATGGCTTTCCCATACAGTGTCGTGAAATTAATTTCAAGAACTTGATTTTTTTAAAAAAAATCTATTTTATGGATGTTAAAACTTCAGATATATTTTAAATTACCACAAAGCGGTTCGTTTTTACAGATCAGGTTTTCAAAGGTATAATTACCTAAGGCGATATTTTTCTATTGTTTTCACTATTATTATTTTATAGATATAGTAATTCTAAGAATCTTCTTTTGTTAATTAAAAAATTAAAATTTTTTTATGGATGTTAAAACTATATATTTAAATTCGGTTCTTTTGTTTATTCTCGGAATTCTAAAGTCTTTTGCGAATCTCCTCAAAATAAATTTTAAATTTCTACAAAAGCGGTTATTATTATTTTTTTTAAAAATTAGGTTTTCAAAAGTATAGTTACCCAAGTCAAAAACTTTTTATGACTTTATGGAATAAATTCTACAATAACAGATGTCACAAAGTAAAGTCACCAAAAATAAATTTCCCATCTTTCTTTTTTAATGCAAATATGTAAAGAGTGTTTTTAAATTGTAATTAATCATTTTTTTTACACAGTATTGATTTATGAATGAGTATTATGGATATATTTAAAAAAAGTCTTTAAGAAGCCTACACTTTTAAAACAAACGAGCGGTTTTAACTCAGTCTGAGTTAATTTCCACTCCTTTCCGTGCCGAAAATGCACTTCTCCTATAGGAGTGAATTTCACTCTTTTTCGGAGTGGGTAAAAGAAATAAAAGAAAACAATCTGCGTCCTACACTCTTAAAACGAGCGGTTTTAACTCAGTCTGAGTTAATTTCCACTCCTTTCCGGTGCCGAAAATGCACTTCTCCTATAGGAGTGAATTTCACTCTTTTGTTTTAAGAGTGTATGTTTTTCAGGAAAATACAAATTTAAGAGCTGTTTGTTTTAGTTTTAAGATAACAGGGGGAAAAACGATAAAAACAAAACAAAAATAAGAATCCTTTTTTGCAATTCAAGAAATTCATATTTTGTTTTTAAAGTTAATATCTTAAATTTTTGAGTGACTTGTCACTAAAATATAGACTTTTGCCAATCGTTAAATAAAATTTCTTTTTAAACTTAAGTCTCCTGTTCATAATATGGATTAAATAATGGTAATGTATACTTATTTGAATACTAAAACTAATTGGAAAACATTTGAATACATAAAAGTATATACATTTGTTATTCTTATTGCTTGACTAATAAATTTATTATACATTTAGAATATTTATGTAATTTAATAAAGTATATAAATAAATCATGGTTTATGTTGTAATCTCTTACAAGTTGATAAGATTTTATTGCATTTACGATAAGTCCATTTATTCTCAGTTGATATTTAATTAAATATTAACTAATTTTTATCTGAAATCCAATTTCCATTTAATTATATTATTTATTAAATCTGATTCTTGGTATTTATTTTTCTTTCAACTTCACATTTTCCCTCGTTTCCGAGATTAAAAAGTCATTCAGTTTCATATCTGTACCAATGCAGGAACGAGAAAAAAAAATGTTTGATGTAATAACATTAGACATCAATATTTTTTCCTATTAAGATAAGGATTTAATAGATTTATTTAATTACATTTTGTATATTTGCGACTGCAATCTCCATATAAATGGACCTATTATCTGATATAGCTAAATGAAAAAAAGGGAGCTAAGTCCTATTGTGGAGTTTCATGCCTTTTCCTTTTAACGTTTTAGTTAAAGAAGAAGCTTGTAAGGAAACATGTCTATGGACTAAGTCTCTCTTTTTTCATTTAGCAATTCATCTGGAGTATCACTTTATTATTGAATCTTTAATTTGGACGAATTGATTAAATTTCATGTAATATTAATGAAGCTGACATATCTACTTTTTAACGATTCAGTTTGATGTTTTAATTTTTTTTTTAAAAATAAGTTGTCTTTTGAATGTTTTTCGTTGGGGTTTTTCATTAATATTCTGAGTTTATCTTCAGATTTAATTAAGGTTTTTGCATTTAATATATGAAGGTTTTTTTTATTAAATTGAACAGTTATTAGTTTTTATAATTAATGCGCTTTCGTATCTAAATAAAAGCTATATCGAAATATGTTTTTAAATTGAATCTTTCAGATCTTAAGGAGTTTAGGAGGGATTCCATAGACCTAATTCATTATTTCTGAAAACTGTAATAACGCTGCAAAAAATATAACACAAATAAAATGCTATCCTGTTATTTAATAATTAAAGATATTTTAATTTTTGGAGTAGTGTATAATAGTACATCGCTCGATAAACTATTTTATCTCCCCTAAATAAATAAAAACGTGATATATTCTATGAAATTTATTATGTTTCGTTTTTTGCTACTACTTTCACACTTTCATTCCCTGGCGAAGAATTTCAAATTAAGTTACCGTCGAAGCGGGTATCTTTGCCCATGGAGGGTAACTTTAGTCCACGCGTCGGAAAAAGATTTGTTTCTTAATGTATCTTCATAAAATGATCCCATCGTAAATTGCTTTGCATTTTTGGAAAGGTGAAAACATTGCCTTTCATTTCATGTAAAAAAAAAATCATTCTAATTTTAGCAATACTACAAATGGCGTTTGTACTCTTACGAGCATTTAATGACAAAATCTATTTCTTCCAACTTTTGTCTGGAACGCCTAAAAAAATATTGAAAATAGCTGAGTAAAACAATCTATACCATTCTTTTATTTATGGGGAGATGAATATTACACCATTTGTTTTAATCTAAGATGGATACTTTTGATGCTATATTTGATTATTGGTCACTGGGAAACTTTTGCCGATGTATTCGGGTAACTTTGGTCCAAGATGTAACTATTTCTTTATGGAACTTTGCACTTTCAAAAATGTATGTAAAAGTGTATTCTGTTTAACTATTTTTGAAGAAATCTTACTTTATGATTTTCCATTTTTTAGATGATTTTAAAAAAAGAACTAAATGATTTTAACCCTTAAAAAGATAAAGATAGAATACAAGAAACGTACAACATTCTAAATCGTCTATCTAAATATAAACATTTTCAAATTCCTAATTATAAATATATTTTTTCCCTTTTATAATAAAATCGTTTGCTTTTCATAAAGAAATTTGTTACCAAATCTTGATTCTAAAAATAAGTTATTTTCCCTTATAAAAATTTAAGTTTATTTTTCTTTTAAGCGACAGTCAATATTGGTATTCATAGTGTAATGTCATTCTACGATGCACTGCAATGTAAATGTTAAGTTGAATACCATTTTTAATAACTATGCATCTTAGAACTTCGTTATTTTTATGTTTAAACAGTTTAATATTACTATTTTATTCGATAACTCAGACTTTAAGGATGTTAAAAAGTATGTATGTATCGTATGTATTTCATACTTGGACCAAAGTTACCCGCCCGAACCCTAATCGTGCTCTAATTTTTTTTAACTAATACCAATTGTTTATTAATTTATAAAATTTAACAAAAATGCTTGGAACTTATTCCTAAAAGTACAATACTTAAAATGCATAATGATTTTAAAGTTTTTAAATCGTTTTTGTATTTTAATTTTTCTTCTTTTGTAAAAAAAAACTATGATTTTGGACCAAAGTTACCAGCACTGACGGTGCGCGAAATGTAAATTTAAAAACTTATAGTTAATGTTTTTATTCGGAAATGATGTCGTTATGGTAATGTCGTATAATTGAAATGAAATTTTCTTTTTTTATATTTTCAGCCCCCGGGAGGTGTTCCAGGACAGCCCATGCTACCCAACAACATGGATCCAGCCAGGCAAGGTGAGTCGGCGTACATTTCAGTACTTTTGTAGATGGTCGTTAGTCTAGTATCATTCCGAATTTCATTTTAAAATTAGGACTAGAAATATATATTTACATATGTAGTAATAAAACAAAACGTTTAAGCTAAAAGATATTAAAAAAATAACCATATAATAAAATAAAATACTGATAAAGATATAATTTTTTTAAAAAAAGTAAACGTTTAAGATTGTCTGACAGACTAATAGCTTTTTTTAAATTCATAATATATTGTAAAAGTATTGCTTTAAAAATATTTTTTTAAAGTAAATCTTCAACTTTTTTGACGTTTACTTTCCGTTTTTATATAAGTGGTATTCTGAGTAACAAACCTAATTTGCTGTTGTGTGTAAAAAATAATTATATGAAATTAAGTAATGATACATAGTTGCGTTAAAAAATATGGAATTGTGTGGGAAAATAACATGCAGTTATGTTGAAAATAATGCGTAATTATGTTTTTTTATAAAAAGGTAATAATTTTTTTTTAAAGTTATGCCGAAAAAGTTTTTTTTTTATTGTTTTAAAGGCTTGCTTGGTGTAAGTGAAAGTAATTTACAACTTAATCTCTATAAAAGATATAAAAGTCTGACTTTCGTTACTTTTTTAAATGTTTCACTGCTTTAAGTTTTGTGCATTTTAGTAAACATTTTAGGAATAATTAAATTTTACTAATCAGATGGATAATTTTGATCTTATTATTGTACCTATAATTTCCTATTAACTTGTTAAATGAGGTTTAAAAAAAACCCAACAACAAATTATTTAAATGCTTTAAAATTGCGATAAAGAAAACTATTCTACTTTTATAATTTATAGCTAGTGAAAAAAATTGACACATTGCAAGTCATAATTTTCTATTATGTCGCTTGCGTTTTTGAAGTCTTTAATATTCTTAAATTTCCAATTCTTTTTTCAAAAATGGCCGGTTTTATCGTCCGTGTCTTCTCTTTTCGAATCGAAAAAGATAGCTATTTTGAAATTTTCCATCCTATAATTCCAAAAAACGTAAAATAATCAATTTGCTATTTTCCCAGAACATCTTGCGAATTTCTTCCGTTTTTCCTAATTTCATTTTTCCCAACATTTTCTCACAGTATTTTTTTTTTTTTTAAGTGACTGCTTTTCCTCATTTTCCAAAACGGGAGATTGCTCGATTTACTATTTTTATTTTTCAATTGAATCATAATGGGGAAAAAATATACTAAACTAAAAAAAAAAAAAGAACTTGGATTAAATGAGTCTTCGCTATGGTTGGACTCGATGCTTTTATCTTAATAGATAATTTTATTCCAGTAAAATCTCGAATATTCTCTAAGGCCTTTTTAATTTTTTGTTAAAAAACATTTTCGGATGTTTACGAAATAAATGCATATTCTGTGCTCAATATTAAGGAGGAACGGGAGAAGGGTCTCCAAACCGAAGTGCCTCTCGGTGTTAGTCGGTTAGGCATTCGCCTAGCATGCGGAAAGTCCCAGGTTCGGGTCCGGGCACCGCCAAAATAACTGCCGACCTATACACTTTTAAAACAAACGAGCGGTTTTAACTCAGTCTGAGTTAATTTCCACTCCTTTCCGCGCCGAAAATGCACTTCTCCTATAGGAGTGAATTTCACTCTTTTTCGGAGTGGGTAAAAGAAATAAAAGAAAAGAATCTGCGTCCTACACTCTTAAAACGAGCGGTTTTAACTCAGTCTGAGTTAATTTCCACTCCTTTCCGGTGCCGAAAATGCACTTCTCCTATAGGAGTGAATTTCACTCTTTTTCGGAGTGGGTAAAAGAAATAAAAGAAAAGAATCTGCGTCCTACACTCTTAAAACGAGCGGTTTTAACTCAGTCTGAGTTAATTTCCACTCCTTTCCGGTGCCGAAAATGCACTTCTCCTATAGGAGTGAATTTCACTCTTTTTCGGAGTGGGTAAAAGAAATAAAAGAAAAGAATCTGCGTCCTACACTCTTAAAACGAGCGGTTTTAACTCAGTCTGAGTTAATTTCCACTCCTTTCCGGTGCCGAAAATGCACTTCTCCTATAGGAGTGAATTTCACTCTTTTATTTTAAGAGTGTAAACGGCCCGTGCAGCCAAAATGTCCGACGAATAATACCCCGTGTGGAGGGAGTGCACGTTAAATATCCTTCAAAGTCCTAACGCTGCGTACGATGTCGCCCTTAACGGTTGCGTTGGATGCCTACTCGGGTGTCGGCTCGTGCTCGTCACTTGACTGTGGTTCTAAAATTCGACGCCCGTCGCAAATAGCCCTCGTGTAGCTCTAGTGCGACGATAATTCAAACTAAACTAAACTCTTTGCTAGTCCAATGGAAATTTTTTTTTAGTCAAATTACTCCTTCTGTATTGAATAGTTTTACAAGCGTATTTTTTATTCATGATAATGTAGCTGGCTTACAGGGCTCACTTTTTGAAATGGGTTCGAATATTGTGTTGTAAAATTATTTATTAAAAAATATATATATCTATACATTCGAACCAATTTCACAAAGTGGAGTTATAGAGCCCTGTGCGCTAGCTACATTTATCATAAAAAAAACCTTTGTAATTTTTTTTTATTTATTTATTCAGTTTTAAATGCACATTACAGATAAAAAAAATCTTATTACAATGTTACATTAAACAAAACAATTAGAAAATAAAACAAACACGAAATAATTGAGTATAAAACAGACAAACACATTACACAGATAAAAGTTGGAAACCGTTAGCTTTAAAATCATTAAAAGACATAGCAAAAATATCTAGGTCGTGAGAATAGTTATTGTAAATTTTATAAAACTTATACAAAAAGAAATTTTGGAAAATAGTTGTAATGGGAAGAGCTATGAGAAAATATACGACGATTGCGTGTAAATCTATTGGGAATAAAGAGATGTACAGTACTAGTTATGCAGTTGGAATCAATTCTATTGTTTTGAACTTTATGGAAAAAAACAGAAGACAGGAAACTTCGCGCCTAGATTTAAGGGTCGAGACATTAAAAATGTGTGTTACGCAGATCAAATGAGTATTTCAATACAGCCAGAGTAATTTGGCTTTGAAAATTATTTTTTCCCATTGGATTAATACAGAGAGATTTCGGTTTGGAGAACCGCTTTCTTTTCCCCTTAAATGTAAAGGATTTGGAGAAGTCTGGTAAAATAGTGTTTTGATGTTATATAAATCGACAAAACATGAAACGTTTATTTCTGGTAATAGTTAACGTTTATGCATCCGTAATAAATAGTTTTCCTTTTTGAGCTCTCTGAAAATGTATAAATGCAAGGCAAAAAAAAAAAAAACCCGAATAAGATTGCAAGGTATTTTTTCTCTTTTGTTCGAAACTCTTTTTTTTCTTCTATTCCTGACGTTATTTTATAAAAATATACGTTAAACTTTGTCGAAAAATCTTACATGGGAAATCTAGCGTAACATAAGCATACATTTAACAAACGCAACTGCATTTTATAATTGTTAAGATTTAATTGTTATATAAATAAGAATTCTTTTTAAGAATTATTTGATCAAATAAAATGTTTTTGTGCTGTGTGCTTACATATTTTTTTAATACAATTTTTTTAAAACATTCAATTTGCTAAATAGTTTGCGAGCGTGCTTACGTTGTTTTTCCCAGTGTAAATTCCTTAAACATATAAATTAAGTGAATTTAAAATGGAAGCTGTATTATAATTTAAAGTTCCTGCTAGAATTTTTATAAAAATTCTACATTATTTGCCCGCCTGATCTTGAAAAATAATTTTTATTTATTCTCTTTCTACCATCAAAATTACGTTGGAATATTTTGTCTACTTATACTCTTTTTAATATATTAAATCTCAGCTTTTCTTTCAAACTAAATTAAAAGTGATAGCTGCATTTCTTTGTGTTTGTTTTTTTACTTAGGGCTTGTATTTGTTTTTGGCGGAACGCTTTCAAGTTTTGCGTTTAATTTGATTTGCTTATTTCTTTAGAACACTTTTGGAACCCATTCAATTAACATTGCATCTTGTTTTTACTACAGCGGCTAAACTAAACATTTATTTTGATCATCACATATTTTTTTATCGTTTATTTTCTTTGGTGTTTTTGTTTGTATGTCCTTGTTTTTTTTCTTCTTTTGATGATTTCAATGTGGGAAAACTTACTATTGGTTGAAATAAAAATGTTGATTTTTTTAAAAATTAAAATTCAATGTATTAAAGTTAGATACATTTTTTAAATATTCGATTTAAAAAAAGCTAGTTGTATGTTAAGATAAAATTTCAAATTAAAATTAGGTTTTTTTCAATGTTTACTCAAAAACTATAAAACAACTGTAATTTCTTTATAAATGTCCACGGTTTTTTTTTTTCAATAGTCTCTATTTTTCACGAAATGTGTTGATTCTGATTATTTTTTACTTATGTAACAAAAAAACTTTACCTATGGTTTATTTTACGCTAAAGTACTTATTCAAATATAAATTTAATTAATTTTTTTATACATTCGTAAGAAAGTATTTCATATGTTAATGTTTTTTTCTTTTTATAGGAGACGGCGGAGAATTTGTTGGCTGGCAAGGTAAGATTTAATTTTTTTTTTAAATTCAGATGGTATAATGACTAATATGCCCATTATTTATTTTTTATCGTTCAAAATTCAACGAATGCTTTGTATAATGATAATTTAACTTTTGTTTCGAGGTTGTTTTTTTTTACCCTTACAAAATGACACCGTACCCTTTTAAAATGGCATATTGCCCTCTATTCGTCGCTCCCGTTGTTAAAAGCCCAATGGCTGGAATGCTTAGTACTAACCATAGATATCATAGTTAAAGTATTAGATTGGCAGATCACGTGACCTCCAATGCTAACGATGGGACGCACATTGAGGCCAAATAAGAGGGCAAAATGACCAGTGTTGCTGCCACTTTAAGGAGAAAAATACTACGGAAAAATACCATTTAATTCTAAAATTACAAAGAAAAAAACTAGAAAACAATTCAAGTCACTAAAAAGATTCCAAAATGCAGCTAGTATTTTTACGATATTTTTTTGTAATTTTAGAATTTATTTTAGAAATATTCTAAAATTACAAAAAATATCGTAAAAATGCTAGCTGCATTTTGGAATCTTTTTAGTGACTTGAAATGCTTTTCTAGTATTTTTTTTTTGTAATTTTAGAATTAAATGGTATTTTTCCGATGATGCCATGGCATTTTTCTCTTTAAAGTGGTAGCAACACTGGCCATTTTGCCCTCTTAAAAGGCCTCCATGAGCGTCCCGTCGTCAGCACTGGAGATCACATGATCTGCCAATCTAATACTTTATGATATCTATGGTACTAACGCACAATAAAAAGATTAAAACTAAGATTAAACTTTTCACTTCAAAATAATATTTTTAAATTGCCACACAAAAGTTCATTACTGCTTCTAGCAACAGTTTTCAACCTTTTTTCCTCCTCCCATATCAATGACTTAGCTTAAATCTAACTTAATTCCTATTTCTTAAGATAAAAAAAATACCCTCTAAATTCTTTTACTTATTTTCTTTTAAGACAGAAGGGGAAAAAAATAAATTCCTCCATTAGTTGGCGCATTGGCGTCCAAATGTGACAGCCAAGATAGCCTTGATTCGCGCGTTGTTTTCTAATAGATGAGGTGTCAATCTAACTTCGAACTAAGAACTAATTTTTTATTATTTTTTCATTTTGTCTGTCACGTTCAGTCTGGCTAAAGTGCTTAGGTGAGGATAAATGCGATGAATTGTCATTTCTTATTTCAATATCAATCTGTTTATGGAATGATTTAGTATTGGCTTCTATGAAATTACAGGGTGGTAACAGAACCTGGAAATCAGGGAATTCTCATGGAACTTTTTAATTCTGGAAATATCAGGGAATTCTCAGGGAATTTTTCAAATTTAGCAAAATATCGGGGAATTTTTTTCCATTTCGGATTATTTAAACAGCAGGTTTAGGTTGTTCTTGCGATCACTATACTAGCGGACACTTTTTGATCAAAAGAAAGTATTCTGCTTGGTCCGATTGCCCTGAACCGGAGCTACAAACGTAAACTCGATTTCTACCTATCACGCAGAAGCAAAAAACTGTCAATTATTATCAAACGTCAAATATGCTCCAAAGTCTCAACGCTGCGTATGATGTCGCCCTTAACGGTTACGTTGGGTGCCTACTCAGGTGACAGCTCGT
Source organism: Oedothorax gibbosus (assembly GCA_019343175.1). Lineage (NCBI taxonomy): Eukaryota > Metazoa > Arthropoda > Arachnida > Araneae > Linyphiidae > Oedothorax > Oedothorax gibbosus. The sequence goes on from JAFNEN010000263.1 coordinate 236,935, forward strand.
CACTTGACTGTGGTTCTAAATTACGACGTCCGTTGCCAATAGCTCTCGTGTAGCTCTAGTATGACAATAATTCAAACTAAACTTAACTAAAAAGTAATTGTAAAATCAGGCAATTTTTTTATGAAAGTATTAGGGAAATTATGGAAATATCAGGGAACTTTTTTTTCCAGGATTTTGTTACCACCCTGGAAAAGAATAAATGTTCTTATTTTTTTTTAATGTAAAGAATTTGTTTGAAAAATATAGCTATTGGATAGCGTTTCTGACTGTCCTATTTCCAATTTTATAAAACCTGCATAAGCATAAACTCGTTTTTAGAGCAAGATATTTTATTTTGAATGTTTAGTAATGTTTTTATGTATGTTTCTTAAACTATACTTTATTTTGTTAGATTTAAAAAGTAAGTACAATTTATTTAGGCTTTTTAAAATTCCTTTTCGATTTTCTTTAGGGTGACTTTTTTTTCTAGAAAACTTAAACGCATATTATAAACGCCCCATAATGTAGAATAGCGAGTGACTAAAGCTCACTTAATTTTATCTTTTTCTACAAAACTTAGGAGTCATTTTATAAACCAAATGTACAAATATTTTCGAATATATGTTTATATGTACTTTGTTTATTAAACCTAAAACAAGCAATTTTGTAGCAGAAACTGTGACTTAGAACTGCTTTAAAAAAACAATTAAACTCAGCATTTAGTTCTTATTAAACTTTGAAAAGAAGGTATTAAGAAACTATTTTGCATCGAAAATCCAATAATTATTGCTTATCAATTACTAAATTAATTTATGTTTCGAAGAAAAAATTTTTAAAAAGAAAAGACCGTGAAAAACCTTGCCAAATAGAAAAATTTGTATTAAAACTTCATTATTTATTAATAGATGCTTAGATGAAAAATCCCGTCTGCTTAAACGCCTTGTGCCTCTTTCTAAACAAATAATACTAACAATTAAAGAATCTCATTGTAACAAACAATTGTTTGCTGTGACTATACACTATACAGTAACACTAGGCTTTTCAGACATGTGATTCTTCCGCCAATTGGCGAAAATCCGCCAATTCGCTTGGTAATATTAAAATTCCGGAAATCCGCCAATGTGCTTCGCCAAAATAAAAATGACGCTAAAAATTTCTTGTTCCCGTATGCAATGATCCACGAGCCGCGGAAATTTGTTTTACTATCTCTTCTAGAACCTTTGCATTTTTCCAAACGCGTGACGTCACAGCTTGGGCTCTGGAGAGGTAACATAGAACATTATTTTCCGGTACGTAGAGAGAACACTCTTAAAACAAACGAGCGGTTTTAACTCAGTCTGAGTTAATTTCCACTCCTTTCCGTGCCGAAAATGCACTTCTCCTATAGGAGTGAATTTTACTCTTTTTCGGAGTGGGTAAAAGAAATAAAAGAAAACAATCTGCGTCCTACACTCTTAAAACGAGCGGTTTTAACTCAGTCTGAGTTAATTTCCACTCCTTTCCGTGCCGAAAATGCACTTCTCCTATAGGAGTGAATTTCACTCTTTTTCGGAGTGGGTAAAGAAATAAAAGAAACAATCTGCGTCCTACACTCTTAAAACGAGCGGTTTTAACTCAGTCTGAGTTAATTTCCACTCCTTTCCGTGCCGAAAATGCACTTCTCCTATAGGAGTGAATTTCACTCTTTTGTTTTAAGAGTGAAGGGGAGGGGTGAAAATTTCGTCACCCGGATGCGCAATCAGTAATGCGCAGTCAAAATTAATTAAAATTTGAAGTTAAACAATATTAGATTGCATTAAGATGTCTTCAAATATCGGTCTTCGGTCAGTGTAATCCCCCTTTATAAAAGACCTTGGTTCTCTTTCGAACCTTGGTTCTCTTTCGAAAACTGTGAAATGTGAAAACTGTAATCAACGGTTAAATTTAAATTTGTCTTATAACCGGAAATTTCTAAAAGTAACTGTAATTAGTTACTTTTCATATTAAGTAACTCTAACATACTTTTTTTTTCGGTAACGCCGAGTTACACCGTTAGGTTTTTCATTAAGTAATTGTAACTGAAACAGAGTTACTATTTCAAAGTAACTTTCTAATACCTTGATACGCAATATGTGGCCGCCCCCTATTCAAATGCTGTACCGAAAAACCGATGTGCATCGAGCAATCAAAACCCATCAATTCTCTACGAGCCCGTCATTAAAAGGATTCTGCATCTAAAGAAAAAGAAAAAAAAAACACTATAACTTCCACTCAGAATGATCTTTTATGAATGACGTTGCGTTCAGATCGAACAAACACGGAATCAGGACAAGAAGAATGAAAATATTTTTCGAGACGCAAATCACGCTTTCTCGCGAAAATGCTGTTCCCACTATTGGCTCGTTTGGAGTTGCCAAATGTGCTTAAAAAGAAAACCCCTCAAATTATAAAATGATTATATTAAGAACTTTTAAAAGCTTTAAATATTTAATTAACACTTAAACCTCTTAAAAAATGCAACCGATTTATCTCTTGGGATCTTAAAAACGAATATTTTCCATTTTTAACGAATTTCCTTTAAAATTTTTAGTTCCTTAGTATTTATTAATTTCTGAAACTGAAATGCTATTAACATATACAAAATCGTCTTTTTAACTATAATCTTACGGGGGAAAAAACGCGCGGATTTTGTTCAATAAATTTACGACATAGAGACATGTAAGTTACATTTGTCCTAAGTTTATTGCATTAAAATTTTGGATTTTTTCCACATTGGATGTGGCACTATTTTAAAACTTCAAAACTTAATTGCTCAATAACCTGATGATATTTTCCATTCAAATTTGTTTTGTTTGGTTTTTACTATTTCCATACTTGGTGAAAAACTGATTGGTAAAGCACTACTTTAATAGACATCGGGATTGAATTTTTTTTAATATACACTGCTCAAAACAATTAGGGGAGCACTTTGCGTACTTTTGTTAACTCTTCCAGTTTCAACTTTTTATTTTTTATTCTAAAAATCTAAAATTTGTGAAACAGATTCATTATGCATCCAGAATGAAATGGTCAAAAAACAGGGGGGGAAATCTTAAATTTTTTAACTAAAATTTAAGGTGGAAAATTGGAATCATAACTTTTAAATAAATTAAAAACAATAATTTTTTAAAAACTTTATTTGCTCAAAAAATTAAAATCAATTTTTAAATACCCTAAGAATGCAAGCGTGAAGAATGTAGGGTTAATTTATTTCATAAAATTTTTGGGGGGTGAATTTCATTTTACCATGTTTTTCATATTTTCATTTAATTAAAACAAACATTATTTAATTCTTCAAAAGACATGATTCTTCCATCTAACGATAAATAAATGCGAGCTTAACTTAGTAAGAAAAAAACGCAAGCTGCTGATTCCAAATGGAATCATTGGGGGTGAAAGGGTTTAAACCATGCGTTCCCCTAATTGTTGTGAGCAGTGTATATTACATACATTATACATTAATAATTATACATTAGTTGTTTAAGGGACTGACCACCAACCTTAGCCCTTTTATATTTATTAATTCAAATAATACCAATACTTGCCTCCATGATCGTATAACTGGATTCACATTTAAGTTCTGTCGAAGTTACCTGTTCTCTACTTTTTTCTTATTATTCATCGAACGTATCTTGGAAACCAATGAGATAAAGAAGTTTTCTTTCAGTCTATCTTCCTGAGTTAATTGTGATCTTTTAATGAGGCAGATTCTTGTGTGATTTGAATCACTTTTTTACATATATAAGATGAGTCTTTTGCGTGTTTGAATGATTTTTTTAATCATCTATGTTTGTCAGATGTGTATTCAATTTCTGATTGGAGATTTTTTTTTTATAAGGCTGATTTTTTTTTTTGTGGAAGTGAGTATCGTTTATTATAATATATATTTTTTTAATTTGTCTTTTTGAGTATTTAGTTTTAAAATGATGCTGGCTTTTGTGAACTTTTGATTTGTAATCAGTCGTAATTAGCTTGAGGCTTATAAGAGATCAGTAGACCGATGACTGAGTTTCTAATATGGCGGTTTCAGCGTCCAACTAACAGTTTGTTTTCAGGGTGTAAAATGGCTCAAAATTTTATCAAATCTTTTATTTATGCACAGTCTCAAGATCAGTCCTTTATCCCTTTCATCCCTACACTCTTAAAACAAACGAGCGGTTTTAACTCAGTCTGAGTTAATTTTCACTCCTTTCCGTGCCGAAAATGCACTTCTCCTATAGGAGTGAATTTCACTCTTTTTCGGAGTGGGTAAAATAAATAAAAGAAAACAATCTGCGTCTTACACTCTTAAACGAGCGGTTTTAACTCAGTCTGAGTTAATCTCCACTACTTTCCGGTGCCGAAATGCACTTCTCCTATAGGAGTGAATTTCACTCTTTTGTTTTAAGAGTGTACATATATATTCTTTATATAAATTAGTTTTTCAAACAATGATATGTTTAAAAGTAAGTTTTGCAAGCAATAAAAAAAAAATTGACATTTAACGTTTGCTGAGGAGCACGTCGATTAAGTGTAATTTGAGGTTTTGAACCGTAAAAATACACAGTTTTGTCGGGCCGTAGTGAGCCTAGTGGTCAGCGTCTCGGTCTCGGGATCGGAAGGTCCTGCGATCGAGTCCCGGTACCACTGAAGACCTACCGAGTATATGCGGAGTACGTGCTCGTTAAATCTGTTGGGTCCGAAAGTCCTCTAAGTTCCCATACCAAATCAATACCTCTGGGGGTGACAAGCCAATTCTGGGGATCCTCTAGTTGGCCTCTGTCTCTAAAAATTAGATGGATCCACTTATGTGTGTGTGTGTTGTCTGTTGTGTCTGTCTTACTTGACGAAGGTTTATAAGCGGGTCGCTGACCAAGCTTACAAACCTGAATATATATGTCTACCAACCAACCAACTACAAATTTTTGTGTATGCTGTGATGAATAAATAAGATCTGTCAGATTTTTGTAATTGATAGCTCGTTTTACCATTTGTTAAGTCAAAATGTCTTAAAAATATACTGCTGTTTAACAGATTGAGGAGAAACGAAAGTATTTTAAATCTGGTTTCCGCAAATTAGTTTGACCGGGAAACTAATTGCTCGTCGTAAAATTACTTTCACCGTAAACTGTGGAAAGTTTTTCGATTTTTTTCCCTTTTTTTCGTAGTCCTAATTTTATTTCTGCGTTTGTTCAGTCATTCTTTGTACAATATTATTTCAGTTATAGCTAAAAATGAATTAAATTCAATTTCAATTATAATTAATTATAGATTTCATCCATAAAATTAAAAATTAAGTTATAAATTTATTTCGAAATTTTACTTTCCCAATGTCTTGCGTGTGAGCATCCTTCGCCCATTTTTAAAAGCGTCTTGAACCAAGCATTTTATTATTTTCATTTCTGAATATTTCCCCTCATGACATCATCGTGCAAATCGCCTTATCTAAACGTCTTGTAGCTTTTCATCTGTGTCACTCCCAACGCCGACATCAATACGTGTTGCATTTTCTCATGACATCTCATGATTTCTTTTTCTTAAAGTGTAGTTATTCCAGATGTAAAGAAGCTGTTCATTTGTTAAGATATCTTATGCGGTGTTCAGTGAACTTCTTTATACAATGATATTATTTCAATTAATTATCTCAAATTATTAACTAAATTTTAAATTTTACATTCAATTCGTACTTTTACTTTAAGTTGACCCAAGCTCTTGCGTGTAAGCACTATTTCTAAGCGGGCTTTAAACTAAACGTGTTTTAATTCTTGAATATTTTCCCTCGTGACATCATCCGCCTTATTAAAAGCCTTGTAGCTTTTCATCTGTGTCACTCCCAACGCCGACATCAATACGTGTTGCATTTTCTCATGACATCTCAGGATTTCTTTTTCTTAAAGTGTAGTCATTCCAGATGTAAACTAGCTACTCATTAAAATATCTTCTTTTTTTTTCTCGTTTGTAATTTTCTGCTGAGCAGAGGTGCCAGTTGTTGGCTTCATTCAAAGCGTTGCTTTTTTTTGTCGGTCCTTTAAACCTGCGTGGGTTTAATGTGACAAGCAAAAGACGTGTTTTCTACGTACAGGAAGATGAATGAAATTAACTCTAATATTAGTATTACATTTAATGTTAAATTGGCTTCTGTTTGAATGAAAGTGTCTATACTTACACTGGGAATCATAAATTAACAAAGTCAGTGTAGCAAAAGTTATTTTACTCTGTTTCATAAGTGAGTGACGTGGGCGATGGTATGATCAGCGCCCTCTGGTATATTTTAGCTTCCACACTACGTTTATAACGTAAAAAGTGGAAGGTATTAGAATCGTTCAGTCCGTCTCTCTGTCCGTCACCCACTTTCCATAGCCCGAACTACAAATGCTATGGACAAGTATGATACGTCAAAAAATTCAGCGCATCGAAATTAAAATACAGTGGAAATTTCAGAAAAGAATTCGAATTCGAAGTACTTCAATTATTTAAGAAACTGCAAAATTTAATGCTCATTTAAAAAGCATTGGAAGCCATTTTTATTAAAATTAAATCACCATTGCCATTCGCAATAATCACTCAAGAAACTTTAATTCTTTTAGACAATAAATTAAAATAAATTTATTTTTGCGACATCGATCAGTTTGAAATGACGTCAAATATATTTTACTACAAGATTCTTTGTACGTTAATATGAAATGTTTTAATTCGATTTAAAAGCGAGGAATATTACATATTTATTCTTTGAAATATAAATTTAATTTTTGCAAACGATAAGTAATAATTATTGAATTTTCGAAATAAAATAAATGAAACTAGCCAAATTTAGAATGTAAATGTTTAATATAGAATTAATGCTGTGTTTGTCGCTTTTTTACCTGTTAAACACAACTGTTGTGTGGAAGCGGGTTAAGTGACAGATTCTTTTACAAACCTGCTTGTTCTATCCAAGATAATCATAGAGTTAAGAAGAAAATGGAGATGCAGCTAGGCAAAAACCGGTTCGCCAAGTGAAGCCATTGATCGCTTTGTAGGAAGCCTACACAAACGCTCTCGGCGAATTAATTGGCGCAGTTCTAACATGGAGTTCATATAGGCTTATTACATCGACTTGGCGACTTTTGGATTATCTAATGAAAACTGTAATTACAACGTATTTTTCTTACCTGTGGTGAGAATTACTACCATCTTGTATAAATTCAAATCTAGTGCTTCAGGCTACAACTGCGCAATCATTTTGTGATTTTAATCAGCGCCTTTTAAAGAATGAAATGATGTTTTTTTACATTAAACTAACGTCGAGTAAGCGGTTTGTTTAGGCTTACTTAGCAACTTTCTGACGCCTCCACCTTTTTTTTCTGGCCAAGCATTTTTTTCTTAACTTGATGAAGATAAGAATTTTTTTTATCTGAATGTCCATGGGTACCTAAATATATTATGCCCGTAAACTCTCTACAACTCATTTAATAAATTGAACTTTTTGATATTTTAATATAAAAATATCGATCTCATTTATATGTAATAGAAAATAGAATTTCAATTTATCCGTAAGTTCCGTACTTTATTGAAGAGAAAGGTCAATAAAATTCAATTTCTTATTCAACTCTATAGTATGCTACTTTTTCTCACTTTAAATGGGATTGAATCATTCTCACTTTTTCCAACACCCCCTTGTAAAAATAAGAATGAAGGAACATTTTAGAGTAATTGTTTTCCCTTAGCATATTGAGGAAATTTTATTTAAGTGTTTAGAATAAGGAACCTCTCTCTCGGATCTGATTTCACTTCACTTCTTCGCTATATCTTCAGACGATTTCTTCTGTGAGTTCTCGGCAGACGATTGATTCCTTTAAGTTGATTCGACGGTCGATCCTTTTATCTTAGTTGCCTTTTCTCAAAGAAATGCCAGGCACTGAAGTTTTTTTTTCTTTTCTTGGGGGGGGGGGGGGAGTATCGGCGAAAAGTTTTTTTTTTCTTTTTATCTGTAGACGTGGTCAATTCGTTGGAAAGGGACTGTGATTGTAAATAATAAGATATTGTTTTTTTGTCCCCCCCCCCGTGAAGTATTGTGTTTATGAAACTTTTTTTTGTATTGTATAGACTTGCGTACTTTCGGATAACGGCATTAGTCTCTGAGTGCACCAAGAAAGTAAATAAAGCCACTCTGCGTTTTTTTTTTTGTAAGAGAGTCCCCCGTATTGTTGCCGAAGATATTATTACAACCCGTTTCCACCAAAAGGTTCCTCAAAGTGAAAATCAAGCTTTGAGTTATGTACTACAATATTTTTTAGAATCGGAAAGTCTGGCAGTAACACAGTAGTAAATCAGCGCCATCTAGCGTGTATTGTATGTCTTTGAAAGCGCGTTTGCACCGGATCGGTTAACCACCGTGTTACTTCCCGGCATGCACCTATTTCTTAAAGTCGCATATTGCAGGATTAACTACAGGGATACTTCCCGGCATGCACCGTTTTTTGTTGTATTCGTATTTGCATCCGATTGGTGAACCACAGGGATATTTCCCGGCATGCACCGCTTCGTTGAAGGCTGCTACGTCATCTGGTACAGCTTTATTGGCTCCTACGAATATGTACAGAGTGAGGGTGACTGACAACTAGTAGTTTTAAATGGGTTATAATTGTATGTTATTTAAGGTTGCACGTGCGGTAGATGTTACACCGTACATTAAAAAGTTCTTATTCACCAGAATCGTATCTTTGTAAGTTAACTGTACAAATGTAAATCGTTACAAACGTAAAATTGAGAGCATTCATCTGTATAAATATCAATAACACTCTTTCGTTACTTGAACGTGGTTCAAAAACGAAGTTAAATACCAAAGTATCCGTCACTGATGCGACATTAATTGGCTTGTTTTTGGTGACGTATTGTTTTTCAGATTTTATTCTTGCTTTTCTTGCGATTGGTGCTCTGTTCCCAGGTGACTCTGATTCAGCAATCGAGGCTCCAGAAAGAATTTATTTTCATTCAGCATTTCTTTTGCCAGTCTAGGTCTGAAACATGCGCTCATTGTTATTAATCTTTGACTTTTAGTTACTTAATTTCTTTGATTTAAAAAAATAAGTTTTTAAATAATAAGTACATAGTTGTGGGATTGGTATATCGGCCAGTTGTAGGAATGGCATACCGGCCACACGTGACGTCACGGCGTTACCTGGGGATCGCGTGATCCCAGGTACTCATCACCTGATTGGCTGAGCGCAGGTGACGCTGGCCCAGGGGATATTGTCAGACATTTTGTTTGCAGAAATGAGATAGATTTGTAGTGGTGAGGAGTTTTTTTCGAAGCGCTCTTCGGAGCTTTTCCTGAATAATATGTTCCAATAAATAAAGTAATATCTTTTTATTTTAAACAAAAAGTTTTATTTCATTTTCCAAGAAAGCCTCACCCTACAAATATTTGGATTTATTTGGCAATTATATTACTTTATATACTTATACAGTATTATTTCCTGAATAGAGTGAGATGATGACTTCAATTCATGACACATTCATTTCACTTCACGATTTTACTGTCACAACGGACAATACGAAATCCCCCGATCGTTAAATCTGGAAATTGAAAAGGAGTCCATAACCCACTTGGAAATGTATCCCATCCAATGAGTTGAACACATCTGAGAATAATAAAAAAAAAGTATCGAGAATCCAATTTTGAGAATGTCACTGTGAGAATGGAGTGGATCGTGCTACGAAGAAATTGATTCATGGAATTGACAAAGATGTAACTAGAGACCTTTGATATATAGCTGTACCAGACTTTGGATATTTCCCGGCATGCACAGCTTTGTATTTTCACCGGATTGGTTAACCACCGTGTTACTTCCCGACATGCGCCGCTTCCTTGAAGTCGTAGATTTTTCGGATCGGTTAGCCACCGGGATAGTTCCCGGCATGCACCGCTTTGCTGCATTCACTTTTGCACCAGGTTGATTAACCACTGTCATGCTTTCCGGCATGCCTCGATTCCTTGAATGCGCACTTGCACCGGATTGGTTAAACACCGAGATATTTCCCGGTACGCACCGCTTTGTTGTATTCTCATTTGCGCCGCATTGGTTAACCGCCGTGATAGTTTCCATTATGCACCGTTTTCATGTGGGCGAATACTTGGATTGGTTGACCATCGTGTTACTTCCCGACATGCACCGCTTTGTTGTATTCGCATTTGCACCGGAATGGTAAAATACTGTGATACTTCACAGCATGCACCGCTTCGTTGAAGACTGCTTCGTCATCTGATATAATTGGCTTGTACTAATACGTAGAGTCGTGATAATTGACAACTGGTAGTTTTAAATAAAGACTCGGGTGTACCAGATTGGTTGAAAACCTCAATGCTTCCCGGCATGCACTTCTTTCTTAAAGTCGCATATTGCAGGATTAACTACAGGGATATTTCCGGACATGCACCGCTTTTTGTTATATTCGTATTTGCATCGGATTGGTTAACACGGGATATTTCCCGGCATGCACGCGTCTTTGAAAGCGCGTTTGCACCGGATCGCTTAACCACTGGTTACTTCCCGGCATGCACCTCTTTCTTAAAGTCGCATATTGCAGGATTAACTACAAGGATATTTCCGGCATGCACCGCTTTTTGTTATATTCGTATTTGCATCGGATTGGTTAACCACGGGGATATTTCCCGGCATGCACCGCGTCTTTGAAAGCGCGTTTGCACCGGATCGCTTAACCACTGGGTTACTTCCCGGCATGCACCTCTTTCTTAAAGTCGCATATTGCAGGATTAACTACAAGGATATTTCCGGGCATGCACCGCTTTTTGTTGTATTCGTATTTGCATCGGATTGGTTAACCACGGGGATATTTCACGGCATGCACCGCTTCGTTGAAGGCTTCTACGTCATCTGGTATAGCTTTTATTGGCTTCTACGAATATGTACAGAGTGGGGATGACTGACAACTAGTAGTTTAAAATGGGTTATAAGCTTTGTAATTCTCCAATGAAATCGATATGGGATGGGTCGTTTATACATTAATTTTCGTCAATTTTATCAGAGCTATTATATTATGCATCAAAATAAATTTTACATAGTTTAATTACAAACTTTCACGCAAGAGGGATTGGTTATTATTAAAAAGAGAACATTTTGGTATATTTTTAATTGAATTTACTTTGTTGAAAATTATATTTTTTTCGGTTTATAATATCAGTTCAGAAAAATGTTTTGTTATGTAAATTCATAAAAATATTATAAAAAATATATTTCTATAGTGAGTTCGAATATTCTTTAATTAAATACAAAAAAACACAAATTGTTTACTTTTTTATATTGGCAATATGTGAGCAACTATTTTTTTTTAAATATTTGGAGCCTTTTTTCATATTTTTTTTCCTTCACATTTCGCTCTTTTGAGCATCTAAATAACCTTTTTTGACGTCATTTTTTACGGCTCAAAGAAACTCGTTTAATTTCGGAATTTATGAGACGATCTTTTATTTTATAAACACACAGTTTGTGAGAAAAAAAAATCTGTCTGGCGTAATTAAACTGCCGACGTTTGCACAAACCTCTGATATTTTAAAATTGCTCAGGGGGAAAAAAATGCTAATTAATTTTGTAAAGTTATAAAAGTCGAAGTTTCGTTCATTAAAAAAATGTCACGAAGTATTGTTTCCTTTGGTGAGCAGTGATTTTATTAAGCTGTTCTTTTTAAAACTCCTTTACTAAGAGAAAGTTTTCGGGTGACAAAAATTTAGTTTTGGAGGCGGTGGGTGGTACATTTTTACAGCTTTAATGTGATATAAATCTAAACAACCAAACGAAAATTAAGTTTTTAAGATAGTAATTTTCGATCCAAAGTTTGATGGGCGAATATTTTGTCAGCCCTAATTTAACTTATTTCTAAAAATTCAACTCTTATAGTTGTACTTGTATTTGTAACATAACACAGCAACTTTCCTCTCCTTGATTTAATTCTTTTTTTAATTTTTCAAAGGAAGGTGAATTGGTTTGTTACATAATCTTCTGTTAAAAAAACAGTAAGTTTTTACTCCTTATCTTTTGTGGTCTTTCGTAAATCAGTAAACTTTGCAAAATTTTTGAGAAAATATTGTTTTGGATCAACAAAAAAAAATAATCCATAAAGTAATTAGAAATAACTTGATAATGTTTTCTTGATTCATTTTGCGATTGCTCAACGTTGATTTTTAAAAATGTTGATTTTTTTGCTCACGTAAAACTTAAAATACTGAAAAAAGAAGTGGAAAAGTACAGTTAATTTAAAATAAAATTTTAACTTGAAAATATTGCCTATTTCAATTATATTCCTTTGATCATTAAGTTTATTTTCCCTTTGCATTGGAGGAAAAAGAATCCTGATTATTTGAAGCATACCAATATTTTTAATTCTAGTTCTCGCTGATTAATTTGCTCTAAATTGCCCTATTGGAAATTGCTACTTTCCCTGCGTCGAGATGTTGAGTGACTCGCTGTGTGTGAAAATCTGATTTTGCTTTGATAATATTTCCCCAATTTATAGATAAAACGACCCATTTCGATTTTATTGAAGAATAACAAAGTCCTAACCCTTAACATTACCCGCAAATAACTTCCTGTTACATCATTGCTTTCCATAAGAGACTTTAAATATAATAGGCTGCGCATTGGTAGACCTAAAGGTTGACCATCATATGTCACGTGACTTAAGAAAAGTCACGTGGGTTGGTCCATAGTAAAAGGAGTATAATTCTAAGGAATGCTGTAACTTGTCAAATGTTCTTAAATGGGCGTTATTTGTTTAGCTGTACAATAGATGCACCAAACATATACTTAACGAAACTACAACGAAAGTTATGCTTTCAAATAGTTTTCTTAAAAGGTTTTTTTTTCATTTAACTCTTTAATGACGAGAAAATTTGACGCGTGAAATTGAGCTTTCTGCTGAAGCTTATCCAAGAAAACAAGATATAAGGCAAATGAAGACCATTGTCCTGAAAAATAAGCTACAAACGAATTTAAAAAATCCTGAAATTTAATGTTTTTATATGAAAATGAATGGGTCAATCAGTCTTCGTTATAGGTCAATCAAATGGTAGCGATAAGAAGCCAAATATAGCAACTTTTCTCGCCAAATATTATATCCATCTTGGCCCCTCTCTCAACTGGTCGTTTTAGTATTATATTGGCTGTATTTTATATTTACGTCTTTGTTTACGACTACTTTGGAACCAATTTTAACTCTCCAGAAATGCGATCAAATCTGATGTCTTAAAACCTAATCAATCGATAAAATATCAAATTATAATTCTTTTAAGAATCCGTTCAAGTTTAGTGCGTCCTAAAACTCCTAATGTATCTTTGCCATTGGAGGTGTTTAGAAGCAAAATGAAATATATTCCACAAACAAGTAGGTTTGTAACAGAATCTGTCACTTAACCCGCTTCCACACAACAGTTGTATTTAACACGTAAATAGGCGCCAAACACAGCATTAATTCTATATTAAACATTTACATTCTAAATTTGGCTAGTTTCATTTATTTTATTTCGGAAATTCAATAATTATTACTTATCGTTTGCAAAAATTAATTTATATTTCAAAGAATAAATATGTAATATTCTTCGCTTTTAAATAGAATGAAAACATTTCATATCAACATACAAAGAATCTCGTAGTGAAATATATTTGACGTCGTTTCAAACTGATTGATGTCGCAAAAATAAATTTATTTTAATTTATTGTCTAAAAGAATTAAAGTTTCTCGAGCGATTGTTGCGAATGGTGATTTAATTCTAATAAAAATGGCTTCCTATGCTTTTTAAATGAGCATTAAATTTTGCTGTTTTTAAAATAATTGAAGTACTTCGAATTCTTCTCTGAAATTTTCAATGTATTCTAATTTCGATGCGCTGAATTTTTTGACGTATCACACTTGTCCGTAGCATTTGAAGTTTGGGCTATGAAAGTGGGTGACGGACAGACAGACGGATTGAACGATTGTAATACCTTCCACTTTTTACGTTTTAAACGTAGTGTGGAAGCTAAAAGGGTTGTACTACTTAGCTTCAGTTATTGAGTTTGAGCCAATTTTGTTTAGAAGTAAATTATAGTGCCAGACTCGCATGTGTTGGCACGATTTAATCGTAAATAGGCTAAGTAGGCTGTAGCCTAGAGGGGCGAATTTTTTGGGGCGGCAAATTTTACGACCAAATTAAAGCAGCATTCGGCATAAAAATATTATTATAAAGATAAGAATATTTTAAAAAAAGAAAGCAAATAATTTATATTTATGCTAAACCGTAAACGTATATATAATACTAATATTTCATAGCAAACATGGTAGCTGCGAGGGCAATTGAACCCCTCCTCCCGGATTTCGAAGTTGAAAGAAAAATAGTCGAACAGTTTGTAAAAAAATCGCCTGTTTCGCTTTCGCAGGTACATAGATGATTCTAATATGTGTATCTATATTTTAAACAGCACATACCACCCTATTTTGCAGCTAACCAGCTACCTTTCCCCGAAGGGGGGAGAATATTGTGAAAGGGGCGGCAAATCAATCGTAGCCTACAGGCGGCAAATCTTTAAATCCGGCCCTGGATCGATGCTCAGTTTCCACGTACCATTTTAATTAATCAATCAAGGCTCGAGAAAAATTATTTTCATTCAGTGTATTTCTGTTGCCATTCAATGCCTAATATTGCTCTTTAAGGAGTTTTCGTAATTACTTTGAAATAGATTGTTGAAAATGAAAATAACAAGGCAAAGCATAATACTCCCCCTTATCATTTCATCCAAAGCATTTAATTAAGTTAAAATTCTAAAAAGCTATTGGGGCTGGGGAGCCTGGTCGGTTAGGCGCTCGCCTACCTTGCGAAACTTCCCAGGTTCGGGTCTGGGCATCGCCAAAATAACTGCCGGCCTATAAACTGCCCGTGCAGCCAAAATGTCCGACGAATAATACCCCGTGTAGAGGGAGTGCACGTTGAATATGCTCCAAAGTCCTAACGCTGCGTACGATGTCGACCTTAAAGGTTGCGTTGGGGGCCTACTCAGGTGTCGGCTCGTCACTTGACTGTGTTTCTAAAATATGACGCCCGTCGCCAATAGCTCTAGTGCGACGAAATTTCTAAACTAAACTAAAAAAAGTTTTTCTCTACTAACTCTTTTGTGCAGATATGTCTTAGTGATAAGAAGCCAGGATTGATGAGAAGTTCCTTTCAAATTAAAAAAAAATGAAAATTTGACTAACAATCGCCAATTTAACTGAAATTACAATGATAAATTGTTTAAATTCATGACACTAACTACCAAACCAATATAAAACACTTTTCCATTGTTTGCATGTGCCCCCCCCCCCCCCCCCCCAAACCCGTTATGGAACGGGGTCGGGGGAAGGTTAATAGAATTTCAAGACGTTTGAATGCTATTGCTGAGAGTGATGGATGTACGTATACGCCAACTAGATTGGAAATCGTTTATTGGTGGTCCTTATGTCATTCATCATTATTATGGTGGCCTTCTGGGATAGGGTTCAGCCCGAAGATAACTAAATTTGTGCGATAGTTTATGTTGGACAAATGAATATTTGACGCTCGAGTCAGCAACATTTATTTAGAAAACAAGTAGGTTTGTAACAGAACCTGTCACTTAACCCGCTTCCACACAACAGTTGTGTTTAACAGGTAAAAAGACGACAAACACAGCATTAATATTCTATATTAAACATTTATATGCTAAATTTGGCTAGTTTCATTTATTTTATTTCGAAAAATCTATAATTATTATTTATCGTTTGCAAAAATTAATTTATATTTCAAAGAATAAATATGTAATATTCCTCGCTTTTAAATAGAATGAAAATATTTCATATTAACATACAAAGAATCTCGTAGTGAAATATATTTGACGTTATTTCAAACTGATCGATGTCGCACAAAAAAATTTATTTACTTTATTGTCTAAAATAAGTAAAGTTTCTCGAGCGATTGATGCGAATGGCAATGGCGATTTAATTCTAATAAAAATGGCTTCCTATGCCTTTTAAATGAGCATTCAATTTTGCAGTTTTTCAAATAATTGAAATACTTCGAATTATTGCTGCTTCCAATATATTATTTTAACTAGATTCTATTTTACTATCGAGATTAAATTTGCGGCTTACAAACCACAATTTCTTGGTTTAAACCGAAAACAACAAAACCAAAACTGCGTGGTTTCAAAAATGGTTGATTAAAAATCCTTTTTACCCTTACTTCACTCCACTTCAGCCACAAGTAAAAAATAAAAATATCGTCTGCTTTTTTAAATAAAGAAAGCATACAGCTTAAAAAACTGGAGAAATCGTTAAAATAAGTAGTTCTTCAGCAATATTCGAAAAAAGTTCATGTTTATAAAAAGAATAAAGTGAGCTCTTTGTAAACGTGCGGCTCGGTTATTACAACTAAGTGCCTCCCCTAAGTACATAAAATCCTTTCTTTATAAGAACGTCGGCCAAATTACAGGTCGTTCTAAAGAACGCCGTTAGGAGGTAAAATAAGCGTTAGAGGCTTGGCGAGAAATGAAGTGAAGTCGCCAAGTTAGTGTCTGCAAACCTGTGCCTCTGTGTTAATCCAATGGGGAAAAAAATAATTTTCTAATCCACATTACTCCGTCTGTTGAATATTTTTTAAATGAGTGTTTAGCTTCCACACTACGTTTACAACGTAAAATGTGGAAGGTATTATAATCGTTCAGTCTGTCTGTCTGTCCGTCACCTGGGTACTACACTACACTTCACTACAAATGCTACAGACAAGTGTGATACGTCAAAAAATTCAGAGTATCGAAATTAGAATACATTGAAAATTTCAGAAAAGAATTCGAACTCGAAGTACTTCAATTATTTAAAAAACGACAAAATTTAATGCTCATTTAAAAAGCATAGGAAGCCATTTTTATTAGAATTAAATCATCCTTGCAATTCGCAACAATCGCTTGAGAAACTTTAATTCTTTTAGGCAATAATTTTATTTTTGCAACATCCATCAGTTTGAAATGACGTCAAATATATTTCACTACGAAATTCTTTGTAGTTGATATGAAATATTTTCATTCTATTTAAAAGCGACGAATATTACATATTTATTCTTTGAAATATAAATTAATTTTTTTTCAAACGATAAGTAATAATTATTGAATTTTCGAAATAAAATAATTGAAACTAGCCAAATGTAGCATGTAAATGTTTAATATAGAATTAATGCTGTGTTTGGCGCCTTTTTACCTGATAAACATAACTGTTGTGTGGAAGCGGGTTAAATGACAGATTTTGTTACAAACCTACTTGTTTTTTGTATGGTAAATGTAGCTGACTTACTGGGCTCTGTAATTCCACTTTTTGAAATGGGTTCGAATATTTTGTTGTAAAATTATTTATTAAAAATAAAAATAATAATAACAAATTTTCGAACCCATTTCAAACAGTGGGATTATAGGGCCCAGTAAGCCTGCTACATTTATCATATAATTTTTTTTTTGTAAAAATATTCAATACAGCCGGAGTAATGTATGTGGCTTAGATAGTTATTTGTTTCCATTGATTTAATACAGAGGCACTTTGGTTTGGAGACCCGACATCCGCTTCCATTCCCCCTTATCTTCAGTAGCGCCAAATTATTCGCCAATTTATTTTTTGGGTGCACAACAGAGGCGATCATTGCTTCACTTAGTATACCCGTTTTTATAGTGTTTTTCTCCGGGAAGCATCTCCGTCGTATTCTAACCTAGATGTTTCGTACCCTAATTTGATGTTTAAATTCTGGGCTTGGGAGGAATAATAATAAACAACGTGCTGAAAAATGAAGAGGGTTTTTTTTCCCCATAATAAACTGGACAATATAAATAAAAATGGAGATATTTTTTTAATTTTTCGTTTAACGTTTTACTTGGAGGTGTGGTATACTGAAACTCAACTTTTCTTTACAGTGGGTTTACACATGGCGGAAGGATAAAAAAAAATCAACAAATATATATCTATTTTGTTTTTGTGGAGGAAGCCTTATGCAAATGAATAATCCATTCCATAAACCTGTTAACAAGGTTTTCTGTGGCAAAAGTGTTTTGAATGATTTTCTGAATCCATTAAAAAAAAATTGTTTGTTGTTTCCGTGATATCGTTTTTTTAAGTAATTTTTTGAATCATTTGTTCTTTTTCTTGATGTCGTTTTTCCTAATAATTTTTTGATTCCTTTGTTGATGTTTTTTTTAAATTTCAGGTCCCCCTGGTATGAATCCTATGAATCCTAGAATGAGTGCTCCCCGTGGCCAGCCTCTACCCATGAATCCCGGAGTGAGTATTCTTTAAAACATATCGCATTTGTTAATCATCCCACATCTGCGAATAGAGCTGTTCCAGGCTTTTCGGTACTTCCCGGTATGCACCTCTTCGTATAAAGCGTATTTGCACCATAGAGGTAGGAAGGAGGTGTAAAGAGGTCCACCAGTTGAGAGAAATTGAAGCAGGGCTGTCAGGTTTTTCGAGCTACTGCGCGTAACATACTGACACCGAGGTATCCCAAGATGCACCGCTCTGTAGAGGGCCCCTCCAATCGAGATGATTTGAAGCAGGGCTGTCAGGTTTTTCGAGCTACTGCGCTTAACATACTGACACCGAGGTATCCCAAGATGCACCGCTCTGTAGAGGGCCCCTCCAATCGAGATGATTTGAAGCAGGGCTGTCAGGTTTTTCGAGCTACTGCGCTTAACATACCGACACCGAGGTATCCCAAGATGCACCGCTCTGTAGAGGGCCCCTCCAATCGAGATGATTTGAAGCAGGGCTGTCAGGTTTTTCGAGCTACTGCGCTTAACATACCTGACACCGAGGTATCCCAAGATGCACCCTCTGTAGAGGGCCCCTCCAATCGAGATGATTTGAAGCAGGGCTGTCAGGTTTTTCGAGCTTTTTTTACTGCGCTTAACATACTGACACCGAGGTATCCCAAGATGCACCGCTCTGTAGAGGGCCCCTCCAATCGAGATGATTTGAAGCAGGGCTGTCAGGTTTTTCGAGCTACTGCGCTTAACATACCGACACCGAGGTATCCCAAGATGCACCGCTCTGTAGAGTTCCCCTCCAATCGAGATGATTTGATGCAGAGCTGTCAGGTTTTTCGAGCTACTGCGCGTAACATACTGACACCGAGGTATCCCAAGATGCACCGCTCTAGCCTGTTTCATTTGTGCGCTACTGCGCATATACAAGGACCTCTCTATTCTCCTTCCTAGCTCTATGATTTGCACCTTATTGATATTTCCCAGCATGTACAGCTTCCTTGTAGAGCTGTACCAGACTTTTGATATTTCCCGCCATGCACCGCTTTGTTGTAGGCGCATTTACACCGGATAGGCTTGCTAACCACCGTCATATTTCCCAGCATGCACCACTTCCTTGAAGTCGTGGATTTTCCGGATTGGTTAATCACAGGAATATTTCCCAACATGCACTGCCTTCTTTGAAGGCTACGTCATCTGGTACTGCTCAATTTGTGAAAACTCGCTCGTCCTTGAAGGACGAAATAATACGAATATTATTTTGTTAACTACATACAAGTTTATCTAAAGCTTTGTTTGATGTTAATAAGACTCGACTATGTTTAAATTTATGAAAAATAATATAAACAAGTAAAAACTACTTGCACCTTGAAACATTTCTTTTACGGAGTTAGCAAAGAATTCCTACCAGAATTTTTATCATTTAGCAAAATGCATACACTCAATCATATATATACTCAATCAAACCCATACTCAATCCAACCTACATTAAGTAATGATCGCAGAATGGAAACAAATATTTCGGTATTTCTCTCCAACATAAAACTTATCCCATCAAAGTTCTCCCTATAGGGTTTTCGAAAATAAAAAAAATTCTGTCATTGTGGTGTGGGGCCCAATAAATAGAAAGAAATCCGGGACTGCCACTGTTTATTTCTATTATAGGTTCCATCGAAAAAGAAATAAGTAACTTAAGTCATTGTTGCGAGTTACCGATTTATTTTGTTCGACGCCCAAAAAGGTTTTTTTAGTCGCTACTCCTTTTTTTTTTGTTACCGAATCCAGGATATAAAGAATTCTACGAAGAAGTAATTGTTATTTTCAAATTTTGCCACGATATGAGCAGATGTAGTTGTTCTTGCATTTTTTTTTTGAATTCCTAACGTTGAATTGCTCCAAATTAAAATTTTTGTTTCGCTAACATTTTAGAATGGGAATGTCTCACGTCTTGAACAGTTTCACAGGAAAGCAAATAAGGTCTCGATTGGTTAGTCAATGTAGTGGGAGGAGCTTACCGCGTCAAACCACTGATCACTGGAACCACTAATGAAAGCAGCAATGATTTACGTCACGTGAAACAAGCCAATTGAAGATTCAATATTAGTTGCTTTTGGAAGCCCAGAAGCCGCGTACTATGTCACTATAAGGTTGCGTTGGGTGACAGCTCAGCTGTGGTTCTACATTACGAGGCCCTTCGCCGTTTGCCCTAGTACGACGTTAATTCAACTATACTATACCTAAACAAAAGTATTATTTTTTTCAAAAGAACACTTAAAAAAAGAGTAACTTTTCTTTCAAAAGAACTTAAAAGAATTACCTCCCTTGGGTCGATAGCATTGCTGAATGGGAATTTAATTTAATTGCTTTTTTATCCGTTCGGAACTTTGACTTATTGGTACAAATTGCCAATTGCTGGAAGCTTTTGTGTCGAAGTATCCATTTGTAAGGGCCGTGGGGGTTAAAAAAAAGATGAAAAAAAAACAATCCTAAAACCAGTTGGCCAAGTGAAGGCATGCTCGATTCTTTTATGCACCCAAACCAACCACTTAGCGAATTATTTGGCGCCGGGTTGCATTAAATAAAGTTTATAATTAATAATTAAAACTTCGCATTTTATTGGAAATATTAGAACCTTGGCATTTTTTAAATGCGCGCATTGTTTTGTTGGGGTGCATGAAATCGACTTGGTGACTTTCAGTAGGCTTCAACTTTATTTTCTCGCCAAGTGTCTTCATCTTATTTCATCCTTATGGTAGAGGCTCTTTTTTTCCTGTTCAATAGTGAGAGAAGTGTTTCATCCACTGAAACTTCTCTAACTACTTATTGGAAGTTTTCGATATTTTTGTTGGATTTGGGTCTTTCTCTGTATCAATACTAATTTATTCTTAACTTTTCCGTAGTTAATTATATGACTTTAATTTCTTAATTTCGGATTATATAATAAATGCTTGACAGATATTTTTGCTGTGCTTTTTTGTCAAAAAATTATTTTTTATATTTTAAAATAATATGATTTTGTTTAAAAAAACTTTTTTTTAAAATCAATTTTTATAAAATTCTTATTCCAGCCATAAATATGTAGAATTCTATTAATTTTACAGTCATGCCTATGTTTCTCTTGGGAAGAAATCACAACGGGAAAAAGAGCTCGCCTTTTCCACCTTAAATTTTGTGGTGCTGCCATCTAGTGGTGTATCATGAAAATAAATATTGCAAACATGTTAACTCAGCTACGAGATCTTTACTGTGCACAACAATATACACACTAAAAAATTTATTGTTTTCCCCTTCCAATTAAATATCATTACAATTTTACATATTAGCGGGTTAATTAAAGTTTATTGTCATTTACATGTTGCGATTTCTTTTTGATAAAAATATATTTAAATAAATATTTTCTCTCTAGAATTATGGTGGTATGAGGCCGCCTCCTAACAGTACTATGGGCCCTGGTGGGCCTTCAATGCCACCCATGTCTATGTGAGTATTGTCAAATCCCTTTCACATTTATCTTCAATAATAAAACTAATAAATTAGTCTTTTATTATTTTTTAAAGTTATATAAATGACATGCAGTGTTTAGTATCCATATTTTTTTTTAATAATTTATCCTGATTTCTAATAGAAATTCAATTTAAGCGATTATTTCTTCAGTTGTTTTCTTAATTAACAGTTTCTGTTTGTGGTGTACAAATATTTTTGCATTTTTTTTTATTAAACAAAGGTAATATGAGTAAATGCTTAACATTTCTTTCAAATATTTTAACATTGCTTTGTTTGTGAATCTAAAATATAAGAAAATATTTGTTTATTATAAATGTAATATTTTGTGCGATTTTCGAGAATGAGATATTAGTAATTTCACTTAGTTATATATATATAATATATATATATATATATATTAATAGTAATATATTTTATTGATATAATACAAATATATATATATATATATATATATATATATATATATAATAACTTTTCATGGCAATTCGATATACAGAATCTCTAATGAATTTCCTTTACAGTTAAATATGTATAATAAGTGTTCACGTTTATTGTATTTTATTTTATTTCAAATTGTGTGATGTCAATTGATTTGTTCCTTAGGCCTGGAGGCCCAGCGGGTCGACCCTGGCAGCCTAACACATCAACGGTAACTATGAACTTTATTTGATTTTGTTATGATCTGAACACTTGCACGAACGACGTCAGTTGTAAAAAGACAATAAGAACAATAGGTTAAATACCAGTAATTTTGTGACAACTAAACTATACTCCATGTTCTCTTTATACATTTAATTTCTACCTGGTATTCGTATTCATTCTGTATTCTCAACTCATTAAACGATGTTCAAACAAATCCGTCCTCCTCCTTTTTGAGTATGTGTCAGATTTTGGATGTTCTCTCGTACGATCTATGTGATAGTCAGATATGAAGAGTACAGGGGAAAACCGCTTAATTTCGTAGAAAACTTTCCTCATCAGGCATCTTTGGCGATGATAGCGAGTAATTGCCTAAACTGGTGTAAGGAAACCAGTTTCTCACTTTCTTGTGCATCTTCTCTCACTGCAACCCTGAAATTCAGTTTTGTGTTTTATTCAAAAGACTGTGGTCATCATCATGTTAAGCTTTAAATAAATGAAGTACGATTGATTGAAAATCACAAATTTTTCTAAAACAATTAAGGGAAATTTTAAGATTCGCAAATTAATTGAAAAGTCCTAAACCACTTTTCTACCTACCGAGATTCGAGCGATGCACAATTCCGACGCTTGGACCAAGCGAAGAAGAAAGAGAGAAACTGGTTTCTTGCCGCCAATGTCCTCCAAGCAGATACGATTACGGGACGACTCCTAATAAATTAAGCGGTTCTTCCCCTGTACTCTTGTACTCTTCATATGGGATGGTCAGATACATAGAGCTAAAGCATTAGTTTTAAATCGCTTTACTGCTATGTTAGCCCTTTTTCACAGGTATGAGAATCGTTGTAATAGCAGAATAAAAAAAATTGAAAGGAAAATAGCATCTTGTTATTTAATTATTAATTTTTGAAGTTTTAAAAGGACCCAATAATATTGTAGAGATGGAGACACTATTTTTAAACTTTATCAGTTAATAATTGAACCAGATGATTTTTTCCTTCCTTTTCTTTGACTATTACTGTACCTGGTTAGATTAATTGGAATTATCATCTCACTAGAGTAACGGGCGTCGTAATTTAGAATTAAATGTGCCTGGACAAATTGCTTATGTGGCAATATGTTTTCAGATATAGGAAGTTAACTATAAACATTTTATTAATAATACCTTACATCTTTATGTTTTGACATTTTTTTTCAAAATAATGTTACTAATTTTTCTTAAAACTTGAATAAAACAATAATATAATAATCTAAACTATTTTTTTAATTAATTTATACATACTCTTAAGAGGGACTATCGGTCCCATAGAGCTAAAAATCACAACTTTTGCAAAAGAATTGCCATGCCATGTTATTCCATTTTCATCAGGTATGGGAATCATCATAACATCAAGTTCAAACAAAATTGAAAAGAAAATAATATCCGGTTATTTAATTATTAATTGATAAAGTTTTTAAATAGTGTCGCCATCTGCTGGGCATTTGTTGCATTTCAAAAATATATAATTAAATAACTAAATAACATTTTCGTTTCAAATTTGTTTCATTTCGATGTTATGTTGATTCCCATACCTGGAGAAAAAGGGCTAACATAGCAAAGCAATACTTCTGTGGAAGTTGTGATTCCAAAACTAATGCATTAGATCTATGGGACTGACAATCCCTCTTAAGAAACTTATATTTAATGTTGTGTCGTATTATTACTGATTATTGTTCTTTTTTTTTTTACTAGATGAATTATTCCTCCGCGTCACCTGGAAGCCATTATGGGGTAATTACTTTGTTTTTTTTACACATACTTTAATTAAATTAATACATAGTTTAATTTAATTTAATCGAATTACCTTACAAAGATTAATTATTAATAAAACCTGATAATGTGTTTAAATTGGAATTACCTATCTTTACTCCACGAAATTTTTATTTGAAAATTCCTTACCCTAGCAGTAATTCTCAATATTTGCTGGATCATTCATTGATTGTACTCGGATTTTCCGAAAACTCATAATAATATGACATCTATTATCCAAATGTTCACAAGACAATATCGGCTTCTTATCGATTTCTTTTAGATCTTTGATCAGAATTCTATCAGTTAGTCTATAGATCGGGGGACGAGTGGAGATATTCAATCTATTTTAGATTGGATCGAATGGAACACCTGCCAACACTCCGGATTTAAACCAGTGATACTGGAATTTTCACTACTTTCTGAATTTCTGTGTCATGTGTACCAATTGCCGGTTTTACGAACAGTGAAACATTAAATTTTCTCTTTGCGCCCGGAATCCGGAAAAATGGTTATTACGGAATTAAATCCGGAGAGTTGTCAGGAATTATGTTGGCAGAATAAGGTCACACTGAAGCTACTGTTAGCAGGTCTGAAATTGACTCTTTTTTAGATAAAAATCTCATTGGCTCACCAGTGAAAGTTGAAAAATTTTGTATTGTCCAAAAGAAAATTGCTGCCAGGGGTTAATTCCATGTAACTGTAGTGTAAGTTACAATTTATAAAACCTTCTTAGAACACCAATCCATTGTCAACTGTGAAATTTCGAAGGAGTGGAGAATCCCTCCCAGTCATCACTGGTATGTGGGCAAGGAGCCGGGCTCTTCACTTGCTCTCAATTGTGACAGACCCACCTGCACTGCGGTCGC
Organism: Oedothorax gibbosus; assembly: GCA_019343175.1. Lineage (NCBI taxonomy): Eukaryota > Metazoa > Arthropoda > Arachnida > Araneae > Linyphiidae > Oedothorax > Oedothorax gibbosus. The sequence continues at coordinate 261,999 of JAFNEN010000263.1, forward strand.
CAGATTAGCAAGTGGCCACCTAAAATGTCTCTCGTTCTCGGAGGGCAGGAAGATCTTTACAACTTGCTCTAAATGTCATGTTCAGCAGGCCCCTCCCGAACATATTTTGGACTGCGTCGGCCTTTCCATAGAGGATGTTTTCCTTTTCCCTCTTCTCGTTATCGACTTTCTTCGGGTCAACGATCTCGTCAGACCAAGGAGGACTAGTCACAACACAACAACAATTTATAAAAGCTTTTTAAATTTAAAAAAACAAATGAAACTAAACTAAGCATGTTGCACTATTTAGTTGCAATAAGTATAGATCAGCTATTCCGCTAATTTTTTTTTCATTTCAAGTTAAAAGTTGCAGTGATAATCACTTTTTACACACATGACTTACACTACAGAAAGGGTAATTTTGCATTTAGATAGCCTAGGGTTTGTATCTATTGTTTGTAATTAACCTTGTTTTATGAACCACAAATTGGTTTGCATGGAATTGTAGCCATGTAATTTCTCTTACAGGGTCCACCTGTATCTAGTACCGGCCCCCCTGGTCCCGGTACCCCTATCATGCCCAGCCCACAAGGTAAGATGATTGGCCAGCAGCCTCCCTGCAACCCCGCCCCATTTGCATGAGGCCACGCCCATTTTCATCAATTCATTTTTCTTTCATGTTTCAGAAGCAGTTGTTTAAAACGATTTTGTTTTTCAGAGCAATCAATTAATTAGTCTGCTGATTGTTCCTCCCACTTGGTGTTAATAATGTTGTGCATTTATTTATTGTAAAAGTCCATTTATTCAAACATCCAAAATGACCAAAGGATTTTTGCGGCATAAGATTTAGGCGAGGTCTTATTTCTTGTGTGAAATGTGAATTGACCGCAATTATAACTTTACATTGATAATACGAAATATATATGAACCTACCATTAAATAACTAAATCGGCTATCAGATTGAAAAATTCTAAAGTTAAACTCATAGTTTTCTTGCACAGAAGCCACGACCATGGGCGTAGCTATAAAATGCGTGGAGCAATCAGATGAAGACAAAATAAAACTGCTGAAATTTCCTCTTCATCTGATTGCTCCGCGCGTTTTATAGCTCCGCCTATGGTCGTGGCTTCTGTGCAAGGAAATTATGAGTTTAACTATATATGAAAGAACATTTAGCTTGTTTGATTGAAAAGGCTATTTCTGAGGAATTTGGAAAAATGGATTTTACTCGATTATAGTTTTACATTTTTATATTTACCACTATTACTTCCATCCAGCATTTTCATTTTATAGCTTATGATAAGAATGCCACATATTTTGTCTAAAGTAATTGGTTAAAAATATGCTATTTAGTTGTAGTTTTTTTTAAAAAAAATGTTTTAGTGATATTGTTAAACAGTAATAATTATCATTAAAAATATTTATTTAAATTGTGCTGAATGGTAGTTTAAAGTTGGCACAATAATTTGCTAAGTATTAATACTAAGTTTTTTAGCTTTTCATTAAATTTCCCAAACCAAAACCCCAAGAAATGTGGTTGTCTAAGAAAAGTCGAATAAATTATATATGGGTACTTTGAAATATTTTGACTTAACTGATTTGGGAATTTATTAACTGATTTGGGTTGGTTTTATTTATTAAAAAAATCAACCCAAATTTTTCAAAAAAAAACCTTCTGTTTAAAAGTTAATTTTAAAAATTTAGGTAAGGTTGTCGTAACCCATTCTTGCTTCTACCAGTGTTTCTTTGACCACCTATGCCGCTTTGCCATTGTTGCCAACGACCCAAAATAAACTTTTTTCTGTGATTGTATCCCTTGTGAACCTCTCTTTGTGTTGGAATGTTGTTAAAAAACGTTGTTTTGTTTGCACATCCTGACCCCACCTTTACCCCTTTTCTTCACTCTCCTTGTAGTGTGTGTGCTTTGTTTTCTATATGCAAGTATATGCAGGTCTGAAGTAGAGACAATATTTTCTCGTGACACAAATGTCAATATGTCTTTTTTTATAAACTACTTAACACTGTAAAATGTTTTAATAGTGTTATCTAAAAGAATAAAAAACTGAATTGCTATAAAAACTTTTACGGTTTTTACTAAAACCTTTGCTTTTTAATGTTTTAATTGGTTTATTTCTTAGTAATCGTTCCCCTTTTTGAAATGTCATGTGCAGGTCCACACAAATATGTGCTTATTAGATTCGCCTAAATCCGAATATAATAATTGATAAAATTTACTGTTTTCGCAGTGTAATTTTGCGCAGATTATTTAAAAGAACAATTATTTGGATTTGACAGCACTTTAGGAAGAATGAAAAAACTTTATATATGTTATTTACTGCTGTGAAAAACATCATATAAATTACAATGCATTTTTGCTGTATAAAAGTAAAAAGATTCTGTGTCACTAGGTGTTTACATTAACATGATTTGTCAAACAAGTTTAAACATTTTCTTTATGGTATATCAATTCAGCAAAAGCTTTTTTAAAAAAAGTAATTTTTACATTTGTAATCAGGGACTTCAAGTTTATTATTTGTGGGGTAAATTTAATTTTTATATTTAATAAAAACGCTGAAAACACCACTGGCAGATCAGCCATATCTCCGAATTTAACTTAGCAATAACGTATTTTTTAACTACTTACTGAATGTCCATCTCATCGGTATCAATTCCCGAAATTTCGAAGGCGGAAAACACAAAACTTTCTCTTGGCGCCTGGAATCCCCAAAATGGTTGTTACTTAATTAAATCTGTAGACTTAACAGGTTGGTTGAATTAATGTGGCACTAGAGTCACAGTAGCAGGTCTGATAATATGATCTTCGTCACTACTATCCTACAAACGGATTAGAGATAAGCAGCGAACGAGCGAAACTGACAAAAAATAACTTGAATACGTTCCAAAGAAGCATGAACTCATTTAACATTTTCTTCACTTAATATCAATTCAACAAGTTTTTATTTTTTAATTTAATATTTAATCAGGGTTTTCGAATGTTCTATTTCTGGTCACATTTAACTTTTTGATTTAAAAAATGCTGATACACTCCACGGTTTAGGAGGATCAGCAGCGAACGAGCGAAACTGACAAAAAATAACTCGAATACGTTCCGAAGAAGCATGAACTCATTTAACATTTTCTTCACTTAATATCAATTCAACAAGGTTTTATTTTTTAATTTGATATTTAATCAGGGTTTTCGAATGTTCTATTTCTGGCCACATTTAACTTTTTGATTTAAAAAATGCTGATACACTCCACTGGTTTAGGGAGGAGTTCAGCAGCGAACGAGCGAAACTGACAAAAAAAAACTCGAATACGTTCCGAAGAAGCATGAACTCATTTAACATTTTCTTCACTTAATATCAATTCAACAAGGTTTTTTTTTTTTATTTGATATTTAATCAGGGTTTTCGAATGTTCTATTTCCGGCCACATTTAACTTTTTGATTTAAAAAATGCTGATACACTCCACGGTTTAGGGAGGAGTTCACAGCAGCGAACGAGCGAAACTGACAAAAAATAACTTGAATACGTTCCAAAGAAGCATGAACTCATTTAACATTTTCTTCACTTAATATCAATTCAACAAGGTTGTTTTTTTTAAATTCGATATTTAATCACGGGTTTTCGAATGTTCTATTTCCGGCCACATTTAACTTTTTGATTTAAAAAATGCTGATACACTCCACTGGTTTAGGGAGGAGTTCAGCAGCGAACGAGCGAAACTGACAAAAAATAACTTGAATACGTTCCAAAGAAGCATGAACTCATTTAACATTTTCTTCACTTAATATCAATTCAACAAGGTTGTTTTTTTAAATTTGATATTTAATCAGGGTTTTCGAATGTTCTATTTCCGGCACATTTAACTTTTTGATTTAAAAAATGCTGATACACTCCACTGGTTTAGGGAGGAGTTCAGCAGCGAACGTGCGAAACTGACAAAAAATAACTTGAATACGTTCCAAGAAGCATGAACTCATTTAACATTTTCTTCACTTAATATCAATTCAACAAGGTTTTTTTTTTTTATTTGATATTTAATCAGGGTTTTCGAATGTTCTATTTCCGGCCACATTTAACTTTTTGATTTAAAAAATGCTGATACACTCCACCGGTTTAGGGAGGAGTTCAGCAGCGAACGAGCGAAACTGACAAAAAATAACTTGAATACGTTCCAAAGAAGCATGAACTCATTTAACATTTTCTTCACTTAATATCAATTCAACAAGGTTTTTTTTTTAAATTCGATATTTAATCAGGTTTTCGAATGTTCTATTTCCGGCCACATTTAACTTTTTGATTTAAAAAATGCTGATACACTCCACGGTTTAGGGAGGAGTTCAGCAGCGAACGTGCGAAACTGACAAAAAATAACTTGAATACGTTCCAAAGAAGCATGAACTCATTTAACATTTTCTTCACTTAATATCAATTCAACAAGTTTTTATTTTTTAATTCGATATTTAATCAGGGTTTTCGAATGTTCTATTTCTGGCCACATTTAACTTTTTGATTTAAAAAATGCTGATACACTCCACTGGTTTAGGGAGGAGTTCAGCAGCGAACGAGCGAAACTGACAAAAAAAAACTCGAATACGTTCCGAAGAAGCATGAACTCATTTAACATTTTCTTCACTTAATATCAATTCAACAAGGTTTTTTTTTTTTATTTGATATTTAATCAGGGTTTTCGAATGTTCTATTTCTGGCCACATTTAACTTTTTGATTTAAAAAATGCTGATACACTCCACTGGTTTAGGGAGGAGTTCAGCAGCGAACGTGCGAAACTGACAAAAAATAACTTGAATACGTTCCAAAGAAGCATGAACTCATTTAACATTTTCTTCACTTAATATCAATTCAACAAGTTTTTATTTTTTAATTCGATATTTAATCACGGTTTTCGAATGTTCTATTTCTGGCCACATTTAACTTTTTGATTTAAAAAATGCTGATACACTCCACTGGTTTAGGGAGGAGTTCAGCAGCGAACGAGCGAAACTGACAAAAAATAACTCGAATACGTTCCAAAGAAGCATGAACTCATTTAACATTTTCTTCACTTAATATCAATTCAACAAGTTATTTTTTAATTCGATATTTAATCAGGGTTTTCGAATGTTCTATTTCCGGCCACATTTAACTTTTTGATTTAAAAAATGCTGATACACTCCACTGGTTTAGGGAGGAGTTCAGCAGCGAACGAGCGAAACTGACAAAAAATAACTTGAATACGTTCCAAAGAAGCATGAACTCATTTAACATTTTCTTCACTTAATATCAATTCAACAAGTTTTTATTTTTTAATTCGATATTTAATCACGGTTTTCGAATGTTCTATTTCTGGCCACATTTAACTTTTTGATTTAAAAAATGCTGATACACTCCACCGGTTTAGGGAGGAGTTCAGCAGCGAACGAGCGAAACTGACAAAAAAATAACTCGAATACGTTCCGAAGAAGCATGAACTCATTTAACATTTTCTTCACTTAATATCAATTCAACAAGTTTTTATTTTTTAATTCGATATTTAATCACGGTTTTCGAATGTTCTATTTCTGGCCACATTTAACTTTTTGATTTAAAAAATGCTGATACACTCCACCGGTTTAGGGAGGCCTGCATGTTCTTTCCCTCAAATACCCCTCCTTCGCTGCACCCTGTTTACTTGAAAAGAGCCCTGCTTTTTTTTCCTGCACTGATTTCAGGCTTCCTGTGTCGTTTTTAGGTTCGTCAGGTCCTTACTCTCCAGCCAGCCATCGAATGAACACATCCACGCCGAGAAGAGGTGAACGATATATAAAAGCAAAACATTGTCTCTCTTTTTATGTCCCCCTCTTTCTTCTCCCTCTTTCTAATTCTTCCCCTTCTGTTTGACACCCCCTTGTGAATGTTGTTGTTATATGGGTCACCTAATGAGTGTTGGGCTGAGGAGCCCAGTCGGTTAGGCATTCGCCTAGCATGCGAAAGGTCCCAGGTTCGGGTCCGGGCATCGCCAAAATAAATGCCAACCTATAAACGGCCCATGCAGCTAAAAATGTCTGACGAGTAATACCCAGTGTAGAGGGAATGCACGTTAAATATCCTTCAAAGTCCTAACACTGCGTACGATGTCGCCCTTAACGGTTGCGTTGGGTGCCTACTCAGGTGTCGGCTCGTCACTTGACTGTGGTTCTAAAATGCGTTGCCAATAGCCCTCGTGTAGCTCTAGTGCGACGATAATTCAAACTAAACCAAACCTAATGAGTGTTCGAATGGGTAGGTGTTTATGTTCCCAACTCAATCCATCGCCATCCATTTTTAATTTAATTCAACATTAGATTCATAGCAAGCTTGTGTGTGTGGAGGGGGGGGGGATTTTCTGCAAATCTTGACATTCCAAGGATCAATGATTTTTTTTTTTAATCTAAAAAAGGTTTGTGTTTTTCCCCCCGCAAAATGTTCAAACTTTTTAAGTAATTACAGAGGAAAGTCCTGGGAGTTTAAACCAGATATTTTTAACTATTAGTAGAAATCAATCAATTAAACTGAATTTCAAAACAATAGTAATAAATAACTAAATTTCAAAAAATAAAAACGGCAGTCAATTTATATTTGCTCATCAATGTTGGCTGAATCTATGCATGCTTCGAAATGACACAGTGTCTTTCGCTGTGTTGAATGCAGTACTGTATGTATCTGATTGGTTCAAATACTAGGTTGGATCAACCACAGGCATGAGAATTCTCCGCTTTTTGGCTGATTTCCGTTTTTTCCCGATTTTGGGTAATTTCCCGATTTTTTAATGTTTTCCGCTTTTTATTTATTTTTTTTGTTCAAAAAAAAAAGAAACTGAATCGTAAAATTAATTTTAATCACCGTACTCCAACTAGTGCGAAAACACGTCATGAATATCATTTACTGTAACAGTGAATCAGATTGCGTGTATCTTTAACCATTTCTCTGAATTCTGGTTCCGTGCGTTTTCATATTTTTGTGTTCTCATGCCTGCAACCGAGTCATGTGGAGTTGACAACGTTGAAGATACTTTCGTCAACCTCAACTTTCATCGTACATGCAGATTACCAACTTTTGAGTTGAAGATACGTCTAAGTTGAGGTTGTGTTGAAAAATTTTCACTCCTACCCCATGTTAATTCCCCTTTGTTCAAGCTTTTAACCATTTTTCCTCCTGTTTTCGCTTCACTAATTAACGGTAATATTGCCTTTCAGCATTCCCACCTCCTGAAAGGCTTTAATTTTTTTATTGATGTGTTTATGTCTTTTATTTGAACCACAGGTTTACCAAGGTGAAGGTGGTTTTTGCATGTCGCTGGGTTTTATTAACAGTTTCATTAATCATTGCTTTGTTCGTGCTGTCTCCATTAACCAGTTTTGTATGTCGATGTTATTTCAAATGTTTTGTGCATGATGTTATTATTGCAGCTTTGATTTTAATTGTATACCTATGCAGTCGCATATTTTGCTGTTTGGAATGATTTTAAATATTTAGTTTTTGGTGTTAACTCTTTTGATGTTCTGCAGAATAATTTATTTTCTCACAGATTAAATAGCGTTTAAATTTTTCGATAAACTTGTCATTTTAATTATAAAGTATTGTATAAAAAAACTTTAAAATTTGCCTTTTTTGTGTCTTTTTATATTTTCATAAGTTGTTAAAATAATACATTAAAAAAATAACTTCTTGAATTCCAATCTAATGTCCATTGAAGCACATTATAAGTATAATGTATTTCACATAGCCTGTCGGGGATTATAAATTAGATTCTGCAGTGCTCTATCTTTTAAAACTACATTTAACTGAATTTTTGTAATGTGATATTGAACAGATAATTTACTTCTTGAAGAATCCTCATTCTTATTGTTTGTTCTTTTCAGATTCCACGAGTTCCGGTGGCGAGAGCATGTACGCAATGATGAAACCAGTTCCGGGCGGAAGCATACCAGGGGTGAGAAAGACTTTTATAATAATAATAATAAACAATTATACTCCTCGGCACTACAGCCCGTTAGTGGGCCAAGGCCTGCTGTGCCCATTCCAGCTTACCAAGGGCGCTGGGGTGTTAGGCATACGTCCCGGTAAGGTGGTCAGCCTCACACGGAATTCCCAGTGTTTAGTTCCCAAGTATGCTTGGTACTCATTTTATCGACACACTTAAGAGATGAAAGGGTGAGTCAACCTCGCCCCATCCGGGACTCGATCCACAGACCTTTGGCGTGGCAATGCGAAGCACTACCACTAAGCCACTGGGCCTCAATAATAAAAATAACTTTATTAATATCCAGCAACAAAAAAAACACGAAGAAATACAAAAAATATCATATTAGCTGTTTAGGGAAACATTCCCTTTTAAGCTTAAAATTAAATAAAAGTTTACAGCACCATGGTACTTGGCAAGATACATTTTTTAAAAATTAGTTATGCTTCATGTCGACAATTTTAAAAAATAGATGTCTATAATGTCAATATTTATAATAAATATAGGACTTTTATTTGCCTTAAAAAAATTGTTTATCAGGGACCACTACAATATTTGTAACATTTAAAAAAAATTTTTAGAGGTCCTTAAAGAGCATCTGAATTTACCCTTAATTACATGGTTCGTACACTCCTTGAAAAGTGCTTGAATTAAAAAGATAAATTTTCTCAAGTCCTTAAAAGTGCTTGAAAATGAATCTGATAGTTGGGAAAAAATATTTGTACTAGTATATTTATTTAAAATTGGATTATATCAAAAATTTTCTCAATGTGATTGCACATGATCTCTCGCCTGGCTACATGATATCATATTTTTAAACCCATATTTCTAAACATAGTCATTAATACATACTACTAACACATACTTGTGTATAGGCCAAGATAATTATACCCAACACAACTCTTAACTAGTAATAGTTTATCTGTTTCATTGATAAACTGAATTAAACCTTTTTTCTCTGTGTGTTGGACAAAACATATTTTGTATAATTTATTCCTAAAAACATATTTTTATAGCTGGGTGTTCAACTAAAGCTCCTGTAATTTTCCCCTTTGGGAAAATTTTCCTTTTCTTATAACATAAATATAATTTTGTGTTGATTAATTTTGTGTAAGTTAGTAGCCTTTAATGTGGTATATGAGAAACCCATATTTTACCGTAATTAGTAGTTTTAAACTAATGAAATGCTCACTTGTGTTTTCAGTTCCCAATGGGTCCTGGTCCAGAGGGACCGATAGGGTCCATGGGACCCGAAATGGGACCACCAGTCATGAATGGGATGTCATCTGCAGGTACTGATCTTTTCAAAATGTGTTCATAATTTGGTTATTTATACAGTCCCTGGACGAATTATTAGACACACTGCAAGATTTCATGTAAAATACTAATTACCGGGTGATATTGTACCGTTTTATTATTTTAAATTGATTTTTTTTTTATATTATCCAATCAATTACCGATTTATTTGACATAAATAAAATAGCAGTAAGTTTTAGTTAAAAATGTTAGTAAAAGTCAATATTTAGTGGAGCCACCTTTAGCCGCTATCAAAGCTTTAATTCTGCGTGGCCTGCTATCAATGCAAGACTGTACTGTCTCCTGCATTTGAGGATGACGATTCCACACATAAATAATCTTATAATAAATAATTAATACAAATTAATCTTAATCATAATTATCTTAATATAAATACAAATATGTAGTCTACAACAATTCTCTTAAATAAAAATCAATAATATTGTAGTTTAAATATACCATTATTGCATAAAAACTCTTAAGAAACATAAAATTACTTTTAAAAAATACAGTGTGTCTAATAATTTGTCCAGGGACAGTATATAAAGATCTAGTTTTTATCTGGGTTTGCCAAAAGTAGAGGTTTTTAAATTTTTATTTTAAATATTCTCGTCAATGTAAAAAGATTCATTGTTCGACTATTCATGGAAATGGGATGCCAGAGCCTAGGGAGGTTGGACTTGTTTGCCTGTAGTCGTTAGCTGAGCATAATGGAACGGCCTTCACGCCTTGGGTGACCCTGCCAGGAGAAAATCTCCCGACGTACTTCGCCCGTTCCGCCCAGGTACACCCCCTCGCCACTTTGAGGCCGACTACTAGGACTTGATGCATACACAGATGGCTCCTCTGACAAAACCATCACCAACGGGGGTGCCGGTGTGTTTTTAACTATTTCAGATGGTGTGTTTCACCAGGGCAAATATGGTGCGGGAAACATAACCTCTAACTTCACCTGTGAGCTGAGGGCAATTCTGGAGGCACTAAATATCTATAAGGCCCTTCCCACTTCCAAGCAGGCAAAAGGCCTAGTAATATTTTGCGACTCAAAGGCCGCCCTCCAAGCAATTCTAAAAGGACATTCTTCTATCACCCAAGAAATCATCTCAGGTCTTAAAGATCTTCAGAATATAAACAAGACCTGCATCCTCCAGTGGATTCCTGCACACGTCGACATAGAAGATAATGAAACTGCGGATAGATTGGCCAAGGAGGGCAGAGACCTCAACACTAGCTGCAGTGATGTTTCTCTTCAGGATGCGAATGCAGTGGCCAGATATAAGCTTAGAGAAAAATCCATTCAGACCAAACATCTTCTCTCTGAAATAACTGCGAACAGATCTACTCTTAAACCATACTAGGCTGAGAACCGTACACACGGGTATGAAGATAGATGAGATGGCAACAAAATCTATAGAAGTGAACATTGTCCTGAACACAGCTTACGCTACTAATCTATGATGTCGCTATGACGCAGTTGAAAGATTCGAGTACTTGCCGACTATGCTTAGATCCGTATTGAGACAACATCAGCAAGTTTGTAGAGAAATTATCAAAATTACAGATCACATATAGAGTTGACTCTCATGGACACGACTAAAAAAAAAATGTAAAAAAGATTATTTGAAAGAGTTTTGATGGTAGGAAAAGTGAAAATCGCGTAATCTTGTGCTCAGTCTTCCCTGCAATACATAAATGCATATTAATACATTTTAAAATGTTAAAATATAGAATTTTGATTAAAATTTTAATCTACACATAAAAAATATATGTTAGATTTTTTCTTAAAATATATCTCTTATAAATATCTTGTAACCAAATCATCCTTGCATTATTAAATATTTTCCTAATAGCTCAAGTTTTACTGTTAACACTTTTAGAAAGTATCCGTTTCTTAATGCCAAAACTATTGTAAATACTGACGCCTAGAGAAACATTGACTATCATAATTTTTTAAAGCTATTGAAATAATGCAAAACTAATTATGAAATATTATTTTGGAAAATGTACGTTTTTATTTCAGAGGTAGGAGCTTTTCTAAAACCAGTTTGGAGCAATTTTTTAGAGAATCAAAATTGAACTTTTGGAGCTAGAGTATAGAGATTGTAACAGCAAAATTGAATTTGAATTAATAAAAAGTTATAATATAATAGTATATATGACATAACTTAAACCCCTCAAAATCTTATATTTTGTACCCCATTTTAAACTTAATAACTTAAATTATCTTTTTCATATATCCTTAATATCACTTAGTACTTTAACATCCCAACCACACCCTTCGGCGACAAACCGTCGCCTAGATCAATCCGTTCCCACAGAAATTGTTTAGTCAGCAAATAGTTTACTGTGACCTTAAACCTCTCTCGTCATCGATGCTGAACCCTGATTGGTCAATCGAAGAACAAGCAATAACAATCTGTAGCTGTGAATCACTTTTTAATTAGACTTCAAGATGTAAGGTTGTGTGTGCTTTTGGCGGGCCGAGCTACGGCTCCGACTCCGTGCCGTTAAACACTTTAAATGATTTCTTTATAATAAAATATCTTGGACGTCCAAACTACCTTCATTTCTGTAGTTAACTAAATCATAATTATGCTCTCCTGTGTAGTAGATGTTATTCTACTACATATATAAAGTAATAATTATCACAAGATATCTTTTTGATGTGATTGGCACAGAATTTACACCCTCAATTATTATTATGTTGTTTACATTTGTTTTAATTACTAATGCTGATGTGTTTTTTGCTATTAACTAATGCATTTAATGTTTACTAACTTTAACTAATGCTACTCTTGCAACTGTTTGTGCTAATGAATTATGTGTGTTTTGCAGGTGATACATTAGATGGCATGAAAAACTCCCCTGCCAATGGCCCTGGCACCCCAAGGGAAGAGGGGCCCTCGATGGGTGACTACGGTATTCCCGGCTACGGACAGGAAAACGTAAGTTGCACATATGTGATTTACGGACAATATATTTATCGTAACAACTCATTACTAATCAGGGCTCGAAAAAACTCGGAAATTTTACCCGTCCTCCTCTGAAACCAACTCCGGCAAACTCTATCTATTATATATTATTATAAATGCAACATCGCCTCTTTGCATATAAGATGCAGCCATTATCTTCTTGTATTTTCCGGAAAAATCGGCATTTTTTGGTAACCCTATTTGGCGACTTCCGATTAACCGGAAAATTCGATTATCCGGAAGAGTCGATTTCCCGAGCATTCCGGATAAACGGGAGTTTACTGTAAATAGCTTCCAAATAAATAAAAATATAATGTCCTCTTTGGACATATATAGTTTTTATTTATTACTTTTTTATTTATTACAAACATTTATATAAATTGGTGAATGAATTAGTAGTTGCTAGGATTACAAAAAACTAGTATTTCTTTTATGAAATAATGAATTCAATCAAATCTATTTTAATTACTGTTATGGCTGCGAACGTTTTAAAAGCCTACACTTTAACAGAGAGAGAGAGACTAATTTTTATTTTTATTTAAAAAACTAATTGGACATTTGAAAAAAAAAATGCATCAAGGCATACACACCTTCCAAAAAAAGAATGGAATTCTAAGATGAATATTTCATGCTGTTATCGCTCCGGACATGTTAAAAGAGCTTACTTTTTTAATATATATACATACTTTATCAAAAATAATTTTATTGTTAACAAATGTAACGAAAAATTTAAATAACTAGGGAATGTAACATAATAACCTTAAAATGATATTTAGGAGTTCAACAATTTTTGACCATCAATGTATTTCACAATTCAATGAGCAGTTCATGATATAACATTTTTGTGGATCTAGATACTTCCATAAATAACAGCTTAAGTTATCTGTGAGGGAAGTTTTATAGATAAAATACTTTAGATTTCGTTTCAGGCTGCCAAATTGGAGTATAATGGTAAAAATGTATGTTGTCTGACTGCTTATTTTTTGAAACTTTCTCGATGTTTGATTAAGTTAAACGCCAACCATGCAGATTCTGCTAACCTTTTTAAACAAAATGACTATAAGACCTTATAAACTCAGTTTTGTTTGTTCTTTGACGTTGCATGTTATTTTACAGCTTGTGTGTTCATGTATTTTATTTGTAAGTATGTTTTAATAGAGTTTTGGTGTGTTCTTGGTGTTTGTTGCAATTAAGTTTATTAAATTAAACGCAATAGTTGTCTTGTTTAAATTTAATTCTTATATGCATTGGAAACAATTGTTGTGGTTACTAAAAAAAAAATGCTACTTTTAAACGTTATACATGTTTATTTGTTCATGTATTCTCAACTTTTTGTTTTACAAATTCCTACCTGAAATTTTGAATATATATATATACATAGTTAGTCGTGTAGTAGCCATAGAGAGCGTAAATTCTTAAAATTTTGGAACCTGCAGCAGCTAAGCAATTGCTTAACTTGATTACTTGATTGATTTATAGGTTTGCAACTACGGCCATCTTAAAATCACATAGAGCAACTGCAGAAGTCAAGAGTTAGTGGATAAATTACTAGCAGTTTTCCCAATAAATACTTGTCTTAAAATACTCCTAGACAATATACATTTGCTGCTAGTTTTTTTTTAAGTTAGTAGCGCAGGTTGCTCCTAAATATTTCAATCCAATTTATAACATTGACAGGGTTCGTACGCCTCCTGAAATTCCTGAAAATCTCCTGGATTTCATTATTTTTTTTCTAAGGGCCCTTATAACTCCTGAAATTAGTGTCTTAACTCCTGATGTTTTTTTCCCTCTCTTGAAATAAATTGACAACACGATTGTTTTTCTCTGTTTACTTTATTCAGAATAAGTCCACTGCGCATGCACAGTAGAAAAATAGAGTTCGGACATCGTGATACTAGTTATTGTCCCATAATGCTTCGCAAAACTCTAGAAAATTTTATCTCCTTCTGTTTCATCATTTGAAGTCACTAGACTAATATGATAATAAACAAATGTATTCAATTTTATTCCTCCTTACCTCCTGAATTTCCATTGCTGCACTTCTGAAAGACTCCTTAGAAACTCCTAAATTTTACTATCATAGACAGAGTATGAACCCTGCATTGAGTAAAATATTACTTCAACCGAACTAACTAAAAAGTCCTTAATTTTCAGTAATGTGTGTACTAACTATATTTGCTGATTCTTGTCTTTTTTTTTAAACAGGACCAGAATGAGTCTGCGGCCATCCTGAAGATTAAGGAGAGCATGCAAGAGGAGGCCAAGAGGTTCGAGAAGGACACGCCCACCGAACACCCAGACTACTTCATGCAATAGCACCTCCCCTGAAGCGAAACCCCCTTCCAAAGACGTTCACGGTACGCCTCGTAAAAACGACGGTAGTCGGAGCACCACTTCCAAAGAGACGGTAGTCGGAGCAACGACTTCGAAAAAACCTTTACGGTAGTCGGAGCCGCACTTCCAAAGACATTCACGGTGTGCCCCGTTAAAAGACCGGTAGTTGGAGCACCCCTTCCAAAGACATTTAACGATGTGCCCTGTAAAAAAAAATATACGGTAGTCGGAGCACCACCAAAAGAACATTGTATAGAATTTGTCGCTTCGTCCTCTTTTTTGCACCTCCCTAAATCACACCCCTGCCGCGAAGAATGGAGTTTTCCCTGGAGCCTAGGGGAGAAAAAGACAATCCCTTACGGGGGTAAACTGTAAAATAATCACAAACATTGTAATATTACATTGAGAAATGCATAAATATGTATTTTTATCATGAGGCAGAGGCAACTTTTTTGTAAGCGATTCTCTCCCCCTCGTCGGCCAGTACAGTACATTGTACAGTATACATATTATATATATACATAGAGTACTTGGCCGCCAATAATCACCTTTTTTCGAGAAGATACTCTTCATTCTCGGCGCATCGTCAAGGGGAACAAGTTTTTTCGTGGTAAACCTGTCGAGTTATATCGCTTGAAGATCCACCATCCAGTATTCTTGTCTGTTGGTCATATCATTCTAGCTTCATCCGATAGAACCTACTTTTTGACCAAAAAAAAATATACAACGGTAAAATCCTACATGTACGTGAACAAAATGTACTTTTTTTTTACTCTCCTTCCCCCTCTATCACTTAGCAGTCAGTTGTTGTGTTAGATTTGTTAGCAGGATGTTATTTTTATATCGACACCTTTTATTCAAATGCATATAGACTTCCCTTATATTGTTTTCCCCGTTAGACATTATTCTTTATTTGCAGAGCTTATTTCCAATAAGGCGCCAAAACCTTAGCCTCCAGGTGACAATAGTAATTATAATAAAATTAAAAAAACAGTATAGTAAAATTAAAAAACTTGGTTTCAGGGATGTCTCGGTAAAAGCTTGTTTATAAAAGTTCGTCACAACTTGCAGCCATTTTTTTTAACAAAAATATCAAGTTTAATATTGTTTAAGTTTTTACTTGTTAACTTTCTTGACTACAATATTAAAATCAAGCTTTTACTGTGTTTCTAAAGAAATAAATTTTATATCTTAAGTCGCATTTAAATGCTTCACCTTTAGAGTCACTGGATATCGGCTTTACCAATGTAGAAAGAGTCGTGACAACCTCGTTTACCAAGGATCATTACTTTAGTAGTTGTCGCCACTCTGTACATATTAGTACCAGTCGATATTAAGGGACTCTACTTACCTTCAAGTGGCACCCCTTTGGAAATGAGGCTCTTGTCTGTACGCTGTAACGAAATGTGATGCGTTGTTGATAACGAACACAGAAAAGACTCATAGACATTTTTAAAATAAAATGCATACTGTATATGCGTGTACAAAATTGCCTATAATTATCCATAGTGCTTAGAAGAAGAAGAAAAAATTATCTTACGAGAGCTATATTGGTTTCAGTGCCCTGCACCGAAGGCTTGGACTTAAAAAAAAAACGACATTCCGATAGACTGCTGCACCCGAGCTAGGGGGCGCTACGATAGCTTATTATATTAGAGTCCTTTGAAAGCCCACTGCGACGAGAAGTATAGACTGAATGGATTTCAGGTTTTATGTGACCATTGTACATATTATATATCCCAGAAAATGTGTGGTGTACTTGATGCCTGTGTACTTGACGAATAGTGTGCTGCCCTAGAGTCTGCCGCCGAAGATTTCCTTTTCTGGTACCAGTGTCTGTTGACCCCCCCATTGTCGAAGGTTAATTTCCAGGATCCAATATCAGTGGCTGTGGATGGATCTCAAAATCGTAAAACTTTTACTCCATGGAATGTTTGTAAATTATTTTTGGCGTCTTGAAAATAATTTGAAACACTTCAGCAAGAAAATTTGCTGCACGAAAATGAGCCTTCCAATTTAGTTTATCTAAATAAACAAAATATTAGAAAAAATAAATTTATATTTATAATAAGGCATGTCGAGGTTAACTATAGTGAATATAATTTTTCTGGATCTCTTTGGTCAATCACAAATTATCGACAGAATAATTTAAGAATTTCAAATTTAACAAGTACCTAACTACGATAGACAAGAAAATTTACTGCGCCAAAATAAGCTTTCAAATAAGCTAATTTACCTAAACAAACTAAATGTAAGAAAAATGAAAACCATTGTCTTGAACAATTTATGTTGGACACAGTTTGTTACAAGACAAACTAATTTAAAGAATTAAAGGTAAAATTTTTATTGAAAAATAAAGGTGTAAATGCTATTCACAAAGACATCGTAGATGGAACAAAAAAGGATTTCCATTCAATGAAATATTTGACCATGATTTTCAAGTTTTAAAAAATTATTTTCGACAAGTGTTTGAAAATAGCTTTTAAGCTTTATATGTGTTTGACAATAATTTTCAAACACTGTTGAAAGTGATTTTTTTTTATGCTGTTGTTTATGCTGTTTTTTTTTATTTTCTTTAAATGCTGTTGGAAATCATGGTCCATTGTTTAAAAATTCCTATTATGCTATTTAAAGTTCTCGAAAAATCGTATTTAGAACTTTATAAGGGAAATAAACTAATGCAGCCACTGATATTGGAATGTTTCACAATTTTCACAGTATGTCAGTTGAAATCATTAGTATATATAGAAATTTATTGTCAAGTGGGCTGTTGAAAATGTTGGTGTACCTGGGACATGAGATATTTTATAAAGATACTTCCTTGTGGACAAAGTGATCACCGATTTGTAATGCTCTATCCCGCAACTGCAAAAAAGTCTTTTAAACAGTATCGGTTAAAGATTTTAGATCATCTCAGAACCGTAGGAAAGTCGATTCCTTGCCGTTGGTACTGTTGCCAAGTTTTTTTTGAAAAATTTAACAACATAGAATACAAATTCTAGATTTGTAGCTATAAAAATTATTTTTAGATTTGTTTCATGTTTTAAAAAAAGTATTCTTTCTAGAAAATAAAGTATGTGGAATTTTCTTATTAGTCACAAAATTTCAAGCAAAGAATATTTTGGTCAAAAGAATTTCATAAGAGTATTGTATAAATACCTTTTTTTTTTATTTGAAATCAAATGCCTTAGAAAAACTGTCAGAAACTTTGTTATTAGTCATTGTATATGAAGGTATTTTATCTAAAATTAGTTTAACTTCTTGATTTGGTTGCTTACATAATGTCTTTCAGGCTTATATGAGGACTAATACTTTAAATGTAAAAATTACGTCTTTGAGATTTGACAATTGAAGAGTACAGGGGAAAAAGAGCTTGATTTCATAGGAATCTGTCTGCATCAGGATTCTTTGGCAACAATAGCGAGTCATCGCCTAAACTGGTGTAAGGAAACCGGTTACTCACTTTGTTTTTCTTTCACGGCAACCCTGATTCACGCCAGAGATCAGTGGACACGAGTCACACGTTTGTACCGCGAAAGAAGAACTGAAAGAAAAAACGGTTTTCTGTCGCCAATGTCCGCCAAGCACGAAAGGATACGGAAAGATTCCTACGAAATCAAGCTCTTTTTCCCCTTCCCAATTACCAAAAGATTTTTAATCTGTACGTTGTGAAAATGACTTTTTAAAAGTTTCCATTTTACATCTTGTATAATTTTTTAGGAGACATATTTACCTCATTGTCTTTGGGACTTAATTTAGTAGTTCTAAAAAGTGTTTTGGAAACTGATTTGAGTTACCAGAATGGTTGGAATATTAAAAAACTAGTAAAAATTTTTTTCAATTGTACCATGAGCAAGGAATCGATCCATATAGGTTCGAACATAGACAACACGTTGGAAATACTTAGCATGTAGGTTGCAATACACTGATATGCATATTAAACAGTGCAGGTTGACACGAAATATCAATCAGCAACGAGAAAAATTTAGGATATGGTAAATAATATCTTTCAAATTTGCAAAAAGTTCAATTTTAACGTCAAGGCAATGAAATTTATTATATATCAACCTGAATGGTACAAAATGAATTTTTAAGAAACTAAAAGTGTATACATTTTAACACGACTTAAGTTTTCATTTAAAATTGATTTTAAATTTTCCAGGGAACAATTTAACAAGTGGATTCAAAATCCAGTTTTTATTGGTTTTAGTTTAGTTGCTAATGTATTTTCCCAATCAATAAAGCATATCAATTCATTTGAACCACTTTTTATTAATGTTTTAACAAACCGTTGAATCTGCCAGTTAAAAATTCTATAGTTATAATTGCCAGATAGTCCTTTATTATTTAGTATCAGTGTTACAGTCTTTACTAAAGCAAAACAGTTCACCATTTGAGTGAGAAAACACATCATCGAATTGAAGATTGTCTGGTACAGTTTTCTCAATTTTGACTTTTAAAAATTATATTTATAGATGTATAATTATCAATAATGGATTTTTAAAAAAATTTATTATGTTCTTAAGTTGGTTTTATAGGTACTTGTGTATTATCATGTCGACAATTTTTGCCAAACTCAATGTTTCCGCCAAGCATGTTATATAAGTTGAATTTATACTAATTAATGAAATATAATTAATATAAAAAACACCCATGAAAATGAAAAAATGCATAATTTTATATAATATAAGTATTATTTGCTTTAAAATGTTTGTTTATGGAAAAACTAGCTCCAAAGGATTTGGCGGGTCGACAGGATAATACCCATATTCCGTTTAATGCTGTATGAAATGCATTACATTCATGGCTTTTCGTGATTTTCTGTACCCGATGAAGCAAATTATATGCACACGAATTGCTTTAATATTAAGTTTCCCATTTTGTGTTATGTCTCTTGCATTTGCTTTAAATATCAGATTAAATGTGATACCAAATGCATTTATTACTTTTTTTCCAAAGAAACTGCATTTTGTTTCGTTCTACATCGTCATCGAAGCATCTTCCAAAAAAAACATAAGTTTTAATATTTCATGTAGTAGACAGAAACCTGGTTCCGGATTTTAATCAACCATTTCTATATATAGACTCTTCTAAAAGACCTTTGGAAGTGGAAGCGCCACTCGAGCGAAACCGTGGAAATGATTATCCAATCAGCAAAGCTTTGAGTTAGTAGTACCGATTTTCGCCGTTTCACTCGAATGGCGTTCGGTACGGTGAAAACTCTTCCAATCTAAGGTCAGCTCTGATGCTACAAACATGTATCAATATTGCATGATTAGAGAGTCTTCAATAGGCACTGGTTCGATCGCAATTGGCCATTTAGTTTTCTAGAAAATATATTTTTTGTGACTAAAATCCGAAACCATATTCTATTATTCTATCCAAAATTTGTTAGCCTAAAACAAGGTATGAAATTTATTATTTTTTATGTTGAAATCAAAATTAAATGTTCGTTATTTATTTCTGTACATATACAACGTCTCACAGCATATTCAGTGGTTCAATCAAAAAAAGCACCAGTTGGTGGGTCGTTTCTATGGGAACCGCCATCAACAACAATAAGCCTTAGATCAACTGTTTTCAACCTAAACAAGTGGCAATGTGAACATTGAATTAAATCATTGAAAATAAAAATGTATCATATGAAGTCTGTGTGTGTGATTTTTTTATAGTTCGTACCTGTCACTTTTTTGACATCTCAAATATTTTGGTTGGTTGGTTGGTAGACATATATATTCAGGTTTGTGTGCTTAATATTTTGATTGCGGAAGATTCCACTTTTAAAAAGGTGTACCTAAAAGGAGGCAGGGTTGCCAATCCCATGGCGTTTGTATATAGGGGACTGTTGGGTTAGTTTGGTTGGAAATAATGTGTTACACTAAAACTACACATGAGTTATTGACGGTGAAAGGAGGATTATAATTAATTGTTGAGGGGCCGTCATCGTCAGCAATAGGGTACTTGACTATATCGCTAAAATACCTTCCAATATTAAATTAATTATAGTTTTAACCCAAAAATAACAAACGTTTATATTTTTTTGCAAAATAAATCTTTAAATAATTCATAAAAATCATTTTAAAATTTCTCATTTTTCATCGGTACGCACGTGATCACAAACGTCGATTTGGCTGACGTCATTAGTATATATAAACAAACCGGTGTGATGTTTTTTTGCTTGCCATTAAACTGGATTTAATCTAATTTACGATTAAAATAAGAATTATATAGATAATGGAGGGTTTTGAGAAGCGGATAGTTCAAATTTGCTTAAAGTAGATTCCAAAGTGGTGTTTAAAAGTTTGTTTATAGTTACTAGTGACGTCATAGATGCCACGTATCAGCCACAAAACAATTTCGGGCGTAAAGTTTCGACCTAATTTTAAAATTCATTTTTCTCCCTTTTTATGGGGTATTTGAAAAAAGAAAAAATACGAGTCGAATATTTTTGGCATAAGAATATTTTAAGCCAATAAAATTTGTTTACTCAAATATGTTATTGCACGGGCATTTCCTTTCTATCTCGCCTTGATCGTCAATAGATTTGCATTTGTAGTACGTATTATTTAACACATTCAGTATCACCTCGGGGAAAGCTATTAGTTAACATATAGTATGCAATAATAGTGAACCCGATGCAAGTTCAAACTGCCCTTCAATTAAGGGGGACAAAACATATAAGCATCGAAGACAGGAGAGAAGATGTGAAATTCGCATTATTTATTGATTAAAAAGTCATTTAAATGCTTCACCTCAACTCTGCGCTTGAGGGCTTTGTGAAAATTTAAAGCACGTTTATCTCAAAACTACTTTTTTTTTTAAATTGGCGTGCTAGATAGCTCAAAAAGTTCTCAATAGATCCTTATGAAATGGTATACGTCTTCTCTATAGCTTTAGCTTCTTCTATTAGCTTTAGCTTCTAGTTGAATCTCAAAAATGCCAAAAATAATTAACAAATTACAGTTTTTTTTCCCCAAAAAAACCTTTCAAAAAAGGGTACAAAAATCGAACTTTTTTATTGTGAAGCGTGCTAGAAGATTTTATGAACACTTTCAAATCAAAAATTTTGATTTCAGATTACTGTAGGAGAGGCTAGAATTACCGGCGATTGATACTTTTTTCCGCGAGGGTCTCAAGAGATTAGTTACTACTGCGGCCTTTTTGAAAAAAAAAAAAAATAATAATCCGATATTTGTATTTTAATGTATATTGTATAAACATACTGAATTTTGAAACGATTCATGTATTCCTTCCCTTTGAAAAACGGTCAAAATTCAAGCGGTTACATATCGCTCTCCTTAGGTAACTGTTTCTAAATATTAAAAAAATATGTGCTTGCAAGAGCATTGAATCGCCAAATATAGTAACTCTGGCTTAACCAAAATCTTCCTTACCCCTTTTACGTTTACAAGTGATTTCGTGATTACAAGTGATTTCGTTTTACAAGTGATCTCGTCTAAATCACATGTCATACATGCTAAGAAGTGATAGGAGGACTATACCTCAAGGTGAACCCCTTTTGATTGGGTTATATACTACAATATTTGTTATAATGGGGTATTTGACAAAAAAAATATGGGCTTAAAATATTCTTATGCCAAAAATATTAGACCCGAATTTTTTTTTTCAAATACCCCATAAAAAAGGAGAAAAATGAATTTTAAAATTAGGACGAAAACGCTTTGTGGCTGTGACGTGTTATCTATGACGTCAGTAACTATAAACAAACTTTGAAACATCATTTTGGAATCTACTTTAAGCAAATTTGAACTATCCGCTTCTGTAAAACCTCCTTCCATTATCTATGTAATTCTTATTTTAATAGTAAATTAGATTAAATCAGTTTTATTGCAAGCAAAGAAACATCACACCGGTTTGTTTATATATACTAGTGACGTCATTATTTAATGTTTCAAAAGACAGGATTAACTATAAGAAGATAACAATTTCAACAAAATAAACTTTAATAAATGTGATCGTCATCCCTATCAGGTACATTTTGCTCTTCTTCAGCGTCCATAACAATACTAAAGATTTTTCTTTTAACTGCTTGCTGGGTTGCAGGACGAAGAGCGTCCATAACAATACTAAAGCTGGGTTGCAGGACGAAGACCCTTTACAGTTCCATACTTACTTACTTATACCTCTTTCACTCCAACCAGCATAGGGCCTCCGTCATGGTCCGCCACCTGCACCTCACCCTGTCCCTGTTGGCAGCAACGGTCTCTCCCCATGACTTGTTAAGTTCTTTTACTTCCTTGGTGATTGTTCTACACCACGTTGTTTTTGGCTTCCCTCTTTTTCTTGCGGATTCCATTCTAAAGCTTCCTTTACTTTGAATTTTTCGGGCTTGCGTAGCACATGTCCGATCCACCGCCATTTTCGTTTTCTAATTTCATATTTTATTGGTTTTTGATTACAGTTCAATACATTGAGTTAAAAAAAACTTCTGAAGGGGATGGACATTGCATGGGCCCTTATATCTGCTCGCTCCAGCTTGGCTTTTTCATTCTCCTCGGGAAATGCCAAGACAGGGCCCTTACTACTAAATTTGACTTTTTTTGTTAGGAGGCGGGGTGCAAGCAGAAGAGTCCCCACACTCAACTTCTCGCCCCACAAACGGCGACCCAAACACCGGATCCGTAGCTGGAACAGGAACGTCTTCATCGGACTCGCCTGATGAATCCTGAAGGGTCAAGTTTGATTGTTGCTCCCTATGTTGACTAAAAATGGCGTCACAAACGACATTATTGTGTTGTATTTGTATGGGGCGATGTGCCTAGTTTCCCGCCCACTCACAGTTTTCAGTTTGTTTATGCTCTTCCGGAGGCTGTCCTTTAATCCCTTCCATTTTTTTTTGGCTGCTTCTCCTAAAAAAAAAAGGAGCACTAAACATAAGTTTGAAGACAACTAACAAATAAATGACAGATACTACTAAATACTAAAACTGTTACGACTAAAGCCTTGAACTATTCTATTATGCACAACAGTTAAATATTTCTGGCTTATAACTATTTTTGGCTTCCGCGATATTTCTGGGCTAGAGTATTCAGTAGTAAGTGCCAATAAGATAAGACAGATAGGAAGGAAACTCGAAACTGCTGTCCAGATAACGTTGGCACGTGTATATCATGCTTTGAAATTCATGACACAAGGGAAAAAAAATTAATAATCTTTGTTTATATTATATGTAAGTTTAATAAAATTCTTTTTCACTGTTTAATGCACATTTTTAAAATTTTCCTTGTTTGCTGGAAAACCAACATTAAGTCATAGTGAACCTGTATGTTGACATTTTCTAAAAATTTAATTTTTAGCTGAAGACAATTAAAGAGTACGCTTAATTTATCAGGAGTAGTCCCGTAATTGTATCTGCTTGGCGGACATTGGCGGCAGGAAACCGGTTTTCCTTTCGGTTCTTCTTTCGCGGTACAAACGTGTGACTCGTGTCCGCTGATCTCTGGCGTAAATCAGGGTTGCCGCGAGGGAAAAACAAAGTGAGTAACCGATTTCCTCACACCAGTTTAGGCGATGACTTTTATCGCCAAAGAGGCCTGATGAGGAAAGTTTTCTACAAAATTAAGCGGTTCTTCCCCTGTACTCTTCAATTGAACAGGGATAAAAAAATTAATCACTTTCATTTCAGTTCAAGAAAGTAATCTGATCTTAAGGTATTGATAAGATTAAAAATCAATTCTGGTGATTAAAATTGATGATGCAAAATCTTATTTCTAGTCTAAAGTCAAGCTGGGAAATACCAAATTGGTGATTACCTTAGAGCCTCGATTATCTGTCCCTCTTTGATCCGGAACTCTATTAACCCACCTTCCATAAGTCAAAATCAAAAAAATTCCCCCAAAAAAAGTAATTTTTAGTTGTTCACAAAACAAACCAGTTTCAGATATGTACGGCGATTCTAAAGCCCATTTCACACCTGCACAACTACTTGCAATTCCGTTGCAACTGCAACTCGTAACTTGTGGTAACCCGGTTTTTCGGGTTTCCACAAAAAATTATTTATCTCACAATTTGGCAAGTTTCATCTTTTTGTAAACAAACTTTATTCAAACCATAGACCAAATTTATGTTTCCGAACTTCATTAATAAGATCAATTTCCATTTTTGCCGTCCATTTACTACCCATTTTTAATTGCGCAGATTTTTGCATTTTTTTTTTTTGCAAGCAAGGAAAGTTGGCGTCTTAAAAAGTAAATAAACAACCAGTTGGCGAAGTCTAGTTCGCGACAATGTAGCCAAACAAATACTGAATTCTGATTGGCTAACGGTACATGCAACTTGAGATTTTTTCGTGCTCGCATGAAAAAATCTCACGACTTGAGTGCAACTTTTAAATGCATGGGTGTCCTATGGGAGTTGCAAGTAGTTGTGACAAAGTGTGAAATGGGCTTTAAGTGAGGAATCTCCTGTGATGTGTGAAATTGGCGAATGAAACTCTATCTCTGATCTATTATGAAACATGAAAGCTCATATAGGGTGTTTCAAAATTGGCCGGAAATGGAAAGGATGCAATTCCGAAATATCTACCCAACCCCTCCAAAAACACAGCCAATTGGTCACGCATTTTGGTTGTGGTTGTACCCTTGAACTAGGGCAGCACAAGAATGCGTTGACGTGGTGCATTCGTTTTGAGTTTGGTTTGGTTGAATTGACATATCGCCTAGTAATTTTACAGTTGCAGATTCTGTTACGTCACAGTTTCTATATAACTACTACAAATGATTAGTAACTACTAAAATGGAATTTTTGTGTTTGGATTTCAATTTAAATGATTTGGTGTGTTTCAAATCTGAGCAGGATATATGAAAATTCAATAAAAACTAAACATTTTGCGATGGTACAGTTGTACAGTTTGTCGAAATGTGTATGTGTTGGGACGGGACAACAGTCAGCTTTCTGGTGGACAGGTTTTTGAAATTTTTAACAACTGATATACATGTATTTGTATAACTGTATCCATAGGTGTTTTAGGAGATTAATAAAATAACGCAGACTGCGAGATCGCCATTATGTAAGTCGCCTTTCTTCTGAAAGCGTGTGCTGTTTACTAATTTTCTGTCCTTTTTTTATTAATATAAATAAGCAAACTACAATAATTGTTATGCATCGACTGATGGTCAACGTTAAGTTTTGTAACAATAATGCAACATATCGAAATGAACAGCCTCATTAAAAAGATATGTGTTGAAAACTTGTTGAACCTGTAATTTTAACCAAATGTAAATTCAACCAAACCAAACTAAAAGTACTACATTGTGTAGCTCAAGTGCAAGCTTTCATACACGACCGAAAGTGCGGCCAATTATTTAGCCGTTTTTTATTGGCGGGGGCCGGGTAAATATTTCGGAATTGCATCCTTTCCATTTCCGGTCAATTTTGAAACACCCTGTATGAAGCATAAATAAGCTCTTTTCCCAGAACTCCGCTCAGAAATTAAAAATGTTTCAGCACTTTCTTTTTGCTAGGAAGTCTCATCAGTTTCAGAAAAAACTTAAAACTAAAATACAATATCAACTACTGCAAAGCCAGCACGGATTTCGGACGTTGGCAAAATTGAGGTCAGTGGACTTTCTGGGATCAGATTTACTGTACGGTCCCCCTTGGCGCGATTTTTTCGAATTTGAAGATAAATATTTTTTCTGGCAACCTGTCTTAATTCGAATTCTATGACTTCGCACCGATGACGTTTTCTGGCAACCCTATCGGACCGTTGGTTGAGTTTTCATAAGAAATATTCCCATACGATCTTTTCTTTGAATCGTGGTTTTTAAAAAAAAGTCGCCAAAATACGGACTTTTGGCGTGATTTTGGAAAGTTCGCCAAGGGGGACCGTACAGTAAATCTCTACCGACTTTCTGTCCTATTCTGTTTCAAAGGTTTCATTATTTAATGAAATTTCTCTAGTATCCGAAATTGTCAATTATCTGACCTATCGGATAATCAAGGTTCTACTGTATTTTTATTTTTTAATATTGACTTATATTATAGTTCAGCTACCATTCAAAACTACCCAAAACTATTTTCCCTCTAAGTTTTAAAGATGCATACATTCAAATTCCTACAACAAGGCAATTAGTATTGTTTAATATATAAGACAGTTAGATTATAACATCTGTTTGATAACGCCGACATTATAACAAAGAAACATGTTTAAAGTTAGCACTACAATCAATCAGAAAATCTCAAATGTATGGCAGTGTTAAAAACAGGCCAAAATTAAATTCTCACAATTTAAAAACTATCATTCAGCATAGCTGATTAAAATTTTTATTGATTTATAGTGTAGGAGTGAAAAAGAGAGCAGAAACGATTGTTAAACAAGTAAGGGATCAGATTTACAATACGGTCCCCTTTGGCGTGATTTTTAGGGATTTGGCGATAAATTATTTTTTCTGGCAACCTGTCTGACTGAAGATTTGAATTCTACGACTTCGCACCGATGACGTTTTCCGGCAACCCTATCTGACCTTTGGTTGAGTTTTCATAAGAAATATTCCCATGCGATCTTTTATTTGAACGTAATTTTTTTAAAAAAAAGTCGCCAAAATACGGACTTTTGGCGCAATTTTGGAAAGTTCGCCAAGGGGGAACCGTACAGTAAATCTCTACCAAAATTGTACAAACTTAACAAGTACTTACTTAAACAAGTAAGGATCATAAACTTCTGAAAGATTTCAGCATAAGCCTACCCATGTGGTCATATACTTTAAGATAGTGCCTTTGTAAATGAAAAAAAAAAAAAACGGAAGACGGTAAATGCAGGAATGATCCGTACTGTATTTTATAACAACCAAACCCATCGGTTAGTTCGTAAACCAATCACATGCGTAGGATTGTATGGCTCATTCCTACATTTACCGTCGTGTAAAAAAAACTTATCGCATCCCAGGCTAAATTGGCTTTTATAGAATTCTTGTAATCCGGCATGCCTCGTATCGTAAAGGACAGGGTACATCTTCACTTGCTCGATCAAAACTTCGTTTGAAGGGTAGAGATTTACTGTACGGTCCCCCTTGGCGAACTTTCCAAAATCTTTAAAACATGTTTCTTTGTTATAATGTCGGCGTTATCAAACAGATGTTATAATCTAACTGTCTTATATATTAAACAATACTAATTGCCTTGTTGTAGGAATTTGAATGTATGCATCTTTAAAACTTAGAGGGAAAATAGTTTTGGGTAGTTTTGAATGGTAGCTGAACTATAATATAAGTCAATATTAAAAAATAAAAATACAGTAGAACCTTGATTATCCGATAGGTCAGATAATTGACAATTTCGGATACTAGAGAATTTCCATTAAATAATGAAACCTTTGAAACAGAATAGGACAGAAAGTCGGTAGAGATTTACTGTACGGTCCCCCTTGGCGAACTTTCCAAAATTTGCGCCAAAAGTCCGTATTTTACCGACTTTTTTGAAAAAAAAACACGATTCAAAGAAAAGATTGTATGGGAATATTTCTCATGAAAACTCAACCAACGGTCCGATAGGGTTGCCGGAAAGCGTCATCGATGCGAACTCATAGACTTCGAATCAGACAGGACAGGTTGCCAGAAAAAATTATTTATCGCCAAATCCGAAAATATCGCGCCAAGGGGGACCGTACAGTAAATCTGATCCCGTTTTTTGAAGACATGACACTGAAACATAATAATTTGTGCCAACATTTAAAATAGTTGAGAAAAAACATACAATTTTTATTTGTTATAACTGAATTTGAAGTCGAAAATTAATAGAAACATTAAATTTAAACAACTAATTTAATAAAAGAATGTACACTTAAGCTAGTAATCCACTCACGCTGGTGCAAAACGATATCCAATTTTGATTACAATTTGTTGATCTGCTTCATAAGTGAAAAGTTTTAATATATGTCTATAATAGAATACTATTATTTAATATTAAGCAAGAGAGTAAGTATTATTATATAGTACAACCAACCTGAGTTAAATGAAAGAACGTTGTAATAATCTAATTCTAGCTCCAGAAAAACTCGGCATGCAATTCTCGTGAGTCGTGGACGTGAATAGATTCTAGAAGTAAATAAACACTTTGGATTCGGACCATAGATATCATAATTAAAGTATTAGATTGGCTGATCACGTGACCTCCAATGCTAACGACGGGACGCGCATGGAGGCTTTTTTGGAGGGCTTAATGGCTAGTGTTGCTGCCACTTTAAGGAGAAAAATACTACGAAAAAAATACTATTTAATTCTAAAATTACAAAAAAAATACTAGAAAAGGATTTAAAGTTACTATAAATATTCCAAAATGCAGCTAGTATTTTTACGATATTTTTTTTGTAATTTTAGAATAATTCTAAAATAAATTCTAAAATTAAGTTAAAAGTTTAGTCAAAGTTTAAAGAGCATAATAGCATTTTAGAATAATTCTAAAATTACAAAAAAAATATCGTAAAAATAATAGCTGCATTTTGGAATATTTATAATGAATTTAAATCCTTTTCTAGCTTTTTTTGGAATTTTAGAATTAAATAGTATTTTTTTCGTAGTAATTCCTCCTTAAAGTGGCAGCAACACTGGCCATTATGCCCACCAAAAAAGCCTCCATGCGCGTCCCGTCGTTAGCATTGGATGTCACGTGTTCATCCAATCTAATACTTTAATTATGATATCTATGATTCGGACAGAAAAACTCCAATATCCATAACTACGCATGCGCGAAAGCGGTTTCTGCTCAAAAAATCGTTCGGGGAGGGTTCGGGAAATTGTTCGCCGCGGTTTTCCAAGCGGCAGCAAATCGCGCATGCGCAGTAGGGAAAACCACACTCAGACCGGTTTGCCGCGGCGATTGTTCGCGCTGCTTATCGCTCCTCGCTCCAATGTGCTACAGACCTCAGATGACTGGTCGTAAAACAGTGCATTAGTGTCATCTAGTGTGGATGTTATTTGAGGTTGCGTTTGCAGCTAACTACTACAACGCTGGCCGGGGCCGTGGGGAGCCTAGTGGTTAAGATATCGGAATCGGAAGGTCCCGCGATCGAGTCTCGACACCTCTAAGGACCCGCCGAGTATGTGCTCGTTAAATCTGTTGGGTCCGAAAGTCCTGTGGTCGGTCATTGCGCAGTTTACCACGGGCACAGGTCCAGACTAATTCCCTCCCCTTCAGGGACGTGTCTACATTGTGGAGGTGGCGATAGATGGCAGCATCTGTCTTGTATGTGTCGTATGTCGTGTCCGTCCTTCTTGACGAAGGTTTATAAGCGGGTCTTTGTGACCAAGCACACAAACCTGAAAATATATGTCTACCAACCAAGACCAAGCTGGTCAGGTTCATAGATATAATGCATTAAATTTGAAATAACAGTAAAAGTATTGTTTAAAATTTTCTTTTTCCAATTAGGTATGAAAATCGTAATAGTAACGCCAAAGTCAAACAAATTTAACGGGAAAATATTCTTTGGTTATTTACTTATTAATTGATAAGATCTACAAAAAAGAGTGTCTCCAGTCTGTTGATAATTAAGGCTATTTTAAAGCTCTACAAACTTATAATCGGCTTGTTTCAGTTGACGTATTTCCCACCGATTAGAGCTTTGTTCTCACGTGACATTGATCAATTAATCGAGGCTAGAGAAAATATTTATTTTCATTCTGCTGTTCTGTTGCCACTCAAGACCTGAAACATGCCCATTAAATGACCAGATAACTTTTCCCATTCAAATTAGTTTCATTTTGGTGTTATTGCGAATTTTCATGATAACTGGTGATAAAGAGCTTACATTTTAAAGCAATCCTTTCTCAGAAATTAGGATTTCAAAATTAATGCATCACAATTAATGCCTTCTTCTCAGACCATAGACTAAAATTCCCTGTAAAATAAAATGAATGTAATTCGAAAATAATTCCCTTTTCTAAATCAGAATAACTGACAAATTATTCGATAATTAGCAATTAAAGTTAAAACGTATAATGTCTTTAAGGTTTCTTTAACAAACGAGCAACTTTGTTATATATTTGAAATTTTTGCGCGTTATGCCAATGTATGATCGCGTCACTTAACTAGTTTAAAATTATTAAACTGAGCTAATTTTGGTGCTGCCATCTACATTTTATTAAACAGAAAATTTTATTTATTTTTTTATAAACCACTTGGGTGCTGCCATCTACATTTTAATAAACAAAACATTTTATTTATATTTATAAACTATTTTGGTGCTGCCATCTACATTTCATTAACCAAAACAGTTTATTTTTTGTAAACAATTTTGGTGCTGCCATCTACTTTCGTGTTTGCAAAATAATCTTGACGATTCCTTTTTTTTTTTTGAAAAATTACTTTTGCCTAGTTTAAGCACTACGAATTTTAGATAACCATTAAAAAATTGTTTGTTTTTACTAACTTGATTAGATAAAAAAAAAAGCAAATTGCTTAAAATTTAGCGTCTTATTTTCTGAAATATTTAATCTTCAAAAATATCTATGATAGTATGTTTCAAATTAAAAAAAAATGTGTTTTAAAATATACTTGTGTAATGATAATAACAAATATATCTGGCAAACATTTGACTCATTGGACTTGGATTATGATAGAATCAGCGGTTACAGCAAATAATGTTAACAAAAAAATTTTAAGCTTTCAAAATTTCATTAAATTGTTTCTATTTTGTGCTTAATAATTAATATTTCATTAAAAAGAAAATTTAATATTCCATTTTAAAGAAAATTCGATATTTAAAATTATATAAAATTTAAAGTAACCAAAATTTCTCAAATTATTATTATTATTTTTTAAATTGTGTCTTTTGTATGGGGAAATATGTTTTAGATATCCAAAGTGTGTTGAGTGTCAACTAAAGCCCCTAACATTATCATTCAAATAAATTCATTTAATACTCTAAAAAATATAATAGATTTTAGTAATAGATGGGGGATAATTAAAAAAGAAGATTATTAATAATAGATAATTATAATAGAGGGGATAATTAAAAAGTAAAATATTACCTGAACGACAGTTTTGTAGACTTTAACTAGATGTGAAATAGCAAAACATTTTATTTAAATATAGAGACAACCTACAAATGAGAAATAAAATAGAATTTAACGTTTTGGTGCTGCCATCTACATTTTAATTTAAAATTAAAACAAAATTATATATTTTTAAAAACTATTTTAGTGTTTTCATTTATTATATAGTTTCAATGAAATAGTCTTTTCTTAAGATAATTGGTTTTATTGAATAACCTTTGCGCTGGAGCTACGCGATGGATATTTAGCATGTTCTAGAAGAATATACTACGCTATCAATTTTCAATATTTTATTTCTTAATAAATAATAAAGGGTTGTGTGTTATGATTTTTTTTTATAAAGCAATATCCCTTTAATCATCGGATAATTTCCAGGAAAACTTTCATAAATGTGCCTATTTTTAGCTTCCACACTACGTTTATAACGTAAAAAGTGGAAGGTATTATAATCGTTCAGTCCGTCCGTCTGTCTGTCCGTCACCCACTTTCATAGCCCGAACGACAAAGGCTACGGACAAGTGTGATCCAAAAAATTCAGCGCATCAAAATTAGAATACATTGAAAATTTTAGAAAAAAATTCGAATTCGAAGTACTTCAATTATTTAAAAAAAAAAAACTGCAAAATTTAATGCTCATTTAAAAAGCATAGGAAGCCATTTTTATTAGAATTTAATCACCATTGCCATTCGCAACAATCGCTCTTGAATCTTAAATTCCTTTAGACAATAAATTAAAATAAATTTATTTTTGCGACATCGATCAGTTTGAAATGACGTCAAATGTATCTCACTACAAGATTCTTTGTACGTTGATATGAAGTGTTTTCATTCTATTTAAAAGCGAGGAATATTACATATTTAGTCTTTGAAATATATATTAATTTTTGCAAACGATAAGTAATAATTATTGAATTTTCGAAATAAAATAAATGAAACTAGCCAAATTTAGCATGTAAATGTTCAATATAGAATTAATGCTGAATTTGGCGTATTTTTTTTATTCAATATTTTCACTGTTGCCATTTCGTTAAACGTGCGAGAAACTTTATTTAAAAAAAACTTTTGAAAGAATATTTATTTATGGGATATAATTCAGTTTGGATTGTTGTAATATCACAATAGAGTTCTTTCGATGGTTCATTATATATGTATGAAGAAAGATGCATGAAG
Source organism: Oedothorax gibbosus (assembly GCA_019343175.1). Taxonomy (NCBI): domain Eukaryota; kingdom Metazoa; phylum Arthropoda; class Arachnida; order Araneae; family Linyphiidae; genus Oedothorax; species Oedothorax gibbosus. The sequence goes on from JAFNEN010000263.1 coordinate 294,747, forward strand.
AATTCTAACTTGTCATAAAAAATATGCATCAATTGCATTAATTATATATTTATCGAACTGTAAAGGAATTTAATAGCGATAAATAAGTGAATTTTCGAAAGAAATATAAATGGAAAATTGTGGCGACACAAAGATAACTATTAAAAAAGATTACATCATTATTTTTCGATATCCAAACAAATTTAGCAAACGATAAAGTCTAATTATTAAATCTGCATATATTTGGTATCTTATCAGCCTCCTTGAGCTGTTTACCCTTTTGGACTCAAATTACACAGATCATTTACACCCGTGCCCGGATAGCTCAGTCGGTAGAGCGTTAGGCTTTTAACCTAACGGTCCAGGGTTCGAGTCCCTGTTCGGGCGAAACATTTTTACACATGTCATTTTTATTTATGCTGGAAGACCTCAAAAACCTATCTATCTTTAAAAAAAAAATTGTTTTTAATCTTTTATTAATATGAAAAATTATTCTCAATGCAAGGTGTTTCGTTTTTTTTAAAAAAGTGTATGCTATTTTTTTATATTTATTTTACTTTTAGTTTATAAAAAACTATTTTACTATTTATTTATCATAATTTTCAATGCTTAAAAATCAGAGTAGATGGTAACTATAGTACACTAAGGATAATTAAATTATTATGATAAACTTTGAAATATAGTCTTAGTACAGAAAAAAACAAAAGAAATTATCGTATTTTCAAGCAATTGGCGAGTTGAGTTGAAATACGTCGCACTAGAGCTACACTATGGATATTGGCGACGGGCGTCGTCATTTAGAATCAAGCCCTGGTTTGTAAGAACTAAAAACGCACGTCAAAGCGTTAAAAAGCGACCTGCTCATCGATATCAGAGTTTTATCTTCGCTTTGTTGGTTTGTTAGAATTCACGTCTAGCGATGCGGTCCGCATCTAACGCATGCGTAGTGAGCGAAGGCCACTGTTATATCTTTCGAATAGGTAGAAACATTGGCCATTTCGCACGTTTTGGATGCTCGAATCAAACCACGACTGATTCGAGATTTACGGACGCTGAGATCAACGTTATTTTTTGTGCCGAGGTCATGTGACAACTAGGGCCAATAAGAAAGCGGAAAATTCGGACGCACTGCTCAGCGTCCGATTTTGTGTTCTTACAAACCAGGGCTTGAGTCGTGGTTTGATTCGACAGTCCAAAACGTGCGAAATGGCCGATGTTTCTGCCTATTCGAAAGATATAACAGCTCACTTTCGCTCACTACGCATGCGTTAGATGCGAACGTATCGCTAGACATGAATTCTAACAAACCACCAAAGCGAAGATAAGACGCTGATATTGCCGAGCAGGCCGATTTTTCACGCCTTGACGTGCGTTTTCAGTCCATACAAACCAGGGCTTCAGTCGTGGTTTGATTAGAGCGTCCAAAACGTGCGAAATGGTCGCATACATTACAACTTACGAGTGTCTACGTATTCGCAAGAGATAGATAGCAGTAGTCTTCGCTCACTACGCATGCGTTAGATGCATCGCTAGACGTGACAAACCACCCAAGCCAAAATAAGACGATGACATCGCGGCGCGGAGCAGGGCGTTTTTTAGCGCCTTGACGTGCGTTTTCAGTCCTTACAAACCAGGGCTTTAAGGGCGACGTCGTACGCGGCGTCGGGATTTTGGGGCCTATGCAAGTATGCACTCCTTCTATACCGGTTATTATTCGATAGATTTTTAGCTACACTGATCATTTATAGGTAGACCGTTATTTGGTCAATGCTTGATATTCGAACCAGTTCCAAAAAGTGGGATTATAGAGACCAGTAAGTCAGAACCATTTACCATATAAAAGGAACTGTTTCTGAAAATATTCAATACACCCGGAGAAACGTGGATTACGAAAATTTTCGTTGTAAAAGTTTTTTGACTATGTTTCAACAGGGAAAATTGACTTTAAAAAGTAGAGAAGGGTTCAAATGTAAGATAAATTATAATTTTAACCGACCATGACAATCCTAGAGTAATATTTAATTATCTCCAAATTTAATTATCTCGCGTTTTTCACGATTTTTTTAAAACAATGTTTACTCAAATCGGCCCATTTTTCAATACCGAAAATTAGTAGTTCCTTCGGTTCCTGTCATTTGTAGACGAAAAGTGGTTAGGGGTTCGGAGAAGTGTTTTTTTCATAAACCCACTGAACATTCATCTCCAAATGCCACAAATCATGGAGTTCTGACTTATGCGGCAGATGGTTTTCGCGGCCCACGCTAACAAGGGGGCGAGACGGCACCTTCTTAGATTTGGCGAGGTTACTATATGTAAAATATGGAACGAAGGAACAATCGCCAAAGTTCGGAGTGTCATGTAGCAGCGAGTGTTTACAAATACAAAAATTATGGACCAACAACAGGCCAGAGGCCCAGCAAGGTTGGTCCAAAATAAATCTTATACTTTACCAGTTTCCAATCACTATCAAGATTCTTCTTAAAATCTTCTACTTTCTTCGAATGCACAACATAATCTGGTAAAGCATTCCACTCATTGACAACTCCTATTGTAAAAATAATGTTTTCTTACCTCCCTTCTAAAGTACGATTTATTCAATTTCTGATCATGTCCTCTGGTCCGGCTATTTAAGGTAAAACCTAAGCCCTCCATGTCTCCCTGTTTTATGAACTTGAATAACTGATGAGCGGTTTTAAACTTCAGAATTTGGTTAAGGGATAAATGAGTCAGTTGTCAATCAAAAATGAAATCATTTTAGAATTGCAGAACTCCAATTATCCGAAGCAATTGGAACCTAACCACATTCGGATAATAATAAATTCGGATAATTGGAGTTAATCGAAAAAAAGGTATATTTTAATCAATTACTTAATGTATTGTTGAACAGTGATATCATTTAGTTCTAGTTTCGGTGGTCATCAACCCAACCAAAACCAAAGTGTAAGGTGTCGTTTGGCAGTTTGAGTTATAGCTATTTATATTAGGGTTTATTTATCCAACTTACTTTGGAATGTTTTCTTTTAGAAACTAAGGTTGGTTGGTTGGTAGACATATATTTTCAGGCTTGTGTGCTTGGTCACAGAGACTCGCTTATAAACCTTCGTCAAGAAGTACGGACAAGGCATACACAAACATACATGACACATGCTGCCATCTATCGCCACCTCTACAATTTAGACATGTCCCTGAAGGGGAGGGAAATAGTCTCCAGGGACCTGTACCCGTGGTAAACTGCGTAATGACCGACCACAGGACTTTCGGAACCAACAGACTTAACGAGGACGTACTCCGCATATACTAGGTGGGTCTTCAGTGGTACCAGGACTCGATCGCGGGACCTTCTGATTTCGAGACCGAGACGCTGACCACTAGGCTCCCCAGAGCCCTAGAAACTATGGTGGATGATAGATATTGAAAAAAAGCAGTTACAGTCAGTACCAAAGCTTATATGCGACATTTCAACTTTTATACCCAGCCTATTTGTTACAGTTACTGTTCGTCTCTGTTGGATGCACTGCCAAGTTTTTGGCCGGTCCAAAAAAATTACTAGGTATGGCATCTAACAAAGACGAACAGTAACATGTAGGCCAGGTGGATTTTTTTTCTTCTGATATTCGAATCAAGATTCTATAGTAGGGTAAGGACGACTCGTACACTGCCACGCAGCCATGGCCCTACGGAGCCGATAGAGTGGCAAGGCTATTATTTTATTTGATACTGAAAAGAGTACCAGGCAAAGCGAGAATCGAGCCGACTACACGGACTGTAGTATGCTGCGATCAACCTCGCATCGGCCACATGCACCTATAGCTCCGTGTTGGCCCTGTGCGTTGGTAGTAGTCTCTACCTACTATGGAACTCTTTGGGATAATCAGCCAAACTTTTCTTTTTTGGAGTTCAACTATACGGTGTTGTTTCGTACATCAGCAGAAAAGCACCGAAAATAAGTGTGCCAATGTCCATCACCGAAATAGCTCGCCAAATATAGCACACTTTCGAGCTAGCCTTGACACAGAGAGTGAAAGCTCGTTAGCACTTGTCTAGGATTCTAGAACCAGGGGGTGGTGTATACACACCCCCTCACCCCTCGGATGTTCGTTCACAGGTGATGAATGCCTTGACGGCTGAACTCTACCACCTCCTGTCTGCCTGTCCGTCCGTCGTCCACTTATTATTTTCCAATCTCCGTGTAGGGGGTAAAAAAAAGCAGAAAAGGGGTTGTTTTTAGCCTTGTTAGTGTCTGTCACTCTTGGGGTGTGTGTTGGCATGTTTCCGATTGGTTCTGAGGTTCCTCGCTGACCATCGGTTGTTGATGATTATGGGGTTGAGGAAATTGGAAAAAAGGGGTTTTGAAAGGGGCTGGGGGGGGGGGACGAATTTGGCAATTCAGTACGGTTTTGTGAATTCGAAAAGCCGGACTGCAATAGTCAGAGTTAGCAACTTTTTAAATGTTTGGAAAACCATCAAAAAACCTGCTAGGCTCATTAGAAACGTACTACACTGTTAAAATGTTTGGTGCAAGATTGCACTGGAACTTTGTAGCTGGCACTGCTATTTGAACAATGAATTTATCAAATTTTGTAGTAAAACCATAACTTTGATGCACCGCAAAATTCGAAGATCCCAATAGCGGTGGCAGCTAGAAAGTTCCAGGTTTCCGGTTTAACCTTGCACTAAATTTTTTAAGTGTGCAACTAACCAAATAACGACAAACTTGCAGATTGTATTCAAACGAGTCCAATTCACACCTGTTTTCGAAATAAAACTTAGTTAAAATAATAAAAATTGGGAGAGAATGTAATTTTTTTGTGGCAAATAGGCCATGGGGCAGGGGAGCCCAATCGGTAAGGCGGTTGCCTTGCGAAGGGTTCCGTGTTCGGTCTAGGGAACGTACATAAATTACGTCACGCAAAATATTGACTTTTCTGACCCCTCCCTTCCCCCTATGTCACGCTGCGTCACGTTTAATCAAACCCCTCCCCCTAAAATTACTTCACGTTGTTGCAACCCCCCCCCCCCCTTTTCAAAGAAAAAGTAAATTTTAATATTACCCTCTGTTTCTGAAATTAGAAAAAAAATCATAGTTATATATATATTTTTTAATTGTGCGTGACGTAATTTATGTACGTAAGGGGTAAATAACTTCCTACTGAAAATAACTGCTGACCTAATCAGTTGGTTGTTTGGTTGGTAGACATATATATTCAGGTTTGTGTGCTTGGTCAGCGACCCGCTTATAAACCTTCATCAAGTAAGACAGACACAACAGACAACACACACACATAAGTGGATCCATCTAATTTTTAGAGACAGAGGCCAACTAGAGGATCCCCAGAATTGGCTTGTCACCCCCAGAGGTATTGATTTGGTATGGGAACTTAGAGGACTTTCGGACCCAACAGATTTAACGAGCACGTACTCCGCATATACTCGGTAGGTCTTCAGTGGTACCGGGACTCGATCGCAGGACCTTCCGATCCCGAGACCGAGACGCTGACCACTAGGCTCACTACGGCCCCGACCTAATCGGTCTGCCCAGCGAAGACGTCTCAAGAACAATAACCCGTGTAGATGGAGGGAGTGCATGTTAAATAGGCTCCAAAGTCCCTACTCAGGTGTCGATTCGTCACTTGACTATGGCTCATATTACGCCCGTAGCCAATAGACCTCGCGGAGCTCCAGTGCGAAGATAATTCAACTTAACTAAACAGATTGACTAGGAAGATGTAAGTTTTGACACCAAACGTTGCAACACCATCACTCAGCGTCATATGATTGAATACAAGTGTTCCTATTTTTCAATTTCGTATATTTCAATACTTTTTCGACTCAATTAAAAAAAAAATGAATTATAACAAGTAGGTTTGTAACAGAATCTGTCACTTAACCCGCTTCCACACAACAGTTGTGTTTAACAGGTAAAAAGGAGCCAAACACAGCATTAATTCTATAATAAACATTTACATGCTAAATTTGGCTGGTTTCATTTATTTTATTTCGAAAATTCAATAATTATTACTTATCGTTTGCAAAAATTAATTTATATTTCAAAGAATAAATATATAATATTCCTCGCTTTTAAATAGAATGAAAACATTTCATATCAACGTACAAAGAATCTCGTAGTGAAATATATTTGACGTCATTTCAAACTGATCGATGTCGCAAAAATAAATTTATTTTAATTTATTGTCTAAAAGAATTAAAGTTTCTCGAGCGATTGTTGAGAATGGCAATGGTGATTTAATTCTAATAAAAATGGCTTCCTATGCTTTTTAAATGAGCATTGAATTTGCAGTTTTTTTTAAATAATTGAAGTACTACGAATTCGAATTATTTTCTGAAATTTTCAATGTATTCTAATTTTGATGAGCTGAATTTTTTGACGCATCCCACTTGTCCGTAGCATTTGTAGTTTGGGCTATGAAAGTGGGCGACGGACGGACAGACGGACTGAACGATTATAATACCTTCCATTTTACGTTATAAACGTAGTGTGGAAGCTAATACGTTAACTTATTTCTTTTTGGACATTCATAATTCTAAAATGCACAAATATAAGGTTACCATCTTTTTTGTCTATTGAGGTCATTTTTATGATATCTTTGTTTGGCATTTCCGTATAGTTCTGTAAACCTCTAAAGAAATTTTTCTCTTAGCATGTCACCAAATATGGGGAATTAGCATGACGTCACCAGCTTGAGGCACAAAAACAGACGCTGGTCCGGGGTGACTCAAGGTGACTAGACTAGTCACTGACTCATGGATCGACGCGGAATCCGACTCTTTATTTCACAGAAATTTCCATTTTAAAGATTCTCACGTGATATAGCAGTTGGTGAAATGTATACAGTAGCCCATTTTATACGTACATACTCCGGTTATTTGTTTGCTGTAGTTACAATGCCGCACAATCCAATGTAGCAATGTTACTCGAATGGAGTTTTCACACATGACCGCAAAAATATTGTTTTTACTGTTTTATCAACGATTTTCGCTCATGTGTAGTAGCAATATATACGGTAAAATTCTTTACCTTTGAATAAGAAATGTAAAGCGCTTGCACAATGTGAAAGTTTCAATTTACTTAACATTGCCACTAGAGTGAAAATCGCTGATAAAACCTTCAGAAATTGTTTTTTTTCCCCATTGGCTTACTGGCCAATTTGGCAACCGAAATGCTAATGAAAATAAATTCTGTCTCGAGGTTTTATTGGTGAATAAATGTTACGTGGGAATCGAGCACCAATCGAAGCACTAAATGAATGTAAAGTAAGAATGAAAACTGGGAGAACTACGTCACCTAAAACAAGTAAATATATCTCCCACAACCCACACCTTCTAGCCCCAAGATGGTGTGACCACCCATCCGACTCCCCGCTGAGGCTCAAAAAGCAAAAAGAAAAAAAAAATAAGAAAAACAAATTGCTCAGAGAAAAGTAGAAAAGTAGAAGAAAAAGCAAATTTAGAAGAAATTGCCCACCTGCCGAGCAGAGAATAACAAAACCTCAAACAATGAGAAAAACAAACTATATTCTCGGTGTAAATAGTAGGTATATACTGGCGAGGCATGGGGGGGGTGAGAAAGTTTTTTTTTCCTTTTCTCTAAGCCTTTCATTTCACGGAGATTTTTGACAGAATAATGAGCTAAAAAGGCTGGGAAAATGGGATGATGAGTGAACAAACAGAAAGGTTGGTGTTCCGGAAAGTTAAGATTGCTAGAATTTTAATCTTTAGGCTGTTTGGGGACTTAAGGGGTACAAGTAGAGTTATATTGACTTGTACTAATATACACACAAGGTTCAATATTAGGAAAATATTTAATTTATGTCCCAAAACATTTAAAAAAAAAAACTTTTTGAAAAATAGTATCTTAGACTATTTTCTTGCTTGGTAACGACTTTTTTTTTTCGTTAAATCCTAATAAAATAATTACATTTTGTGTTTATTTCTTGATCATGATGAAGAATGAACAAACAGAAAGGTTGGTGTTCCGGAAAGTTAAGATTGCTAGAATTTTAATCTTTAGGCTGTTTGGGGACTTTGGGGTACAAGTAGAGTTATATTGACTTGAACTAATATACACACAAGGTTCAATATTAGGAAAATATTTAATTTATGTCCCAAAACATTTTAAAAAAAATCTTTTTGAAAAATAGTATCTTAGACTATTTTCTTGCTTGGTAACGACTTTTTTTTTTCGTTAAATCCTAATAAAATAATCACATTTTGTGTTTATTTCTTGATCATGATGAAGAATGAACAAACAGAAAGGTTGGTGTTCCGGAAAGTTAAGATTGCTAGAATTTTAATCTTTAGGCTGTTTGTGGGGACTTAAGGGGTACAAGTAGAGTTATATTGACTTGAACTAATATACACACAAGGTTCAATATTAGGAAAATATTCAATTTATGTCCCAACCCATTTTTTTAAAAATATTTTTGAAAAATAGTATCTTAGACTATTTTCTTGCTTGGTAACGACTTCTTTTTTGCGTTAAATCCTAATAAAATAATCACATTTTGTGTTTATTTCTTGATCATGATGAAGAATGAACAAACAGAAAGGTTGGTGTTCCGGAAAGTTAAGATTGCTAGAATTTTAATCTTTAGGCTGTTTGGGGACTTTGGGGTACAAGTAGAGTTATATTGACTTGAACTAATATACACACAAGGTTCAATATTAGGAAAATATTCAATTTATGTCCCAACCCATTTTTTAAAAAATATTTTTGAAAAATAGTATCTTAGACTATTTTCTTGCTTGGTAACGACTTTTTTTTTGCGTTAAATCCTAATAAAATAATCACATTTTGTGTTTATTTCTTGATCATGATGAAGAATGAACAAACAGAAAGGTTTGGTGTTCCGGAAAGTTTAAGATTGCTAGAATTTTAATCTTTAGGCTGTTTGGGGACTTTGGGGTACAAGTAAGTTTATATTGACTGTGACTAATATACACAAGGTTCAATATTAGGAAAATATTCAATTTATGTCCCAACCCATTTTTTTAAAAATATTTTTGAAAAATAGTATCTAGACTATTTTCTTGCTTGGTAACGTATTTTTTTTTGCGTTAAATCCTAATAAAATAATCACATTTTGTGTTTATTTCTTGATCATGATGAAGAATGAACAAACAGAAGGGTTTGGTGATCTGGAAAAAGTTGTGTGTGTTGAGGTTGCTAGAATTTTCATCTTAGTTAAGAAATCGCCAAATAATTTTTACTAACAGTGATTATTTCGGACGTTATTCATGATACATGATCGGAAATTTTTGATTTTGTCTATCCGCAACATTCTGAGTTGATTGCATGACGCAGAATTTACATAAGGGGTCGTCTTCATAAAAAAAAATAATGTTACTAACTTTAAAATTTCCAAAAGCTAGTCCAATTTTTTAATACCTTTAGAAATGTTAAAAGCACTCTCGAAACCAGTAGAGTTATATCGCCATGCAGAATTGCCAAAACTCGTGGAAAGGGGTAAACATTATACTTCCTCTTATACAAATACAAATACAAAAATTGTCGACCAACAACAGGCCAGAGGCTCAGCAAGGTTGGTCCAAAATAAATCTAATACATTACCAGTTTCCAATGACCGTCAAATTTCTTCTTAAAATCTGCTACTCTCTTCGAACGCACCACATAATCTGGTAAAGCATTCCACTCATTGACAACTCTATTGTGAAAATAATGTTTTCTTACCTCCCTTCTAAAGCACGATTTATTCAATTTCTGATCATGTCCTCTGGTCCGGCAGTTTAAGGTAAAAGCTAAGCCCTCCATGTCTCCCTGTTTAATGAGCTTGAATAACTGTATTAAATCTCCCCTAGCTCTCCTGTTTTCCAGGGAATACATGTTTAATCTGTTATCATTATTGCCGGGGGCCGTAGTGAGCATAGTGGTCAGTGTCTCGGTCTCGGGATCGGATGGTCCTGCGATCGAGTCCCGGTACCACTGAACTGTGAACCCGGTACCACTGAACTACTGTTTTCTAGGAATACATGTTAATCTGTATCATATTGCCGGGGCCGTAGTGAGCCTAGTGGTCAGCGTCTCGGTCTCGGATCGGAAGGTCCTGCGATCGAGTCCCGGTACCACTGAAGACCTACCGAGTATATGCGGAGTACGTGCTCGTTAAATCTGTTGGGTCCGAAAGTCCTCTAAGTTCCCATACCAAATCAATACCTCTGGGGGTGACAAGCCAATTCTGGGGATCCTCTAGTTGGCCTCTGTCTCTAAAAATTAGATGGATCCACTTATGTGTGTGTTGTCTGTTGTGTCTGTCTTACTTGACGAAGGTTTATAAGCGGGTCTCTGACCAAGCACACAAACCTGAATATATATGTGTACCAACCAACCATTATTGCCGAGTTAAATCCGGGGAGTTGGCAGGTGCGTTGGTTGAATTAACGTCGCTCTAGAGCCACAGTTGACAGACCTGCTAATGTTTTCAAAATATGTGTGCTGAAAGTTGTGTGTATAGTCCTCCCATCACTTCTTGGCATTTATGACGTGTGTTTTAGACGAGTTCAAACTATCACTCGTAAAACGAAAAGGGGGTAAGGAAGATTTTGGTTTAAGCCAGAGTTACTAACGATTAAAATCAGCAAGCAAAATTGTTGAATCCAGATAGCCTTGTATCCATTTCCTTACAACAACTTGTTGCATGTGGTCAGTAAGCTGAGTTGGAAGAGTTTCTGGGTAAAGGGATCGATGATTGGTTGCTATAAAACGGCATTTACAAGCTTTTGATCATCTCTCCAAAACAAAAAAGCCTACCTGGGATATTTGGCGATTCATTGCTTTTGCAGGTTCATATTTCTTTAAGGTTGAGAAACAGTTTCTCAAATGAAGGGCAGTTCGAACTTGCATGGGTTCACTATCACTGCATAGCTATTTTTTTTAAAACTTATAGCGTTCCCTGAAGTGATATTGAATATTGTAAATAATACATACTACAGATGCAAATCTATCGACGATCAAGTCAAGATAGAAAAGAAATGCACGTGCAATTGATGACGACCTTCAGCAATTAACTATAATCCTCCTTTCACTAAAAACCTATGTGTAGTTTTAGTGTGACACATTATTTCCAACCAAACTAACCCAACAATCCGCAGGCTCGCCAAACACCGTGGGATTGCCAACACTGCTGCCTTCTTTAGGTTATAGTCTGGCTGCCACAACTTACTTTGAATTAAGGTTTTAAGCCGAAGGAGGCAAGGATGCCAACTCAAGGCGTTTGGCGAGAAGAGGGGAGTGTTGATCGAGTTCGATTGTAAATAATGTATCACACTAGAACTACATATTGTCAGAGGATTGTTGACAGAGGATTGTTGTTGATTGCTGGTAGCGGTTAGCGATTATACGTGTATTTCTTTGTTATTTTGACTTGATCATTAATCGACATAAGAGTGAACCCGATGCAAGTTCGATCTACCCTTCAATTGATAATCTGTTTCTAAACCTTAAAGAAATATGCGCCAATAAAAGCAATGAATCGCCAAACATAGTAGCTCTTGCCTCAAACCAAAACCTTCCTTACGTTTTTACGAAGTGGACTGTTCCACAATAAAAATATTTGGGATGCCAAGTTGTGGCAGCCAGACTATATCTATACTTTTTACAAAGGGACTAAAAGATGAAATTTCACTCTAGTAGTGGGGGATATTGGGTTGCATTTTCCTGCAGTGCGGTATAAGGTACTGATGAAATTGACAGTACAATTATGTAGTGTACAAAGAGTACGACACTGTTGTTTGAGTGATTAGGCAATTTTTTTTTGCTTTTATTTACTTGCTTAGGCCCACTAACGATCTACATAGTAGTGAATATATCTCTCACTAGGCTACAGAGGTGCATATTTCGGCAGAAGAGGCAGTGCATAATTAGAACACAGTCGTGACAGTAACGAATAGGAACCAAGATTAAGAGCGACATCGCGCAGGTTAGACTTGAAGATTTAACGTACCTGCTCTTTATCGGGAATTTGGACTGTACGTTACAATAAATATCGGGATGCTAAGTAGTGGCAGGCGGACTATATTGAGGTTGCTTGAATTTTCCTCTCAGTGCGGTTTATAAGGTACTAGTATAGAAATATCGACTAGTACTAATTATGTAGTAGTACAAAAGAGTGACGACCACTGGTTGTTTTGACGAGTTGGCAATTTTTTTTTGCTGTGTTAATTTAATGCCCTCTAGGCCAATAACGATCTACCAGGTTTAGTTTAGTTTGAATTATCGTCTCACTAGAGCTACACGAGGGCTATTGGCGACGGGCGTCATAATTTAGAACCACAGTCAGGTGACGAGCCGACACCTGAATAGGCACCCAACGCAACCGTTAAGAGCGACATCGTACGCAGCGTTAGGACTTTGAAGGATATTTAACGTACACTCGCTCTATTATTCGTCGGACATTTTTGGCTGCAGGGGCGTTTATATGTCGGCAGTTATTTTGGCGATGCCCGGACCCGAACCTGGGACCTTCCGCATGCAAGGCGAATGCCTAACCTATTGTGTTCCCCAGCCCCTTCAACATTTTATAAAAGAAGAAGTGTGAACGGAAGTATTTCCAAGGATTTGACCTCTTTTTACGTTTAGGGATTTATATGGACTCGAAACAAGTGAATGTGTTGATCTAGGGCGAAGCTTATGGCCGTATTTGCGTAGCGAAAAAGCGCTCACCTTCTACGCAAATACTTAGACATATGGCGCTTAGAGTAGTTTACTACACCAAACCGGAAACTGCAAAAATCACGTAGAAAACTTGTAGTCTCATCACGAAACAATCACAAATGTACAGTAGAACTCCAATTTTCCGGACTCCTATTATCCGAAGGGGGGGGGGGGGGGGTATTATCCGAATGTCTTTAAATATTCCACTCCAAGTTGTTACCGTTCGTCTTTGTTGCTTTGTTGGATGTCATGCCTAGTATTTCTTTTCGTACCGATCAAACACATTACTAAGATAAAAAAAAAAATAAGCATGCTCTGGTATTTGAAATTTTGTAACTGTATACTAGAGTGTTAAAACAAAATAGTTTTTGCAAAACATAAAAAATTCAAAACCGTCTTTAATGCACCATTAAAACGAAACGATCTTAATGAATTATTTGAGTCGCCTCACGGTTTAGTGACGGGGTTCGCAAAGCATAGTACGCAAAAACCACGCTTTCCAGGAATTTCCTCTATGTGTGCATCTGACACGAATGGAAAATCCACGCTTCCCTGCAGCCCAAGTCAGAGAAAGATAGACGAATGGCTCTATAACGAGCGATAATAACGAGGCAAAGGTTACATCCACTACAACACAACTTCACCATTTAATACCCTTTAAACAGAGGTCAGGCCGATTTTCTTTTGTTCAGGATGCTCCATTAAAGATCCCAATGAATGGGTATTAACCTGTTATTTAGAGAGATCATATGTTTAAAAGTTGGTGTTGTTTTTCGAGGGGCATATGTGATGAAGAAATTACGGTTGTGGGATGTCTCTTGTAGGTGCTCGTTGTAGGTATTGTAAGGAGTGGCACCTTGGGAAAGTTTTTTTAAAAAATAAATATAGTGATGAATGAGCTTTTGCAGAGTAGGAGTAACGTGGAACATCGAGTTTTGTGCGTGCTTTTAATAATTTGCATACACTCCGCTTGAACATTTATACAGTGCGTGGTTTCACCATAATAACGGTTCCTAGTATAGTTTGATGAACCCTCAATAAAACAGTGGAAGAAAAGTTGCTAATATTTGAAAGGAAATTATTAAGGAATATATTCGGACCTATTCAGGAGAACAATGAGTGGAGAATTCTTTACAACTACGAAATTTACATAGAATTTGTCAAATTAGGCGGGAATGACATTGTGAGAACTATAAAAGCATCCCGAATTAGGTGGCTGCGCCATCTGTACAGATGTCCCGATGATTTCCCCACCAAAAGAGTGACTTTTCCAAAATTGAAGGTACTAGACGTAAAGGATGACCACCCACACGATGGTTAGACGATGTTGAAAGGGGTCAGCCTTGGCCTGCACAAGGCTGTTGAGCTTATGAAGAAGAAGTATAGTTGGAACGGCTGTGCAGCTAAATGTTTCACCATATTTTCGGCATTCAGTTGTGTGTGTGTGTGAACCATTTCTCGGGTTTTGGAAGCTGAACCTGGAAAAAAGTGGTTCTTAACATTGGTCCGTCTGACTGCCTGAAATACAAATACAAAAATTGTCGACCAACAACAGGCCCGAGGCCCAGCAAGGTTGGTCCAAAATAAATCTAATACTTTACCAATTTCCAATTACTATCAAGATTCTTCTTAAAATCTTCTACTCTCTTCGAATACACCACATAATCTGATAAAACATTCCACTCATTGACAACTCTATTGAAAAAATAATGTTTCCTTACCTCCCTTCTAAAGCATGATTTATTCAATTTCTGATCATGTCCTCTGGTCCGGCTATTTAAGGTAAAACCTAAGCCCTCCATGTCTCCCTGTTTTATGAACTTGAATAACTGAATTAAATCACCCCTAGCTCTCCTTTTTCCAGGAATACATGTTAAAGATCTTAATTGTTATCAAATCAATACCAGATAGACCCTAATCAGTTTTTGTAGCCCTATGCTGAACTTTTTCAAGCAACTCTAATCTTTCTTGAGGAAGGGAGACCGAAACTGAACAGCATATTCCGATGTGCCTTGCCAATCCCATATACAATGGCAAAATAAACTCCTAATTGAGAAGTATCTTTTTTAAATATTCAAACATTCGATTGGCTTTCTTACTTGCCTCAACACACTGCTTACTCATTTGGTTCTTATCATTTGTCCGCCTGTCTGCCTGAAATAACTCTACAACTCGAACTAAAATAGCTACGGACTTCAAATTTGGTACACGAGTTCCCAGTATCTGTCGAACGCCTATAATAAGGTTTTTGAGAAAATTCACACAAACGGCCATATAACTTTTCAAGCTTTAAAGCGATTGAAATTACCGGGAATATTACCTTTAAATTGTATTGATATGTTGAAAGGCAATTGCGAAAGTGTAACACACCCCTATTTGTTATGTAAAAGAATAACAGTTAAAAAGGCGACAAACACGGCATTGATATTCTATATTAAACATTTACATCTAAATTTGGCTAGTTTCTTTTATTTTATTTCGAAAATTCAATAATTATTACTTACCGTTTGCAAAAATTAATTTATATTTCAAAGAATAAATATGTAATATTCCTCGCAATGTAGAATGAAAATATTTCATATCAACATACAAAGAATCTCGTAGTGAAATATATTTGACGTCATTTCAAACGGATCGATGTCGCAATTTTTTTTTCTCTAATGGGGCTGCAATATTGGCGGTTAAGCCTTTTGCAGACTCGGCATATTCCCCAGAACTGAGAGCCATTTCTTTGTGGCACCATATAGGCGACTCTCGCTACCAATTTTGACGCCCAGATTACAATGAATCTGGCTCTCTGTGGATGTTAAAGTATGCCGAGATTTAATTTTGCAGAGAGAACCCAAGCCATGTCGCAAAAATAAATTTATTTTAATTTATTGTCTAAAAGAATTAAAGTTTTTCGAGCGATTGTTGCGAATGGCAATGATGATTTAATTCTAGTAAAAAAGGCTTCCTATATGCGTTTTAAATGAGCATTCAATTTTGCAGTTTTTTTTAAATAATTGAAGTTCTTCGAATTCGAATTCTTTTCTGATATGTTCAATGTATTCTAATTTCGATGCGCTGAATTTTTGGACGTATCACACTTGTCAGTAGCATTTGTAGTTTGGGCTATGAAAGTGGGTGACGGACAGACGGACGGACTGACAGACGGACTGAACGATTATAATACTTTCCACTTTTTACGTTATAAACGTAGTGTGGAAGCTAACATTCCAGTGATAAAAAGATAACCTTTTTAAGACAATGTTATCTCGCGTTAAAGAGTAAAGCCTTCGTTACACTCTGTAAAACAAGGCGTTTAATCAGTCTGAGTTAATTTCCACTCCTTTCCGTCCGGAAATGCTCTCTATAGGAGTAATTCACTCTTTCGGATGGGAAATAAAAAAGAAAACAATCTGCGTCCTTCACTCTTAAAACGAGCGGTTTTAACTCAGTCTGAGTTAATTTCCACTCCTTTCCGGTGCCGAAAATGCACTTCTCCTGTAGGAGTGAATTTCACTCTTTTGTTTTAAGAGTGTAGATGCGGTCTACTCACGAGAACCTCTCATCGGCATCAACTCGATCGATCAATAGAAGCCGACCACTTAGCTAATTGACCACTCATTGGAGATTATTTGACTCATCTTCCCACATGGTATTAGAGTGACTCAAACTTCGACTCGTACTAACATAAGTAAAGGAGAGCAAACTCTACCACTGAAGACCTACCGAGTACATGCGGAGTACGTGCTCGTTAAATCTGTTGGGTCCGAAAGTCCTCTAAGTTCCCATACCAAATCAATACCTCTGGGGGTGACAAGCCAATTCTGGGGATCCTCTAGTTGGCCTCTGTCTCTAAAAATTAGATGGATCCACTTATGTGTGTGTGTTGTGTCTGTCTTACTTGACGAAGGTTTATAAGCGGGTCGCTGACCAAGCACACAAACCTGAATATATATGTCTACCAACCAACCAACCAACCGGAGATGTTCCGATGGGCGCAACCGGAGATGTTCCTGCCACAAGGGCGGATATTAGCTTCTGTTAGAAATGCCATAATCACTATAATAGTAGGTCAATAGTATGTAATGGTACTGGTACAAATGAATGTGTGGTTTTGACCACTTCAAGCATCAACTATACTTATGTTGCAATTTACACAGGAAAATATTCACAACCAACAACCAACCGCAACAACAACCCCCAAACGAGCAAACTCGTAGTTTTGGCACAAGCGCATTATTTAAAAGCTCGAGGAAATTTAAGTCAATTAAGTTTTCTTCTAGTCACAATACTATCGATGTTCACCGACTTAATGAACTGATATACGGGTGCCATGCCGATGTGTCCGCTGCTTTTGAAGGAAATATTGCATTTAACTATAGCCCAAGAAGCCACAACCATATAAAACTTCATGAAAAAAATAAAACGCTAATTTCTTATATCAACTTTAACATCTTTTCAAAATATATTAACAGAGTTACAACCTACTTTGAAAACAAACTCAATCTGCAATAAACAATTTTAAAAATTCCTATTTGTGTTTTGAAATATTTTATAAAAAAAATATAACTAGTTCTCAGATACAAATAATTTTTTATTAAGTAATTTTTTAATACTTTTAACATAAAAAGTGGAATATTCTAATCGTTCAGTTTCCGGGTCTACATTGTTGTTTGGACCCATTCCAGCTCCAACTACATGTACGTGACAAGTGTGATACGTCAAAAAATTCAGCAGCTCCCCGCAAATAAATCAGAAATTTCAAAAAGCATCGAATAAATATTGAAAATTTCAGAAAAGAATTCGAATACTTCAATATTTAAAAAACGCAAAATTTAATGCTCATTTAAAAGCATAGGAAGCCATTTTATTCGAATAAATCACCATGCATTCGCAACAATCGCTCAGAAACTTTAATTCTTTTAGACAATACATTAAAATAATTTTTGTGCGACATCGATCAGTTGAAATGACGTCAAATATAATTCACTACGAGATTCTTTGTACGTTGATATGAAATGTTTTCATTCTATTTAAAAGCGATTACATATTTATTCTTTGAAATATCTGCTTCTGTACCGGTATTTCGGAAATCTCGAATATTCTAGTTTATAATGGAAAGGTTTGTACTAAGGAAAATTGCAAAATGAAGTCGTGAAGTGAATTCTACAAAGGTCCAAGTATGTGTATCTTTGGAATCTGGAGCGAAGAGGTTAAAAAAAAAGCATTTTTCAACTCGTCGAAACTAGAACTTCACTAAGCTTTAACTATTAGAACACGTCGATATTGAGTGACTCTAAGACATCCATATCTACAAACCTCACTTCTAACAAAGTTGCCATTCTGCAAAGAGACATTGTTGCCTTCTCAATACAAACGTGGGCGCTTTGTGTCGGCATTTCCTCTGGCTCACTGTTTGCCGACATACTTCAGGACTGTGGTCAAACATGCCGACGCCTGTTTGATGTCGGCGCGCCGCCGTTTGAACTTTGATTTGTATTGACACAAAATAAAGTTTGTGAGTTGGTGTTTCTTCTTAACGGTTGAAGACCCGTGGAGCAAAAAAAAAAAAAGGCTAACCCACGTTGACAACCACAATGTTTTTTTTTCAATTACTTTTTTCAACGGGGCTGCTTTATTGGGCGCTAAAGGCCTTATCACACGAGGGCTCGTTCGTTCAGCGACTTCCGTACACCATATCAAAAACTGGTTTTTGGAGCAGTTTTTGCTCGATGAGCATTTTCGAGTCGACTCGAAAAAAATCCGGCACATTTTTGCTGTTCGAACGGCTGCTCCAATCAGAACGAAGTTCAGTCGTGACGTCATGGCCGAGCCTCCTCCTCCTCCTCCAATACCGCGATAATACTGCTTTTAAGTTTATGATGTCACGCATGACGTAGCCGTTCTCTTGTGACGTTTTTGCTGTCCCAAAAAGTTGTTCGACGAGCGACGTTCGTACCGTCTGATAAGGGCTGCCTTTGCAGACTCGGCATATTCCCTAGTACTGAGATCCATATTTTGTGGCACCATCTCGACGGCTCTCGCTATTAATTTGGACCCTCATATTACAAGTAATCTGAGCTCTCTGTGGATGTTAAAATATGCCGAGATTTAATTTTGCCGAGAGAACCCAAGCCAAATAGAAACTCAGGAAATCTTTTACATGTGACTTAAGAGGGACTGTCAGTCCCATAGAGCTAATGCATTGGTTTTGAAATCCCAACTTTTGCAAAAGAATTGCTTTGCCATGTTATCCCATTTTCACCAGGTTTGGGTATCATCATAACATCAATGTAAAACAAAATTGAAAAGATAATAACATCCGGTTTTTTAATTATTAATTGATAATGTTTTAAAATAGTGTCGCCACCTGCTGTATATTTTTGGCATTTTAAAACTTCAAAAATATATAATTAAATAACTCGATAACATTTTCGTTTCAAATGTGTTTCGTTTCAATGTTATGTTGATTCCTATACCTGGGTAAAAAGAGCTAACATGGCAAAGCAATACTTCTGCGGAAGTTGTGACTCCAAAACTAATGCATTAGTTCTATGGGACAGACAATCCCTCTTAATCATATGGCATTCGTGCCCATGATTTTCCCATCCAGAAAATCTGACGACTCAGCTGGGGTTCGAACCCGCAAACTTGGGCTTAGGAGGCGGACACGTAATACCTCTCAACCACTGAGCAGTTTCAGTTATTTTTATAAATCTCCTTTTCATTTTTGACCTTAATGTTGGTTGTTTGGATTTCACTCTCAAAATGAGCGTTTTTTTTTCGCCTGCTCTGTGTTCCATTTTAAAGTTCTTTACGCGCAACTTGTTTTTGTTCCTTGTTTTTATTTATTAAACTTTATCGTTATTGAATAGGGTACTTGACTGTATCGCTAAAATACCTTCCAATATAAATTAATTATAGTTTAAACTCAAAAATAACAAACGTATATTTTTTTTTTGCAAAATAAATCTTTAAATATTTAATAAAAATCATTTTAAAATGGCTTTTCTTTTTTTTTTCATCGGTACGTCACGTGATCCCAAACACGTCGATTTGGCAGAGATTTGGCGATTTGGTCGATTTGGCGATTACACGTCGACTATAAGTATATATAAACAAACTGGTGTGATGTTTTTTTTACTTGCAATTAAACTCGATTTAATCTAATTTACTACTAAAATAAGAGTTGGAATAATGGATGGAGGTTTTACAGAAGCGGATAGTTCAAATTTGCTTAAAGTAGATTCCAAAATGGTGTTCAAAGTTTGTTTATAGTTACTAGTGACGTCATAGATACCACGTGACAGTCACAAAGCGTTTACGGGCGTAATTTTTCGTCGTTCGTTTTTTTTTTAAATTCATTTTTCTACCTTTTTATGAGGTATTTGAAAAAAATAAAAAATACGGGTCTAATATTTTTGGCATAAAAATATTTTTAACCAATAATTTTTTTTTTTAGTTTAATACCCTATTCTATTTATTGTCAAATAAGCAAAAGCCTTACAAAACGTCCTGTTGTTATCTAGGGTTTTTTTTATTTCCAAAACCTCAAAAATGTTTCAACCGAATGCTGAAACGCTTCACCACGCAGCGGTTGCAGCTACTAAGAATCATTATTATGGTGAAACCAATAACTAAATTTTTAACAGTGTACTATTCACTTATCCCGATTTTGTGTTGTACAGGGTGGTTATAAAATAACGCTTGCTATTCGGAGTGGGCTGTAGCTTGAATGAATAATCCGAATGCAACAAGCATTGAGACACTTACTAATCAATAAGGGGGAAAAAGAATGGAATCATAAAAAAGAAACCCTTCTCTTGACCAGGGTTCTAAATTACGAGGCGTAGCCAAATAGAACCAATTACGGCCAACACAGCCAATTACGCCTCGTAATTTAGAACCCTGGTCAAGAGACGAGTTTCTTTTTTTATGTTTCCATTCTTTTCCCCCCTTATTGATTAGTAAGCGTCTCAATGCTTGTTGCATTCGGATTATTCATTCAAGCTACAGACCACTCCGAATAGCGAGCGTTATTTTATAACCACCCGGTATTTATAAAGTATATTTTAAAACCAACAAACCAATTTAACTACATTCTTTCAATTCTTAACAATTCGTGCTTCTTACTTCAGATAGTCAAGGCGTTACTTGACTGACATCGTCAGCGATGAATAAGCGGGTGCGGGTAGTGTAGAGCGGGTGCACGCTAAATATCCTTCAAAGTCCCGACCCAGCGTACGGTAAAACCCTTGCGTACGGTTAGAAGTTGCGTTGGGTGTCTACTCATGTGTCGGCAGGTGGTTATGATGCCCGTCACCAATAACCCTCGTGTAGCAATAATTCAACGCAACTATAAACTTATAATGATTTGTATTGTATTTATTAAATCAAGCATATTTAATACCAACAAACCAATAGGGAAACTTGACAGTATCGGTAAAATACCTTTCAATATTAATTAAATTATACTTTGAACCCAAATATAACAAACGTATATATTTTTTTTGCAAAATAAATCTTTAAATAATTAATAAAAATCATTTTTAGCCTACTTTTCTTTTTTTAATTCGAAATAATTAAAAAAATGAAAAAGTAGGTATGACATGCGGTCGATGTCCGTCTGTCTGTCTGTCCGTACCCCCCTTCCAAAATCGGTTCTATCCATCGGATCTTAAAAATTCTTTTTTTGTTAGAAAGCTATGACCTCAGATACCCAACTTTCATACTTTTTGTCCGTCTGTCTGTACGTCCGGACGGACATAAATCTACTATCTGTCGGCGAATTTCCCATTGAATTAGCATTGAAATTCAATTTTTAGTCATTTAAGTCACTGTAGGTATTGAAATGCGGTTGATGTCCATCTGTCTGTCTGTTCGTATGTCTGTCTGTCTGTCCGTCTGTCTGTCCGTACCCCCCTTCCAAAATCGTTTCTATCCCTTGGATCTTAAAATTCTTTTTTTGTTAGAAAGCTATGACCTCAGATACCCAACTTTCATACTTTTTGTCCGCCGTCTGTCTGTACGTCCGGACGGACATAAATCTATTTTTCGGCGAATTTCCCATTGAATTAGCATTGAAATTCAATTTTTAGTCATTTAAATCACTGTTGCCAAATCAACAATGGCATGAGAAACTTTATTTATTTAAACATATTTGAAGCAAAATAATATTTTCATGAATCAGTTTGGAATGACGTCATAAAATGTAGCACAATTTGGTTCTTTGATTATTCATTAATTATCTACCAAGAAAGCGGCAAGGCGTACTTTTGCATGCAATTGTGCTTAGTTTTAATTTACATTTCTTATTTTTTAATGCAGTTCAGAGTAGTTTCATTACTTTTGTTATCAATAAATATTTAATTATTCTTCGAACTGCAAATAAATCACGAGCAGATGATAAATAATATTTAATTAATTTACGAAAGAATATTAAGGAAAATAGTTGATTTTGGCTTTTAGAAGTTTAAATTATAGCTGGGTGCTGTGTTTCGATTTTTTCTAATGTGTATAAATCTAGTGTAGAAACGGCTGTTTATGATATTTACTTTAGGAACCTAGTTTTTTTCCCGATTAGAACTTCAGTAAGTATTTAAGTAACAGGAAAGTAGGCTATTTTAGTTCTTTATGAACTTCTTGTTATAATTGCGTGAAAAAAATCCGATTTTTACACTATAATTTTAATATCAGACGCGTGCGAAAAGTTATACTTTTTAGAAACAGTAATAAAAAATTACTTTTTTTCACTCTTTTCATAAGATGCCAACATTTCAAGTAAAATTTCTATTTCATAGTATTCATAAAATTCAGAAATTTATTGATCTGCTTTATTTATAAATATTATGCGCGTGAATAATATTATTTTTATATTTTTGAATCAGTATCCATGTTCAAATGTTTGACTTTAAACTAAAAAATATGTTTGCCATTTGTAGTTCCAGAGATTTATTGATGCCGATCTTCTTTACGTAAAAAAATTAGCACGTGAATTATTTTTGAACCAATGATATTTTTCACGTAATTATAAAAAATAGTGTATGAAACACGTGTGAAAAGTAAACTTTTTAAAACACGTGTCATTATTATAGAATAAAATCCACTAGTTTTAAAAAGTGTTACTTTTCACACTTGTTGCATAAATAACTATTTCAAATGGCTTTTTTTTCATCGGTACGTCAAATGATCACAAACAAGTCGATTTGGCTGACGTAACTATAGTATATATAAACAAACCGGTGTGATGTTTTTTTGTTTGTAATTAAACTGGTTTTAATCTAACTTACTATTAA
Organism: Oedothorax gibbosus; assembly: GCA_019343175.1. Classification (NCBI taxonomy): domain Eukaryota; kingdom Metazoa; phylum Arthropoda; class Arachnida; order Araneae; family Linyphiidae; genus Oedothorax; species Oedothorax gibbosus. The sequence continues at coordinate 317,697 of JAFNEN010000263.1, forward strand.
AATAAGAATTATATAGATAATGGGTGGAGGTTTTACAGAAGCGGATAGTTCAAATTTGCTGAAAGTAGATTTCAAAATGGTGTTTCAAAGTTTGTTTATAGTCACTAGTGGCATCATAGATACCACGTGACAGCCACAAAGCGTTTTCGGGAGTGATTTTTCGTCCTAATTTTAAAATTCATCCCCCCCCCCCTTTTTATGGGGTATTTAAAAAAAAGAAAAAAAAAACGGGTCTAATATTTTTGGCATAAGAATATTTGAAGCCAATGAAAAATTTTAGTCAAGTACCCTATTTACAAACATTATGTCATTCCTCATAAATTCGTGCTTTTCTCTTCTTATGACCAAGGTTAAATTCCACAGGTGTAGGGGGAGATAGGAGAGTTGAAAAAGTAACAAAATAAGAAAATAAAAATCCTGTAACAGCCACGCGCAGCTATCACTATAACCAGAGCGATAAATCATTCGAAAAATTGCGAGGCGCAGAACGATCCTGTAAAACAAAAGATGAAAATAAAAATGGTTGAAAGAGGCGAGGCACACCACAATTAGGTGCTAAACCGTCAGGTGTAAGGGGTCACCCACGCCCGCAACTTCATTGTTTTAGTATTCAGTTTGTGCTTCTGAGCGGTCTCCATAGATATCATAGTTAAAGTATTAGATTGGAAGATCACGTGACCACCAATGCTAACGACGGGACGCGCATGGAGGCCAAATGAGAGGGCAAAATGGCCAGTGTTGCTGCCACTTTAAGGAGAAAAATACTACGAAAAACTACCATTTAATTCTAAAATTACAAAAAATACTAGAAAAGGATTTAAAGTCACTAAAAAGATTCCAAAATGCAGCTAGTATTTTTACGATATTTTTTTGTAATTTTAGAATTAAATGGTATTTTTTCGTAGTATTTTTCTCCTTAAAGTGGCAGCAACACTGGTCATTTTGCCCTCTTATTCTGGTCTCCATGCGCGTCCCGTCTTTAGCATTGGAGGTCACGTGATCTTCCAATCTAATACTTTAACTATGATATCTATGGCGGTCTCAGACTTTTTCAGAGCTTGAAATAAAAGCCTGGTTTTAGTATTTGTTGGCCTACTCATAATGATGCCTGGTTCACAGCGACAATGTTAAATTAATTGAGGCCTTCGCACCTCCACGGTATTTCTGGTTTTAAAAGATCATAGAAATATCGTTGGTTGGTAGATATATATTTTCAGGCTTGTGTGCTTGCTCACAAAGACCCGCTTATAAACCTTCGTCATGAAGGACGGACACGACATACACATACATACAAGACAGATGCTGCCATCTATCGTCACCTCCACAATTTAGACATGTCCCTGAAGGGGAGGGAAATAGTCTCCAGGGACCTGTACCCGTGGTAAACTGCGCAAAGACCGACCACAGGACTTTCGGACCCAACAGATTTAACGAGCACGTACTCCGCATATATTCGGTAAGTCTTCAGTTGTACCGGGACTCGCGATCTCGAGACCTTCCGATTTCGAGACCGAGACGCTGACCACTAGGCTCCCTACGGCCCCAGAAATATCGTATTTACGATTTTATATTTTAAAAAAGGTCAAGCTCTGAAAAAGTTTTCAGAGATTGAAATAAAAATTTCGCCACATTGAAGCTTGTTTTACATTCAACGGTTTCAGTAATTTTTGGCATAATACTGCATGGTTTACAGTGATAATATTAAATTAATTGGAGCTATTGCACTTAACGGGTAAAATATCATATTTACAGTTTTACGGTGAAAACTATCAAGCTTTGAAAAAGTTTTCAAAGATGGTAACCTGCAAACAGTATATCTTTACATATGAAGTCATCAGGTTTTGACTGTGAGGTAATATACCCAACAATGATATCACGCTTTAGAGGAAGTCTCATTTGATTCATTGAAAGAATTATTTTAACTAAGAGCTATTGTGGGAAAACCTGGACAATAGTTTCTGAAGATCGTTGGTTTTTTCCACCATTTTTTTTGGTTTCTGTAGTTTTTCATCATTTGCTGTAAATATTGATTGATGTAAGTTATTAAATATATATCGTATTTTATTTGTTCTTGGAAAGATTTATCACTCGAAAATTTGTAAATTTGAAAGTAAACTTCGTTAAACTATGTTAACTTAACAAAAACTAGAGTTACTGATCGTTCTGTCGCCAATAGCCCTTCGAAACAGCCCCTCCCACCATTTAACCACGGCCCCAATTATCGAACGATTTAGAATAGATGGGGCGGAACCCTCCCGTTGTGTGAATTCGCTTCAGTTCCGCACCCATGAAAACATTCTTTCCGGACCCCATTTCTCATCCACTCAAAAGAAATCGTCTGTTGATGACCGCCCCCGCTTCGCCCCGATGACCACTCAAATGGTGCAAATTGTTTTCGAATTACAGTCTTTAGAGTTGACTCGTTTGATCCCAGCACCATTTGTTTCGTGTGCTGGACACTTGGGCACCATAGGGTACTTGACAGTATCGCTAAAATACCTTCCAATATTAATTAAATTATAGTTTGAACCCAAATATAACAAACGTATATATTTTTTTGCAAAATAAATCTTTAAATAATTAATAAAAATCATTTTCAAATGGCTTTTTCTTCATCAGTACGTCACATGATCACAAACACGTCGATTTGGCTGACGTCACTAGTATGTATAAACAAACCGGTGTGATGTTTTTTTGCTTGCAATTACACTGGATTTAATCTAATTTACTATTAAAATAAGAATTATATAGATAATGGGGGGAAAGTTTTACAGAAGTGGATAGTTCAAATTTGCTTAAAGCAGATTCCAAAATGGTGTTTCAAAGTTTGTTTATAGTCACTAGTGACATTATAGATACCACGTGACAGCCACAAAGCGTTTTCGGGAGTGATTTTTCGTCCTAATTTTAAAATTCATTTTTCTCCCTTTTTATGGGGTATTTGAAAAAAAGAAAAACTACGGGTCTAATTATTTTGGCATAAGAATATTTTAAGCCAATAAATTTTTTTTTTAGTCAAGTATCCTATTCCAGTTGATTTGATTTAATGATGCCATTTGTATTTTGTTTTAGTGTGCGTGTAACACTATACCTTTTAGCTACTAGATTGCAGGTAAGCTGCAGATCTATAACAATGAATCGAACAATTTTTACCTGTAAATAATCAATTATTAAGTTTAGTACTTCCTTATAGGCTGTATTTATCGAGAACTTAGAACAATCATCCAAATCATAGTTGCAGATACTGCAACCTTTTTTATAATGTAACCTTCGTGAATCTCAAGAAGGACCTCTTCCACATTCCTCCACCCCCTCACTCTGTTTGAATGAGGCGAAAGGTTAGAGAAATGAAAGAGTCTCCGAGATGGTGGAGATAGAGTTTTGTGAGGCAAGACCCTTTTCGCAGGTGGTCGGCCAAAAAGGGGTCAAGAGGTGTCAGCTCGGCTCGTGTCTTGGGTGCTGCTCTCGCGATAAGACACCTGAGGAAGAGATAGAGAACAGAGTTTGGTTGTGGATCTCCGCACACGTACGGTTTCCTGATCAGCGTTAGGCTTAGTTTGAAAATCGTCGCACTTGTGCTATCCTTGGGCTATAGGCTACGGGCGCCGTAATTTAGAACTACAGTCAAGTACAAGTGAAGAGCTGACACCTGAGTACACTATTAAACTGAAGGTGACACTTGGCACCACCAGGGGTGTATGTCGGTATCCCGCCTGCGGGACCCCTAGAGAATGGCACCATTAGGCGATTCACAAGCACACATTGAGCTAGAAGAAACGTGGAGTGAGGTGTGTGATTCACTGAACAGGACAGCAAACGAGCCGGTTCAATAACGAAACGCGGAGGAATACACGGCACTGCAGCGAACCGGGCAGAAAACCTAGAAACTTGCCTATTTCGCTATTGGGTTCGTCTTCGCTGGTTCTTAGTTAGTGATCCACATGGTTATTTCTTAAAAAAAGTTGGAATTTAAAGTTAAAGAAAGTTAATTTCTTTCGAACTAAAAATGTTAAAATACATTTAGGAGCCCAAGTCAATATGATAGAGGGGTCTCATACAAGCATTGCATACAAGTGTAGGGAAAATAGTCCTTTTCTGCCCTGTTCGCTCAAGAGGGTGTGAGTGGGTTTTCGGCTCGCTGACACCTCACTCCGGTTTCCCTTCTAGCTCAATACAAGCACAATATTCATCGACCTAAATCGATTCAAATCCTTGAGGTGCGAAATGGGATCACCTTTTCATCCCGGGGTGAAAAATGGCCCCTATTTGTCAACTTCAGTTTTAACAGTGTAAGCATCCAAACCGACTTTTTAAAAGCGGCAGCGTCGGGACTTTGTAGCATAGTTAACGTGCACTCCCACCACACGGGGTGTTATTTGTCGGACTTTTTTGGCTTTACTGGCCGTTTATAGGTCGGCAGTTATTTTGGCAATGCCCGGACCACGGCCAACTTCAATAACAAGGCCAGAGAAGCTCTCCCAAACATGAGCGTAGACGGAAATTTTGACGTCACTGTTCCCAGTGCCGAAGATCGAGAAACTAGTTAGGTTGCAATCGGGACACTAAAATTGTGGTCAGTTGTGAACGAGTGGTTCCGAGACAGGTTGTCTTCATCTTCGGAACAACGTCACTCGGAACTATGACGTCAAAATTTCCGTCCCCGAGCTTGTTTGGGAAAGCTTCTTCGGCCTTAGTAGTTGAGTAGGCCGTGCCCGGACCCAAAACCTGGGACCTTTCGCATGCAAGAAAAGCACCTTGCCGACTGGGCTACCCGGACCCCTTTCTTGATCAGGACTCCTGATTCAGAATACGTGAAATTAACGCAAACGTTCGGTTTTATGCATTTAGAATTTATAACACCAGTTGCTTGATTGATTCTTGGGTGAAAGCATGATAGTTAACTAACACATCGTAAGCGTGGAAATGTGGTCCAGGACGAAAACTTCCGTTCGTGTGCGACAGCCTTGCAAAAATGACGCCATTTGTTTTTTTCCTTTTTAAATTATCTGGAAGCACAGCTTTGAGTCCGATAGGAACAGCAGGATATTTTTCACAATGGCAAAAGGAACGAACGCGTGTGAACATGTTGCGAACATGTTGTATGTAAAACTTGTATTCGCGTTTCCAAAATAAGGAACCCTGTTTGGTTAACTGATTTAGGAAACCATGTGTGGAGTGCTCAAAGCACAGGCTTGTTGGGGAAATTCTTAACAACAATTTGAATCTGTCTGCAACAGTTCTTCAAGAATGTATGCGTACGATGTATTCGGACGCCATTCGTTTTATCCTTTTTTAAATGACCCTCGAAAGCACAGGTTTTACGAACAAAGTCAGGGCACGAAGCGAGCGCCCGATTGAACATTTTGTAGGTAAAGCTTGCCCGAACTCGGAAACTGAATCCGTAAATTGTATGCGGGAAGCCTACCCTAGACACCTGGAAACGAACCCCCTCAGTGCACATTCTGAGAGATGTGCTCGTCAAATCTGTGGAGTCAAAATCTCTACGGCATTAGCGTACGAAGTTGCTTGAAGTTCTTTGGAATGCCAGCTCAGGCGTCAACCGGCCTCATAATTTTATCGCGGTTCTAAATGCGTACTCCTACGAGTAGAGGGACTGGCTAGCCCAGTCGGTAAGGAGCTCGCCTTGCAGGCGAAAGATCCCAGGGTCGGACCAAGGTATTGAAAAAATAACTGCCGACCTATAAACTGTCTGAGCAGCTGAAAAGTCCGACGACTACCACCTCGTGTAGAAGGTGTGGATTTTAAATATATGCTCCAAAGTCCCAAGTGAGTTCGATGTCTTGCTGGGTGCCTACTCAGGTGTCGCGTCGGCTCGTCACTTAACTCTGGTTCTAAATTACGACGCGGGGCCGTAGTGAGCCTAGTGGTCAGCGTCTCGGTCTCGGGATCGGAAGGTCCTGCGATCGAGTCCCGGTACCACTGAAGACCTACCGAGTATATGCGGAGTACGTGCTCGTTAAATCTGTTGGGTCCGAAAGTCCTCTAAGTTCCCATACCAAATCAATACCTCTAGGGGTGACAAGCCAATTCTGGGGATCCTCTAGTTGGCCTCTGTCTCTAAAAATTAGATGGATCCACTTATGTGTGTGTGTTGTCTGTTGTGTCTGTCTTACTTGACGAAGGTTTATAAGCGGGTCGCTGACCAAGCGCACAAACCTGAACATATATGTCTACCAACCAACCAACCATTACGACGCCCGTAGCTGATAGCCCTCGTGAAGCTTTAATGCTAGATAATTCAACCTAAACTAACCTCCAGTAGCCTAGAGACTATATAGACAATATATATCATAGTTAAAGTATTAGATTGGCAGATCACGTGACCTCCAATGCTAACGACGGGACGTGCATGGAGGCCAAAGTAAGAGGGCAAAATGGCCAGTGTTGCCGCCACTTTAAGGAGAAAACTACTACGAAAAAATACCATTTAATTCTAAAATTACAAAAAAATATCGTAAAAATACTAGCTGCATTTTGGAATCTTTTTAGTGACTTGAAATCCTTTTCTAGTATTTTTTTTTGTAATTTTAGAATTAAATGGTATTTTTTCGTAGTATTTTTCTCCTTAAAGTGGCAGCAACACTGGTCATTTTGCCCTCTTATTTGGCCTCCATGCTCGTCCCGTCGTTAGCATTGGAGATCACGTGATCTGCCAATCTAATACTTTAACTATGATATCTATGATATAGACAGTCGGAAATGTTCAAGCCCAAACAAACATTCTAAAATGAGACACAATACGTCAAGACACCACTGGGCAGGTCAGCTAAAACATTCCATTCCATCATAGAAGAATCAAACCCGATCTTGACCCAAACACCACCCAAGCGCAGTCCACGAAAAACACCCAAAAAACCCACGTCCACATTTCCATACTCAACCCGATTTCAATGGTTTGACAAAGTTGCATTTACTGAGATGATTTTGTGAGTATAATCACCAGATACTAATGACCTAAGAGCATATCACGTGAGCAGAAGTTCGTTAACGTAACCATATGGATGTTATCTGCCTTCAGCTATGGAAGTTGAAATTGAAGAAAGCATATTCAACGTTGTCAACCCCAGGATAATTTATAGTTAGTTGATAATTTATATTTAGTAATTTGTTAGTATATTTAGAAAATTATTCTACAGATTATAGTACAATAAGTTAGACAACGCAAAGAGAAACAATAAGATAACTAAGACGACGAAACGAATAGTAGGAGAAAAAAATTCAAAACAAAGCACTATCCAAAATTATTTAACAATTCCAATATTCTTTAGTGTAATAATGATATCAAATTATCATCAAAACAAATGTAATTCTAGAAAGACCAAAAACGAAAACAATACCCTGGAACCGTTGCCCCTCAAGACGTGAAACATGCCCAGTACTGTTATTAAAATGTGAGTAGAAACTCTTTCAAACTACCCTTGACGGTATCCAAGCAAAAGGGTCAACAGCGTGTGATATGCCGGGGAACTCCCTCAAATTCCATCGAGATCTAACAGCAACAAAGACATCGTGACAATAGCGTGGGAGGTTTGTATTCCCTTCAGAAACAACTTCTTTTTAGTCTTTAACAGTCTTCTTTTAAGTCTTTTGAACCTGTTGAGGAATCTAATTTTTGAAGATGTACACGTGGCGTTCGAATGTAAAACAAAGTGGAGTACAAAGCTCGAAAATACCCGATACCGCCATAACACAATATAATTTTAATAATTTTAATGATGCTATGCGTGGGCGGGAGAGTAACAGAATAGTATAATTTGGAATCGTTTTCTGAAAAATAATCAATTTATCAAATTGCAAATAGTTTGTTAGATCGCAGTGCATCCACAATACGAATCTTGCAAATCATTAATACAGATTCTTCAACATTTTCGGGTCCGAATTTCTCAAATGACCGCAGTCATCTGGGGAATTATTTGTTCATTTGTATGGGGTATCTACAGTCCCTGGACAAATTATTAGATGCACTGTATTTTTTTTAGTAATGATGAAAACATACCAAAGAATGCCATATCCTTAAAAAAGATGTCGATATATGTATTAAGCATGGCAGATAGTATTTTATATTCAATAGCTTAAGTTTAGGAACACAAATGTCCTTCTAAATGTATTTTGTTCATCATTGATTGATACATGAAATCTTGCAGTGCGTCGAATAATTTGCCCAGGGACTAAGTTTATATGACCTTGTCATTTATAAAGATTATTGTTTGAAATTTCGAAACTTTTTATTGCACGATTACAAAAATTTTGGCAAAAGAAAAAGTAGTAAAATTTTGAAGAACAGGTGAGCAAAGAAATTGTTTATTGCGACCTAAATCCATCAATTTTTATATTTGTCTATTTTAATAAAAGATCGAACGGTATTAAAACACATTATAATTTGAGAAATTTAAATGAATGTTGTTTCAAAAATCACAATGGACAACTGGAATGACCACGCCCCGGCCGTGAAGTCACAGCTACGTCAAACGTTGTCATAAACAAACCACTCAACAGATAATTTGTCTAAATTAGAATGGACACGTGTATAGTTCGCCCACCACTTCTTGGCATCTACGACGTGTGTTTTAGACGCGTCCAAACTATCACTCGTAAAACGAAAAGGGGCAAGGAAGATTTTGGTTTCAGCCAGAGTTACTATATTTGGCGATTCATTGCTTTTGCAGGTGCATATTTTTTTAAAGTTTAGAAACAGTTTCTCAACTGAAGGGCAGTTCGAACTTGCATAACTTCGCTATTATTGCATAGCTATTTTTTTTAAACTTATATTGTTCCCCGAAGTGATACTGAATATGGTAAATAATACATACTACAGATGCAAATCTACAAGTCAAGATAGAAAAGAAATGCACGTGCAATTGATGACGACCTTCAGCAATTAACTATAATCCTCCTTTCACTAATAACCTATGTGTAGTTTTAGTGTGCCACATTATTTCCAACCAAACTAACCAAACAATCCGCAGGCTCGCCAAACACCATGGGATTGGCAACCCTTCCTCCTTTAGGTCCTCTACCTTTTTACAAAGTGGACTGTTCCACAATCAAAATATTTGGGATGGCAAGTTGTGGCAGGCGGACTATAAGAATTACGTCAAACTTCGTCTTCTATCCCATAACCAAACTAATCTCCGCTTCTTTAGAATCGTCCATTTCTGTCAAAGTATTACAATTTGAGCATAATTTCAATGGGTATGAAACCAACAATAACTAAAAATTAAAACAAATTTAACGCCAAAATCACGGCCAACTTCAATAACAAGGTCCAGAGAAGCTCTCCCAAACATGAGCGTAGACGGAAATTTTGACGTCACTGTTCCCAATGCCGAAGATCGAGAAACTAGTTCAGACGCATTCAGAACCCTAAAATTGTGGTCAGCCGTGAACGAGTGGTTCCGAACAGGTTTCAAGACAGGTTGTCTTCATCTTCGGAACAACGTCACTCGGAACTATGACGTCAAAATTTCCGTCCCCGAGCTTGTTTGGGAAAGCTTCTTCGGCCTTAGTAGTTGAGTAGGCCGTGCAAAAAGTATGATTCCGTTACTTAAGGATTATTTGTATAGCTTTAAAATAGCAGCGTTATCAGTCGTAATCTTTGGATACTTCATAACTTTATAAATTAATAAGTAAATAAGCGGTTGACATATTTCCTTTATGTTTTTATTTTGTTTGTTATTACTATTTCATACTTAGTGAACAAATGATACATTTTGAAAGCAAATATTTTGGCAGATATTGTGATTTCAAAAGTATTGTATCAGGTCAATAGAACTAACCATCCTTCCTTAAAAAATTAGAACAATGTACAATTGCATTGCATTCCCTTTAAATTCAGGTGTTAGATACGATAAGAAAACTTTTCACTGTATTTTTTGCTTTTTTTCCCAAAACTTGTTTCTTTTCAAGATATCCTTTTATATTTTGTCAGATGTGAGAAATGAGGGGTGTTTCTTACGGGCGAAAGGCTTGAGTGGATGGAATTTTTAATTGTTTGGGGTAAAATCACGAATGAATTTGTCGAAATTTAATGTGATGATGATGAATGGTTTTGTGTGTGTGGGATTCACATATGCGTTGGGTCAAAACTTGCTGGATTTATGTTTACAGTAGAACTCCAATTATCCGAAGCGGTTGGGGCCTAACCACATTCGGATAATTAGAAATTCGGATAATTGGAGTTAATCGGAAAAAGCGGAATATTCAATCAATGTCTCCATTTATTGTTGGGCTGTGATATCATGTAGTTCTAGTTTCGGTCTTCAACCCAACCAAAACCAAAGTAGGGGTAGGGTTGATACATATATATTCCGGCTTGTGTGCTTGATCAGAGACCCGCTTATAAACCTTCGTCAAGTAAGACAGACACAGAAAGAATTTTTACTGTCACAGAGAGAGAAAATACACCCAGCGCAAAGGCGGGAATCGAACCCGCACCCGGTACAGTGCGCAGACTGTTAGCGGAGGCAGCTATCTTAACCACTCGGCCACCCGGGCCCCAAAACCAAAGTGTAATAAGGGTGCTGTTTTGGCAGTTTGAGTTGTAACCGTTTGTAATAGTGTTTTTTCTTCAACTTATGTTAGAATCTTCGTTTCACTAAGGGCCGTGGGGAGCCTAGTGGTTAAGATCTCGGTCTCGGGATCGGAAGGTCCCGCGATCGAGTCCCGGTATTACTGAAGAACTACTGAGTATATGCGGAGTACGTGCTCGTTCAATCTGTTGGGTCCAAAAGTTCTATGGTCGGTCATTGCGCAGTTAACCACGGGTACAGGTCCCTGGAGACTATTTCCCTCCCCTTCAGGGACATGTCTAAATTGTGGAGGTTGCGATAGATGGCAGCATCTGTCCTGTATGTATGTCGTGTCCGTCCATCTTGACGAAGGTTTATAAGCGGGTCTCAGACCAAGCACACAAGCCTGAAAATATATGTCTACCAACCAACTTATGTTAGTATCGTCGTTTCGGAAACGGTTATATGAGACGTACAAACTTTTATACTCGGTCTATTTGTTACTGTTCTTCTCTGTTGGATGTCAAGGGCATGATATACAAAAAAGAAAACTATTAACAGATGTTGTTCCCTGAAATTGGGATTTTTTTCCCCTTGGGTGGATTTTTGTCCTTGAAATTCAGATAATCAGCAACGCTTCGGATAATTGGAGTTCTACTATTTCGTTTTTGTTCAGGTTTTCCTAAACATGTTACGTTTCTTTATTAAGCTTAATTGGTAATCCAATTTTTATTTCATTTAAGCTTGTTAGTAAGAAAAATAGATCTAAATTGAAAAAAAGTACCTCTTAGGAAAACCAAAATAGAATAAATAAAAATTTAAAGAAAGTAGTCTTTAATCTTCTTTGAAAAGAGCACATAAAATTTAACGTTTTCTTGATTCAAAGTCAAAGAGAAGTAACATCCAAAACTCACTTTATCCAGCTCAATCGTAAATGAGCAAAAATCTACCACCTAACCATAAAACTAATCTTAAGGCTATGTCCTCTCTACGACATCAATCGCCACAAAGGCAACAAATGCAACAAAATTTGACGACCGCCAAGGGCGCCAAGCGATGCAATAGCATGGGGGCTGACTCTGCCAAGTTTTGTTGCATTTGTGGCGTAGTCAGGACATAGCTTAACCTTTACTTGCGCAATATTATACTTTAAAGGTTCCTCATTTGACCCCGAGCCTAAGACCTCTTAACCTGACTCGAACATCTATAAAATGATAACAAGGATGACATACCTTACCAAGTGGGTGGTTTGGAACTATAAGAATATTTTGAACTTTACATCGAAATTCGTGAGGAGAAAATTAAGTCCTAAAGCTGTCAACCGCGCATCTGACAATATCCAATGTCGTATGCGATTTGGAGGGATTGCATGGTCTCTTCTTTGGTTTAATATAACTGTAAGGCATACTTCACACTCAGCAGGTTTCGGTAAGTTTTGCGGTATTTTTGGTTAAGTATGATCAACAGTTTTAATGTTAGGTCAATTGGAGCTTTTACACGTGACGGAAAAAACATCGTTTTTACGGTTTTATCAACGTTATTCGCATAAGTAGTGGCAATCTAAAGAAAAGAATGTTACAGTTGATGTCAAAATTTATACCGCATGTGTAATGTGAAAGCTCCAATCAAATTAACATTGTCACTGCTTTTGACTGAATATCATTCATCAAATCAAACCATAAACGAAGACTGTGTGAATACCATTAACTCCTTCATTTCTGAATAAAAGAGTTAACTTTAAATTTTTTAAACTCACTTTTCGTGTAGCTTAATTTGTCCCTTATAAATTGTTCAGGACTATGTTTTTTCATTTGTCTTAAATACTTTCATTCAGATGCATTTAAGCAGAGCTCATTTTTGAGTAGGAAATTTCCATGCAAATCGTCGTGAACGGGTTGAGTCCGATGTTTTTCTAATCTCGTGGGAAACTCTAATTGACTTTACATTGCCACAGTTGACCACGCGGAACCGTTAGTACGAGCAAAATTACCGGATCTTTTATGTTTGAAACTGACATAACTAACATGAGTACCAAAAAAAAATCGATAATCAGTTACAGTTCTGTCATCCCAACTCGCAGTGTTGTCATGTATGAGATAGAGAAGGTTTAGCTTATCGGCGTGGAGGGTTTATTGCACATAAAATCTGAAATCGGCGCGTGGTTCAACGTGCGTGGTCATGGGTGAAATGGATAATGATAATCCTGAATTGTGGGGTAATGCCTCGCATATGCTGAACATACTTATAATCTTATGGTGGTTTAAGGATATGCGTTATGATTTTTGTTTTGTTTCTAAGTAAGGCTTTTGATATAGATATTATAAGAGCTTTATTAGGTGTACAAAATGCGTTGGGGTGTTCTTACAACAGGTCGCTACAACTTTTAAAGTATTTTAAAGGTGATAAAAAACAAAGTATTACATGTTGTGGTTTTCAATTTGAGAAAATATTCGTCGGCTATAAAATTCTTGGTGTGCTAATAAATGGGAAATTATCTAACTCTGCGCATCTTTCAGCCAAATATCCTTCAAAATGAATTTTAAGTAGATTCTTTTACGTGCATAAACAGCATTATTTCAAGAATTTTCATCAGAACTTTAATAAAAGAAAGTGTACTGTATAGCTTAATGTTTATCGTTAAACTTACCAATGACACTAGTTAGTAATAGCATTGCCCAATAGTTACATATAGGAGGCCTAAATTGAGCTCTCTGTCAATGTTAAAGTGAGTTAAGGTTTTAACTTTGCCGAAAGTACCATGACAATTAGGCACTTTAAGAGGGATTGTCAGTCCCAAAGAGCTAATGCATTAGTTTTGGAATCACAACTTCCGCAGAAGTATTGCTTTGCCATGTTAGCTCTTTTTTCCCAGATATGAGAATCAACATAACAGAGAAATGAAATAAATTTTTGAAGCGAAAATGTTATGTAGTTATTTAATTATAAATTTTTGAAGTTTTAAAATGCCAGAAATATACAGCAGATGGCGACACTATTTTAAAACTATCAATTAATAGTTAAATAACCGGATGTTATTTTCTTTTCAATTTAGTTTTTAAATTAATGTTATGATGATTCGCATACACTCTTATAACAAAAGAGTGAAATTCACTCCTATAGGAGAAGTGCATTTTCGGCACGGAAAGGAGTGGAAATTAACTCAGACTGAGTTAAAACCACTCGTTTGTTTTAAGAGTGTACCTGGTGAAAATGGGATAACATGGCAAAGCAATTCGTTTGCAAAAGTTGTGATTTCAAAACTAATGCATTAGCTGTATGGGGACTGACAGTCCCTCTTAAGGATCTTTTACAAAGCTACAGAAGTACATAACATAACCCATCTTGAAAATTTTCCGACTCGGAAGAGACCGAACACGTTATCTTGGGATTATGAGGCGGTGGACTAGACGTACTGCTTATCGCAGTACAGTTTAATTTATTATTCCCTTATCTAGCTATAAATATTGTGCAAATAGTCTTAGTTTTTTAAAAAATTTCCAAACAAAAATTAACTCAAATGAAGCACGATTTATAAAATATGATATATCATTGTCGAAAAGTCAACCACTTAAACAAATCTGGTCAGGCTATATTTATGAAGCGGGACTTTACCTTAAGGGGATGGTACCCAAACTATTATTTTTAACAATAATAACATAGACTTGTAAATTATAGTGTTTTTATATAATGTTTACTCTAACTAAACATTTACCAGCAACAACAACAAAATATTTACAAGTAGTTTTTCATTTTAAAAAAAAAAAGTTAAAATTTTAAACTTTTTTAAAACACTACTCCTCTTTCAATTTTAGGAATAACTCCACCAAACTTTTATAGTTTGTTTTTAGAACTATTGTTTCAAAAACTGTGCATGGATTTTGAAATGTGAGCTACAGGAAAAAAGTAACATTCATTTATACTGAAAATCTCAAAAAATCAAACGATTTTTACAAATTATTGACTTCAAAATTTTTTTTAAAAAAATCTATACATAGTAGACTTTATTCCATGGACAATTTTGAGCACCACTTATATAAGAACACAGGCTAAAAATTTCAAAATTCTAACTTAATTAGCAAAAACGCCTTAGGGATTTATTAAACATAAGAATTGCAAAACGCGAAACAGAGAAAACAGGTTGAAAGTAGACGAAATACGGGTTCACAAACTTCAAGGGATGACCCCAGAAAATATTTGATAACTTTTTTTCTTTCTAGCCCAAACTACAAATGCTACGGACAAGTGTGATACGTCAAAAGATTCAGCGCATCGAAAATAGAATACATTGAAAATTTCAGAAAAGAATTCGAATTCGAAGTACTTCAATTATTAAAAAAACTTCAAAATTTAATGCTCATTTAAAAAGCATAGGAAGCCATTTTTATTAGAATTTATTCATCATTGCCATCGCAACAATCGCTCGAGAAACTTTAATTCTTTTAGACAATAAATTAAAATAAATTTATTTTTGCGACATCGATCAGTTTGAAATGACGTCAAATATATTTCACTACGATATTCTTTATGCGCTGATATGAAATGTTTTCATTCTATTTAAAAGCGAGGAATATTACATATTTATTCTTTGAAATATGCAAGAAATATGCAAGAAACTTGCATGCAAGATATCATTATGAAACTTTCAGTAAATGTTCATGCATAAAGATATTGTGAATAATAACAAGTCAAACTGAAAAATCGATATTTTGGCCAATTTTTGGGTACCGTATGCCCTTAACGTCAGGGATTGGAAAGTTACTTTTAAAAACTCTATTACAGTTACTTAATTAAAAAATTAACCTGTTACAGTTACTTAATTTGAAAGGTAACTTGTTACAGTTACTTAATATGAAAAGTAACCTGTTACAGTCACTTTTAGTAATTTCAAGTTAAAAGAAAAATTGTATTTTAACCATCTTACCGTTTTTCAAAGGAAACCAAGAGTTAAAAAAAAACTTGTGACAAACGGTAAAAAAGCAAGTAATGACAATTCAACGTTGTTAAAAGTTAAATTTTAAATAGTTAAGTTTAAGACGAACGTCGAACTACAGAAAAAAATATGAAGAGAGGCGTGAGAAGTAACAGAAATTTTACGAAATTTTTGGTTACTTCGTTACCGCTAAAAGTAACTAAGTTAGTTACTTTCTGAAAAATCTAATGGCGTTACCTAGCGTTACCGAAAAAAAAAGTAACTGTTACAAGTAACGCGTTATTTCAAACCCTGCTTTACGCCATTGAGCTGACCTGTTCAAATGGGGCCCGGATGACCGAGTAGTTTGGATCGCAAACCATTACGCTAGAAGTCTGTGCGCTGTAACGGGTGCGGGTTCGATTCCCGCCTTCGCCTTGGGCGTACTTCCTTTCTCTGTGACATCAGTAAAAATTCTTTCTGTGTCTGTCTTACTTGACAAATGCTTATATAAGCGGGTCTCTGATCAAGCACACATGCCGGAATATATATGTACCTACCCCTACCCCCTACCTGTTCAAATTCATGTTACATAGTGAAACCACTTCCGGTTTCACCTCTTGTGTTCAAAGTACAAAGAACAGACATGCCGCATCTTCTACGATAGGATTAAAAGGGATTTTAGAAAGGTAAGACCTACTAAAAGACGACCGCCTTCGCCCCCTGAAGAGATAGGCTCGTCTTTTATACCATCTGTTCTGTTCAAGTTATGGTGATCTGGAAATGAAGGCCACTGGATATTGTGTGGAAAAGATACAATGTATCTGTTGTGGTTTTTCGTTTTTTAAGAATAAAACCACGGAGTAATAAATCTAGTACACACTAATTTTATTACGAATAATCTACAAAGATCGCGAAGATTGCTTTTATTATACACTGCAATTAATTTGGTGCTTGGTTTCTACCAAAAATATGGTTTTTAGTAGCTGCAACTGCTGCGTGGTGAAATGTTTCATTCCGTTTTCAGTATTCGCTTGAACCATTTATTAGGTTTTTGTTTCCAATATATTTGCGCTCATCTGAATACCGAAAATATGGTAAAACATTTCACCACGCAGCAGTTGCAGCTACTAGGAACCAATATTATGGGGAAACCAAATACCAAATTTTTAACAGTGTGCATTGAAAAATATCCTTAAACAAGTAGGTTTGTAACAGAATCTGTCACTTAACCCGCTTCCACACATTTGTGCTTAACAGGGAAAAACGCGCCAAACACAACATTAAATCTATATTAAACATTTACACGAAAAATCTGGCTGGTTTCATTTAGTTTCTTTCGAAAATTCAATAATTATTTGCTATCGTTTGCTAAAATAATTTATATTTCAAAGAATAAATATGTAATATTCCTCGGTTTTAAATAGAATGAAAACATTTCATATCAGCGTACAAAGAATATCGTAGTGAAATGTATTTGACGTCATTTCAAACTGATCGATGTTGCAAAAATAAATTTATTTTAATTTATTGTCTAAAAGAATTAAAGTTTCTCGAGCGATTGTTGCGATGGCAATGATGAATAAATTCTAATAAAATGGCTTCCTATGCTTTTTAAATGAGCATTAAATTTTGAAGTTTTTTAATAATTGAAGTACTTCGAATTCGAATTCTTTTCTGAAATTTTCAATGTATTCTATTTTCGATGCGCTGAATCTTTTGACGTATCACACTTGTCCGTAGCATTTGTAGTTTGGGCTATGAAAGTGGGTGACGGACATACGGACAGACGGACTGAACGATTATAATATCCACTTTTCACGTTATAAACGTAGTGTGGAAGCTAAAAGTGAACAATGGATGATATTTACGAATGATTAAAAATCGAGATCAATGGATATTTTCCCTTTCAAATTGCTTTGTTTTACTGTTATCAATACCGTTTGCACATGTGGTGAAAATATGTATGCACTGTAAAGCAAGAATTTAACAGATGTTGTGATTTTAAAAGCAATGCATTACGGCTAAGGGACTGACTGATCATCCCTCTGAAACTAACGTTGCACTTCCTAAGTTGAAAATTTGCAGGATGCTCTCTGGGTCACAAAGGACATCTTTTTGTGGTTTATAAAAGTGCTCTCTTTGTAGTAGGGGTGGGATAAGCCTTCTCCTGTGGTGTCCATCGTTCAGAGATTTACCCCTTGGATGGTGAAACTTTCGGCACTTCAGAAAACGATTATATGAATCGTAGTGTGGGTTACTATGTTTCCCTTGAAGTAGATTTCTCTTACTTATGCTCTTACTTTCATGTATTAATTTTTATACATTACTACAGATTAATTATTATTATTACAGAAATTGAATAAATCGAGCTTTAGAAGGGAGGAAAGAAAACATTTTTTTTTTTACAATAGAGTTGTCAATGAGTGGAATGCTTTATCAGATTATGTTGTGCATTCGAAGAGAGTAGAAGATTTTAAAAAGAAACTTGACGTTCATTGGAAACTGGTAATGTATTAGATTTATTTGGACCAACCTTGCTGGGCCTCTGGCCTGTTGTTGGTCGACAATTTTTGTATTTGTATTTGTTGTATTTGTACTAATTTTTATACAATATCAAGTTTTATACTTTAGGAAGACAAAATTTAAGCCCTGGTATGATAGTACGTAGTTAATAGAAGATCCTAGGAAAGGTTGGAGTTAGGTTAAATTATCGTCGCCCTATGGAGCTACAAGAGGGCTATTGGAGACGGGCGTCATAAGAACCACAGTCAAGTGACGGGCCGACACTTGAGTAGGCAAACAACGTAACTTTAAAAGGCGACATCGGGACTTTGGGGCTAGGGTCTTGTCCTTTATACTCTGGTTCTGCTACTTCGTGCGTTGTGTTGAAGATAAAATGAAAATTCAAGTGTCTGAACACAAAGTAAAGTGTTTTATCTATGTTAAAAATGCTGTAATTGTAATAAATACAATAAATGCTGTAAATTAAAAATAATAAATGCTATTGAGGCGTGGTGACTGGTGTTGTTGTTGAGAATAATGGTGAATGATCAGAAGGTTTTTTTAAAGACATTTAATATATTAACTACAGCACTAAACTACATAAAAGTAAATAACAAGTAAATCATGGCTTAGAACATCACAGGTCCTTTTGGCTTGAAAGTAGGAGTAAAAGTGATGTCTTGTTTGGTTCGAATCTCACTGGGAATGAATTTGTCCCGCCTTTATGATGCAGGGATTGGTTAAAAGAATATATAAGAATTTATACTATTGGGTGAGAAATTTGATTGACAGAACTTTATTTTTAATTCGTAATTTTGAAGGATTCGGGTGCAAAGAGAAGTACCGTGTGCAAAAGTTTTACTTCCAAAATGGGGCTCAAAATGGGGTGCCGAAACAAAGAAGTTAATAGAAATTAAATTAAATTAAACTGTAAATTAAATATAATAAATTCTTTGTACAATAATCTGCTAAAAATATCTGTAATTATAGATGACGTTGCCCACTTGGCAAACCCTATAAAGATCCCCGTTGCATTTTGGAGAGAAATCCATTGTCATCCTCCGGCAGATTATCCCTTCCGTGGGCGTGTTGTGGGGGATACAACTGCTGAGCCCGAAAGTGGCGCCTTTGGCGACCATTCAACATAGAGTTGAGAAGAAGATGCAGATGCTTGGCGCGAAACAAAGCGAAGCCGCCAGAAAGTCGCCAAGCAACCATAGCGAGCCCAAACAAACTGCTCACTCAATGTCTTGCTAAAACGTATCATTTTTTCCCCTAAAAAAAATCTGAATTACAAATCCAAATGTTGCGCAGTTGTAAGCTGCAGCACAAGATCTGAATTTACACAGGATAGTAGTATTTCTCTTCACAGGTAAGAGAAACGGCGTTGTAATTCTAGTTTTTGCTAGAGAGTCAGAATCGTCAAGTCGATGTAGTTAGCCTATACAAACTCATGTGGAATTGCGCCAAATAGTTCACCGAGAGTTTGGGCTTACTACAAAGCGATCGATGGCTTCACTTGGCGAACCTTTTTTTTGTATTGTTTCTTGTCCGTCAGCATCTCCATCTTCTTCTTACCTCTATGCTCTTCAACAAAAGCCCATAGACGAAATATCCTCAAAAAGACACCTCTTTTGAGGATATTTCTTCGTCGGAGGAAGATCTAATCCGCTGATAAGGCGAACCCCAACAATGTCCGGTCTCTCTTCAGGTGTGATTTGCCTTTGAATGGGGGCGAGAATTTCTTTAAGGTTTAGATCCGTTGTTCTCTTTTCTCTAAATCTTGGTAAGCAGATGGTGCCGGATAGGGTTCTTTTATGAACGTGTCGCTGGGTTTTCCTGTTCGGATCGAGATCCTAATCTCTGGGATGGTCAAAGAGGGACGACACTCCTCCCGCTATCATTTTTGAGGATTAAAAGCCTTGTGGTATCCTACATGTCCTCCTCTTTTGTCAAACTTTAGACCCGTTTCACACTGCAAGGTTCAGGTATTTTTTAAACGCATTTACGGTGCCACGTGTTTTTATTGGAAAAGTTAGGTCAATGGTAAGTTTCACACGAAACCGGAAATATATAAGTTATTGTGCTTATCAACGACATTATTTCAAGTAGTGGCAATTTTAAATGAACCAGAGCTTTCATATATTACAAATGAGGTAAAATTTGAGACTGACGGTAAAATTTCTTGCCTTGCATGGCCACTACATACAGCGTTAACATTTCCACTACTTGTGAGCCATGCAGGGCCTGATCTAGGATAACACGGACTATAGGCACAGACATTTTTTGGTGCCTTTAAGGAAACTTGTATATGATTGCACGGTCAATGTTTAACCAAATTCAATTATTAAGGGTTAATGTTTGAACCAAAATCAAAAATTAAAGCTTAAAATTTGAAATAATCATTAATTTAAATCATTTCGCTGAACTTTTTGATTTTAATGCTTTATTTTCTAGTTTTAAAAATAATGCGGAGCCACAAAAAAAAAACACAATTTGCTGAAGTTTCTGGGAACAATACAATTTAGCAACAAGATTTTTGGGACCTAGTCCTAGATCGAACGGTGCCAAATATTCCGGAACCGTATATGCGGAAAAAATACCGGAACCAGTGTGTGAAACCAACCCTTATAACAGACAGGTCTTCCCTTTTAACACCAAAGGTGGGAGATCTTATCCCCCGATAAGGACCGCACTTTGGGGGGTCCCTCTGTATGAAAGGTGTGATTCCATTTCGAGTGGAGGCGAGAAAGGACTGGATCAGCTAGAGAAGACCCGATTGTATAGGTTCCTCTGATGTCCCACCGTCTATGGGCAGATGGCGAATTCTTTTTTTTAATTTGAATTGCCACCTTACCAGGGCATTCCTTGAAGCTACGAAAGCAGTCATCCAAATATCTAGAAGGGAGTGGAGTTGAATTATCGTCGCACTAGAACTACACGAGGGCTATGGCGAACGTTGATGAAACGAATTCAAATAAACTGTTCATTCTTAAGTTAGAAGCTCAAATTAGAATGTAAGGTTAATTTCGCAAATAATAGTCTTTGACTTAAACAAAAGAAAATCATCTGTAGTTTGGCGAAATGTAGTCGCTGAAAACAGGTCTGAAAGCAAAGAAAAGAAAATATCGTAGTTTAAGGGGGAATGGGCACGCTGGACCGGGGGTCTCCAAAGCAAAGTGCATCAGCGTTAATCCTATGGCGAAAAAAAATATTTTCTCTGCTACATTTCTCCGGCTGTATTGAATATTTATACAAGCTGATTTTTTATGTGATAAATGTAGCTGACTTACAGGTCCCGACCTTCCCGCTTTTTGAAATGGGTTCGAATGTTTTTTAATTTTCAATAAATAATTTTACACAAAATATTCGAAGCAATTTCAAAAAATGGGAAGATAGAGACCTGTAAGTTATCTACATTTATTATTAAAAAAACCGTTTCTAAAAATATTCAATACAGCCGGAGAAATGTGGCAAAGAAAATAGTTTTTTCGCCATTGGATTAACACTGTCAGGCACTTGAGTTTGGAGACCCGCGGTCCAGCGCGCCCATTCCCTCTTAAGGCAATTGGTGAGTTAAGTTGAATGAACGCCGCACTACAACTACACGAGGGCTATTGGCGACGAGCGTTATAATTTAGAACCACAGTCAAGTGATGCATAAAAGACTGATGCACAAAATACGGAAAAAGCCGGGGCTAACTATCGGGGGGCTAGTATATAGATGTTGAAAATTTCTGGAACTACATCATTTTATAAATGTTACTTAAAAGATGCCGTTGAAATCCCCTATAATTAAATCCTATATTCTTCACAAAGACACCCACCCTCACGCTATAAATGAAGAGCTTAGTGGAAGAACGTGCTAAGTGACAAAAAGGTGAAAACGAGAAAATGGGCTTTAAAGTTCTTTGTTTGCACTTAGATACATTGAAAACGGCACTTACATTAGGTAAAATATATACTTAACTTAAATTTTATGAAAAGGGGAAATCTTGTTATCTTTAAAAAAGGGTCTAACATGTTCACTGACACAAAAATCTGAATTTTTTCAAAAATGTCACTTAGCACGTTCTTCCACTAAGCTCTTCAAATGTTTTAATTACCTAAAATAAAAATTGCTATTTTGTAATTGCGTATTTTTTCGATTTCTTTTTATCTAGAATGTGGTAAAAAAAAGAACCCCTCACAAGGAACTCCTACTCCTCGGCGCAACAGCCCATTAGTGGGCCAAGGTCTGCCGTGCCCATTTCAGCTTTCTTGACCAAGGGCTCTGGGGTGCTAGGCATATGTCGGGTAAGGTGGTCAGTCTCACGCGGAACCCCCAGTGTTTAGTTCCCAAGCATGCTTGGTACCCATTTAATCGACCCACTCAAGGGATGAAAGGAGAGGGATGAAGGGATGAACAGCCCATTAGTGGGCCAAGATCTGCCGTGCCCATTTCAGCTTCTGACCAAGGGCTCTGGGGTGCTAGGCATATGTCGGGTAAGGTGGTCAGTCTCACGCGAACCCCAGTGTTTAGTTCCCAAGCATGCTTGGTACCCTTTTATCGCCCACTCAAGGATGAAAGATGGTCATCCTCGCCCAATCCGGGATTCGATCCCCGGACCTGTGGCGTGGCAATGCGAAGCACTACCACTAAGCCACTGGGCCTTCCTCACAAGGAATACAAATTTAAAAAAAAAATCCTCTACCTGCTGCTGTCCGATTGTGAAAATGTCGTTCGAGAGACCTTGAGGTTTGTGAGAGCATTCTAAATATTTGGTTGAGCGGCATTCCTCTACAATGAGTAACTAAAACACACATTCTAATCGCGATTTTTTTCTTCGACACCTGTTCTGTTTCCTTCGAAGGAAAACGAAGAACTGCGACAGCGTGGTGGTCATGGATTTTAAATAGATGGTTTTACCAAAATGACATTCGACATAGGTCCTTTTTAGCTTCCACATTACGTTTATAACGTAAAAAGTGGAAGGTATTATAATCGTTCAGTTCGTCTGTCTGTCTGTCACCCACTTTCATAGCCCCCAAACTACAAATGCTACGGACAAGTGCGATACGTCGAAAAATTCAGGGCATCGAAATTAGAATACTTTGAAAATTTCAGAAAAAAAATTCGAATTCGAAGTACTTCAATTATGTAAAAAAAAACCTGCAAAATTTAATGCTCATTTAAAAAGCATAGGAAGTCATTTTTATTAGAATTAAATCACCATTGCCATTCGCAACAATCGCTCAAGAAACTTTAATTCGTTTAGACAATAAATTAAATTTATTTTTGCGACATCGATCAGTTTGAAATGACGTCAAATATATTTCACTACGAGATTCTTTGTACGTTGACATAAAATATTTTTCATTCAATTTAATTAAAAGCGAGGAATATTACATATTTATTCTTTGAAATATAAATTACTTTTTGCAAACGATAAGTAATAATTATTGAATTTTCGAAATATAATAAATAAAACTAGCCAAATTTAGCATATAAATGTTTAATATAGAATTAATGCTGTGTTTGGCGCCTTTTTACCTGTGAAACACAACTGTTGTGTGGAAGCGGGTTAAGTGACAGATTCTGTTACAAAATTACTTGTTTATAGTGATTGAAATTGCGTGAAAATAAAAATGAGACAGAAACACTTTGGAATAAATAATCCATTATACTGTGAAAATACAATGTGAGTCACAATAAAATAGAAACGTGTAGTAATTTGGTATATTTTTTTAGATTTCTTCCTAAAACAATTTTAATAAGAATTTTTATTTTTTAAGGAATTTCCTATACATTTTCTCAATGACTGACTTAAAAAAACTGATGTTGAACAATTGACCTATGGAAGGATGGATTTATGGATTTATTATTCCATGGATCTATGGAAGGATTAATTGCTATTATTTATTGATTGATCGATGAAAAGTAATTACCAAATTTCAAAGAAATTTTTCATTTAGTATTTTTTTTTTATTCAGAGAAGTTAAATAGAGAACATTTTAGCATTACTATATCAAAGTAAACAAACATCAAAGTAACTTTTACATAATATACCTATCAACTTAATCATAAATTCAGACACCATGTGTCCCATTTTATCTAAGTTGGTTGGTTGGTAGACATATTTTCAGGCTTGTGTGCTTGGTCACAAAGACAAGCTTATAAACCTTCGTCAAGAAGGACGGGCACGACACACACACATACAAGACAGATGCTGCCATCTATCGCCACCTCCACAATTTAGACATGTCCCTGAAGGAGAGGGAAATAGTCTCCAGGGACCTGTACCCGTGCTAAACTGCGCAATGACCGACCACAGGACTTTCGGATCCAACAGATTTAACGAGCACGTACTCCGCATATACTCGGTAGGTCTTCAGTGGTACCGGGATTTGATCGCGGGACCTTCCGATCTCGAAACCGAGACGCTGACCACTAGGCTCCCTACGGCCCTTATCTAAGGGGGAAGACACAAAATTATCTGTTATGCTTCAAACCACTTCCAGTCAATCATATCGGGAAAAAAAGAAAATAGTTATATTATACACATTAAAATTACGTATTTCTGGCATAAGAAATGTCTACTTCGAAGTGATATGATTGGTTGCTTATAGCTTTTATTCATATATTTGGAATTTGAGAAAAGCAAAATTTTGAAACAAAACCTCGGTATCTGTTGATCCACGTAGAAGCAAAAACTTCCAGAAATTTTTGAACTTGCCCCCCCCCCCCCCCTAAATTTGTTTAAAAGAATATTGAGGAAGAAACGTGCCAAAATTAGTTGATACAAAAAAAAAATTAAAGGTAAATATAATACCCATTGAACCAAGTGCCATACATGTTTCAAAATAGAGCCACTTCAATGGGTTTGTTGAATATTGAGGAAGAAATGTGCCAAAATTAGTTGTTTACAAAAAAAAAAATTAAAGGTAAATATAATACCAATTGAACCAAGTGCCATACATGTTTCAAAATAGAGCCACTTCAATGGGTTTGTTGAATATTGAGGAAGAAATGTGCCAAAATTAGTTGTTACAAAAAAAAATTAAAGGTAAATATAATACCAATTGAACCAAGTGCCATACATGTTTCAAAATAGAGCCACTTCAATGGGTTTGTTGAATATTGAGGAAGAAATGTGCCAAAATTAGTTGTTACAAAAAAAAATTAAAGGTAAATATAATACCAATTGAACCAAGTGCCATACATGTTTCAAAATAGAGCCACTTCAATGGGTTTGTTGAATATTGAGGAAGAAATGTGCCAAAATTAGTTGTTACAAAAAAAAATTAAAGGTAAATATAATACCAATTGAACCAAGTGCCATACATGTTTCAAAATAGAGCCACTTCAATGGGTTTGTTGAATATTGAGGAAGAAATGTGCCAAAATTAGTTGTTACAAAAAAAAAATTAAAGGTAAATATAATACCAATTGAACCAAGTGCCATACATGTTTTCAAAATAGAGCCACTTCAATGGGTTTGTTGAATATTGAGGAAGAAATGTGCCAAAATTAGTTGTTACAAAAAAAAAATTAAAGGTAAATATAATACCAATTGAACCAAGTGCCATACATGTTTCAAAATAGAGCCACTTCAATGGGTTTGTTCACGTCGTGGATGGCAACAGCTCCAACGGTTTGTTTTCATTTGTTGTCTGGAATTACTTTTATTTTGGTGTTCGAAAATGAGTTTTCTAAGAATATTTTATTTATTAAAATTGTTAAATGCCAATTTCTTGCTGTGCTGTTGGTTGTTCAAAACATTTGTTAAAGAATACTTGCAGAGAAAGAAAAGTTTCTTTTCATCCATATCGGTCATTTCGTGAGTGAAAACGCAGAGCAACCAATGAAATCGCAGTAAATAGAAAAATGAAAACAAGAGCGTTACATCATCTGAAACATTCCCATTGTACCTTCGTCATTATTATTAGTCAGTAGTATTATTAGTCATGTGAATAATTATTATATATTTAAAATATGATGCGGCATGATATGACAATTTAGGTAGCTCTCTGATGGGATATTTTATGTATGCATAAAAAATTTGTAGGCAAATTATGCAATGCTTACACGTGACTTCAGGATTACTGCTTAAGGTTATTTATTTATACAAATTTAAAATGAAATAAAAGCGAAACTTTGCACATTTTTTATGCAAAGTTAGAATTCTCTATGCATCTTTCTTCATACATATATAATGAACCATCAAAAGAACTCTAATGTGATATTACAACAATCGAAACTGAACAGATCACATAAATAAATATTATACCAAGAGTTTTATTTTTTATTTTAAATAAAGTTTCTCGTACGTTTGACGAAATGGCAACAGTGAAAATATTGAATAAAAATGGAATTTGCATGTTATTTCAATGTAGATTAAATTTTTTGTTTTTTAAATTTTAAATAAACTTCTAATTTAAATTTTTTAATGAAATTTGGAATGTAGCCTAGTCTGACTTTTTGCTTCAAAATGACGTATCCCACTTGTTTGTGCGACTTGCGCTTAATTCTGTGAAAGTGGGTGACAGACGGACGGACTGAACGATTATAACACCTTCCATTTTTTACGTTATAAACGTAGTGTGGAAGCTAAAAAATCACATTCATGGATACATTAATGTATATCGTGGGTTCTCCCAAACTTGTTTTGTGCCCTGAGCCCCAAAAGTCGGGCCCTGCATTCATTCATCAAGTGAACGAGGTGGCTCATAGAAAAAAAAAATCTTATCGCTTCATAAGATATCAGCAAGCTACACTACATAAAGCTCATAAAAGCCTTATTAGAAGTATACCTGCTGCTTCATCTGCAACACTACAGATCCTTATAGAACGCAAAATGGTGCAGAAACTTTCATGGACCAGAACGCCTTTCATCAAAATAAACTGCAATGGAAGTCAGGAATCCGTCCGAAAACGACGGGACACAATGGAGAAAAGCCATCGCATAATAACGACGAGAAATCGTGATTAGTCACGAGCATAAAAGAAATTTGGGACCACTTTTAGGATGTGATTCCCGAAGCGGAAATCTCGAAAATGAATTGAGAAGGACTCGATTTTAACAATGATACTCTTTCTTGAGTGTAGTTCTTTTGTTGAAAATCCCCTGGCGCTGGAAAGTGTCGATTTATTCATTCTAAAGGTAGGGGTGGGTGGATCTTTTGCGTGTTTGACATGCCAACGACAGATGTAGGAAGGCCAGGTCAATATGTCGCCTCAATATGTAGTGCCAAATAGCTCATTGAATGTCACGCTGTTTTGGTCTGGAAGGGGAGGTTTGGCGGAATTGAAAAATAACGCCAAAGGGGATTGGAAGTGGTACAGAGATTAAAATATTTAAGGGTCCCATTGAAATATTTGGTTGATCGTTATAAAAACTTGCAAATTCAATGGATAATCGCGTGTTTTAATTTATTATATCAAAAAGAAATACAATTTCAGAAAAGAAAATGTGAAACTAGGACATTAAACAAGCATTAAGTTTATTTTCTCTTAACTTTTGACACATTTGAGGTTTTTTCTTTTATTTATGACTATGACTATTTGAAACTATGACATTAAACAAGCATTAAGTTGATTTTCTCTAAACTTTTGACACATTTGAGTTTTTTTCTTTTATTTTTAACATTTCACGAAATATAACTTGTGAGTTTTTGTGTTTTAAAATGCTTTTTGACCTAACTTTTAGGACAGACTATATCACTAGTAAGTGATAAATATTTTCCTGAAAATGAAGATTTTCTGGTTTGAAGAGTCCTAATATTGAAATTTTGTATAATTTAAAGAAATAAGATGCTGTACACTAAAAGTCGCTAGCTTCTCTGTTTTAAGTTTCTAGTGAAGTTTATATTATTTCCTTAGTCAGCTGTTGAGATGAAAAACACATTAAAACTCTACATTTTTGTAACTGGTGCACGTAGTTCTGGTCTGGTAGTTTTGGTAATTTCAATAATATTTATTTTGTTTTGTAATGGTCTACAGTAAAGCTTCATCACTTTTACAAACAACATAAGGTGGCGAGAAATGTTCCAAAAATATGCCAAATTCACTTCTTAATCCTTTTTTGAAATGTGCCCAAAGTGGTAGCACCAACAATCTACAAAAAGAGCAGCTGCTCTTTTCGTCGAACCAAAAAGCCCCCTTTTCATCAACTTCTGTAAAAATCTCGAAAAAGGGGCGTCCAAAAGAAATACAAGAAATGACTCCACAAACCCGGAGGCCGGAACCAGGCCTTTCTATTAAAAGAAGTCCATCTGTGGAAGAATAGGCCCTCAATGCGGATAAAGTGACTTTTAGGGCCTTTGTCCATGGGTATAAAGTGACTTTTAGGGGGCTTTTGTCATGGGTAGAGCCCACTCGCTGAAGGGGGACTTGACCTTTTTATGGCGACCTCTTCAACTACCATGCTGATGGTCGCGGTCGAGGTGTTAGCATTTAAAGTTAAGAAGAAGAAGGGAATGCTTGGCTCTAAAAGAAAGTGAAGCTGTCGGAAAGTCGCCAAATAACCCTAGACAGTGGTGGGAATTATACTAGCGCCAATTTAGAGCAAATTTTTCAGCAGCAAAATTTAACTTTTGGAGCATAGACTAGAGAAATTGCTGCAGCAAAATTTAACAATTGAAGCAGGAATAATAGCAATTGTAGCAGCAAAAAACACCACAAATAAATAAATAATAAGTAATAATAAGCGTGGGATACAAATGTGGCGCTCCCTGGCGCAATTGGCTCAGAAATCCCACCTCTGACTAAATAAACCGCTCACTCAACGTTAGTTCATACTGAAACGCATCATTTTATTCTTTAAAAGGCGTTGATTAACAATAAAAAAATGGCTGTTTGAGCAGTTGTAGCCCGGTTGTAGGCTGTAGCACGAGATATGAATTTATACAATTGGTAGTAATTCCCTTCACAGATAAGTAAAATACTTTGTAATTATAGTTTTATTAGTGATCCGAAAAATCGCCAAGTCGATGCAATAAGCCTATACAAACTCCACTGTAGAATAACAAATAATTCGCCGAGAGCATTTTGTTTGGGCTTACTACAGAGCGATCGATGGCTTCACTTTTTAAACCGGATTCTGTATTGATTTTTGCTCGACAGCATCTCTATCTTCTTCTTAACTCATCAGGTGTTAGCCAATGGACCCTGTGTAGTTGTTGTCGAAGGAGGGTATCGAAATGGGCAGCCGTATTGCTTTTGATACGAGGGTAAATGGTGATATTGTTACGCTGGATCCCTCGTAGCAATTGCTTTGGGTTATTGAAGTTTGCGTTCATAGTCCATGGTCGAGGTTTGCCATTGATGTTTTTATGAAATCGTGTGTTATTGCAGATGTATTTTAGAAGCTCTTTTTAGATGCTGTTGAGTCCGTTGAATGAGTTTTGTTGTACGCAAAACTATGGATGTAAAAATTCGCCAAAAGAATAGTGGGAAAATACTATAGCTTTGTTAGCGACTAAATCACCAAGGGCATTTATTACTCTGATAAAGTTGTATCAGGTCGAATTAAATGCAGGGGTTGGAATGTTGGCTACACTCTAAAAAAAAGTCAGCTGTTTTGACAGAAAAAAAACCTTGTCAGCTGGTGCGCAGAAAAATACCGTGAAATTTACAGAGAAATTCTGTTCATTCTATACGTTCATTTTATACCCCATTTTGTACTTTTTACGAAAGATATACCTAAACCCAATAATTAACTATCTGATAGCATTAAAATGATAAGCAAAAATTTATTTTAACTCAAAAGCTGTTTTTAACAGACAAATTGAAAATAAAAACAAAATTCTACCTCTCTTTCTAGGCGGGAAATCAATCACCCAGTCACCCCAGACCAAAACTGCTGAACGGTGTGTCATTTAATAAAACTTTTGGTCACGCAATAACTTTTGACGAAAGATATACCCCTAAACACAATAATTAACTATATGATAGCATTAAAATGATAAACAAAATTTGATTTTCTGTCGATCAAAATTACTTTTTCATCAACTCTATAAGTTTCGACACACCTTGAGAGAAAGAGAGAAATATATTTAAAAAAAATTCAGAAAAATCACAGTCCAAAAGACCATTTAATTGTGCGGAATTTCTATGACAGGATAATTCGAATTCCCTGTCCTCGAGACGAAAGCAAACAGAAATATCAAACTGTCTATCAAAGTGTTATCTCTTTAAGGTCAAACGACAACCACTTGCACCAAATCGAACTTAAATGCCCAGTTAATCTGTATCATTACATGTCCAAGTCCACAGCCGGCCCTCTCATTTGGTGCGACGTCCCTGCATTTATCCTGTTATCGCAAATTCTATCGTTTGATGAAAATTACACCTCACATTCTGATGGGTTCTAATTCAATATTCGCTCTCTTTTGTATGCTTATCTGATGGTATCGCCAGTGGTAATGTAATTGAAGGGTTTCTACTTCTAGTGTCATTGCTCAGGAAGCGACGGATCCTGACGTTTATTTGCGGTTTTCAGATTGAATGCGAAAGCAAGATTTGGTTCTTATTTTTTTTATATTTTCGAGCACTAGCAAAGATCAATTGATATGAAACGGCAGAAAGCTTTTTTTTTTGGAATAACGTCAAGAAAACGTTGAAATGACGCCTAAATGACCCAATAAAAACTGCAATAAGATATAGTATCTAATGTAAAAAAACGACAGATCCTGGATAAATATTTAGACAGATAAATATTTTGGGAATTATTCTATCTAAAACATTATTATTAAGAATTTGAAGATCCATTCTGTCTTATAGACGTCGTATTTGATATTTCAGACTTAGAGTTATAGATTTACGAAGGCGAGTATCGGTTTTTTTTTTATCTTCAGGCGCTGGAACTCCTGTATGCGCAAAGATCAATTAGTATAAAAAGGCAGAAAATATTTCTTACTTTTTTAGCTTCCACACTACGTTTATAACGTAAAAAGTGGAAGGTATTATAATCGTTCAGTCAGTCCGTCTGTCCGTCACCCACTTTCATAGCCCAAACTACAAATGCTAAGCACAAGTGCGATACATAAAAAAATTCAGCTCGTCGAAATTAGAAATATATTGAAAATTTCAGAAAATAATTCGAATTCGAAGTACTTCAATTATTTAAAAAACTGCAAAATTTAATGCTCTTATAAAAGCATAGGAAGAAATTTTAATTATAATTAAATCACCATTGCCGTTTGCAACAATCGCTCGAGAAACTTTAATTCTTTTAGACAATAAATTAAAATAAATTTATATTTGCGACATCGATCCGTTTGAAATGACGTCAAATATATTTCACTACGAGATCTTTGTACGTTGATATGAAATGTTTTCATTCTATTCAAAAGCGAGGAATATTACATATTTATTCTTTGAAATATAAATTAATTTTTGCAAACGATAAGTAATAATTATTGAATTTTCGAAATAAAATAAATGAAACTAGCCAAATTTAGCATGTAAATGTTTAATATAGAATATCGATGCTGTGTTTGTCACCTTTTTACCTGTTAAACACAACTGTTGTGTGGAAGCGGGTTAAGTGACATATTCTGTTACAAACCTACTTGTTTTGTGATGGAATAATTTTTAGAAAACGTTAAAATGACGTATAAATCAACCAATTACACCTCACATTCTGATGGGGTCTAATTCAATATTTGCTCTCTTCTGTGTGTTTTTCTAATGGTATCGTAATGTAATTACGGGTTTCTACTTCTAGTGTCATTGCCCGTGAAGCGACGGGTTTTGGCGTTTATTTGCGATTTCCTTACTTTTAGTATAGATTTATACGAAGTAACTTTAATAAATAGTAGATTTATACGTAGTAATTTTGTCATTTATAAGAAAGCGAATTTCGGTTTTTCTTTTTCTTACTTTCGGGCGCCTTCGAAGTCCTTTGCGCAAAGATCAGTTGGTATGAAACGACAAAAAGTATTTTTTTTTGGTAATGGAAAAACTTAAAAAAACGTTAATATGACGTCTGAATATTTCAATAGAGACTGCAAGAAGATATCGTACTTGACGTCAAAAAGACATATTCTGGATAAATATCTGGATCTGATGTCATGATTCTTAAGAGTATCGTTTGATGTACGTTCGATTCTGGCCCATAATCGTATATTTATTTTAATAATTGAGTAACGTCAGGAAAATGTTTAAATGGCGTCTGATTAACAAAATAAAAACTGCACGAAGACGTATCTGACGTCAAAAACGACAGGTTCTGAATAAAATAAAAAAAATTAAATTATTCTATTTGATTTGCATTTTTCTTACGAATTAAAAGCAACATGCGTTCTATTCTACGTTCTTATAGATGTCGCTTTGACGGCCTCAAACTTCACGTGACCTTCAGCTAATGTCAAACGCTATTTTTTTCTTCCAAAATTACTTGCAAAACATATTACTAAATATACAGGGTGTCCGTAAAAGAAAGTCCGAGTTTCAAATTGTGACCTGACATCACGCCTTGTGGTTACTTTCTTTTGGGCTTCATAAAAGATCGGGTCTACGTTCCACCCCTACCCCACGATTTACTAACCTTGAAAGGTAGAATTGCACAGGCTGTTGCTTCCATTACTTCGGACTCGCTGCAGACAGTATGGGAAGAATTGCATTTTCGTTTGGATGTGTGCCGTATCACTAAAGGCGCACACATTGAGCACTTATAGGAAAAACAAGGTTAGTTTTCCTTCAATGTCATGTATGATTTGTTATATTTAGTATAAAATAAACTCTTGTAATATACCATTAAAACTCGGACATTCTTTTACGGACACCCTGTATAATAATTTGAAAACTATGTATAAATGAAGCATATAAGATTAGGTTTTTTTTTCAGGGGAGAAGAGGAAAGGATGAATGCATACAAAATGCTGTTAGCAGCAGTTTTACGTAATCATTTTCTTCAGGTTAAGTTACACACACGATGCGTGGGTAGGGTGTAGATCATCATGCAATCTATTAATAATTCTTTCGTCGTAAGAAAACTTAGCAATATCACACTCTTAAAAAAATTGCTCTTTTAATCTTAAGACATCATCCAATTTTCTCCCTTCTTCAGGAAAATCCGCCCGAATCTCCATAAATTGTCGCCTACTTACACCTTTCCGCGAAAACGGACAAAAAAAGAAAAATTCCACACGCTGAAAACGCTCACTAAATAAAAGACGAATTATCTCCCAATAAAGTCTTGACTAGGGTGTCGGATCTCTAAACTCCGTTACACTTTAATCCACTAATAGACGCCCTGTATTATGCTTGAAAGAACGAAACCTTGGGAATTAAAATCCGTCGCCAATTGAGCGGCAAATTGATGGTTGTAGCTATAAATTCCTTGGGCGTCGAAATTAGCTGGACCGAAATTGCATTTATGCACGCCGTCTATATATAAATTGAAGGTAAATGTTTGGGACGGACCATTAAACATGGAGCATTTTTATACTACGGAGGTTTAAAGAAGATGGAGATGCTTGGCGAGAAAATTAAAAGTGAAGCTGGTTGAAAGTCGCCAAGTGATGAGGTGCACTCCCCCAAAAAGCGAAACTTGAGGATATCTTATGATGTGACTCTAACTTACTACTAGTTCCGTGCTCAGAACACACAGAAAAATTGAAATTAAACAAACAGCTAGGATATTTTAGCGAAACGCATTATTATAAATCTAACAATCGATTTATAGCGATCTCTGCTACACACGCAATATCAATTAACATTCACGCTAGATGGCGCGGATTTACTATTGTGTTACTACCAGCCATCAAGATTCTAACACATATTGTAGTATATAATCCGAAGCAACTTAGTCTTGAAGTAACTTGAGGTACTTTTTGGTGGATACGGATGCTGTACCATCTTTGACAACTCAACTCTATACAAGTTGCTTAAAAGCAAAATGACTATTTGCGCAGCTGTAAGCATATTTTTGAAACTCAATTTTTTCTCAATTTTCATTTGAAATAACAAATTTTATTCTTGGATACCGTTCTTGCTTATTTTAATTCCACCTTTTGAATAGTGCCAAATCAGTCGCCAATTTTTTTTTTGGAGAGATTACGGCTTCACTTGGTAAACCAGTTTCTGTATTGTTTTTTTTACTAGCAGCATCCTCCATTTTATATAACATCAACGGTTTTTACCGTGAACTCTTGGTATTTTGGTTGGCTTATAATAACAGGGAGCTTATTATGGCCGAATCGGCTTTTGTACGCCCACGATTTGTGTTTTTTAAGAGTGCATTTGAAGTTTTTCGGTGATTTTTGAGGAATTTTGATGACGCTGATGAAGATTTATGGGGTGCGTTTTCGTCGCTCGGCAGTAATTGAAGAGGTTAGTGGAAGAACGTGCTAAGTGACAAAAAGGTGAAAACGAGAAAATGAGCTTTAAAGTTTTTCGTTTGCACTCGGATCTGTTTAAAACGATACTTGAAAAGCGCTAAAAGTATACTAAATTTAAAGTTTATGAAAAAGGGGAAACTTTTTATAGTTAAGGAAGTTAGTAATATGTTCATTGACACACAAATCTCAATTTTTTCAAAAATTGTCACTTAGCACGTTCTTCCACTAAGCTCTTCAATTGTGTTGGCGGCTGATTGTGCCTTTTGTACAATAATTTGAGGTTTGAGAGGGGTTATGTTGATGGTTGGGGTGGGTTAATGTTGGAGCGATTTGGTAAGGTTATCGGAATTTCAAGATCCGTTCGTTGATTGAATAAGAAATTGTGGATGAGCAATGTTCCCCACGTTTCTGCAGGCTGGGCGGCTGAATGGTCAGGGAGCTGGCCAGACAGTTAGAAGGTCCCAGGTTTGAATCCCGGATATTTATGTTGTGTGTTTAGATATCAAAGTTAAAGTATTAGATTGGCAGATCACGTGACCTCCAATGCTAACGACGGGACGCGCATGGAGGCCAAAATGGCCAGTGTTGTTGCCACTCCAAGGAGGAAAATACTACGAAAAAATACTATTTAATTCTAAAAATACAAAAAAATATCGTAAAAATACTAGCTGCATTTTGGAATCTTTTTAGTGACTTTAAATCCTTTTCTAGTATTTTTTGTAATTTTAGAATTAAATGGTAGTTTTCCGTAGTATTTTTCTCCTTAAAGTGGCAGCAACACTGGCCATTTTGCCCTCTTATTCTGGTCTCCATGCGCGTCCGTCGTTAGCATTGGTGGTCACGTGATCTGCCAATCTAATACTTTAACTATGATATCTATGGTTATGTGTTTGTCTGTGATTTGTCTTTGGTCTGTATTTGACGTGCTTGTTAAAAATGTGGAGTCGAAAGAGTCACGAACGATGACGCAATTGTTTTTTTCGTGGGGAAGGGGGGGGGGGATGTTGGGGAATTTATCAATGAGAATCGAATCTGAAGATTCATTTGCAAAATTATACATCTCATAGTCGATGCACAATTTTTCTCAAGTTTCTTTTAGGTGCCAGTTCAACTGTCGGGCTCGTCACTTGACGGTTTAAAATCACGATATCCGTCAATAGTAGCCCTGTTAATAAGCTATTGTAACAAAAACCAAACTTATTTAACGACGTATATTTAAATGAGGCAAGCCGTTTCAATTAACCTTATCCTATTTTCCTTTTGAAGTCTAATAAAAATCAAACTCACAAATACTTTTAATGACTTTCTTCAATACTAAATGGGTGCTCGAGAAATATCGTAACTCTTACGCCTGACAATTGCAATAAAAAAAACCTACTGCATGACTATGTCCTATTTTTGCACATTAAAAACTAACTCCTGTATACCAAACAGTTATAAAAAAACACTAATTTTAATATCGGTACTTCTTTAGAAAAATGCCCATTATATTTTTTTCCGAATAACCATCTAACTAACATGTCCTTGATTGGGACAAACACCATACAAAGTCAATTCTCTCTGACAATACCTAGAGTTTGGAAGAAAAAGGGCATATCTTAATGTCACAAAATCGGACTTTAAAGCCCCTTTTCGATTTAAGCATACCAATACAATCCGCTGTAATAAACCACCCCATAAAAATTATACAATACCCTTCCCCCTCAAACCGTGAGCTCCAACCAAACTGAACCGTATCGCAAATAATAAACAACATTAAACCGTAAAAGACCGTATAGCAGAACATTAAAAGTATACAGAAATCCCACAAAAACGGACTACCAACAAACACGTTGAAGAATAAAAGATACCGTAACAAAGAAAAAGAGGGTCATCATCGCTTTACACTCAATTTATAGCTCGTGTTGGCTTAAAACCAATTCAAAGGAAACTCCCTTAAATGCTGTGTAAAATTGTAGCCTTGATATTTTTAAGTTATACGAGGCCGAAGCAGTTTGTAAAGTAATGTAACTAACATATTTGTAAATTATTTGAAATTTTCTTTTAAATCCATTAACTTTAAAGGCTTACCGCACCTAGAAAAGACTGTCTTAAATTTTTTTTAAAGCAGAATAACTATATTTAGTAACAGGTAAATTGATTAATAAGTCATAAATAATGAAGACAGTAATTTATCAGAATAATATAAATTAATCTTTTTTGCATAGTTTCTCACAAATGCAGCACTAAATCAAAATATTTTTAATGAAAAAACTCGAAAGTATATCATTGGAATTGCATATAGATGAGAAGTGAAATTATTTACATTTGATTTCGCGTTTATGCATTGTTGATATTGCCTTTTAAATAAGTACACTATTGAAGTAATGCGCCATTTAATTCAATGTATTCAAGAATTAAAAATTGCATACCATTCAAAAATATGACATATTATAACTTAATCCCCTATTTATAACTTAACCCCCTTATGACATATTATAACTTATAACCCCCTTAAAATCTTATATTTTGTACCCCCAATTAAACTTAATAACTTAAATTATCTTTTTCATATATCCTTAGTATCACCTAGATCAATCGTTCCCATAGAAATTGTTTAGTCATCACATTTTAAAGTTGAACTTTCAAACTTTATCATAACTCTGATTGGTCAGTGAAGCAGAACTCGAGATTTTTCGCCATTTTTGGGGGCATTCGTTCACACTCTCTCGTCGACTGCAGTCGACAAATCAACATTCTCCCGAGGATAACTCTTAAATAAAAGATCTTTAATTACTCCGAAGTTTCCCTGTCGAACACGCACACGCACACGCACACACACACACATTTTTGGTGAATATAGTTGAAAGTTAGTTTTGGAATTTGTAGAAAACCGGAAACTTCGTGACATAGTTTCAAAATATTTTTTTACCAGCATCATATGGATGAGAGATCGATAAAGAAACAAATCATTTTTAACTTGTTTGTACATTTTCAGGATAAAAAAAATTCGGTCGGTTAAAGAGGAGATCCGATTATACGAAGTCCGCGGGAAGGAGCCTTCATTATTAGCAAAGTACCAGTAGTAGTAAACTTGAATGATTTTCATTTTTACACTATACTTTTATATTTAAGGTAACAGAGAACAAAACGACCATTCAAAATATCGAATTTTCATTTAAACTTTAGTTACTGAATCGTGCCTTTACGGAAATAACTTTTATGATGCGCATTTGAATATGCGGCCGGAGTTTACAAATTTCGTAGTTAATTTCAATATAACTTTGTTGCCAGCTTTAAATGTCATTATTCCAAAACACCAATTTTCAGCCTTAAGGTACACTTTTCGCGTTTTCTATTTTACTAGAAAGGTTGAAATTTTCTGTGATGTCGTATACAGGTCTATTTAACACAGTGAACCAAAAATATTCCAAAAAAATATTATGTTAGTAAAATTAAGAAGATTTTTCTAATTTAAGAAATGCGCAAAATTTATATTTAGGTTAATAATTTAAAACTATGAATGTTTTATCGTCAAACTTGAGGTTCATTGCGTTGAATACACTTTTTTTTATTTCTATAAAAAATATTTTTAGATACACGCAATAGTTGTGCTGGAAAGTGTACCTAAAAGCTAAAAATTGATGTTTTAAAATAATGACGTATGAAGCTGGAAACAAAGTTATATTGAAATTAACTACCAAATTTTGGAACTCTAACACCATATTCAGGTGCGTATTGTAAATTTTTTTTTCGTAAATATTTATTTCAGTGATTGAAAGTTAAAATAAAAAATTTGAGATTTTGAAGCTTCCGATATGTTCCCTGTCCCCTTAATATTAAACCTTAAACAAAATTATTATTATAGTGTGAGTTGCCACTATGTCATACCGATTCTGGGCCGAGTCAAGACGCGAAAGCTCACATCCACTCAGGGCCAGTCGAAGCACGAAAAGGACATTACAGAAAGATTAGCAGAGTATGTGAATTGAAAGGAGAGAATGGGAACTATAAGTGGTGGTTTATGAGTTTGCTAAATGGTTTAGCGAGGTTCGACAGGGTTTTGAGGTTTTCTTTTTTCTTATGAAATACTCGACTCAAGAGTTGCAGCCATGGGTTAAGGCAAAAGCAGCTTCGGGGCGTGGAGAAATATTTTTTTTTCTTTCGGTGAAATAATATATTATTTTTTTTAAAAAGAATTTGGCTGCCATTTGGTTGAAGCAGAGTAAAATAATTGTAGTGATATTATCTTACGCGGCCCTTAACAGAAAGTCAACATCGCTGGAGTTTTTGTGTTGTTAGAGTTTGGAAGCCAGAATTCTTAACGAAAACAGCTTACAAATTTCAAAAACATTCCACTTCATTTTTCCCGCTCTTCTTTTAAAATTCAGTTAGTTAAAGTTAAACCCACCTAACGTGGATATTATTAGAGGCTGCGTATGTGGCAGACCGCTACACCACCCCTCACCTAGACGTATGAACCGAGCGCAGGCTACTTTCGCTGTACGTTGTTTCTGTTTTGCAGTTGCGTGCAACGTTGAGTGCATTAGCAACGAGTGAGCAACAGTCTTCGATTGCAGGTTGGTAAGGATTGAGGTCGGGATTACAAACAAAGAACTGCCGAAGATATTACAACAACCCCCGTGTCAACCCAAAAGGTACCTCATAGGGAAGACCAAGTTGTTTCGGCTTATATACTACGATAATTTGTTATAATCTAGATGGCTGGTAGTAACTCAGTAGTAAATCAGTACCATATAGCGTGGATGTTATTTGAGGTTGCGCATGCGACGAGCAGCTATACCATACACCACACCTCTCCTAGACGTATAAACCATGCGAAGACTACTTTGCTGCGCATTATGCTGCGTTGCAGCTGCGTGTAGCGTTGAGTGAATTAGCAACGAATGAGCAACCGTCTTCGAGTGCAGGTTGGTAGGGAAGGAATCAGTAGGAGTGGGATCACGTTGGAGCACGGACTACTCAACTACTAGGCCGAAGAAGCTTTCCCAAACAAGCTCGGGGACGGAAATTTTGACGTCATAGTTCCGAGTGACGTTGTTCCGAAGATAAAGACTACCTGTCTCGTAACCTGTTCGGGACCACTCGTTCACGGCTGACCACAATTTTAGGGTTCCGAATGCGGCCGAACTAAAATTTCTGTCTACGCTCATGTTTGGGAGAGCTTCTCTTGCCTTGTTATTAAAGCTGGCCGTGGTCGGAGTCATATAAATGAAGAGTCGCCGAAGATATTACAACAACCCGTGTCACTCCAACAACCCAAAAGGTAACTCATAGGGAAGACCAAGTTGTTTCGGCTTATATACTACGATAATTTGTTATAATCTAGATGGCTGGTAGTAACTCAGTAGTAAATCAGCGCCATCTATCGGGAATGTTATTGCGTGTGCATCTGACCGCTACACTTACCATTGCTACACTACTTGACCAAATATCGTTGATAAAACCCATAGCGCAATATTTTTTCTTCATCACCTGTAAAAGCGCCAATGAATTTAAGAGGGACTGTCAGTCCGATAGAGCTAATGCATTAGTTTTGAAATCACAACTTTCGCAGAAGTATTTCTCTGCCATGTTATCCAATTTTCACCCCAGGTATGGGAATCATCATAACATCAATTTAAACAAAATTGAAAAGAAAATATCAATTAATAATTAAATAACCGGATGTTAAAGTTTTAAAATAGTGTCGCCATCTGCTGTATAGTTTTGGCAACTTCAAAAATATATAATTAAATAACTAGATAACATTTTCGTTTCAACTTTGCTTCATTTCGATGTTATGTTGTTTATGTTGACCTGGGAGAAAAAGGGCTAACATGGCACAGCAATGCTTCTGTGGAAGTTGTGATTCCAAAACTAATGCATGAGCTGTATGGGACTGACAATCCCTCTTAATACCATATTTTTTAGAATCTAGATGGCTGGCTATAGCGCAATTGTAAATCAGCGACATCTACACTCTTAAAATAAACAGCGGTTTAACTCAGTCTGAGTTAATTCCACTCCTTCCGTGCCGAAAATGCACTTCTCCTATAGGAGTGAATTCATTCTTTTTCGGAGTGGGTAAAGAAATAAGAAAACAATCTGCGTCCTACCTCTTAAAACGAGCGGTTTAACTCAGTCTGAGTTAATTTCCGCTCCTTTCCGGTGTCGAAAATGCACTTCTCCTATAGGAGTGAATTTCACTCTTTTGTTTTTAAGAGTGTAGCGTGGATGTTATTTGGGGTTGCGTGTGCGGCTGACCACTACTTGACAGAAAATCATTGATAAAACCCCTAGTACAATATTTTCCTTCATCACGTGTAAAAGCTCCAATGGACACATTATCTTTTTTGATCACGCAGAACAGTAAATACGACAAAAATTCCCGGAACCATCGTATGTAAGACGGTTTGAACTCGCGTTCCACCCCCCCGATGTTTGCAATGGGCGATCCCAGATTCACGCTCTCTGTGAGACCAGCAAACATTGACTCCTAAATCAAAGCATTTCCCATAATGACAGCACTGCCAATTTTATCGGCATTGTTCGTCTCGCGATGGGGGGTGCGCAAAAGCAACTGGGATTTTCACTCGTTGTTTTAGAAGGAAATACCCCGTTGTTCTTGAAATGTTACTGAATGTTTCAAATGAAAATAGTTAACGACCAAGCATTGGTCCAGTTACCACGTTCTTAAATCTTGAACAATTTAAAGTTAACCCATTAAAGAGGATGGGTAAGAAAATGTGCAACGCGAAAATGAACTTTCTGCTTAAGTTTAACTAAAGAAACAAAACCTAAGACAAATGATAACCATATTTCAGAACAAGTTATGTTGGACAAATTAGGTTACACGAAAAACGAATAGGTTACATGAAAAGTTAAATGTAACGCTTTTATACAGACATGAAGGTAGCGCGTGACATGAGAAAACTCAGATTATACACTCTTAAAACAAACGAGCGGTTTTAACTCAGTCTGAGTTAATTTCCACTCCTTTCCGTGCCGAAAATGCACTTCTCCTATAGGAGTGAATTTCACTCTTTTTCGGAGTGGGTAAAATAAATAAAAGAAAACAATCTGCGTCCTACACTCTTAAAACGAGCGGTTTTAACTCAGTCTGAGTTAATTTCCACTCCTTTCCGGTGCCGAAAATGCACTTCTCCTATAGGAGTGAATTTCACTCTTTTGTTTTAAGAGTGTAGGCCCAACATATTTTTGGAGCTCCTTTATATGGAACATTTTGTGTATGATTGCCCGTAATGATGGGGTAGCTGCCGATGCTTCATATTTTTTGCTATCATTATTTCGGCTTCTTATAACATCGATCGAACCAGTCACGTTACGGCGTTAGGCCATGTTTGAGATGAAGTCAGCTAAAAAACCAAAGTGGAGTCTTCAAGTAGAGTAAGAAAATTTCAAACTTGCGAGTCTAGAGCATTTAGCATAATATAAACTAAAATTTAAAAAATTTAAAACTAAATTAAGGGTCCTAAAATTTGGGGGCCCTAGGCCCACGCCTAGCGGACCTTATGGTAGACCTTAAGGTAGACCTTAAGGTAGGTGTTAAAGTTAATAATTACAAAGTCCTCATTAGTTGGTTAGTATTAACAGCAGACGCTAACGTTTAAAATTTTGGCTTGAATGAAAAGCCGAATCTCCTTGTACCTGGTTTCGACCCTTGCAGAAACCAGGTACAAGGACCGAAAGCCAGGCCCAAGTACAGAAACCTAAAGTAACTCTTCTCCAACCATATCCCAAACACCCAACCTAGCCTCTCTTCCAATTTCACACCAATTTAAGGAGAGGGCGGGCGAGTAAAAACCGTGTCCCGGGGTGTTGGGATCCGTGTTGTCTTACGCCGCTCCAGGTAACTCTTAGGCCCGTAATTTCCATCATTTGGAGGGGGTGCGAATAAATAGCGCCTCGATCGGACGTTTATGGCAGGAATCCATGCTGGGGACGTTGATTGGATTTTCGCTAGGATACAACAGGTGGGTTGGAAGATTCGGTATTGGCATCTACACGAAATAAATGTAGACGCCAGTTGCCGATATATTGTATAACTCCAAATATCTGAAGATACTAGGACCTCACCACTTTCGGATAATTGAAAATTCGGATAATTGAGGGTAATTGGACGAAAAGTATAATCAATCAATTACGTGGATCTTGTGCATCTTTGTGGAATTCACTTCACCACTCCATTTCACATCCATTTTCTTAACGGGAATGGACGGTCTCAGTGTTAACTCAAGTGTCTCAGACGTGACTCAAGTGTCTCAGTGTTAATCCAATGGCAAAAAAACTATTTTCTCTGCCACATTTCTCCGGCTGTATTGAATATTTTTACAAACGGTTTTTTTTAATGATAAATGTAGATAACTTACAGGTATATCTTCCCACTTTTTGAAAATGCTTCCAATATTTTGTGTAAAATTATTTATTGAAAATTAAAAAAATATTCGAACCAATTTCAAAAAGTGGGATGGTCGAGACCTGTAGGTCAGCTACATTTATCACATAAAAAATCCGCTTGTAAAAATATTCAATACAGCCGGAGAAATATGGCAGAGAAAATATTTTTTCCCATAGGATTAACACTGATGCACTTTACTTTGGAGACCCCCGGTCCAGCGCGCCCCCTTAACACAATTTTTTTTTTTAAATATAAACTAGAATGTTCAAGCTTTCTAAAAATACTGATGAGGTATTAATTGTATATACAGTTATATTTTAATACAGTTGATTTATTAATTGTTCAACAAGTGACGTTGGTCAAGCAGTATTGCAAGACCTTAGAAGTGGCCCGAATACCCCAATTGTCAATATGCATTTTATTTGCTCTAGAAGTACGCATACGTGGACCCGTGTTGAATTCACTTCACAACTTCATTTTACAATTATTTGTCTTAATATTAACTTTTTTATTACTAAGTAGAATGTCCAAGCCTTCTTAATAACCGAAGCAGCTGATTTATGTACAAAAAGTGACGTAGGAAGGAGGTCAAACAGTTTTTTTCCGAGGCATCCAAGATCTAAGTTTTTTCAGAGTTAAATGTATAAGACATTTTTCACTAATGTCAGAGGCCGTGCACCTACCCGAATACCCCAATTGTCAATATGCATTTTATTTGCTCTAAGTACGCATACGTGGACCCGTGTTGAATTCACTTCACAACTTCATTTTACAATTATTTGTCTTAATATTAACTTTTTTATTACTAAGTAGAATGTCCAAGCCTTCTTAATAACCGATACCGAAGCAGCTGATTTATGTACAAAAAGTGACGTAGGAAGGAGGTCAAACAGTTTTTTTCCGAGGCATCCAAGATCTAAGTTTTTTCAGAGTTAAATGTCTAAGACATTTTTCACTAATGTCAGAATGAACTATTAATTACAAAAAAACTGATAGAGTTTGATTTTATATTCATAACACGGCAGAAAATGTGTATTTTTACTTTTCAAAACCTCAAATTCCACTCAATAAATGTACGCACCCGCTTGTGTCAAACGTTATTATGAATTTTAGCTTCCACACTACGTTTATAACGTAAAAAGTGGAAGGTATTATAATCGTTCAGTCCGTCTGTCTGTCCGTCACCCACTTTCATAACCCAAACGACAAATGCTACGGACAAGTGTGATGCGTCAAAAAATTCAGCGCATCGAAATTACAATACATTAAACATTTTAGAAAAGAATTCGAAGTGCTTCAATTATTTAAAAAACTGCAAAATTGAATGCTCTGCATTTAAAAATCATAGTAAGGCATTTTTATTAGAATTAAATCACCACTGCCATTCGCAACAATCGCTCGGGAAACTTAAATTTATTTTAATTTATTGTCTAAATGATTTAATTTTTTGCGACATCGATCAGTTTGAAATGACGTCAAATATATTTCACTACGAGATTCTTTGTATGTTGATATGAAATATTTTCATTCTATTTAAAAGCAAGGAATATTACACATTTATTCGTTGAAATATAAATTATTTTTACAAACGATAAGTAATAATTATTGATTTTCGAAATAAAATAAATGAAACTAGTCAAATTTAGCATGTAAATGTTTAATATAAAATTAATTCTGTGTTTGGCGCCTTTTTACCTGTTAAATACAATTGTTGTGTGGAAGCGGATTAAGTGACAGATTTTGTTACAAACCTACTTTGGCAAGTAGTTTTTTTCAAAACTACTTGCTTAAAAATAACATACTTTAAAATATATCATTGTCTGCAAAATATATTCATAAAGAATATACGAGTAGGATTTTTTCACAGGAATGAAGAGAATTTTATTTTGTAGAATTTTTAGGGAATTTTAATTAAGAGAGCAGTGCTATGAAATGCGTAAGGAAGATTATTTGCGAGAATAGGAGCTCATAACTTCGCGAGTAATTGCAGCAAAATTACACGAGTAACAAATAC
Source organism: Oedothorax gibbosus (assembly GCA_019343175.1). Classification (NCBI taxonomy): domain Eukaryota; kingdom Metazoa; phylum Arthropoda; class Arachnida; order Araneae; family Linyphiidae; genus Oedothorax; species Oedothorax gibbosus. Next base: position 362,381 of record JAFNEN010000263.1, read on the forward strand.
CAGATGACAAAATGTGAATTAAAATTAAAAAGATTCGGTTGCTCGAAAACGACAAACAAAGTAATGGGAAAAAAACCTGAAAACATACCGAAATTCTTCTAAATTACTTCAACACATGTCGTAGCGAGGTGGTTGAGGTTTCATGCCACGAATAATATTTTCGCAGGCTCTGTATTCGTCTTTGCCATCTTATAGATGGATACCTGCTGAAAAAAAACTTCTTTAAATAAAACCGTGCTTATGGGATTGGTGCACATCATATATATCATAGTTAAAGTATTAGATTAGCTGATCACGTGACCTCCAATGCTAACGATGGGACGCGCATGGAGGCATTTTAAGAGGGCAAAATTGCCAGTGTTTCTGCCACTTCAAGGAGAAAAATACTACGAAAAAATGCCATATAATTCTAAAATTACAAAAAAACCAACAACTGGAAAAGGATTTAAAGTCACTTAAAAGATTCCAAAATGCAGCTATGATTTTTACGATATTTTTTTGTAATTTTAGAATTAAAAGGTATTTTTTCGTAGTATTTTTCTTCTTAAAGTGGCAGCATCACTGGCCATTTTGCCCTCTTACTTAGCCTCCATGCGCGTCCCGTCGTTAGCATTGGAGATCACGTGATCAGCCAATCTAATACTTTAACTATGATATCTATGGTGCACATCAAATCCGTTGAGGTCCAAGGCTCTGACACCGCATATCAATTTCAATTACCTAATAAGAAATGCAAGTTAATGAAACTATTACGATGGGGTCGAAAATCTGAAATTTTGTGTTTTCTACACGTTTTGGAAGGCGCTGGGTGCACTCTTAAAACAAACGAGCGGTTTTAACTCAGTCTGAGTAAATTTCCACTCCTTTCCGGTGCCGAAAATGCACTTCCCCTATAGGAGTGGATTTCACTCTTTTTGCGGAGTGGGTAAAAGAAATAAAAGAAAACAATCTACGTCCAACACTCTTAAAACGAGCGGTTTTAACTCAGTCTGAGTTAATTTCCACACCTTTCCGGTGCCGAAAATTCACTTCCCCTATAGAAGAGGATTTCACTCTTTTGTTTTAAGAGTGTGCTGATTCTAAAAAACTGGTTTATGAATACTGACCCGTCAGTTTGAAACCACTCTACAGCTCGAACAAAAAGAGTAACGGACTTCAAATTAAGTCTATGAATTTAGTTTCTAGTACATGTCTAATGTCATAATAAGGTTTTCAAGAAAATAGCGCAAGCGCAAGTTAATTGCCCTGGAACTTTTTAGGTTTTAAAATGTCTTTAAGTTACCTTATAGGGTATATTAATAACTTTTAAATGTATTTATTTATTAAATGGTAATTGAAACTCGGTGTAGTGTTACACTCCCCCTAGTTTTAGCTTCCACACTACGTTTATAACGTAAAAAGGGGAAGGTATTATAATCGTTTGGTCCGTCTGTCTGTTCGTCTGCCCGTCATCCACTTTCATAGGCCAAACTACAAATGCTACGGACAAGTGTGATACGTCAAAAAATTCAGCGCATCGAAATTAGAATACATTGAAAATTTCAGAAAAGAATTCGAATTCGATGAACTTCAATTATTTAAAAAACTGCAAAACTGAATGCTCATTTAAAAAGCATAGGAAGCCATTTTTATTAGAATTGAATCACCATTGCCATTCGCAACAATCGCTCGAGAAACTTTAATTCTTTTAGACAATAACGAGATTCTTTGTACTTTAATATGAAATGTTTTAATTCTATTTAAAAGCGAGGAATATAACATATTTATTCTTTGAAATATAAATTAATTTTTGCAAACGATAAGTAATAATTATTGAATTTTCGAAATAAAATAAATGAAACTAGCCAAATTTAGCATGTAAATGTTTAATATAGAATATCAATGTTGTGTTTGGCGCCTTTTTACCTGTTAAACACAACTGTTGTGTGGAAGCGGGTTAAGTGACAGATTCAGTTACAAACCTACTTGTTTTTCACGGTTTTGCTACTCTTTGAACACGACAATGAATTTATAAAAAAGATCTATTTAAAGAGAAGTGCCCAAATCAGCCGCATACTTTACGGATTTTCCCATCGTTATGGTAATATGGGTCTTTACAAAGTTTGGGTGTTGCCGTAGAACCCATCATTTTAATGACATATGTGTTGTAGGGCTGCCATTTTAATGCCGCCTACAAATATCTACCAGTTAATGAACTCATGAAAAATAATTAAAGCTTCTTTTTAAGGGGGAATGGGCACGCTGGACCGCGGGTCTCCAAACTCAAGTGCCTCAGTGGTAATCCAATGGCAAAAAAACTATTTTCTCTGCCACATTTCTCCGGCTGTATTGAATATTTTTACAAACGTTTTTTTTATGATAAATGTAGATAACTTACAGGTCTAATACCCACTTTTTGAAATTGCTTCGAATATTTTGTGTAAAATTATTTATTGAAAATTTAAAAAAATATTCGAACTAATTTCAAAAAGTGGGAAGGTCGGGACCTGTAAGTCAGCTAAATTTATCACATAAAAAAAAATCCGCTTGTAAAAATATTCAATACAGCCGGAGAAATATCTCAGGGAAAATATTTTCTTTCTCCATAGGATTAAAACTGATGCACTTTGCTTTGGAGACCCCCGATCCAGCGCTCCCATTCCCCCTTAATATGAAGAAAGGATATTTGATTTAATTTCATAGTTATTTTAAGTCCATCAATAATTCCAGCAAATTAAAAAAAAAATTGATAGTTGTTGAATTTTTGTTTTGTTACTCTCAATTACCACTTAATTAAACCGACTCTTTCATATGCTAGTTTCGGTTGTGCATTCTGCAAGTGTGATTTAAAAAAAATGTATGGTTACGTCCAACGCTTAATAGGAACTCGTGTTCCAGGTTTGAAGTCCGTACACTCTTAAAACAAAAGAGTGAAATTCACTCCTATAGGAGAAGTGCATTTTCGGCACCGGAAAGGAGTGGAAATTAACTCAGACTGAGTTAAAACCGCTCGTTTTAAGAGTGTAGGACGCAGATTGTTTTCTTTTATTTCTTTACCCACTCCGAAAAAGAGTGAAATTCACTCCTATAGGAGAAGTGCATTTTCGGCACGGAAAGGAGTGGAAATTAACTCAGACTGAGTTAAAACCGCTCGTTTGTTTTAAGAGTGTAGCTCTTTCTGTTTTTCAGCTATACTCTTAAAATTTTAAAACGTTCTATGGCAACTTCCTGTTCTGCAAGTACAATTAAAAAAAATTATAAAAATAAACTTGTTTTAGGTTTAAAGTCGTTTTTCGTTTTTCAGCAATACCTTCAAAACCTAAAAATTCTATGGCAGCTACCCATTCATTTGGCAGTTGTATTCATTTGGCAATTTAAAAAAAAATCCTTTTTTTTCTCATAAAGTAATCACGAAAATTCTTTTTCTCCAAAAAATATTTAATATATTGAAGAATTAATGATTTTATAAAGTCAGATGTATTGCAAGATCAAAAATTCGTTCTTAAATAATTTTAAGAACTTAAACCCAATACTTTAGGAAACTGAATTTGTTCTAAAACGTTTAGTTAAAGACATTTTCCAAACAGGTCAAAAAATGTAAAAAAAAATTCTTATTCAAAATATCCGATTCACGCCAAACTGGACGAAAAACAGCCTATTCTAGCAAACCTCTTTTCACCTCCGTCTCTTCATTCTTCCGAAAAAAAGATGATAGCCCCAAAAATGCCTTCATTTCGCCACCTGAGGCCAAAAAACAACACCAAACTTCAATCTGTACTAAAATCGCGGTCAATATCTTCACGACAAAGAAAGGATAGTTGTAAAATTTTAGAAATTGAAAGAAAATTCGAAAGAATTTCACGAAAATCGGAATATTTAGATAGTTGGATTGCAGGTGTTGGCGAAGAAGGAATTTTTCTAACGAATTGCCTTTGTCACCGCTTTCTGCTTAAATTATGCATGGTTTTACCCACTGTTGGAATAAAAAGTTTTAGAATGAAACGTGTTAAATAGAATATGAATTTGAATGGATATTATTTTGAATTATTATTTAAATTTTATTCTCAAAGGTTGGTTGAATTGATGCCTTGGTACTGATATCAAGGGATTGGCTCTAAAATTATAAATTAAGAAGCAGGCGTTTACCATATGGTAAATTAACTTCATATGGAGGGTGCAGAATGCAAGTGAACCAAGTCTTCTTTTGTGATTTTCTAATTAGCAGAGCAATTAATTGCTTGCACTAACTATGTAGAATTTCAGTGTAATAAGGAAATAACAGAATATGTCACTTAACCCGCTTCCACACAACAGTTGTGTTTAACAGGTAAAAAGGAGACTAACATCGCATTGATATTTTATATTAAACATTTACATGCTAAATTTGGCTAGTTTCGTTTATTTTATTTCGAAAATTCAATAATTATTACTTATCGTTTGCAAAAATTAATTTATTTTTCAAAGAATAAATATAAAATATTCCTCGCTTTTAAATAGAAGGAAAGCATTTCATATCAACGTACAAAGAATCTCGTAGTGAAATATATTTGACGTCATTTCAAACTGATCGATGTCGCAAAAATAAATTTATTTTAATTTATTGTCGAAAAGAATTAAAGTTTCTCGAGCGATTGTTGCGAATGGGCAATGGTGATTAAATTCTAACAAAAATGGCTTCCTATGCTTTTTAAATGAGCATTCAATGTTGCAGGTTTTTAAATAATTGAAGTACTTCGAATTCGAATTCTATTCTAAAAATTTCAATGTATTCTAATTTCGATGCGCTGAATTTTTTGACGTATCACACTTGTCCGTAGCATTTGTAGTTTGGGCTATGAAGGTGGGTGGTGGACAGACGGACTGAATGATTATAATACCTTCCCCTTTTTACGTTATAACGTTATAAACGTAGTGTGGAAGCTAAAAATTCAAATACGCATAATGTATTTAAAATATCATGAACATAGTAAATCAGCCTGTAGTCTGATGTGATTTAAAAGAAATCAAATTAAATTTATGTAAGGGGGGTCAAAAAAAAAATAAAGCAAATAAATTATCCCTAAAATGAACTCTATAATTACTTGCCTCAAGTATATTAAATAATAAAGTTATTTGTCTTGCGCAAATTTCAATGACTGTACTATTATTAATACAATATATTTTAATGTGACAACCTTTTTTAAAGGGCAAGGCTGCCAAGAAATTCTATACTTAATATTACTACTGCTAAAATAACTCTTATAGGACAAATAGAGGCGCACAAAATAGAATTGTCTTACCAATTTTGTACTGAATACGTTACAATCTAAATTACAAATTATATTATTTGGTTTGAGAAGCATTTCTTGTTACCTACCGCAATTTGGCTTACGAAAATGAAAAAGTGTCATATTAATACTTTGTGTCTAATCCAGCACACTTCGACTAAAAGGTACACAATCAAAGAGATTTTTCTTTGTTTCAATTTTAGTTTTATAGACAGTACTGTCACAAATAAAAAAATCTCGAACATTTAGTCAAGTGCGAAGCTATGAAGTTGTTTAATAAATAATGTAGATTGCACAGCATCAGTTTAAAACAATAAAATGACAAATATCTCAAAATCTCGTCTTTAATTAATTAGTTACAAAAAGGACGACCAACAAAATAATTCATTAAGTGCCAACTTTTTTTACCGTAATATATTACTTAATTGCACAGAAGCTATTAAAACAGTATTAAATTGATCGCTAAAACTACGATCTATTTGCAGTTCAAAAGGCCCCACAATGTGCACCATGATGACTTAATTGTAGACGCAACTGGGCGTTTCAAAATTTATGTAGGCTAGATATTGCCGCCTGTAAATTTCCCAAGAAAGTACTGAGTCATATGTATGTCTGTAAAATAAACACATCGAACATCTATGTACTTTACACACTAAATCGAAAGCGAAATAGGCGAATTTTTTTAAAACTGTTCTGCTATTTTTCTTTCAACTTCGAAATCCGGGGAGGAGGGGGGGGGGGGGGTGCAATTGCCATCGCAGTGACTATGTTTGCTACGAAATATTAGTAGAATACTACTCTCTTAAAACAAAAGAGTCAAATTCACTCCTATAGGAGAAGTGCATTTTCGGCACCGGAAAGGAGTGGAAATTAACTCAGACTGAGTTAAAACCGCTCGTTTTAAGAGTGCAGGACGCAGATTGTTTTCTTTTACCCACTCCGAAAAAGAGTGAAATTCACTCCTATAGGAGAAGTGCATTTTCGGCACGGAAAGGAGTGGAAATTAACTCAGACTGAGTTAAAACCGATCGTTTGTTTTAAGAGTGTATATACGGTTACGCATCAATGTAAATTATTTGTTAAACATATTCGTATCTTTACAATAATTTTTTTTGTGCCGAATGCCGCTTTAATGGGTCGTAAAATTTGCCGCCCCCAAAAAATTCGCCGCTCTACGCTACAGCCTACATAGCCTATTTAGAGATCCAGCCCTGATTAAAACAAGCAACTACAACCAATTAAAAATTAACCTTAATTCAGTGCGTAAAGGGTTAATCCGCAACATTCGTCCACCGTTATCCCAACATCTTCCCACGATCTCTTATAAGTCACCAGACATCTCCATAAGACGATGCATAACAGGGATAATCAAAGCCCATCTTTCATACAGAGCGTGTTCTATGTCTGTCAGCGAACCACCAGTGGCTATCGTCTAGATAAGTGATCCATATGTACACTCAAAAGCAAAGTTGATCGCATTCCCACGGTAGTTTCGTGAAAATTTAAAAGAAAATTTGACTGCAGTTGAACCCGATGATGAGCGACATTGGACACGTGCTCTGTTCAGAAATGTTTGATGGTTTAAGAATGAAGTTTTTTTTTTTTTTAAGGGGACGCGGTACCCCAAAATTAAATCCAGTATTTTTATAGCTAGCATTTAAATTGCACTATTTTTACAAAGAACTAACATTGAATAAACATATAAGAAAATATGATTAATATTGAAACGTAAGTTTTTTCAAAAAATTAAAGAAATTTCAAATTTTAACGTTTTTTTTCAAAATGCTACTCCTCCTACAATTTAAAGAATTTTTTAATGGAATTTTTTTTAATGTTCCCACAATATCTATTAATAAAAGCTGTTATGGATATTGAGCTGTCAGTTTTTACAAAAATAGTTATTTTTCGGCCATTTTTATACATAAAGCTACATAAGATTTTTTTCTAAATTTTCATCTTCATTATTTTTTTAAAAATCTAATCCCACTAGACCTTATCCCATACCAACTTTTATTAAACGCATGTGTTTCAACGCAGGAAAAAAAATTTGGAGCTCTACATTAATTTACTTAAAACCCTTAGGGTTTTAACCTTTCACAAGATGAAAAAATTATAAATTTTAAAAATCAACATAAAATTTCAAAAACTATTTTACCAAACCACTATATCATTTTCAATAAACCTCCTCCATTATAAAGGATGTACCTTCTTTTTTGCAATATCCTTACATGTACATCACAACATTCGGGCGTGTTTAATTATTTTCTGAGTAGCCCTAAATTTTGGGTAACGCGTCCCCTTAAGATTTTATAATCGAGTCTTTAATATCGACATGGACTGAACAGGAAAAAGCCATCCGTTTTGTCTGTGAATGTGGCACCCATACCAAATCGGTATTAATATGGAAACCCTTGGTTTCGAAAATCAAGGTAAGTCGTCAAAGATAGCAAAGATTTGCCAACATTTACCACAGTTCAACTTTTCTTAAAGAGGGATTGTCAAACCGTCTTAAATGCAACGGTGCCGGGAATTTTGGCAGTATTTATTGTTCTGCATGATCAATAGTGGTAATGTTAAGAGGGATTGTCAGTCCCATAGAGCTAATGCATTAGTTTTGGACTCCCAACTTCCGCAGAGAAGTATGGCTTTGCCATGTTAGCTATTTTTCTCCAGGTATGGGAATCAACATAACATCGAAATGAAACAAATTTGAAACGAAAATGTTATCTAGTTATTTAATCATATATTTTTGAAGTTTTAAACTGCCAAAAATATGCAGCAGATGGAGACACTATTTAAAATTTTATCAATTAATAATTAAATAACCGGGTGTTATTTGCGTTTCAATTTTGTTTTAAATTGATGTTATGATGAATCCCATACCTGGTGAAAATAGGATAACATGGCAAATCAATACTTTTGAAAAAGTTGTTATTTCAAAACTAATGCATTAGGTCTATGGGACCGACAGTCAATCTTAATCGATAACTAAGTTTCGAAGTTCCAATAACCTTAGCTTTTTTTCTTGTTGTTATTTGCACGTTGTCAAACAGCGCGATATGTCTATAATAAGCGTGAAATACATTACAATGATTACCAGTTCTATGATCCATAGCGTTTAACAATTAAAAAAAAATCTAAAACGTAAACAATTAAAACAGTAATTCAAAAAAGAACAACCTACGAAGACAACCAATCTGAATAAAGTTGTGGTTACTTGTCGACGATCTTTTGAATTTTATTAGACGCACTGCAAGATTTCATGTATCAATCAATGATGAACAAAATACCTTTAGAAGGACATTTGTGTTCCTAAACTTAAGCTATTGAATAGAAATACTATCTGCTATACTTAATACATATATCGGCCTCTTTTTTAATGATATGACATTCTTTGGTATGTTTTCATCATTACTAAAAAAATACAGTGCGTCTAATAATTTGTTCAGGGACTGTATATTTAACCTTATTAAAATCAAAGTTCTAATTTTTACTGTATTGCAAGAACTTTGGTAGAAATATAAAGTCATCAAAACAACATTTCTGTTGTACATCAACTAATAAACAAGTCGGAACTCTCTATAATTAAAAAAATCTTCACAATTTGGTTACTTCCCACATTAAAAAATATTAAAGATATGAACAACATGGCCGATTCCTGGTACGGACTACAACGGGCCTTGTTTAAGTAGGGTTTTGACGAGCCCCAACACATGGCTAGAGATGTGAAATAAAATATAAGTATGTTCTTTTTAACCCGATTGATAACGCTAGCAGTAAAGCATCATGATATTTCATTTTGGTGTTTCGCAAAGGGGTATATCTTAACTTATTCTCAAAAATTCTTCCTTCAATTAACCTATTAACAACGTACTTTTGAGTAGCTCAGATCGGTAACACACCCATTGAATAATAAAAATATCTAATTTTTTTTAATATATCAAATGATAGTGTTGGTAGACGTGAAGAATCCAACTTGGTATCCATTATGAATAATACGAGAAAAAAAAATGATTTTTTTTAAATAAATTATTCAGATAGGTAACAGTCAAGGATCGGTAACGTTTTTAAAAATTCCATTTGTTACCAAAATATGACTCCATCATCGATTAGTAAATTGGATCTTTTCATGATATCGACCCATACAGGTTGTTGTTACTAATGGTTAAGCGGGCAGACACATAGCTATTATTGGTAAATACCCAACAAAACTATACAAAAAGCACAAAAAAGGTAACCAACTGTTCTTTCTACATACCATGTGTACTCAGATTGCACTTTGTGGAAAAAGGGTGGACTGTCCCCGGTTTGTGTCCTGTCTGTCAAGGGTTCTTCTCTCTCCACATGGCCGCAGAGATCGGATTTCACAAGTGGCTTGTAGCATGTGGCCCGTCCTGAAGGAAAACAGAATCACGGGTCTGTCCATGTTAAACAAACAACAGGATGCGCTGATTTCCCTTATAAACAGAAAATGCAGTCAAGTTTTATAACTGAAATATTCATTTTTATTCTTAAAATAATCAGGGCCGGATTTCTAAATAGCCTAAGTAGGCTGTAGCCTAGAGCGGCCAATTTTTGGGGGCGGCAAATTTTACGATCAATTAAAGCGGCAATCAACATGAAAAATTATTATGAAGATACTAATATTTTTAAGAAAGGAAAAAAATAATTTGCATTAATGCGTAAACCATAAGGAGTACTAATATTAAGTAGCAACCGTCTGCCAATCTTAAGCCGCTTACAAGGCCGATACACTCTTAAAACAAACGAGCGGTTTTAACTCTGAGTTAATTTCCACTACTTTCCGTGCCGAAAATGCACTTCTCCTATATGAGTGAATTTCACTCTTTTTCGGAGTGGGTAAAAGACAAAAAAGAAAACAATCTGCGTTCTACACTCTTAAAACGAGCGGTTTTAACTCAGTCTGAGTTAATTTCCACTCCTTTCCGGTGCCGAAAATGCACTTCTCCTATAGGAGTGAATTTCACTCTTTTGTTTTAAGAGTGTAGGTTCCAGACGATGAGGACTTGCATAAAACAGAAGTGCATATCGTCGATAAGAGCTAGTTTTAAAGTGCAGTATACATTGGAAAGCAATGTGAGTGTCGTTTAGAATATTGTGACAGGGGCGGCAAATCGATCGTAGCCTAGAAGCGGCAAATCTTTAAATCCGGCCCTGAAAATAATTCACAGAACATGATAATGACGGAGAGAATATGGAAAGAATATGACGACGGAGAATTTTGAAGGTCCAAGTAAAACAAATAATAGTATGAAAAGGGGCATAAGATGCCAAGTTGGTATAGAATCGGATAGAAAGCTATCAGCCAATAAAGGATCAATCGCCGAATGCCACAGACTGATTACGTGTAAACAGAAAATGCAATTTTTTTTTCCAACTAATGCTCACTTTAGCTGCCACACTAAGTTTATAACGTAAAAAGTGGAAGGTATTATAATCGTTCAGTCCGTATGTCTGTCTATCCGTTCGTCTGTCCGTCACCTACTTTCATAGCACAAACTACAAATGCTACGGACAAGTGTGATGCGTCAAAAAATTCAACGCATCGAAATTAGAATACATTGAAAATTTCAGAGAAGAATCGAATTCAAAGTACTTCAATTATTTAAAAAACTGCAAAATTAAATGCTCATTTGAAAAGCATAGGAAGCCATTTTTATTGGAATTAAATCACCATTGCCATTCGCAACAATCGATCAAAAACTTTAATTATTTTAGACAATAAATTAAAATAAATTTATTTTTGCGACATCGATGAGTTTGAAATGACATCAAATATATTTCACTATTTGATTCTTGGTATGTTTATATGAAATGTTTTCATTCTATTTAAAAGCGAGGAATATTGCATATTTTTTCTTTGAAATATAAATTAATTTTTGCAAACGATAAGTAATAATTATTTAATATTCGAAATAAAATAAAAGAAACTAGCCAAATTTAGCATGTAAATGTTTAATATAGAATTAATGCTGTGTTTGGCGCCTTTTTACCTGTTAAACATAACTGTTGTGTGGAAGCGGGTTAAGTGACAGATTCTGTTACAAACCTACTTGTTTATTACAATTCTGATTTAATTTAGGGGTTGCTAATACGAGTTGATGAAATTGAATCGGTTTGAAATGCCAATGTATGTGGGAACAATAATTTGAGTCTTCGAAATTAAGGAGAAATGAGACCAACAATCGACTTCTCACATCTAAAACACTTCCTGTGTTCATCTTATTAAAAAAAGTCATTTCAAAGCCGAATTTCTTCAGCTATATTGAATAATTTTACAAACCCTTTTTTAGGTGATAAATGTAGCTGGTTCAAATGTCACTAGAATACCTTTTTTTTTACTTTGGTTCAAATATTTTATTGAAAAATTATGAATTGAAAGTAGAAAAAAATTTAACCAATTTTGAAAAAAAATTTACAGCAATATTAAAGCTATTTACATTTATCAAATAAATAATGTTTTGTAAAGATTACTTAATACAGATGGTGTAATTTTGCTTTGAAAATTATTTTTCCCATTTAATTATAGCGTCGAGATATTTTACTTTTAAATAGATAAGATATCTATTTCGTTTGGTTTGGTTAAATTAACGTCTTACCAGAACTACACGAGGGCTATTGGCGACGAACCTTATATTAAAGTATCTATTTTCTTTTTTAAAAATTCCCAAGCGGTCCTTCCGAAGCTCTTGAGTGCATGATGGCGCCATGCTCTCCCTCCCCCTCCTCAGCTCAACAGAACTCATTTAACTCAAGAAGTAGCTGCTGGAGGAGGAACAATAAGTGCTCCAGATCCCCCTCTTTGCAGTGAAATCTGGCATAAACACGGAGATAAGAAACGAATATATTGACCGAGCGTGCATTTAACAAGTAGACTAAGATACCTTTCATATTACTAATTGTTATAGAGGGTAGGGCAGGTACATATATATTCCGGCTTGTTTGCTTGATCAGAGACCCGCTTATAAGCCCTCGTCAAGTAAGACAGACACATAAAGAAATTTTACTGTCACAGAGAAAAGTACACGCAGGGCGAAGGCGGGAATCGAACCCGCACTCGTTACAGCGCGCAGACTGCTAGCGTAATGGTCCAAACCACTCGGCCATTCGGGCCCCACTAATTGTTATTAAAGGTTTGGTCATTGTAAACTTAGATGTCGAGTTAACTCCGTGCTTCTGGTGTCAGTTTGGCAGCTTCCATATTTATTTAGTAATGTTACACCACAAAATAATAAATGAAGATGCAAATAAAGCAAAATTGATTGTTACCGCAATTAGTTTCATTGTGTGAAAATTGACATGTTTTGCAGGACGGAGGTTCTGTTTCTTGAGAATAGTACACACATCTGACAATTTCTATAATCCTGTCAATTTTTTCACAATAAATCTATTCACACCAAGAATAAACGTTGTTTTCTTCAGGTATCATGAGAAAATTTGTGGATTTTCTCTGAAAACAAAATACTTTGCCTACGAGCTTAATCCAATTTGTGCTTCGTATAATGCAAATTTATGCATGCAAAGTACAAATTTAGCAAATCTGCACCAAAAAACTTTTACATACATGCAAGTGAAGTTTCTTAAAAATGCTTTTATCGAATCAATTTTGAGAATTTTATATTCAGTTGTGCGTATGTTGGTCTTACCTAGAACAAGTTAAAGTTTGTTATCAGTTTGTTTGCTTTGACAGAGTGTGAAGAAACCCAGCCCTGCATTTTAATCCACAGCTTTACGCAAGTGAAACAAAGCCAGCCAGTGTCTCCTGAAAGCGACGCCTTTTTCCACAAGTGGACGCTTGATGTGAAGCAACAGGCTTCCCGCGTCTTTTGCATTGGTTAACAATGATGTTGAACAGGCCACATATGGCACGTGTTTCGGGTTTCAAGCGTATAATAACAAAGACTATATTCAGCACAATTGGTATAACAGACAAAAGTTTGAACAAGAACCAGATCAAAATGGGAGTTATCTAAATCTCTGGGTAATAGGCAGGGCCGGATTTCTAAATAGGCTAAGTAGGCTGTAGCCTAGAGCGGCAAAGTTTTTGGGCGGCAAATTTTACGAAAATTAAAGAGGCATTCGGCATAAAAAAATATTATATAGATACTAATATTTTTAAGAAAGAAAACTAATAATTTAAATTAACGCGTAAATCGTAAACGTACATATAGTACTAATATTTAGTTGTAAACATGTAGCTGCGGGGGCAATTGCACCCTCTCCCCCGAATTTGGAAGTTGTAAGAAAAATAGTAGAACGGTTTAAAAAATCATTTCGCTTATTATTTCGCTTTCGATTTAGAGTAAAGGTACATAGATACATTCTAATATGTAAAAAGAAAAAAAAAAGTCAGGAAAACTATATCTCGCGAAAAATCAATCGTAGCCTACAGCGGCAAATCTTTAAACCCGACCCTGGTAATAGGGGCAATTGTAATTATCCGATTTTTAATTCGAGACTGCAATAAATGTCTAAAGTCAGTTACCAAGCAGCAAATACAGATTTGTTAGTTGTGAATAAATTGTTAATTTTGAATCAGTATTTGGATGTATTTTTTTTGTTTTATAGTATTTGATAATTAGATCTCCCATCCTGTCTTGGCAAGTAAACTGCAATATCCACACCAATGTTTTGGATCATTGATGTAAGCACTTAGTAACTCCAACCAAAAAGAGAGCATCCTAAAACACTGATTATTTAGGACCAAAACTGGTACAATTTATTATTGTAGTTACTACAGTTTACGTGACCACAGCAGTATCTACTCCGATATGGATTTTCTTTATATGCTCTCAATATTTTGATCCACGACTCGGTTGGAATGATTAAAATAAATAATGTGAATAAAAATTAATGTGAATGTGTCAACATAATAATGTTTAAAGGAAAACTGTAAAGCGTGAGTGAATAAAATGTAAGCGAATAAAAAATAATTATCTTAATCAATTGCAGGGAGCATTTTATGTTTTAACATTTGGCTAATGCTTTCCGACAATATATAATTCTTTATGTCGATGACTTGCTCTTTTCCCTAAAATTTCTCGCAAATACATCACTCACTACACTACACCCTCTAAACAGGTGTTAAAAGACTTACTAAACTCCACATGTTAACGGATACAGATCATTTCCTTCCCACTAAATGCCTAAACAGAAACAACAACCTTCCACCCCCAACGTACGTTTGTCTTAAGTGTGGTAAAATGAAAGAATACGTCACCCCCTATCGTATACAAGTCACTAAAGTCATCATTCTTATCAATTAAGTAGAAGCACAGACAGAAAATACATAAATGCTTTTTCTAGCTAAAGTTCAAAATATATTGTCTCTTCGCTCCAGAGGTACACATACTTTTGTAGAATTCCCTTCACAACTTCAGTTTACAATTTTTCTTAATACTAACTTTATTTTTAAATTAAAAACGAGGATGAATTGAATATTTTCATCTTAAACTAACCTTCATTGTGCATCTCACTTAAGTTGAATTATCGTTGCAATAGAACTACACGAGGGCAATTGGCGACGGTCGTCGTAATTCCGAAAAACAGTCAATTTACGAGCATGAGTAGGCACCCAGAGCATATTTTAAGGGCGACAACGTACGAGACGTCGGGACTTTGGGAGCATATTTAACGTGCACTTCCCCTACATGGGGTGGCATTCGTCGGACATTTCTATTTATGCTGCACGGGCCATTTATAGGTCGACAGTAATTTCGGCGATGCTCGGACCCGAACCTTAGACTGTTCGCGTGTAAGATAAGCGCCTTACCAACTTGCGTCCCCAGCCCCATGTTTAAGCGAATAAAAAAATTCTTAAAAAATAAAATCTCTTGACTATAACATACATATTTAACAATTCGCAACGTATAAGTCATTATGTCGATGATTTGCGCTTTTCTCGAAAATTTCTCGCAAATTCATCACTTACTACACACTCAAAACAAGTGTTAAAAGACTTTCTAGCCTCCTCATGTTGCCGGAAACGGATCGTTTCCTTCCCACTAATGCCTAAACAGAAACAACACAACCTCCCACCCCCAATATGCGTTTATCTTTAGCGTGGTAAAACGAAGGAATCCGACACCCCCTATCGTATACAAGTCACTTAAGTCATTATTCTTATCATTTAAGTAGAAGAACAGACAGAAAATACATAAATGCTTTTTCTAGATAAAGTTCAAAATATTGTCTCTTCGCTCCAGAGGTACACATACGTGGACCTTTGTAGAATTCCCTTCACAACTTCAGTTTACAATTTTTCTAAATACTAACTTTTTTTTAAATTAAAAACAAGAATGATGAATTGAATATTTTCATCTTAAACTAACCTTCATTGTACCACACTTACGTTGAATTATCGTTGCAATAGAACTACACGAGGGCTATTGGCGACGGTCGTCGTAATTCCGAAAAACTGTCAATTTACGAGCATGAGTAGGCACCCATCGCATACTTTAAGGGCGACAACGTACGAGACGTCGGGAGCATATTTAACGTGCACTTCCCCTACACGGGGTAGTATTCGTTGGACATTTCTATTTTGGCTGCACGGGCCGGACCCGAACCTTAGACCGTTCGCATATAAAATAAGCGCCTTGCCAACTTCCCTCCCCAGCCCCATGTTTAAGCGAATAAAAAAATTTCTAAAAAAATAAAATATCTTTTGACTATAACATATACACTCTTAAAACAAAAGAGTGAAATTCACTCCTATAGGAGAAGTGCATTTTCGGCACCGGAAAGGAGTGGAAATTAACTCAGACTGAGTTAAAACCGCTCGTTTTAAGAGTGTAGGACGCAGATTGTATTCTTTTATTTCTTTTACCCACTCCGAAAAAGAGTGAAATTCACTCCTATAGGAGAAGTGCATTTTCGGCACGGAAAGGAGTGGAAATTAACTCAGACTGAGTTAAAACCGCTCGTTTGTTTTAAGAGTGTATATTTAACAATTCGCAAATGCTTTTTCGCAACATATAAGTATTTATGTCGATTATTTGATCTTTTCCCGAAAATTGCTCGCAAATTCACTCTAAACAGGTGTTAAAAGACTTTCTAGCCTCCTCATGTCGACGGAAACGGATCACTTCCTCCCCACTAAATGCCTAAACAGAAACAACAACATCCCACCCCCAACATGCGCTTATCGTTTATCTTAAGTGTGGTAAAACAAAGGAATACGACACCGTATAAAAAAAGTCACTAAAAGTTATCATTCTTACCATTTAAGTAGAAGTACAGACGGAAAATAAGAAATGCTTTTCCTAGTAAAAAGGTCAAAATATAGAATAATAGCGGAAATTGGTCCCGTTACTTGGGCGTAAAAATGCCTAAATTGGGTGTCAAATAGAATAATTTGAAAACCGTGTACTTTCCCACTTTACAATACTGAATTTAATATTGGTTTAAATATACAGGGTGTCCGTAAAAGAATGACCGAGTTTCAAATTGTGACCTGACATCACGCCTTGTGATTTCTTCCTTTGGGGCTTCGTAAAAGATCGGGTCTACGTTCCACCCCTCACGATTTACCAACCTTGAAAGGTAGAATTGCACACACAGGCTGTTGCTTCCATTACTCCGGACTTGATGCAGACAATATGGGAAGAATTGCATTTTTGTTTGGATGTGTGCCGTATTGAGGCCGTAAAGGCGCACACATTGAACACTTATAGGAAAAACTAGGTTAGTTTTCCTTCAATGTCATGTATGATTTGTTATATTTAGTATAAAATAAACTCCTGTAATATACCATTAAAACTAGGACATTCTTTTACGGACACCCTGTATAATATTGATTTAAGTAGTCAACCCAGGGGATATCTGAAATTCAAGAAAATCCTGCTTCAAAAGGGAGATAAGAAAGCATTTTTACCATAGACCTATATAAATGAGTGAAATGCTTTGCTAGATTTTGCTGCAAAGAGTAGAAGAATTCAAGAAGAATTCTCAATAGTTATTGGCAACCCTGGTAAAAAAAATAGTCAATTTTTGGACATACTTTGCTAGGCCTCTGGCCTGCTGTTGGTTGTCAATTTTTGTGTTTGTATAAAAGTCAATCAGAAGATATGCACAAACAGTCTTTAAACATTTTAATTTATAATATGTCTTAAATAAACAATTGATGCTTACTATGTACACAGAAAAAAATATTTTGTTGAAAGAATAAAAATGTTGTTGTTTCAACAAAAATTTTTGGTCAATATAGCGCCAACAAAAATTTTGTTTTCAGAACCAAATTATTTTGTTGATTCAACCAAATGGTTTTGTTGATTCGAAAAAAGCTTAGTTGTTTTTACCAAATGATTTTGTTGATTCTACCAAAAATGCGCAATGACCGACCACAGGACTTTCGGACCCAACAGATTAAACGAGCACGTACTCCGCATAAACTCGGTAGGTCTTCAGTGGTACCGGGACTCGATCGCGGGACCTTTCTATCTCGAGACCAAGACGCTGACCACTAGGCTCACTACGGCCCCAAGTTACCTTTGAAAATAGCAATCAAATCCTTGCACGACGATAATGGCCGAATGGCGCCCTTAGTTTTCTTCGATTTGCCGTTGATGACAGGCGCCATGACGTCACAGTTAGAAACAACCAATAGCAGGCCGAGCTTACCTCAACCGAACGGGTTTTGTTGTGGTGAAAATACTCGCTTTGTCGGGACAAGTAAAATATTGTTAAGTCAACAAAATTAGTCAACACAATACGTCAACAAAAAAAATTTGGTTCTCCCAACAAAACATTTTTTTCTGTGTACGATGTTATCCTTTATCTATGTATTATCCTGCTCAGTATAAACTTCCAAAAAGAAAAATACTTCCCAAAATCCCAAGCTAATATTCTCTCCAACAGGAATGTCTCTCTCAATATGTTGAAACGTCTAAAGCAGGTGCCAAAGGAATTCTCCACCCCCACATGTTGTCGCAAACAGACCACTAATTGCTTCACCAGATAGAGCCACCTCTGAAAACCAAATGTTTCTCCTGTTTCGCAGGGATTCAAAACAAGGTTGTCAAAAGGAATTTCAGGCCTGGGGAGATTAGTCGGTGAGGCGCTTGGCCTTGCATACGAAAGGTCCCCGGTTCGGGCTCGGACATTGGCAAAAATGACTGTCGACTTATAAACGGTCTGCACAGCAAAAATGTTTGATGAAAAATACGCCGTGTAGAGCGAGTACACGTTAAATATGCTCCAAAATCCCGACGCTGTATAGATATGTTGCTTCTAAAAGTTGGTGCACTACTCAGGTGTTGGCTCGTCACTTGACTGTGGTTTTAAATTACGACGTCCGTCGCCTAATGCCCTCGTGTAGTTCTTGCACGACGATATTTCAACTTAACTAGCCAAATGAAATTACCAGATAGTCGAGCTGAAGTGCAAAATACCTTGAGCTAGCCAAACGTAACTTCGAAAACATTTCCGTTATGTCATTTTTTTTGTATAAGTCACCAAGTATGGTTGAATTTTAAATTTAAATACAACATACACAGTAAACACGCATTGGGCCGTAGTGAGCCTAGTGGTCAGCGTCTCGGGCTCGGGATCGGAAGGTCCTGCGATCGAGTCCCGGTACCACTGAAGACCTACCGAGTATATGCGGAGTACGTGCTCGTTAAATCTGTTGGGTCCGAAAGTCCTCTAAGTTCCCATACCAAATCAATACCTCTGGGGGTGACAAGCCAATTCTGGGGATCCTCTAGTTGGCCTCTGTCTCAAAAAATTAGATGGATCCACTTATGTGTGTGTGTTGTCTGTTGTGTCTGTCTTACTTGACGAAGGTTTATAAGCGGGTCGCTGACCAAGCACACAAACCTGAATATATATGTCTACCAACCAACTAAACACGCATTCAAAAGCAAACTTGCTAACGAACAAAATGCTAAAAAATTATACTCGATATTGAACAAAAATAGACAACTGGAACAACCACTCCTAGGGAGACGTCAAAGATACGTCAAACATTGCATTTTATCCAACAAACAAACCCTTCGTCCATTAACAATCGACTTGAGGGCTGTTCAAAATTAGTCAAATCACTAGCTAAAACAGTTTTGGCATATGATTTATATTTTTATTAGCCCAAACGGCTATTAGCAAAATCTGGCAGCCCTGCACGGTCCACGGATTCAAGATGACACCGAACGCCGCCTCGTTAGTTATTTGCGACTCGGGTCAGCGAAGCGTCGGCGAACGCTGACGTGAGCGCACATGTGTCGTCGCCACAGAAGAAGATATGTCGTATTCCTAGAATTAGATTAATGACCATGTGGGTACCGAACACATGAGAATTTAGACTCGGAATGCTTTAAGGGGAAACGGTACCCAAAACATTATTTCTAGAAATAATAACAAACTTGTAAATTATAGTGGTTTTATATAATGTTCACTCTAAATAAACATTTTCTAGCAATAAAAACAAATATTTACAAGTAGTTTTTTATTTAAAAAAAAAGACAAAATTTTGAACTTTTTAAAAACACTAACTCCTCTTTCAATTTTGAGAATAACTCCACCAAACTTTTATAGTTTGTTCTTGGAACTATTTGTTCAAGAACTGTGCATGGATTTTAAAATGTGAGCAACAGTTAAAAAGTAACATGCATTTATACTGAAAATCCCCCAAAAATTATAAATTATTGAATTCGAATTTTTTTTTTTAAAACAACTATACATAGTAGACCTTATTCCATGCACAATTTTATGCACCATTTATAAAAGAACATAGGTTAAAAATTTCAAAATTCTAACTTAATTAGCAAAAAAGCCTTAGGGATTTATTAAACACAAGAATTGAAAAACGCGAAACAGAGAAAACTGGTTGAAAGCAGACAATAAGTATCAAACTTATAGATGACTCCAGAAAATGTTTAATTACATTTTTTCTACAAAAGATATCATTATATTTCACAACAGTTATAAATTAGAAGTACACTCTTAAACAAACGAGCGGTTTAACTCAGTCTGAGTTAATTTCCACTCCTTTCCGTGTCGAAATGCATTTCTCTTATAGGAGTGAATTTCACTCTTTTTCGGAGTGGGTAAAAGAATAAAGAAACAATCTGCGTCCTACACTCATAAACGAGCGGTTTTAACTCAGTCTGAGTTAATTTCCACTCCTTTCCGGTGCCGAAAATGCACTTCTCCTATAGGAGTGAATTTCACTCTTTTGTTTTAAGAGTGTACGTTTTTTAAGTAATTCTGAAAAAAAAATAACTAGGGGGTAATGAGGAACACGTCCATTTAGTGGATTTTCAGGTTTGGAGTGTGTAAAATGTGTGTAAACACACACATTTTTGTGTGCTATGAAGAAACAAACAATCTCTGTCAGTTTCTTGTAATCAATAGTCCATTCTAAGTTTTGTCTTATTACAAAATGTCTTCTAAATTTTATCCTTGAAAAAACCTGAAACCTTCTAAATCTGCTATACCTACTTACTAGGTCATTTTTTAATACAATTAATAAATCCCATATGCTTCGGTACCTGTATTTTTGAAAAGCATTGTCCAGTTTATAATAGATCGTACTACATGTCATTGTTTGAATACAGAGGCCTTCTTTAAAGGCGGTGTTAGACTGGCCATCTCTCTTAATATAAAAGGCATTACAGCTTTTATACAAAACCTTCTACTATCTAAGTCACTATAGACAGTGAGAGAAGAAAATGGAAATTTTTCTCAAATGCATTCATGCTCTCGCAGGTACAATGTTCTATTTTTATTGCATCGCTTTGCATTAACAATGCTTTGCCCTCCTTTAGTTGGGGAAGTTTCGGTATTAACAATATTCCTTTTTATTAATTTGGAGGTATTTTCTTAGGGTTTAGAAGGATTTGATTTTAAAATTAACAAGTATATTCAGGGAATATCTAAAACTTTGTGCATGATGCATGCAGAAAAATAAGGTTGATTCTTGGCGCAAATAGTTAATTGTGCAATTTTTGCACAATAATTTATTTTGGCCAAGAATCAACCTTATTTTTCTTCATGTATCTTCATGCTACGATAAGGTTTAGCATTCTTCTCTTGGGGAAAAATGGTATTAGTGCATATTTTTATTAAATTAATGAATTAATATAAACAAACTCCACGGTGCAACAGCCCGATAAGTAGGCCAAGGCTTGCCATGCCCATTTCTGCTTACGTGACCAAGTGCTGTGGGTTGGTAGGCATATCATTTTCCGTTTAGGTGGTCAAACTCACGCGGATCCCCAGTGTTTATCGCAAGTCATACCAGCGTTCTTGTATCACGTCCACCCACCCGAGCAAACAATAATCTCATGCTAACAAACCATTCCGATACGTATATTTATCGCTCACTATTTCAAAAATTCTCGACAATGGCCAACATCACACACCTTCGGCCCTGATCTCCCGTTTTCCAGATAAGTGTGTTCCGTTAAACGCGAAAAAAGGTTCAACTCAACCTGGAAGATTTCCATAAATGCTTCTCGTTATCATTAAAAAACGTTGATAAAAAAGCCTAGAGGGAAAGTCTACTTACGGATTTGGACACTTTTGATATGAAGCAATTTAAAGCAACTTATCGACACAGAGTTAAGAAGAAGATAGAGATGCTGCCTGAGCCATATACCCATTGCAAAAATGGGTTCGCCAAGTGAAGCCATCGATCGCTTTGTAGTAAGCCTAAATAACCGCTCTCAGCGAAGTATTTGGCGTGATTCTAAAGGGGAGTTTGTATCTGCTTATTACTTCGACTTGGCGACTTATTGACTCTCCAATCAAGCTAAAATTACAGCGCATTTTAGTTACCCGTGATGGGAATTACTAACATATTGTGTGTGTGTGTGTGAATTCAGATCTCGTGCTATAACTCAGAAAAAAAAGTCGATTTTTTTAATCAACACCATTTAAATAATAAAATAATACATTTTACGTTGAACAAACGTACTCTACGTTAGTTTAATGTAAAACGCATCATTTCATTCTTTAAAAAACGTAAATTAAAAATATGTGACTGTAAAATGACTGTTTGCTCAGTTGTAGGCTGTAGCACGATATCTGAATTTACACTAGATGGTAGTCATTCCCTCTACAGGTAAGAAAAATGCGTTGGAATTATAGTTTTTCCTATAGGAGTCAGAAATCGCCAAGTCGATGCAGTAAGCCTGTACAGTCAGGGCCTGATCTAGGAAAACTCAAGACTAAGGCACAACCAATTTTGGGGGGGGCCTTTACGGAAAATGTTGTAAAATATTTCCAGTAATTATGGTGCTATATGACCTGTGTATCAAATTTTTGCTATAATTTTATTGGCTTCCTTATAAACATCGATCAAAGCAAGTCCAGCAATAAACAAAGTGGAGTATAAGAATTTTTTGTAATTAACTGATATTTTGGAGATTTACAGCAGCATATTTAACATAATATAAACTGAAATTTAGGGGCCCTAGCACCGGGCCCAACGAGCCTTATGGAAGAACACAGGCCCTGTGTACATTACATACTCTACATTAGAATAACGGTTACTTGGGTTACTTGGCGAATTTGTGGCGGCTTCAATTTATTTCACGCCAAGCATCTCCATTTGCTTCTTAATTCCGTGCTTATCGACAAGGCTGGTGTCTTATCGTCAAAAGGTGAAGCCGGAGTTCGTGGGAAAAGTCAACATCTCGGGAATCGGTGGACGTTTGATTGGAGAGCTGGGGCAAATAGAGGAAACAGATACGGAATCAAAGGTCTTGTATACAGACAGACATCGAGATAAGGTTTTCATGAACTTGGAGAGTGGAGTGAAGCAAGGCAGGCCTCGGCACACTGAAAATTTATTGAAAATTTTTTTAAGCCGATTTCCAACTCTTTTTTATTCAAAAGAGGGAAAATGAAGAATTGGCTACAGGACTTGATTATGATCATGCGTTTTTATTTCAACAAAAGTCATCCACTTTACTACAAATTCATTACTAAGAAAGCCAAATAAAACAACTTTCCATGTTTTCGTTACATTTCCAAGAGGATCATTTCCGTTATATTTTCTACGAATGAGGGAAAATTAGTATTTTTAGTATTTGGGATGACCATCAAACTAACCGCGAAATGATGCGACGACGGTAGGAGCCACTCTCATCCACTCTCAACACGGAGCCAAATAGTTCATTGCTAACTCCTGCGGCACGGTAGAGGGCATCACTACTACCACCCTTCTTGTTCAAGTCTACTACTCGAGTTCCTCGTCCGGGTCTGCTATTCAAGTTCCTGTTCGAGAGCAACGCGATAGAGGACAGTACTACTGACCGTAAGTGGACACTTCCCATTTTAGAGACAGAGACCAAGCAGAGTATTTCATAATCGGCTTGTCGCCCACAGATATATGGAATTCGTATGGGACATTGAGCTAGAAGGAAAACTAGTCCAGTTTTGGAGGAGTGAGGTGTGTGATTCACTGAACAGGGCAGCAAACAAGTCGGTCCAATAACGAAACGCGGAGGAATACACAGCACTGCAGCAGAAACGAACCGGGCAGAAAACCTAGAAACTTGCCTATTTCGCTATTGGGTTCGTCTTCGCTGGTTCTTAGTTAGTGATCCACATGGTTATTTCTTAAAAAAGTTGGAATTTAAAGTTAAAGAAAGTTAATTCTTTCGAACTCAAAATGTTAAAATACATTTAGGAGCCCAAGTCAATATGATAGAGGGGTCTCATACAAGCATTGCATACAAGTGTAGGGAAAATAGTCCTTTTCTGCCCGGTTCGCTCAAAAGGGTGTGAGTGGGTTTTCGGCTCGCTGACACTTCACTCCAGTTTCCCTTCTAGCTCAATGGTATGCGAAAATAGAAGACTTTATGACCACGACGGTAACGTGCTATTAGCTGTCAGCTAACTATTAGCTGACACTTTGGCGGCGAAGCGATCACTTACCTCATTTAGCAGGCAGGGCTCGAATTCTCAAGGAAAGGGATGTCAGTTGTCAGTCTAACACTCCTTGAATGTATAGGCTAAACAAATAGGTTTTTGTAACTATAACTGTTACTTAGAACCGCTTCCACGCACGCTAAGAAACGGCCAGACACTGCCTTTAACTGGTTTTAATTTAAACTTATACACTCCAAAATTAACCATTTTCATTTATTTCTTCCGCAATTAATAGTCTTTACCGTTTGCTTAAATTTGTTTGAAATTCGAAGAATAATGATGTATTTTTTTTTGCTGTAAAAATGGAAGCGAAACTTTACAGACTTTTCATACAAAAGAAAGTCAGAACATCCTCTGCATTTTTCTTAATACAGATACAAAAAAAAACCTCAAAAGAACTCTATTGTGGTATATACTATGCCGTGGTTAGTTCCGTGAAAGCGGGTGACGGACAGACAGACTGTCATAGCCTTTACAAAAGCTTCCACTTTACGTTATGTAGCGGTCTCAGTAACCCATAGTCTACCAAAAGGATCCTCAAGGTGGAGATGAGTTACCTCGGCTTACATACTACTGCTATCGTTGTTATTTAGAATAGTGGTAGGAACGCAGAGATAAATATGCGCCATCTAGCGTGAGGATGATATATTGAGGTTGCGCGTGTGGTAACCAACACAGTTATAGACGCAAAGTGGACGTTAAAATATGATCGTGTATTCAGGCACTCATAAGGTTAAAAACTGAAGAAATTTAGTGTCTTTAGAGAAGAGAGTCAATATGCTAAAACTTTTTAATTATTTTTAATATTCTATACAAATCCTCCTTCCCTTATCACCGAGAGGCACTCTGGCCTTTTCAGCGAGTCGAGAGGCACTTCAACCTGCCCTATTTGCGAACTGCACTCGACTTCGAGATGGAAAACGTTTTGCGGATTTTCCTATTGCAGTAAACGGATCTCCGAAGGTGTTTGATTGGTTTGGCTTTCCAGTCGACTCGAAATGTGGTTGCATTAGAATTAGAAATACCGTGAGTTCTTCCATAGGATATATTAAACATATATATTAAGGATATATTAACAGATAGATATATTAAGGATATATTAACAGATATATTGAGGATATATTAATAAGATTAAATAAAGCTCGAATAAGCTTTTCTATCCTCAATAAATTCTGGAAAAATAAAAATATCTCACTTTCAACTAAAATAAGAATTTTTAACACAAAAGTTAAATCCATATTATTATATGGAGCTGAAACATGGCATGAGAACAAAACAAACATGAAAAAACTTCAAATCTTTATTAACAAATGCCTTCGAAAAATTCTTAAAATCAAGTGGTTCCATAAAGTAACAAATGCTGAAATATTAAAAACATGCAATCAAAAACCAATAGAATATGAAATTAGAAAACGAAAATGGCGGTGGATCGGGCATGTGCTACGCAAGCCCGAAAAATTCAAAGTAAAGGAAGCTTTAGAGTGGAATCCGCAAGGCAAAAGAAAAAGAGGGAAGCCAAAAACAACGTGGCGTAGAACAATCAACAAGGAAGTAAAATAATTTATGGCGGACCATGACGGAGGCCCTATGCTCCATGTTGGAGTGAAAAAGGAATAAGTAAGTAAGAGTTCTTTTATATGCCTGCCGTGAATTCACGGCTACGTCAAACTTTTTTCCCCCACAAAAAAAATAAAGCGTCTTCTCGTTCGAATCGTCCATTTTGAACAAGTGACGAAGCCGACCCTTGACCGTTAAATCAGGGCCATCATTCCTGCATCCCACCAAGTCATTACAATAGGACTTCAATTTTCCGAAGCAATTGAGACCTAACCACATTCGGATAATTGGAGTTAATAGGCAAAAACTTATATTTCAATCAGTTATTCAATGTATTGTTGGGCTGAGTAGTAATGTAGTTTAGTTTCGGTCGTCATCAAACCAACCAAACCCGAATTATAAGGAGTCTTTGGCACACTGACTTACAGCTTTTAGTAATTTTTATTCACCTGGGGCCGTGGGGAGCCCAGTGGTTAAGATCTCGGGATCGAAAGGTCCCACGATCGAGTCTCGACACCTCTGAAGACTCACCGAGTATATGCGGAGTACGTGCTCGTTAAATCTGTTGGGTCCGAAAGTCATGTGGTCGGTCATTGCGCAGTTTAACACTGGTACAGGTCCCTGGAGACTATTCCCCTCCCCTTCAGGAACATGTCGGGATCGGAAGGTCCCACGATCGAGTCTCGACACCTCTGAAGACTCACCGAGTATATGCGGAGTACGTGCTCGTTAAATCTGTTGGGTCCGAAAGTCATGTGGTCGGTCATTGCGCAGTTTAACACTGGTACAGGTCCCTGGAGACTATTTCCCTCCCCTTCAGGAACATGTCTAAATTGTAGAGGTGGCGATAGATGGCAGCATCTGTCATGTATGTGTGTATGTCGTGTCCGTCCTTCTTGACGAAGGTTTATAAGCGGATCTTTTTGACCAAGCACACAAGCCTGAAAATATATGTCTACCAAGTCAAGTTTTGGCAAGTTTTGAAAATGCCGCTCCTTTCCAATAATTAAGTCCAGCAACTTAAAAATTTTGACTTAATCCCAAGTAATGAGACGATGCCAATGAAGAGAATATCAATATTTCAACATATTGTAATTAAATCGTAATAATTTTTTGCTATATATCAGTTAGGAAATTGTCAGAAAATTGTATACTTAAAAATTTACTTATTGATTGTTGTTGTTTCTAATGCCTTTCGGTAACCGAGGTAACCGGTAACCGAGGTAACCGGTAACCGAGCCCGGAGTAGAGAACTACCCGATTTTAAGGCGAAGTGGGGCGGCTTCCGTTTTTATTGAGCGCCACAAGGGAGGAAGTCCGACTTTTGCTCGCAGCATGACACATCCGTTTTACAGGAAGGTCCCTTTCACACATCCATTCTCACTCACATATCGGAATTTTGATCCAGATCAAAGGTCGATAACCCCCTGATCTGGTACCCCCCAGAGGTATTAATTTGGTATGGGAACATGGAGGACTTTGTGACCACGACATATTTAACGTGCCCCAGCCACCATTAGCAACACGGCGGTCTTTAGTTGAATCAATTGCCGACACTGCAACCATCACAATTGCGAGCACCGCCGAGGACAGAACCCACAACCCTTCCGATGCGAGCACGACGCTTCACACGACTGAGCTACCGCGGCTCACTTATTGATTAAATAACATTATCAGAACTTCATTTAAATGTCAGCCGAAAGGGAAGTCTAATAATGTCAATTAAATTTTGCTTCCCTTTTTTACCAAACAACTACTAACTGATTTTGTAACGAATATGTATTATATGTTTTAATTATTTTAATTAATATGCATTAATAGTTTTTTTAGAGAAAACCTTATCGTCATAAACATAGGCACATTGATAATAATTGGCTTTTTTTGTCAATTTCTTCTATTTTAGAAGTGTTAGAAATATTGGTTTAAAAAAAATTTAGTTAATGGAAATTGATTTTTCTCTTGTTAAAGCAATACTAAGACAGTTGATATGCGTTAAAAAAATGAAAACAAGTTGGTTTGTAACATAATCTGTCACTTAACCCGCTTCCACGCAACAGTTGTGTTTAACAGGTAAAAAGGCGACAAACACAGCATTGATATTCTATATAAAACATTTACATGCCAAATTTGGTTAGTTTCATTTATTTTATTTCGAAAATTCAATAATAATTACTTATCGTTTGCAAAAATTAATTTATATTTCAAAGAAAAAATATGTAATATTCCTCGCTTTTAAATAGAATTAAAACATTTCATATCAACGTACAAAGAATCTCGTAGTGAAATACATATGACGTCATTTCAAACTGATCGATGTCCCAAAAATAAATTTATTTTAATTTATTGTCTAAAAGAATTAAAGTTTCTCGAGTGATTGTTGCGAATGGCAATGGTGATTAATTCTAATAAAAATGACTTCCTATGCTTTTTAAATGAGCATTAAATTTTGTAGTTTTTTAAAAATTGAAGTACTTCGAATTTGAATTCTTTTCTGAAATTTTCAATGTATTCTAATTTCGATGCGCTGAATTTTTTGACGTATCACACTTGTCCGTAGCATTTGTAGTTCGGTCTATGAAAGTGGGTGAAGGACAGATGGACAGAGAGACGGACATACAGACAGAGGGACTGAACGATTATAATACCTTCCACTTTTTACGTTATAAACGTAGTGTGGAAGCTAAAAAGGGGGATTTGTCAAACTCAAAAATGCCGCCTTTACCCAATTGCCTTACCTGCTCCCCCCCCCCCCCCCTCCTACACACAAGATGAATCGACTCTTATTACAGCGCCATCTAGTAACGAAATGTTAAAGATATATAGAACCTCTAAAATAGAGTGCTGTATTCAGATTGAAGTATTAATATAATCATTTTCTCATAAACATGTTTATAAATATGGCTCTTTTGAGATTATTTAGTAATGGTACTTTAGTAATAATTAGTATAGAAAATGCTTCACCAGATTCATTAAAAAAATTCTTTTTTTTTCAGATTAAGAAAAATTAAGCTAAGTTCGTCAGTGTGACGTGGGGCAATTAAAAACCGTCAGAGTCGAAACTTTCCCACACTTTTTCTTCTAACTTTTTACGCACCGCAGATGAGAAATTAGTAATCCTTCCGCGTCTCGCGACGAGAAACAAATCCGATGAAAAAAAAAGTTCGAAATTCAATGACGTGCAGAGACAGAAAGAACTGTTATTTTTAACATGTCTTTGAAATTGAGCAAGAACATGTGATTTTTGTACTTCCTGCGATTTCATTATTGGTTGTCTAGATTTCATTCGAAAAATTAGCGTTTTTTACCCCCCATTCTGCTGGGTTCTATTTTACAGTTTTGTACAGGCAACTTGTTGTTATTCCTGTCAATTATTGATTGTAATTCGAAAAGTATGCAACACGTCAATACTGTTAGAAAACTTCGATTTAGATGATATTTCGTGTTATGCGGAGAAATTAAGCGAAATTGTGGGACAGCAATTTAACGTGATTCACGAACAGAGAAAAGTTTTAGTTCTACTGAAAGAAAAGTTTGTTAACAACATCCGTTTAAGTAAGGTAAGAAAATATTATATTGTACAAAACAAATGTAATTCCAAAAGGAATAAGAATGAAAACAATATTACTGGAACTGTTGCCACTCATGACGTGAAAACTGCCCATTACAAAGCCAGAAACAAAAAGTTGCGTTTCAAAATTAAAAATAGTAAAAAAGTATTTACAAAACGCTACTGTATTCAATTTAGAACTCAAATACTCTAAAATTCCAGATGTTGGCGCGATCCGCTTGCAGCCAAGCATCGCCAAAACACCTGCCCGGGCCAGCCAACGAAATCGCAGCAAACGAGAAAAATCACTTTTTACTCGACGGGCTACCGGACCTCATTCCATAAACTCGCTTCTCTCCGAACAGGCAACAACTGAAATCGGTGTGTCCCGTAAAATCGTCTGCTACATTCAATCTGGAACTTCCATACTCTACATTGATAGGATACATTGTTAATTTAGTTCAGCCATGATATCGAATGCATATGGACGACATTTTTAAACGCTGCCGGATGCACATTTGTGATTTTGGATTTTAGAAGTTCGAATTTTGGATTTGTGATCGGGGTTATACTCTACAGCTGCGAAACTTTTGTGGAACTGTGATCTGTTTTATTTATTCTTTTCTTGGGACGAATACGAGTTAGAAATATAAGGTGAGTAATTTTTATGCAGTTTGTAATAATTTAATATTTTAACAAATTTCGGAATTATAACCTTTTATTGAAAATAGAATGTTTAAAATGGATCGTTTGATTGGAATAGTAGCATATGCAAAAATGTAACATAAAACTTAAAATTAGTTAAGTTTGAATTTCTACAAAATGTAGGTAGAATTATATAAGAGAAATAAATTTTTTAAAAAATCAAGATTTTTTAGTTATTGAAAAAACTTTTTTATTATTCCAACGCCTACTTCCAATTTTTTTTTTCAAACTTATAATAAACCTTTTAATGCATTATTTTATTTGCTTTATGCATAAGAACGAGTAAAAAAATCAATTTAATTTTTCAGCAATTTATGTATTTTTAAACTTTTAATTATTGATTCGATTTGGAAAAGTGTACCATTAAATCTTATCATAAAGATAAAACGTATGTGAAACTCGCGTTTACTAAAATTATGCATAGGAAATTCATTGCTTTTTCATTCAAACCATTTTATATTAACGATATTTTTTATATCTTATATGATTACTATAAAGTGTATTGAAATTTAAAAATCGAACTTCAAATTAAAAGTACACATTTAATATCAATAGCTTTATTGTAATTATGCGAGTCAAAAATATATTATATTTAGCTTTATTTAAAAAGAGTATATGCTTTTTAAGTTAATTATTTGATTATATTTTCTTGCAAATTTGCATGTTAAAAACTTATTTTATTTATTAAGTAATTATTAAACTTATTTATTTTTTTCTTAAACCATAGCGGAATTTTCCATAAAATAACAACTGGCAATTAATTTTTCCTTTCAATGAAAAACTAGTATTTGGAACCTATGACGATTATTTTTCTTTTAAAAAATTAGTTTTTTAGGCCAGATAAGAGAATAAATTATCATTTAAGTCTGGTGGACATTGCTTTTTCGAAGAATGGTTATTGCTGTCCCAAAGCAATGATTTGTGATTTTAGCATTTGATAAAATTGCATAAGCACTTATAATGCTGTTGTAATTATTGTTATAACTTGTTGTTGCTGATTACTATTTCACGCAAACAAGACATTTTTTTTGTGTTTCATAATAATTACCGAAAAGCAAAACTAAATTGTTACATTTTCTATGAAAAAAAACTAAATATTTTTAACTGACTACGGATTTATAATTAAAAAACAACAGCACAAAATGCATTTATATTTCTATTTTAAATAAAAACATCAACTACTTTCTTTTAACAAGCATTTAACTATTTTATTTATACTTTTACATTGTTAAATTTAAAAGATTTTTTTCAATTTTAAACACCGTATATTTATAATTTTAATGTGTTTTAAATATAAATAAGCGTTCAGTATTACTAAAAAAACTAGTATAAGTAGGTTTCATAAACAAAAAACGAAATAGTATAACTCAGACTTTTAGTATCGCGTAAAAAACATTTTAATACTAAATTACAAAAAGTACTTGCATATCTTCAAAATAGCATCTTGAAATTAGTTTAACACGCACCTGGTATTACTTATGGACAAACCACGCAAGGCGCATATTATCTTATAAATAAAATTAGATGTAAAATTGACCACCATATAGAATGCACGAGGGGGGTAATTTTCTTCAAATCTATGCATCGAATTTCGAACGCACCCAAAAACTTCAGCCAATTGGAGTGTTTTTTTTCATGTTATGCATTGTAATTTTATTACATAAACAGACCGTAAAAGCAATAATAAAGTATGCCGTCCATTAAAGATTTAATCTTTTAAGAGCACTTCCATTAAAAAAAAACAGACAGAATCGCTGCCTTGTATTTCCCCGTAACACTCAGTTTTCTCCCCTACTTAATTCGAAATTCGAATCTGCCCTGTTCAGGGGCGACTCCTTATTGAAAGAACATTAACTTCGTACGTTCGAATTAACTTCGAATAATCCCCCCTCGCCCAATTTACTCAAAGATGGAACGTACAAGTGATCTCTAGCCCTCATTAAGTAATAGTAAAAAAAAGACGCTTGTACATAAAAAATACAACAATGGAACTAAAAAAACATTCTAAGCTGAATACTCTGCTGTAAATGCATGCAATTTTTTTTATGAGGTCCTTTTTGCTGTGCTACCTCCTAACGGTTGTAAGACGTAAGTGCCTTCATTTTGCCTTTCTCATTTTAATGGCATAATTTATCTGTTGAGTTGACTTAGATGGAGAGTAAATTGCTTCTTTTACATTCAAAAGTTATTTTGAACAGATTGATTTTTATGTAGGCCTTTTACAATTGGGGAACATCCATTAAAACTTTTTTTTTTTCAATAGTGCCGGTTGGTTTTATTCATTTGGGATGTCATTGCATTATATTCTGACTTGTCAGAAGAGAGTTTTAAGAATATTCAATTAAGTTAAAGGAAAATGTGGTCTTTCACGATAATGTGCAGTTATGACCGTAAGTCAGGACTGTCAAAATCGCGACAAACTTTGAATATCGGCTTTACCTCATATGAATTCCACAAAGATATATTTTTTGAGGTTTTTTTTAGTTTTTTCATACAATTCTAAAAATTGTGTGCGTGGTTTCATCATAATAATGGTTCACTGTAGCTGTGTATTGAAAAGTTTCACCATATATATGGTATTATAGCTTGAACTATTTTTCAGATATTATAAACTAAAACCTGAGAAATGGTTCAGCCGACTACCCAAAACATGGTGAAAAATTTCACCCTACTTCCGTTGCAGCTACTATAGGAACCATATTTTTGGTGAAACCAAGCGACATTTTTTTTACTGTACAAAAATATCCGTACAATTTATGAAACGCCGTATGTATCATTTAAATAAATTTAATATCGCAATAAAATCGTCCGAAGATCGTCAACATTTTCGATGTATGTACAGCTCATATAAGTCGACGAGACTTACTGTTAGAACACACAAAATGTCATTACTTTGACTAAACAACGGTATTAGAAATGAAGTCTAAATGTCGTCGTTTTTACGTTTAATGACGAAATCGTCATTCCATCAAAGTACACAACTTGGACAATGAATAAACTCGAAATTAAGAAATATAAATTGCTATTTTTTTTATTAAGTCACATTCTAGGTGGGTATTTTACAATGCGTTGTCTCCTTGAGAATATGCTAGAGTTTGTTCTACCATATAACAAATAAAAAAATCAGATAATTAGATGAGGACGACAACAAATAATAGAACTACAATTTGAAACAGTGACCCGATAATACTCTACCTGTGATAAGGAGTGGAGCAATTTAGAAAATCAGTAAATTCGGATAGTCGAGAGTTATTTGAGTTCGGATAGTCGGTTTTCGGCTAATTCAATGTTGCCAATTAAAGTCAATTTAACAAGTTTCCTTTAATTCCAGATATCCAGAATTGAGTTTCACTGTATTAATTATATATATATAACTGTAGATAAAACATCCTACTTTCTATATATTAACATTTCAATGTTGCTAATTAAGGTAAATCTCTCTCTTTCCAGATATCATGTACAAGCCAGACCTAGACCCATCCTCAGACATGATCATGAAGCATTCCTCGCCGTTGTCCGAGCGCAACGAGCCAAGCGAGCCCGGCAGTCGCGAGTGGCTCCACCACATTTCCGCGTCCGCGCGCAGGAGGGCTGAGGTTCTACACACGAAGCAGCGCAGGGAAAAGCTGCGCAGGCGTAGGATGGTGCGCAGGAGGGAGTATCAGAGGCTGCGCAACATGGTGCCCTCGATTGCCGCCAAGCCACTTGTATCCAAGGTAAGGATTATTTGAGTATAACTTCATATAGGGTTCTGAATGGCGAGGCGTAGTTGGAGTGTGTTAAAATCCGTGGAGGATAGATATAGAGAACCGAAAAACGTATACGCTAACTTCATGTCGACTTTTACTAATACCAGGGGGCCCGGGTGGTCTAGTGGTTAAGATAGCTGCCTACGCTAACAGTCTGTGCACTGTACCGGGTGCGGGTTCGATTCCCGCCTTCGCCCTGGGTGTAATTTTTCTCTCTGTCAGTAAAAATTATGTCCGAACCTGGTATATTTCGCATGCAAGGCAAGCGCCTTACCGACTGGGCCCCCTTACAATAAGGAGGACCTTTCAGTCTTGGCCATCTATGGGAATTAGTGAAATAAAAGAAACCACCTCAGCCAGTGTAGAGACTGTTACTATGCTGTTTTACAACAATTTCTACAATAAAAACACAAAAAAAGAAACATCTTTACTACAGACTTAAAAAAAAGAATCAACTGTAGCTAAACACACGTTTTATCCTCCATTTCACGCCGCGCTACACTTATAATGTACCGTACATCAAACCAAGCCCTCCCCCAAGGTTTCGGTCCACAAAATAACGAAACAAGTCAAAGACACGAATAGAAACATGAGGGGGGGGGGGGGGGGGTCTTCGAAAAAAACCCCCCCCCCCCCGTCCCCCTCCTCAGAGGGGTCAACCACATTACCGGAAACCGTCACCGTTGAGTACACCTCAGAACAATACACCATAACTCATAAAAAATTACTTTTTTTTAAACTATGTGTGATGACCCAAATGAAACCTGCTATGCTACACGCATTAAGAAATGCCAAGATAACACTTTTCTTATTATCAGATAACGCTTCGGACGGAATAATAACCATGTACCTTTTTTAGACAACTCATTCCTATGGGGTGTCAAAGAAGTAATTGTCTGTTATTAAATGAATGTTTATTGATACGTAAACATTTTTCGGCATTTACTTGGTCTTATAGATTAAGAAAAAACAATCTTCGAATTAGATCCTAAACATAGTTGTTTCACGATATCTTAGTTGAGTTTAAAAAGTAGGTTTGTAACAGAATCTGTCACTTAACCCGCTTCCACGCAACACTTGTGTTTAACAGGTAAACAGGCGCCAAACACAGCTTTAATTCTATATTAAACATTTACATGCTAAATTTGGCTAGTTTCATTTCTTTTATTTCAAAAATTCAATAATTATTACTTACCGTTTGCAAAAATTAATTTATATTTCAAAAAATAAATATGTAATATTCCTCGCTTTTAAATAGAATGAAAATATTTCATATCAACGTACAAAGAATTTCGTAGTGAAATATATTTGACGTCATTACAAACTGATCGATGTCGCAAAAATAAATTTATTTAAATATATTGTTTTAAAGAATTAAAGTTTCTCGAGCGATTGTTGCGAATGTCAATGGTGATTAAATTCTAATAAAAATGGCTTCCTATGCTTTTTAAATGAGCATTAAATTTTGCAGTTTTTTAGGTAATAGAAGTATTTCGAATTCGAATTCTTTTATGAAATTTTCAATGTATTCTAATTTCGATGCGTTGAATTTTTTGACGTATCACACTTGTCCGTTGCATTTGTAGTTTGGGCTATGAAAGTGGGTGACAGACAGACGGACTGAACGATTATAATACCTTCCACTTTTTACGTAATAAACGTAATGTGGAACCTGAAATTGGGGATAGAAAAACTTCTCAAATGAAATAATTATTTTGTAAATTTATTTAATACTTTAAAGTTGATAGCTTTCAATTTACAATCTTTCGACACAATTTGAATTAGCTTTTTCTGCTACCCACTCATACTTGTTTTTATTAATTAAGCTTTTCATAACGATTTTGTTGTCCTATTCATGAGAAAATGAGCTTTCTGATTAAGTTTATCTAAGTTAACAAAATATGACAAATACAGACCATAGTACTGTGGGACAAATTTAGTAACACGAAAAACGGATTTAGAAAATTTAAGATGTTTTTTCGGAAATGAAAATGTTAATGGTTTTCACAACGTCTTCGTTAATGGTTAAAATACAGGGTGTCCGTAAAAGAATGTCCGAGTTTCAAATTTGTAATAGTATTGTGGTTGACATCACGCCTTGTGATTTCTTCCTTTGGGGCTTCGTGAAAGATCGGGTCTACGTTCCACCCCTACCCCACGATTTACCAACCTTAAAAGATAGAATTGCACAGGCAGTTGCTTCCATTACTCCGGACATGCTGCATACAGTATGGGAAGAATCGCATTTTCGTTTGGATGTGTGCCGTATCACTAAAGGCGCACACATTGAGCACTTATAGGAAAAACTAGTTTAGTTTTCCTTCAATGTCATGTAGGATTTGTTATATTTAGTATAAAATAAACTCCTGTAATATACCATTAAAACTCGGACATTCTTTTACGGACACCCTGTATTAGACGCTTAATTAACTATCCGGTTGTCATAGACCCCAATTTTAGATTCTTAAATAATAGGTTAAATTACTTGCTCCCAGAAAAGCCACATGGACAGACTACAACTACTTTTTTAAAAGACCTAACTATCAATTGGATTATACCTCCCTATCAAAATGTTCCCCCTAAAGGTAAACACCTGTGGGGAAATGCAGGAGATACAACTACAAAAATTATGTTCTGCAAGGTGTTTGCGTGATAGTATAGGTAACGCTCCAGCAGTTTTCTTGTATTTTGATGAGTTTTCTTACTTCAATACCCGACTATTTAAAAAATGTTGCAGATTTATCATTAGTTTTGCCCTGGGACAGGGTTTAATTGATGAGCAGAACGCAACAATGAGGTGCTAATTTTGTGTTGGTGACGTTGAAATGGTTCACTGTTAAAAATTCCAAGCTCGGTTTCCCCAAAAACAAAAAGGTACCTGCAAAGTACCTGCAACGGCTGCGTGTTGAAATGCTTCGCCATACTTTTGGAATTCGGTTAAACTATTTTCGAGGTTTTGGTTTCTGAAAATGGTTTAACCTAAAAGCGAAAAAAAAGTTAAACTTTTCACCACACAGCAAAATAGCCAGTGTTGCTGCCACTTTAAAGAGAAAAATACTACGAAAAAATACCATTTAATTCTAAAATTACAA
The DNA here is from genome assembly GCA_019343175.1 of Oedothorax gibbosus. NCBI lineage: Eukaryota > Metazoa > Arthropoda > Arachnida > Araneae > Linyphiidae > Oedothorax > Oedothorax gibbosus. The sequence continues at coordinate 399,174 of JAFNEN010000263.1, forward strand.
AAAAAAAAAAAATACTAGAAAAGGACTTAAAGTCACTAAAAAGATTCCAAAATGCAGCTAGTATTTTTACGATATTTTTTTGTAATTTTAGAATTAAATGGTATTTTTTCGTAGTATTTTTCTTCTCAAAGTGGCAGCAACACTGGCAATTTTGTCCTCTAAAAAGCCTCCATGCGCGTCCCGTCGTTAGCATTGGAGGTCACGTGATCGGCCAATCTAATACTTTAACTATGATATCTATGGGGGTTTATCCCAGTAGTTACCTTTACCCGACGTACTACGTTTCATAATTGAAAATCAAATAAATCAAATAATTGAATAAATCTCAAATCCGATGGATATTCATCGTACGATTTGGTTCTGAAAGGGATAATTTTCGCTGCAGCTGCATTTAGTGATAAAGTAATCCATAAAAAAATAATTACCATACAAAACACTTAGCCCTGACATGGGCTATTAAGCCTTATTAAGTATCTTTTCAATGCATCTTTAGATACTTTGTTTCGTGTTTAATGATTTGCTCTAATGAAAGGGACAGGCTCGAAAACCTTTTTGCTGCTAACTTGTGATTCTTCATCGCAATCTTGATATGATGACAAGGTCGATTACCATTAGGCCACTGCAATTTAATGTATCGAGTAACGAAGTATCGAATTAATGGACATAGTATCACTATTTTTCCTTGAAAAGAAATAACAGATTAATTTAGTAATTTGAGACTGGGACGTCCGCGAAGCGTAGCATTTGAAGTCATCGATGAACGAACGCCCACTTGTATTTTTCAGCTGCAGAATGAAGAAAATTAGCTTGAAAAAAGAAGGTTACTCATTATCGCCAAAAGTCGCCAAATTGCAATTGTCGTCTTCGTTATTCGAACTCCTAATTACTATTTTTATCCAAACGGGAATTTTTTTAAAACATGATCAGGAATTTTGAACATGATATTATGCGCGTATCACCTGCCAAAATTGTAGAACAAATACACATATTTAGTTATCCACAAACTAATAACTATATTTATTTGCACATGTCTTTACGTTTTACTGGTACTTTATCGAATGTGCATTAATGATCCAAGTCTTACTTGCATTAGGATTTCTTTTATTTACAAATTTTATTGGCTAGTTGGATGTTGCCTTGAATGCGAAAGGGCCCGGACTTAGAAAACACAATTGCAGACCTATAAACGGCCTGTTCAGCTAAAAAGTCCGACGAAAGTTGAGGGAGCGTACGTTAAAGGTTATCCACAGTCCCAACGCCGCGTAAGATGCCGCCTTTAAAAAGTTGCGTTGGGTGTCTACTCATGTGTCGGCTCGTCACTTGACTGTGGTTCGAAATTACGACGCCCGTCTCCAGTACATCTGTAGTGCGACGATAATTCAATCTTACATATCTTTTATATTTTAAAACTGTTCCGTAATACAGTGAAACCCCGATTTTACGTCCCCCGAATCTACGTTTTCCCCGCATTTTACGTTTTTTTCATCAGGTCCCAGCTTTTTCCGTATACTGTAATGTTAATTTAACCCGGATTGTAAGTTTGTTATTTATGGAATTTCCCGCATTTTACGTTTTCCCTGGAAAGTAAAAAAAAGAAAAATTGTTCTAAAATAAGAAATATTTTTCCCATTCCACAGGCTCCTGTTTTCTGAAACCGGTTTTTTCTCATGGATCCTGGTTTGGCTTAGTTGGCCGTACGATGAGCTGGAAGATATCTTAGTAAAGTGGTTTAAAGAAGCTCGTGCCGCGAATGTACCTATAAATGGCGCGATACTAAGAAAAAAAGAGATTTTTGCATTCTATGTACTATTTCCCGTATTTTACGTTTTTCCCGTATTTTACGTTTTTCCCGTATTTTACGGTTTTTTACCCTGTCCCTTGAGAAACGTAAAATCGGGGTTTCACTGTACTTAAATACTTGGGTTTTGTAGCTAATTATCATTTTTTTTTCACAGGTAACGGTCATAGAAGAAGCTATCCGATACATTGACTACTTGCACAGCGCCCTTCTAACAAGGCTGCGGACAAAAGGCCTGCCAAATTGCTTAAGAGGTAAGCATCATCCCATTATTACTGGTGTTCTTTATATAACTTGTCTATACAGACCTGCTAACTGTAGCTCTAGTGCAGCGGTAATTCAATCAACCTGTCAACTCTCTGGATTTTGCTCGGTAATAACTATTTTCCGTATTTAATTTGGTAATAACCATTTTCCGGATTTAATTTGGTAATATTCATTTTCCGGATTTGACTCGGTAATAATTATTTTCCGGATTTAACTTAGTAATAATTATTTCCCGGATTTAATTTGGTAATAACCATTTTCCGGATTTAATTTGGTAATAACCATTTTCCGGATTTAATTTGGTAATAACCATTTTCTGGATTTAACTTGGTAATAATCATTTTCTGGATTTAACTTGGTAATAATCATTTTCTGGATTTAACTTAGTAATAATTATTTCCCGGATTTAATTTGGTAATAACCATTTTCCGGATTTAATTTGGTAATAACCATTTTCCGGATTTAATTTGGTAATAATCATTTTCTGGATTTAACTTGGTAATAATTATTTTCCGGATTTCAAACGCCAAGAGAAAAGTATAACGTTTCCTTACCCACCGAAAATCTGGCAATTGGCTCATATGATGCAGAAATTCAGAAAGTAGTTGCCGGGTCCAATACGGAGATCTGCCTATATGTGCTTAGTAACATAGGTGGCTCTCTTTAAAATCCGACTATTACCACATTTATATCCGTTATTATGTAGCCTTTTGGTTTCTTTATGAACATAAGTATATCAAATGGCTAACAGCAGGACCGCAAATACCTTTAAGCACGAAATGGTATATAAAAACTCCACTCAATTTCAAGCAGCTGAAACCAATCACTTAAAAAAACTCCACTCCAAATATTTACCCCTACTCCCCCCTCAAAAAAAAGTTTATAAGGGTGCAACCAACAAAAAAAAAATTCCCCTAATCTCATCCACATACCATGATTTTTTTTATATAAAAACCAAACGACTTTCTCGCACGTTTCTCTTTTTCTTTCCCCCTTTTTCGAACTCCTCAACTTACCTGGCAAACGATAAAAAAAAATCTTTTACATGCAGAAAAAAAATTCACGTGGGCGCTAAGGAATTCCTCGCAACAGGTGCTAACAATTCTTCAGAAACAGACTGATCTTTTTTTTGTGATAGGTTAAAAAAAGAAATCTTCAAGGTGCGCATTGTTAACAATTGAGTTAAGACGAAGATGCAGATGCTTGGCGAAAAATAAAGTGAAGCCGTCAGAAAGTCGCCAAGTAACCTTAATAAGCCCATAACAGAACAGCTCACTCTACGTTAGTTCAAGGCAAAACGCATCATTTTATTAATTAACACTTTCCGCTACGCAGGATTTTTGTTTCCTCGTAATATGTGATAGGAATATCATTATCAAATCCTTGGTTGTACGGCCGCTTGGGCGGTTTTAGGAGTAAAAGGGTTAAAAAGCGCGGATTAAAAATCAAAAAATGACAGTTTGCGGAGTCATAGGCTGTAGCATGAGATCTGAATGTACACAGGACGGTAGTAATTCCCCTCAGAGGTATGAACACGGAGTTGCAATTATAGTTTTTATTAGAGAGTCAGAAATCGCCAAGTCGATGCAGTAAGCCTATACAAACTCCACTGTAGAATTACTCCAAGTACCGAGAGCGTTCGTTTGAGCTTACTACAAAGCGATCGATGGCTTCACTTGGCGAATAGGTTTTTATACTTATTTTTGTCTGGCAGCATCTCCATCTTCTTTCTAACTCTATGTTGTTAACAGAACCTTCTTGGATATACTTGCCTACCTACCGCACGAAGGTAAAAAGGTGTCACAAGCCTACTAGGTCTAGGTCTTTCCCCCAATTTTTTTCTTTTCACTTGACTGCTGTGTGCGGTGTTTCTGTTACCCCCCCCCCCCCTTCTCCAATTTTGCGCCAGGTGTACATACCTTTCGTTTTAGGGGAGTAGGAGGTATATGAGGTGGCAAGATATATTAGGGATCGGGTGCAAGATTGGCTGGTTTATCAATTTGTGTTGGTTTTGCGTGAAGAAATATTTGGATTGTGATGTTTTTCAAAGAATTCGTTTTCTAAGTGTTTGATATTTTTATTGACTCAGAAGGGTTTACATCTAAAAAATACTGAAAAAAAATCGCTATTTTTTATAATTAAAACAAAATTTTAATCATATGATGCGTTGAAATAAGTTTTGTAGTCCTCCAAATTTAGATATTCCTTCTGTTGCCAGAAAAATGAGCAGCCTTCGTTTCGTTTGCAATATTATTTCGCGGATAGTGCAGGAAATTAAAGTACCGTTAATAAATTACGTAATGTATAACAATTGACTGGAGCACTTTAAATCTGCCGACGACGTCCAGACTCCAAATGTCGCTACAAGTTTGAATTGGGTGCCTTGTCACTTAACCACTGTTCAAAATTACGATATCCTTCAGTACTATCCCTCTTGTATCCCTTGTACGTCTCTAAATATAAAAAAAAACATTTAAATTAAAACAATCTTTTTGCGCCAAATCCGCAGCGTCGCCGATCCCGGGCCTTTCCTGGCAACCCCAGCATACCTGGGAAGGCCGTGAGAAAAATTCCCCAAGCATTTCGGCAGGTAGAAGAAGACGCACCTGGGCAACGAGAGAGAAGAGCTCGGCATCTGCTCTTTCGAAAGCCCGGTGGAACTACTTTTACGGCTGCTCTTTCTATCTATATCTGAAGGTTTCGGTTCGCAGGTGGAATGTGTGACATTTTTCCAGTTTAAAAAAAGAGAATATGGGAAATTTTCTTTGGGGCGCCATCTGGAATTAGGAATTTGTGACATTTTTCAGTTTTACAGAGAATATGGGAAATTTTCTTTTATGCGCAATCTGGGAATGGAATTTGTGACATTTTTCCAGTTTAAAGATATGGGAAATTTTCTTTTGGGCGCCATCTGGAATTGGGAATTTTGTGAGCGTTTGAATGATTTGGTGTCAAAATAGGAATTTTGCGCGAAAGGTTAGGGTTTGTTACATTGTTAGACAGTTACTGAAGGAACTGTCTGAAGTTTTGGGCTTGCAGATGGAATTTGTGACATTTTTCCAGTATAGAAAGATAATATGGGGAAAAAAAATTGGCGTCATCTGGAATTGCGAATTTGTGAGCGTTTGAATGGTCTACTGTCAAAATATAAATTTGGTGCGGAAGGTCAGGGTTTGATAGTTATTTCTAGCTATCTGAAGGTTTCAGTTCGCAGGTGGAATTTGTGGCATTTTTCCAGTTTAGAAAAATAATATGGGAAATTTTCTTTTGGGCGCCATCTGGAAGTGAATTTGTGAGCGTTTGAATGGTTCGCAGGTGGAATTTGTGATATTTTTCCAGTTTAAAAAGATAACGAGAAATTTTCTTTTGAGAGCGTCTGACTGATCTGGTGTAAAAATAAAAAAAAAATTCGCGAAAGGTTAAGGTTGACTTGAAGTAATGCAGTAGTAAATAAGCGCCATCTAGCGTGGGTGTTATTTTGAGATGGTGTATGCTTCGGACCGTTTCAGAACGAAAGGTAATGCAAACAAAAAGTCGCAAACTATTTCTATCAAAACCGAGTTAAATGTAAAATTTCATTAAATTAAAACAAGCAGAATGAATGGGGGGGGGGGGGGGTAAATTTGATTAATAATACGTAATTAAAATGTCATCAGTACATTTACATAATGATGAGATACTTATATGATCTCGCTATAGAATGAAAAAATCTTCTAGGAAATTCAATTACTTTATTCAATAATTGACATCCATAAGTTATTCTTCGCACCATTTAAAAATCAATGTCAAAATATGTATTACTTTCTTCTGCGATAACCAACGTACATAACTTATAGAAATAACATTCAACATTAAATCTGCAGACAGTAGCTCCTTGTATGCCTATACAACAACTTACAGAGACCTCACACATTACGCTACATTCATTTATTACTCTTTGATTATCAAGAACATTTTTTTACAATCGAGGCATTGAATGCTTACAACTAGAGACCTCACACATGACACAACATTCAGTTATTGCTCGGTGATTATCACGAACATTTCTTTATAATGGAGGCATTAGAAAAGTTATCAGATCCACAAAGAAAAATAAATGAAACCAATGCCAATACTTTCGAATTGGGTGGTCATACGTACTCTCAGGCGATTCTACGGATAAATCAGATATCATTAATCTATGAGTCATCAGGACAATTCATTGCTAAAGGGAGCCAAGTCAGATGCACGAAAATCACCCCAAACACTTTAGAAAACTCTGAGATAATCAAAGAAGGTAAGGAAGTCTTGATTGAAGAACTTGCATTTAGTTACTGAAAATATCTTATCGCTTACTCATGCGAAATGACAGTTTTAAGCTTTACTATGCAGGTATTTGACGAAATCAGTTGGAGTGGACTTAGATAATTTAATCACTAAAACCAACAGTTGGTCTTACAAGGCTTTGCCTGACTGTATTAGGTGTCTCCTATCACTGTCAAAGGGTGGAGCTGGCTGCAATGTGCTTATTTATTTCTTTGGTATCGGTTTGTGACCTCCGGGCTTGGGCGAGGCAATCCGAAAAAATTCTATTCTTAATCGATTAAGCAAAATAAAAGCATTGGGGGCTAAGTTCTTCTAAGGGTGTGATCTTTAATGAATATTTAGCGGCACCCGTCACAGGTGAGGTGCAAAACTAACAACATTGACGGGGGGTTTCTGAGTCTAATGATAAGTATTAGGATTATATTGACAGGGTTTAGCATTTGACGTGATGGAAGACTTTGAACGATGCAGCCTGCTGGTGTTGGATGGACATTAACTTAGCTGTTAAATGGTGGCGAAAATGTCAAGATGTTGAAATAGAGACTGACATCGACAGCAAACAAAATCATGATCGTGTTCGATTAGTAAATGGGAGTGTTTTTGTTGCATACGTATGAGATGTCACAGATCTTGCTTGTTGGGAGGACCTTACTTAGTGTTTCATAGCGGCGAAAAGGTCAAGATGTTAAGATAGAAACTGACATCGACAGCAAACAAAATCATGATCGTGTTCGATTAGTAAATGGGAGTGTATAATGATGCATTCACATGAGATGTTATAGATTCGTACTACTTTTAGTTTGAAGGTAATACTTGAAGATTCCGCAACTTAATGTAGCAGCAAATAGTTGTTTTTAAAGCAAAGCTTAAAATGCAGTAATACGCCGTGTCTAAAGCTTAGTCTATCGGATTTATCCATTGTTGTCAACCCGTATCCCATTATAAACATTGCCGCTTTATAGACAAATTTTCTATTGAAGGCACCTAAGGTCGCCGTAAAAATGGTCAACACGGGGATTGGTTGGCGACAGCTCTGAGTAAGTGGTTTAACATGGCAAAACCAGCTTAACCATTTAATGGCTCCAACAGTGGAGGACTATTTCCACCCAGTTGTATCAACTTCAACATCCATCAAACTCTGCATAGAAAAGAGGTTTTTAGGAGTTGGGTGGAGGTCTTTTGTTGCTAAAAAGTTGCTGCATTCAAACCCCCCTCTTGCCCAGGTGCGGGGAACCATTTCTCGAGGTATAAAAACTGTTTCTTTGACTGTTTGTTGGGGGATTATGTTTGGTAAAGCAGCTGCAGGTATTGGAAGTTTGTCAAGACACGTTTGGGGGTTGAGGTTATTGTGGAAGTTAGCTACTTCAGAGTGTAGGGGGGCTCAGCAAACCACGGTTGACAGAGTTTCGCCCATTTCTTGGGGGTGGGGTCTTATTATGTCTCAGTCGAGGGGGTTTGCTTTGTAACTCCTTTTTTCTGTGTTTTTTTGGAGGGGGAAAGGGCTTTTGGTGTCGGTTTTCATCATTAAAGTGTCTGTTACCAGAAGTTTGCGCAACAGGTGGTCTTTTTTTGACACAGGTGCTTATGAGTCCAATTTACCAGGTGATGGGGTGGCTGGTGTTGCTGAGAGATATTCTTGAAGGGTTTAAATCAACACTCGGTGATTCATCGGCAATCAGGTGTTGCAAATTGAATGTGCGCATACATTTGGAAGTATCCACCTGCATGATATATAGAAAAATTCATAAGATGTTAGCACGTGACGTGTCATCTCTACCACCTGATACTGCCACATCTGCATAAACTCATAACAATTGTGATAAGCCAATACCTCCCGAATCAGAAGCCTAGCTTTTCTGGCTGAATGTCGTCACGTAAAATAATGATTTAGAGGTTATGTGGAGTAATCCGTTTAGAATTGGCCTCTTCTCTCTCTGTTTCTGAGTCAAGCAGCATTGAGCGATCATTAGATAAGATCTCGAAATAAGTTTACTAATGAGAGGTTACTCAGTTCATGTCTTATTATCTAGATTGTTTTGCCAATGTTATTTATACTAAGATAGATAAGAAAAAAAGTTATCCTTGCGGAGTTACATTAGCGGTTTAGCAGTTAGTCGTCAAAATCTCATTGTTGATGGACAAATTCGATATCATTCTTATAAGCATTATCTTCATTTAGATAGATTTTATGAAAACACAATTGGTGCTTCTAAATTAGCACATAAAGCTACCCAATAATTGTCGAAAATCATTAAAATCCACCTAGCAGCAATCACTTCACCAGGCTAAACGTTTCATGTAAGGCCTTATGGCAAATGATGTATTTTGTATTTAGTTTGATTTTGTGAAATACATAATGTGCGCACAGCTTTATGTGCACGCATTTTGTGTGCATATAAAGCTACCCAAAAACCATCGCTATGCAATAAAAACCACTAAAAGCCACATATTAGTACTAATAACTCCAAGAGGGTAAACGTTTCATGTAAGGCAAATAGTGTATCTAAAGTGCTACGTTAATCAACCCCCTTCCCCCCCCCCCTTCTTGATGTCTCCATCAACCCAACCTGAATCTTTCTTTTGAACAGGTGTGGGGGGTTGAAATCATCGATCTAGCAGACGATTGATTTCCCTGTCACTACCGAGCGTGCGGACCACCCCGGCGCGAGTCCTAAGAAAGTAATTTTTTATGTTCTTTTGTTCTAATTTTTTTGTTTCTGCGATTGGCTGGCAACAAAATTCGGAGTTTTCGCAAGAGGCTCCTTTAACGTCTGCGAAGACAGGACCACCCTGTGGTGGAGAAACACCAACGTAGGAAGGTTTTTTGGTTATAAATCTGTGTTGTCGAATCTAGCAACGGTTATCGTGAACAATCGGAGGGAGGGACTAAGGGATGCAGATTAACGTTAGTACTTGGATTTTGGGATAATTAATGTAATTTTTTATTGTTTGGTTGAATGAATTAAACTGCCTAGTTGACAAGTAAAGTAAAAGTATAATTTTTCAGGCAAATAGATCGATATGATATAGGACAAGGAGGGATGGATTTAAATAAATTATTTCTACAATAAATCAGGAAAGTTTCTAAGTAATAAATATCATTTTGTAGATAAACAATAAACAATTTATCTGTTTCGAAAGCCACCACCCCTCCTCACATAACCTTTCTTTTGAACAAAACCTACTAAAAAAACAATTTGGTTACCCTAAGACTTAATGGTGGTTCACAGTAAGCGAAACACAAGTAACAACCCTTTGTATACTTACAAGACCTCCTGTATAATTACACATCATATATCAAGCTCAAACGTCACATTTTAACCCACAGAACAAAACTGGACAAAGAACACCCGCTGTGTCGAGAAAAAAATTACCTCTTTCCACGCACAATTACTTTTCAAATTACAATACCATAATGACAAACGTTCTAATTTCAAAGTCTTCCAATCAAAATAAAAAAAGCTTAATTGTTCTTTTTTGCCTACCAATCCGGGACCACCAATGGTGCTGCGAAACCCAATCACGGCTTAGCGTGGGCTGCTGTGGCCACGCCCATGTCATTGTTTTGTCGGTTTCAATTTAATCGTGTCCGAAGAGTTAATGGTGGATATTGTTTTTTTTGGCTACTTTTGTTGCGAACGTGTGTTTCCAATTATCGTTTTTTAACCTCCTCAGAAGTACACATACGTGAACCTATGTAGAATTCAGTTCACAACTTCGTTTGACAATTTTTCTTAAAACAAACTTTTCTATTATAAACCAGAATAATCTAGACATTTTGGATCAAAACAAAACTAGGAATTGCCTATTAATCACAAAAAAAACTGACAGAACTTATTTATGCATAGCACACAAAAAATGTGTATTTTTACCGATCAAAACCTCAAACTCCACTAAATTCGCGTGACTCTCAGCAAATGTTAAACGTTAATTTTATCAAAATAACTTACAACATATACTACTTAATATATAACTGTTTGAAAAATATGTTTATAACGGAAGTGAAGACGCTTATAATAATAGGTGTATTTTAAAAATACTGGTTCGATTAGTAAGCACCTTGATAACCAAGTATTTCTTATTTTTTTTGTTCTTTATATGAATACATTTCATCAATTTATCAATGAAAAGTTATTTATTTTAATATTTTTCTCTCAAATCCATCACGTTTTCACGAAGCGTAGGGAGCCTAAATAAAGTGAAGCTTTTTCTCCCAAATACCATTTAAATAAACCTCTAATTCGGAAACATAAAGCAACATAAAAAAAAAGAGCCTTAACCGCATATAACGAGTGAAATTAACGGGTATTTTTGTCTTTAACATCTTCCCAGCTCTGGTGAAGAGTTCTTATTTTCTAACTACTTTACTTGTGTGGTCCCTGTCATTTGAACAAAATAGTTTGACGTTAGACCAGTGGTGCATTGTTAAAAATTTGTATGATTTTTCTACGGATGTGTAGTTATTATTCTTCGGAATTTTTTTTTATTGTGGGCTGGACTAAAATAATCTTTTGTTTATTATTGAATGGCATCACTTGTTTTACTCTGATACAAAAAAAAGGACTATTGTTTTCTGAATTGATTGACTTTATTTGTTTAACATTTTAAAATCTTTAGATGTTTTACTTTTAAACCATATCCTGTGCACTAAAGTTAATCTTAGAAATTGAAGTATTTATTTTTTTCAGAAAAAAAACCCTACCCTTTTTCAAACCCAATCCGAATTTCCTTATTTTTGGAATATTTTTGACAGCTTTCGCACTACAACTTTCTAAACTGCATATCAACTAAATTAACGTATCGCCAGTCCTGGCACTAGCATCTCCCAAACCCAACGAGGCAGCCAACAGAAAATTACTTAAAAAATGAGGAAGTTCATTAAATTTATTCCGGTTGCTTATTACCTCTCAAAAATAATGTATTAAAAGTTATAAGGCAGTATATTTATTACTCAAAAGTATAACTTTTTGTCACTTATCAACTATTTTTTTTATCTACATTTAACAAACTAATTGTAAGGCACATACCAAATTTTGTTATCATGATCTATATTACATAAGCAAAATAAATTGTTCAATCAAGAGATAAATTACGATACGCAAAATGCACTATCAAGACTACCTTATAAGGCTCCATGAATATAATTCCACACTCAGTTAATGGATCTTCATTACGCGTCCCCTTCTATATACATTTCCCAACAATTAACACTTTAATAGCCATACCCCCCCTGAAAACGGTGGTTCAACGACTCAAATAACAGCTCCTAGAACATCCAGTAAATAGAGAAGGAAAAAAATACTCTGTTCTTTTTTACTTAATATTTACAAGAAAGAAATGAGTGCTATCCAATTGCCGCTTGGGGGTCCGGGCATTGCCAAAATAAGCAGCCGAGCTATAATCGGTCTATGTAGGCAAAAAGTACGACTACAGTCCCTGGACAAATTATCAGACGCACTGCAAGATTTCATGTAAAATATTAATTACCGGGTGATATTGTACCGTTTTATTATTTTAAATTGATTTGTTTTTTTTTTATTTTTATATTATCCAATCAATTATCGATTTATTTGACATAAATAAAACAGCATTCATTTAGAAAAGCATAAGTTTATTAAGTTTTAAAGAAAAGTGAAATTAATGTTAGTAAAAGTCAATATTTAGTTGAGCCACCTTTAGCCGCTATCAAAACTTTAATTCTGCGCGGCACCAAGCTATCAATGCAAGACTGTACTGTCTCCTGCATGTCAGGATGATGATTCCACACATAAATAATCTTATAATAAACATTTAATATAAATTAATCTTAATCATAATTATCTTAAAATAAATACAAATATGTAGTCTACAACAATTCTTTTAAATAAAAATCAATAATATTGTAGCTTAAATATACCATTATTGCATAAAAATTCTTAAGAAACATAAAATCACTAAAAAAAAATACAGTGCGTCTAATAATTTGTCCAGGGACTGTAATAGTACCTGAAAATTTAGTGGTGATTCTATAGATGAAAAGTTAATCGCTGATACAAATCTGGCCGGGCTAATTATTATAGAACATTTCGAACATGCAGGTAATATTATTTAATGTTTCAACTACTTTCACTGCTACCGATTTTTTTTTGTTATTTTCCAATTAGAGCGAGTAAAATGCGTTTCAAAGTTCCGACGCAGCGTACGATGTCGCCCTTAAAAGTTGAGTTGGGTGCTTACTCCGGTGTCAGCTCGTCACTTGACTGCGGTTTTAAATTGTGCCGCCCGTCGCCAATATGTGTCTCTAGTGCGACGATAATTAAATCTTACCCTACAAAAGAGCAGTTGTTCTTAACCTGTTAACGACAACTTTGTAAACACCATTAACACCTTCATTTCCGTATAAAAACGATAACTGAAATTTTTAAAATCCGTTTTTATTTTAACTTAATTTTTCCTACACAAATTTTTCAGGATAATGGTCTTCATTTGTCTCCTATTTTGTTGACTTCGACAAACTTAACCTTAGAAAGCTCATTTACACGTGGCAATTTTTTTTACCAATCGTCGTTAACGAGTGAAAACACATGAAAAGTACACAAGTGTTTTGTAAATGGAACATACTATTTCTCATCCCCAATCCAATATCTCAACCCCGATCGGTGGATTAACAACCGATCTGCACGCAAAACACTTCGGTTTTTTATTCCTCTTAATGCCCCCAGGCTGTAATTAGAATGATCAGCATTGCCTTTTATATTTGCAGCTGCCGAAAACGGTGAAGAATTCTCACGCTTTTGCTAACGTTAAGAAACCTGATTGGGCGAGACTTTTTTTTTTGTATGATTCCGTTTTCTTTTTTTAATTGGCAGAAATGTCGCCAAATGTGTTAATTGGCGAGGCTGGTAAAAAAAGGACTAACGCATTACATTCGTGCATTAAATGGTTAGTTTCATCAATCGTTTATCATTAGTTAATGAAGTGTGATGGTACTTGAAATTAGTAGTTAAAATGTTATATGTAAAAAATAGTGTGAAATGTTTTGATTATTTAAGCATTTATAAAAATAATCAAAAAACTAATTATTTAAGCATTTTTAAAAATAAAAAGGAATTACACAGGACCAGATCTAGGACCATATGAAATGTAATCTCAAAATATTTTAGGAGCCTCAAACGGCAACTTTTGACATCCTAAACGGCAGCTTTTTCTACTAACCCATCAGCTTTCCAATAATAACAAGCAAACCAATCAACACCAGGTCATGTCTACATGGTCAGTCAATTAAAAAATATTCGAGGTCCTAAACTAATAAAAAACTGCCCTCGTGTAGCTCTAGTACGACTATAATCCAACCACCAATCCCCACTCCAACCCCTAAACTACCAAATTTAATGACGGAGGTTTCACAAAATGTAGCGATATGACCAAAGAAATTTGGGTGTGGAATTTAAATTATGACGCCCTTGCCCTCCTGTAGTTTTAGTGCGATGATGAAATATAAGACCATAGACCATAGTCATTCATTACATAGTCATTCGTTACATATCATTGAAACGTAATTCGTTTCATATTAATTAAATGATATTCAACGGATGGATTCAACAATGATGTCAATTCATGAGGAAAATATTAAGCGACACGAAAAACAGATTTCTAAAACGTAGTTAATTTTTTTTTATTCGTAAATGACAGTGTTTAAAATGGTGTTCCCAAAATTATCGTTAATGGGTTAATCCTTTCTAAAAAGTGTGTGGTGTAAGTGGTGGTAAATCAGTGGTGTAAATTAGTGGATAATTGGTTTTCAATTACGACGACCCTTGCGTAGCTCTAGCTCGACGATAATTCAACTAGCAAAAAAAATTAGAATTCCAGCCACTAAAAACACCGCAAGATCCCGTTTCCCACGTGCGAGAAAATACCCTTCATTATTGTGTAGCCCCAGGGCAACCGCGGCGAGTGTTGAAATTATGATCCCGACACTAAACAGTCGGGCCGGTCAGGTGGCGTGATTTCAGTGTCGTGCTTTTAGCGGACCGTGGGAAAGCACGTGCCTACTCGACAGCTGTTTTTCTACGGCTGGAAGGGCTTTTGAGGGGTAATGACGCCCGCATGTATTTGGCGCGATTGTTTGGCGCCTATTTTCACCTGTTGTTTAGTTAAACATTAATTGTTAGAATGGAGTGTTATGCGATTTGAAATCCGTAGTTAAAATATTGTGCGAAAAAAAAATGTTAAATTTTTCAATTTTTTAAGCATTTAAAGCGATAGAAAGGAATTAAGGTTACGCAGCATCAACACAGGGCCAGATCTAGGACCTTACCAAATGTATTCACAAAATATTTTTGGAGCCTCAACCGGCATCTTTTGTCCCAATATTATCAAACGAACCAATAAACCTTAGGTAATACAACTAGCATCTCAATCCCCAAAAGGCAGCTAACGGAAAAAATAGGATATTTTTTTATCATCACTAAATGTGCTTTTTTCTTTAATCGGGTTCATGCAACAAAAATTTTGTTTTAATAAATGAATTAATAACAGTTTGATAATAAATTTGTCTGAATACTAATTTGTACAAAAAATATTTTTCTGAATATATATATTGTATATAACAGATGGAGTTTTTAATAAGCATCACTTTCTGGATGCAGTTGCATGACCCTTGCTGTAAAATGCAATTTGATCAACTATTTTCCGAAACAAACTTTTGGGGGATACTGCAACCAAATGAAACCCAGTAAGCATGTTTAAATCAGGGTCAAGAATCACCTAACTTGAAATTTCGATGTTTTATACTCGAGTTCGTGGGAAATCAAAAACGCGTTTGATCAAATATTTCCGAAACACATTTTTGGCGGTTACTGCAGTTTACCTACCTTCGTCAGTATATCGACGCATATCCCCCCCCCCCCCCCTACGCCAAAAAAATTAATTAAACCATTCACAGCTGTAGACGAGTGTAAGAGGACGCCCCCCTCCAACAATTCGACATAAAAAAAAACTTCCTCTTCCCCAATCCCAATTCATCGGATTACAGAGACAGGATTACATAATCTGCCGATCCATCAAACCCTGATAGTGTAATATCGCCTAACAATGGTCTTTCAGAAGTCAGATGCTGCCAATAAGCTGTGGTCGATGGCAGTATTTATGAATCTAGGGGGAGAGGGGGTACTGTTGAGCGAAAAAATATGTTTTATAACTACCTCCCAGCCCCCTTTGGGATTGTAGCGTTTGGGGTGGAACATTGCGATTATTTACAGACATATGGAAATCTAAATATGGGGGACCGGTTAGGATATGCGCGTTTTTATTAAATGGTACCTATAGTACATAGGGTGACCAAACGTATTGCATTTTGCAGTAGAGTTTGTTATAGCGGGGTTTGTTATAGAGCGGATAGTTCAAATTTGCTTAAAGTAGATTCCAAAATGGTGTTTCAAAGTTTGTTTATAGTTACTAGTGACGTCATCTATACCGTGACAGCCACTAAGCGTTTTCGGGCGTAATTTTTCGTCCTAATTATAAAATTCATTTTTCTCTCTTTTTTAAGGGGTATTTGAAAAAAAAAGAAAAAATACGGGTCTAATATTTTTGGCATAAGAATATTTTAAGTCAGCAAAAATTTTAAGTCAAATACCCTATTATCCGAATTATACGGATGTGGTTAGGTCACAATTGCTTCGGACAATTGGAGTTCCACTGTAGAGTGTTTTAAACACCAATACCACGAAGCCTGAAGAACTCTATACAATACGATCCACATCCATTCGATTCTGAATTTAATTTCAACGACAAGGCGCCCCCCCCCCTCCCCACACACACACACGTCCCGCACGTGAACCGTCATCAAGAATGACTCCCGCCTTGCGCAATGCCGCATCACAATGAGCTATCGGAAGGGGACAACCCCCCGTAGGAACGTGCGAAACGCATGCGGCCCTGTTTCCCAGAAACCGTTTTAATCGTCTGATTCATGTGCTGGTGGATTATGTAGAAGTTGAATAGCAATATGGCTCGTGTCTCTCTCTGATAAAAGGTATTGGACAATGGAGGATTGGGTCTCGTGAAAGGGTTATTGCCTGCGTGTGTTGATAAGCATCAGTTTATGAAGTTGGGCTTAAATTAATCTGTTTTATAAGGTTAGTAACTCGAGAACTGGGTTTTAGAGTGAGAAACAAAGTAAAGAAAAGACAGAACTGGAATTTATAAAAGGAAACAAAATGCATTGTATGAATGATTTGAAAGTTCATGAAGCTTCTATTTTTAAGCAACTTCCATTTTTATCGTTATGACGTACAGCTATGGTATAGAGGTCGCTCTCGATATGGCGATTTGCGTTAAGTTACCAGCTAATGAAAACTCAAAAATGTGGTAAACATTCCAAATCTTAAAACGTTTGTTATGTATATTAACAAGTTTTATATAGGTATAATAACCCAATATTAATTTTTCACTACTATAACCAAAAGTCCCAAGTCCCCAATGAACCGACCGGTCGGTCCCTATAGCCTTGCTGTACCTTGGACTTGTGACACTTATGTATGTCGATGATATGATTCTCCTGAAAAAAAAATTAATTTTTTTCCCCCGATAAGCCACGTTTCAACAAACAGCGCTAAATTCTGGTATTTTGCCCATTCGCAAACCATTGGATTTTCATAACCATCAATGTTGCATAAAAACCTGAATACTTTTATTTAGACTTTAAGCTATTTTTTACTTCTTTGGCCGTCATTTTTATACAATTGTAAACCTTTTACTTTTGAACTTGACGAAAAAATAGGCTTTAGATATTTACAATTCAGATGCATGCAAAAAAAAAAAACGAACTCAACCACCCATTTCTACCTAACACACCTCCATCCCAAATCCGATTGGTCATTATCGGTCACCCAAAGCAGCCAATCAGGATCGAGCAAAAACACGGTCATTTTTTTGACATAACAGTTTTCCTACTTTCGCAACAGCATAAGGGCATAAAGGATTGAGGAAAAAAATTACATAAAAAAACCCCAATAAACAGTTCAAAATGGAGGTCAGTTTGAGAGAAACTAGTGTTTCCTAGTTTTCTAAACTACCTGAGAAATTAGATAAAAGAAAATTTAATATTCTTATTATAAATGTTTTTTAATGCAGTTTAATATTATAACCAAATTGGTGGTAAATGTAAAGTTTTTTTCTAAATGAAGATGATGCTTGTTACTAAACTCATATTTGTGATAATTCTTTGAAATGTATAATTTTAGTTATTGCATAGTTCAGTTTGGAATATATTTTACGAAATAATTTTCCCTTTCATTCTGAGAAAATAATGTATTTCCGATTGTATAATTGAATAAATTGAAACTTTTACAATAAAATAACTTATACCAGTTTAAGTTTTTCTGTGAATAAAATTATCCCCTCCCCCTTCGGATATCGTTATTATGGAATTTTCTTAAAGTTAAATCATTTCATTTAAATGACTTACATAAATTAGTTTATTTACATTTCAATCAAGAATTTTATGAAAAAAAAAACCTTTCCTTAATCCCCAAAATAAATTTATAGTAGCTCCACATCTACACTCTTAAAACAAACGAGCGGTTTTAACTCAGTCTGAGTTAATTTCCACTCCTTTCCGTGCCGAAAATGCACTTCTCCTATAGGAGTGAATTTCACTCTTTTTCGGATCGGGTAAAAGAAATAAAAGAAAAAAATCTGCGTCCTACACTCTTAAAACGAGCGGTTTTAACTCAATCTGAGTTAATTTCCACTCTTTTCCGGTGCCGAAAATGCACTTCTCCTATAGGAGTGAATTTCACTCTTTTTCGGATCGGGTAAAAGAAATAAAAGAAAAAAATCTGCGTCCTACACTCTTAAAACGAGCGGTTTTAACTCAATCTGAGTTAATTTTCACTCTTTTCCGGTGCCGAAAATGCACTTCTCCTATAGGAGTGAATTTCACTCTTTTGTTTTAAGAGTGTACCTGATATTGCGAAACTAATTATAATTCCCAATATGTCTTCAAGAGAAAAAAAAATGTATATGGAATGTAGCCTTACGTAAGCGGAATGCTAAGTTCATAGCCTTTTTAGCGCGGTTCTTAATTGTCGCTTTTGGAGATTATTTTTCCGCGCTTGCCAGCTGCTGCCAGTGACGTAACAGGTCGAGAATGTGGAGTTGAGTTGTCTCCCGCCCTCTACCTGTTGATGGTAATTGCCGAACACGTCCTGAATTCGAAGCAGGTTGGCAGTCAGTGGCTTTGATTTAATTTCTGCGTAATCGGGTTTTGGGGAAAAGATTTTTGAATGAAGATTTCATTGTATTAAGATCTGTATAATGAGATCTTATTAAATCCAGAGTTCATTACGAGTCCATCTTTATCTATTACTGAAAAAAATTGTTCATTATATTCCGAGTTCACTATGAGTTCATTTAATCCAGAGTTCATCATAACTATGAATTTTCTATAGCTCCATTTCCCGCAAAACTATTAGTTTTCTATATCAGGAGTTAAAGTTAGAGTTAAAGTTAGAGTTAACACTATAATTAGCTGTTTCACCATTAATAGTTCACAAAAAATCTGATTTCATTTTATCGAGAGTACTCACAGGGTTCCTTTTTTGTTAGAGGTCAATATAACAAGATATATATCCAGAGGTCATATAGAGTTAATGTAACACTACGAGTTCACTATATCAGTTCAATGTAACACTATGAGAGTTCACTATGTAAATTCAATGTCGGGTTCTAGTCAAGAGAGATTTTAGTGAACACATTTGTGAATGAAGATTTCATTATATTAAGACCTGGATAATGAGGTCTTATTAAATCCTGAGTTCATCACACTATGAGTTCATCATATTATGAGTTCATAATACTATGAGTTCACTATACGAGTTCAATATAACAACAATGAGTTCGACATAGTAAAACTCACTCCTATTTTATGTTCGCAGGCGTGGACGTAGACGTCAGCCGACTCAGCCTGGAAGACATGAAAGCCCTGGTGTGCCAGCTCGTCCAGAAGAACAGCCAGCTCAAGAAGCAGCCAGCTGCCCCCTCCCCGCCCCCCTCTCCCGTCTCTTTTTTCGAGAGGTCCAGACACACGCCCCCCTCTTACCTCACATCCAGGAGACTGCCCAAGAGGACGTGAAAACCCCTACAGGGTAAGTGTCCTTTGAAGTGTTTGTGGTACTGTACAAACCAATGAATTCTACACTCTTAAAACAAAAGAGTGAAATCCACTCCTATAGGAGAAGTGCATTTTCGGCACTGGAAAGGAGTGGAAATGAACTCAGACTGAGTTAAATCCGCTCGTTTTAAGAGTGTAGGACGTATATTGTTTTCTTTTATTTCTTTTACCCACTCCGAAAAAGAGTGAAATCCACTCCTATAGGGGAAGTGCATTATCGGCACGGAAAGGAGTGGAAATTAACTCAGACTGAGTTAAAACCGCTCGTTTGTTTTAAGAGTGTATAGAGAAAGCCTGTGTGTAAGAATAGCGAACGGTGTAGTCCGACCTGATGAAACACGTAATGCTCTGTTTTGTAAAAACACTGAGCTCATCCGAAATGCCCGCTTTCTTGTCGCGCGACTTTCGAGGCATAAACTCATTTCAACGTCAAAAAAAATGACGACATTTTCGTTAATGGTTAGAATGGTCTACTATTCCTATAACGCAAAATGGTCGAGGCTGTCTTTACAAAAGGTGTTGGTCAAAAAAAGATAGAGCAATTAACATAAGGATTACTGTGTCCTGAGATTAAAACATTTCCGATAACCTTCTCTTTGACTAAATTTATACTATACTTTTCCTTTTCGCGGGCACATATCTCGCCAAAAAAATCTTTGGTGCCGAAACACAGTGTACACAGTAAAGGACCACAGTATACACAGTTAACGTTCCGCAGTATACACAGTTAACGTTCCGCAGTATACACAGTTAAAGGCTACTTTAGAAATACATATTCCGTTTGGCGGTTGTTCTACATTTCTGGTGGCTTTATCGTTTGCACCCACGAACTGGGAAAAATATCATTTGTACTTAAATAAGTCACGGTAATTTTGCCAGAAATTGAAAAAAATGCGAATTTAAATAATGGGCTTGTTTCACGTGGTACGGAAAGAAAACTAAACAACCAATGACATTGCAGTAAGAGTGTGACATCACAAGAAACATTCCCATTGTCTTTAGAGCTGAATTACTACAGAGCCAAGCTAGGGCTAAAGTTGCACATTTGATGATTTTTAATTTGAAATTTAACCGTTGGCATCATATATTTCCTCCCCGAAAATTGATTATGGAAATTTTAATTTCGGACGTATCCGGTTTTGTTCG
This sequence comes from Oedothorax gibbosus, assembly GCA_019343175.1. NCBI lineage: Eukaryota > Metazoa > Arthropoda > Arachnida > Araneae > Linyphiidae > Oedothorax > Oedothorax gibbosus. The sequence goes on from JAFNEN010000263.1 coordinate 419,849, forward strand.
CCAAACCTGATCGTATGATTTATAACAGCATAAATACATACCGAAACAAAATGACCTCACACACAAAAAAGCCCGCCAACGCACATCAAACTACCCTTTGTCACACCAACGCCCCTCTCGCCAATCCTGATTATTCTCCCTTCAATTATTATTACTAAACAATACAAGATGATAGACCCTGCCCCTTGAAGACAGCCGATTTCTCGATTATCAAACACTTGTGCTGCACCACAGAGTAAAGAAGAAGATGGAGATGCTTGGCGCGAAATTAAGTGAAGTCGTTAGAAACTCGCCAAGTTACCATAGTATGCCCAAACAAACCGTCATTCAAATGTGGAGTTTGTATGGGCTTACTGCATCGACTTGGCTATTTCTGACTCTCTAGTAAAAATCATAATTACAAAGCGTTTTTCTTGCCTGTGGAGGGAATGACTACCTTCTTGTGTAAATTCAGATCTCGTGCTACAGCCTACAACTGCGCAAACAGTCATTTTACAGTCACATATTTTTAATTTACGTTTTTTAAAGAATAAAACGGTGCGTTTTACATTGAACTAACGTAGAGTATGTTAGTTCAACGTAAAGTGCATCATTTTATTCTTTAAAAGGCGTTGATCAAAAATAAAAAATGACTGTTTGCCCAGTTGTTGGCTGTAGCACGAGATTTGAATTTACTTAAAATGGTAATTCCCTTCGCAGGAAAAGTACGGTGTAATTATAGTTTAATTTGAGAGTCATACAGTCTTCAAGCCGATGTAATAAGTCTATGCAATCTCTTTTATAGAATAGCGCCAAATACTTCGCCTAGAGCAGCGGTTCCCAACCTGGGGCTATCGCCCCCAAGTGGGTGATTTGTGTTATCAAGGGGGCAAAAAATGCTTGAGGGGCGATCAGGGGGCGATGAGTATTCAAAGGGAGAAATTAAAATAATGTTGTACCTTTGTACAGTAAAACCATTCTCCAACCATCACCAAACCAGCCAATTTTTTCATTCAACTCTTAAATTTTCTAGAAACCACTAAAAATATCTTAGTTAATTATTTCACTTTTGTTCTTTAAAAATATGTGTTTTATGTTTTTTCTATTTTATTTAAAAGTGACCGGATAAAGTTTCTTTGGTTGCTTTTATAGACGGTAGTAAGTGTTATAAAACTGTTTTATAGTTACACTTTAACTCAAAATATGATTAGACATAACATGAAAATTAAAAGGGGGCGATGGATGTTGATCAACCTAAAATGCGAGGCGATGGTCCAGAAACGGTTGGGAACTACTGGCCTAGAGCGTTTGTTTAGGCTTACTACAGAGCGATCGATGGATTCACATGGCAAACCGGATTTTGTATCTGTTTTTAAAAGGCAAAGCATATCCATCTTCTTCCTAGCTCTATATTCTGCCCCCGCCTACGCGTCTATCCTCAACAGAAGAAATTCGATCGAACGCCAGACCATACATTTAGAAACCACTTAGTTATTCCTCAGACCATTTCTCAAGACGTCAAAAGCATGGGGCCGATTGATTAGCGATCTGCCGATGAACAATACAAATTGGAGCAACACCTCAGATTAACTCCAAGGGAGTGGTCCTTGGCAATTTTTTTTTTTGGTGTGTTGCTGTTGGATGATATAGAAGGATGAAAATACAAAGGGGCCCCATTGTTTTAGCTTCGATTGGTTGAATAGGGCCTATTTTAAGCCTATTTATTATTTTAATTTAGTTGGATTTTCTTTGGGGATGGATTTTCTATTAACTCGAAGGTTGTGTTAAAAATTCTTGTAAAAAGTTATTTAGTTCTATTAGTTTTTAAATCATTAAGGTAGCCGGAAACGTGACGTGGCTTCCAGTCGATCGTGACGTATTTAGTGCCCAGTGACTGTTATTCCGCAAACACAACTTCACCAAACTTCAACACTATCAAAGACACCGCCACCGATTTATTAACAAGTCTCCAGACACTATCGGCGAAATTGAGGACTAAAATACTACACTATTAAGAAATTTAGTGATAGGTATCACCTACACACACAAAAAAAAATGGCTCCTAGTGTCTGCAAGGGCTAAGTGATGAAATGTTTCACCATATTTTTGGAATACGGTTAAACCTTTTTTCACTTTTTGGCTTCTGAAATCTGAAAAATAGTTCGATAAAAAAAATAGTGAGACGTTTCACCACCCGTTGCAGCAACTATCAACCATTTTTCTGGCAGTTCATTGTTCAAATTACGAAATTTTGAACAATGTAACATGGTTATTGGTCTAAATATGGTTTTAAAGTACGTTTATTACTTTTCAATAACGGCTAGTCGTTAAAAAAATAATGTTTTCTTAAGCCTATCATTGCGTTTAAGAAAATTAATAAATGTGTTAAACTTATTATGGTACATTTATAATGATAATATTTAAATTTATATTATCTATAAACTTACTACGGTATATTTATGTATGGTACGTTATTTAAATATTTGTCGGTGTACTAATAAACTGATTCTTTCTTTGTAGGCTTTCCTGTAAAAATTATCAAACGGAGCCTTCATGTAGTTCGGTGCTGTACAGAAAAAATGTGAAATGCCGCCGACAATGTTATCTCCAGTATTGTTGTACATATAGTGATCCGAAGTTTTGTTATACATGCCGAAGATGTGACCGAATTTGATATATATTTTTGTATGTAAATATTGATGAATCGCCGGTAAATGTAAATATATTTTGTAAATATATATAACTCTATAAATATTATATATGGATGTACTGTACTTGATTGGTATGGTTCTATTTTATATGTTTGAATAAAAATGATTTAATTCAACTTTTTACTTTTTGTGTAATTAAAAGCTACTACAAACACTACTTCATTATTTCTAGTAAATAGTACGGTACACTGAGGTTAAGGAGATACGGTTACCAAAACATTATTTCTAGAAATATTAACATAAATTTGTAAATTATAGTGGTTTTTTTATATAATGTTCACTCTAAATAAACATTTTCTAGCAATAAAAACAAATATTTACAAGTAGTTTTTCATTTATTAAAAAAAAGTCAAAATTTTGAACTTTTTTAAAACGCTACTTCTCTTTCAATTTTGGGAATAACTCCACCAAATAGTTTTTTTTAGTACTATTTGGTCGAGAACTGTGCATGGATTTTAAAATGTGAGATACAGTTAAAAAGTAACATGCATTTATACTGAAAATCACAAAAAATTACAAATTATTGAATTCAAATTTTTTTGAAAAGACAACTATACATAGTAGGCCGTATTCCATGCACAATTTTGTGCACTATTTATATAAAAACAGGTTAAAAATTTCAAAATTCTAACTTTATTAGCAAAAAAGCCGTAGGGATTTCTTAAACACAAGAATTGAAAAACGCAAAACGGAGAAAAAAGGTTGAAAGCACACGAAATACGTATTCAAACTTATAGGAATGACTCCAGAAAATATTTAATAACTTTTTTTCTACATAAGATATCATTATGAAACTTTCAGTAAATGTTGAAAAAGTAGTCAAAACTGAAAAAATCGATATTTTGACCAATTTTTGGGTACCGTATTCAATTAAGCTTGTATAGTTTTGTATAATTAAAAATGAAAACACCCATACGTATTTTAGATAGAATTATAAAAATACAGTTTTATAAAAAAAATGAGACAATTTTATTATAATATAAGAAATATTTTAGGTAACCTCAGCTTTAAACAAAAAGATATTACAATTAGTGGTAGATATAGGCTTTCACCCATTAAGGACGACTTGGTGAATACCATTAGCACCTTCATTTCCGAATGAAAACGTTAAATAAGTTTTTAAAACTCGTTTTTAGTGTAACTAAATTTGTCCTACATAAATTTTCAGGACTACATAAATTTTTTAATTTATTTTACATTTTGTTTATTTCGATAAATTTAAGCAGAAACTCATTTTTGCTTAGCCCATTTCTTTCAAATCGTCGGTAATGGGTTAAATTTAAAATTAATAAAATGTTTTGTTGATAATTTGTGATTCACCAGAGATTTCGAAAAATTATATTCGCTATATTTTACCCCAACATTACGCTTGATCTACTATATAGATTTATCCAAAATTTATTAAACATTGCGCATTTTACTATAAAATAAATACTTTATTTTTTTTACCGTTTTAAAACTATTAAAAGAACTATAATTTATAGTTACAGGAATTGCAGATAAATGAGAAAATTATTCGTTAAAGTTAGTATTGCAATGCTACTTGACATCTTCGCTCCAGAGGTACACAAACGTAGACCTTTATAGAATTCACAACTTCAGTTTAATATTTTTCGTAATGGTGGCTTTTCTATAATAAACTGGAAAGTTCAAGATCTCTAAAAATACCGATACCGACGCAGTAGCTGATTAGTTAATTGTATAAAACAAGTAGGTTTGTAACAGAATCTGTCACTTAACCCACTTCCACACAACAGTTGTATTAAACAGGTAAAAAGGCGCCAAACACAGCATTAATTCTATAATAAACATTTACATACTAAATTTGGCTAGTTTCATTTATTTTATTTCGAAAATTCAATAATTATTACTTATCGTTTGCAAAAATTAATTTATATTTCATAGAATAAATATGTAATATTCCTCGCTTTTAAATAGAATGGAAATATTTCATATCTTCATAAAAGAATCTCGTAGATAATGTTTGACGTCATTTCAAACTGATCGATGTCGCAAAAATAAATTTATTTTAATTTATTGTCTGAAAGAATTAAGTTTCTCGGGCGATTGTTGCGAATGGCAATGGTGATTTAATTCTAATAAAAATGACTTCCTATGCTTTATAAATGAGCATTAAATTTTGCAGTTTTTTAAATAATTGAATACTTCGAATTCGAATTCTTTGCTGAAATTTTCCATGCATTCTAATTTCGATGCTCTGAATTTTTTGACGTATTACACTTGCCCGTAGAATTTGTAGTTTGGCTATGGAAGTGGGTGACGGACAGACAGACGGACTGAACGATTATAATACCTTCCACTTTTTACGTTATAAACGTAGTGTGGAAGCTGAAATGACGTAAGAAGAAAGGACATTTTGGGTGAAGGAATTAATGTAAGAAAGGAATTTTTCATTTAGGAATGTGCAACGGCATTTATTTTTTTTGGATCCCCATATAATATTACAATATTACAAAAAATTACAAATTCGTACTGGATGCATTTAGTCGATGCTTTGTATAGCTACCTTAAAGTAATTTCCTGACTATTTGTTGAAAAGAATTGAATATAAGTTCCGGACAAAAATCTTCAAACCGAAATAGTATGAGAGTTAACAAACTTTCTACTTGCAGAGAGAAAGCTGTATTTCATTGCAATTTTGTGCATTATTTATGGCCGAGTTCCTTTCTGCAGACAGCTTCCAGTTTTAAAGAAAAGAATTGCAGGTAAGTTCGAAACAAAAATCATTAAATGGAATAGTAAGAAAGTTTATAAACTTTCTACTTGCAAAGGGAAAGCTGCATTTTGGCGCAATTTTATGCATTGCTTATACAGGGTTCCTGTTGGCAGACAGTTAATTTGGCCGGCGGCTTTGCCGTGATAAACTTTGGCGGACCTTTTGGCGTTGATGTCCGCCAAAGGGTCATCCCATTGTGGGGTGGGTGGCGCCTTGATTGACACTTTTCGAGTGGGCAGCCATATTGCGTTCGATGATTCCTTTCTGAAAGGGGGTGGGGTGAATTATCGTGCTCCACCCTGCCATTCTCTTCTACGAACTTTTTTCCTCTAATGTATTGGTATTGTTCCCCAGCCCAGCCCTCGGGCCGATTTTTCGGTGCTGAGGATGAACCACACCCGCGCACAAGGTAGCACAACATTGGCACCTGCAACCGTAGCGGGGTGGCGCAAAAAGCGTTCCTAATTCGCACGAAGATTGAGTTTCTGGTGGCTGGCTCACGTAGGTTGAGGACGGTAGCGCCAGGGGTCAATCGCGTCGAGCCCTCTGGAGTAATTGGCGTTTTGGTGGCCAATTAAAGAGCGTGGATAATTGGTTTTGGAGAGAGCCCGTGTCAATGCTCCAGGGGAAAACAAATCTTAAATTTAATGAATACTCTACTTGTGGATGGAATTTTAGCCGATATAAATAGAATAATTTTGTAATCTGAGCAAAATGATGCACAATAAATATGTTCGTGTAAAAAAAACAATTATAACCCTTTTTTTTTCAATGCAATTTCGATTTTCAATGCAATTTATGAATAATATACTTCGGAATTGGTATTTTTAGAAAGCTGGATAATACTGGTTTATAATACAAAAGTTAGTATCCATAAAACGTGTAAAAGGAAGTTGTGAAGTGAATTCGACAAAGTTCTAAGTAACGCATGTGTACCTCTGGAGCGAAGAGGTACACGTGTACCTCTTCATAAATTTTGTACTCAACTACATATATTTTAAGATTGACTGTCAGTCCCATAGAACTAATGCATTAGTTTTGGAATAACAACGTCCGCAGAAGTATTGCTTTGCCATATTAGCCTTTTTACCCCAGGTACGGGAATCAACAGAACATAGAAATGAAACAAATTTGATACGAAAATGTTTTCTAGTCATTTAATTACATATCTTTGAAGTTCTAAAATGCCAAAAATATACAGCAGATAGCGACAATTCTTTAAAACTTAAGCAGTTATTAAATAACGGATGTTGTTTTCTTCATTTTGTTCCAAATTGATGTTATGAGATTCCAGTACCTGGTCAAATGGGATACATGGCAACCAATTCTTTAAAAAGTTGCGATTCAAACTAATGCATTAGCTCTATGGGCTGACAGTCCTCTATACAAGGGTACTAATATCCAGATAATGTATTAGTAACTAGCATAGCTCTAGGACTGAGTCCTTTAATACAAGGGTACTAAACTCATCGAGATAGCTAAACATGCTGTCTATGCGAGTCCTCTTAATACAAACGGTACTAAAACTCATCCAGATTAATGTATAGCTAAACTAATGCATTAGCTCTATGGGACTGAAGTCCCTCTTAATACAAATGGTACTAAACTCATCAGATTAATGTATTAGCTAAACTAATGCATTAGCTCTATGGGACTGAAGTCCTCTTAATACAAACGGGTACTAAACTCATCCAGATTAATGTATTAGCTAAACTAATGCATTAGCTCTATGGGACTGAAGTCCTCTTAATACAAACGGGTACTAAAACTCATCCAGATTAATGTATTAGCTAAACTAATGCATTAGCTCTATGGGACTGAAGTCCCTCTTAATACAAACGGGTACTAAAACTCATCCAGATTAATGTATAGCTAAACTAATGCATTAGCTCTATGGGACTGAAGTCCCTCTTAATAAAACGGGTACTAAAACTCATCCAGATTAATGTATTAGCTAAACAATGCATTAGCTCTATGGGACTGAAGTCCCTCTTAATACAAACGGGTACTAAAACTCATCCAGATTAATGTATTAGCTAAACTAATGCATTAGCTCTATGGGACTGAAGTCCCTCTTAATACAAACGGGTACTAAAACTCATCCAGATTAATGTATTAGCTAAACTAATGCATTAGCTCTATGGGACTGAAGTCCCTCTTAATACAAACGGGTTATACTAAAACTCATCCAGATTAATGTATTAGCTAAACTAATGCATTAGCTCTATGGGACTGAAGTCCCTCTTAATACAAACGGGTACTAAAACTCATCCAGATTAATGTATTAGCTAAACTAATGCATTAGCTCTATGGACTGAAGTCCCTCTTATACAAACGGGTACTAAAACCATCCAGATTAATGTATTACTAACTAATGCATTGCTCTATGGCTGAGCCCTCTTAATACAAACGGGTATAACCACAATAATGTATTTAATATGTTAGCCTATGGACTAAGCCTCTATCAAGTTATGTGTATCGGAAGCCCGAGTTCTGGTTCTGGTAGGCCTAAGCGTGAAGGATTGGTTCTGGTGGGCATACTGTGTGAAAGATAACTGATGCCCAGTGTGAAAAATTTCGGAATCCAGGGCGTAAGTGGACTAAGGCTGTGTCCTGACTACGACATCAAATGCAACAAAACTTGGCGGCCGCCAAGGGCACCAAGCGTTTGCAATAGCTTGGCTGACTCTGCCAAGTCGCCAAAATGTGTTGCTTTTGTTGCATTCGATGTCGTAGTCAGGACACAGCCTAAGATTATTATGAGAAAAGATTCCTTTAAAACTCTCACTACTCGAAAGAAAAATTTCCGTGCGAAAATAAGTTTGCTTTTTTTTTCCAACTTAATGAACACAATGCAAGACAAATGAAGACCGTATGGCACTGAACAATATCTGTTCCCGTTTTTATTCGTAAGAAAGGTATAATGAAATTCTTAAATATGTTTTTAATAGGTTTAAATATACTTGAAATTTTTGAAAGTGATCCAAACAAGCATCTTTGATCGAGACGAAGGTTCTTAATTCATCTGAATGAACCTATAGCTGCAAATACTTCCTCTTATAATGCAATTTCATTGTTGATAAAAAAATTTCATACAGTTTAGAAGTTGAAATGTTACTTTAAACTGCAAATAAAAATGATGTGACATTTGAGAAGAAATTTTGTGAAGCCGTGAGATGTTTTGTAATAATGTGATGTAGTGAATAAGTGACTTAGAAGAAGGAGCTTTCAAATTCATCAATAATATTGCTATACCCATCCCTCAGACTTAATTGCTTTATTATTGATATGTACTAGTCTACAGTGAAATCCACGAATTTTTTAAAAAAAATGGACATACTATATAAACAGGTATCATGCATTTTAGCTTCCACACTACGTTTATAACGTAAAAAGTTCAAGGTATTATAATCGTTCTGTCCGTCACTCACTTTCATAGACCAAACTACAAATGCTACGGACAAGTGTAATACGTCAAAAAATTCAGCGCATCTCGAAATTAGAACACATTGAAAATTTCAGAAAAGAATTCGAATTCGAAGAACTTCAATTATTTTTTTAAAAAATGCAAAATTGAATGCTCATTTAAAAAGCATAGGAAGCCGTTTTTATTAGAATTAAATCACCATTGCCATTCGCAACAATCGCCCGAGAAAATTAATTCTTTTAGACAATAAATTAAAATAAATTTATTTTTGCGACATCGATCAGTTTGAAATGACGTCAAATATATTTCACTACGGATTCTTTGAATGTTGATATGGAATGTTTTCATTCTATTTAAAAGCGAGGAATATTACATATTTATTCTTTGAAATATAAATTAATTTTTGCAAACGATAAGTAATAATTATTGAATTTTCGAAATAAAATAAATGAAACTAGCCAAATTTAGCATGTAAATGTTTAATATAGAATTAATGCTGTGTTTGGCACCTTTTTACCTGTTAAACATAACTGCTGTGTGGAAGCAGGTTAAGTGACAGATTCTGTCACAAACCTACTTGTTTTTTTTACGTGAAGTATTTTGCGAAAAAATCCAATCAAAAATGAACATCTTGATTTTTTTTATTTAAGTTTATATAAAAAAAATGGTATTTTACCATTTCGCTAGAGCAAATCTCGCCAAACGGAATTTTGTGACAAACGTAATTTCCTGGCCATAAACCGTATAACGCAGTCCTTACCATTGGAAATATTCCATTTTGCGGAAGTTGTACTTTATCGCGAAATAAAAAAATTACCACAAAGAAACCCCTGCTTGACCCACTCTTGCAGCAATTTCTTTTATTGGAGGTGGTCTGCAGTGGCAAATTGCAATTTGAAGGGTCTATTAGGGCGAAGTGACACAGCCAAAGATGGAATACCACTTCTCTGTGGTATTGAAGTAGCAAACCGAAGATAATTACTTCTTTTTAGGCGTGGGTCAGCCATTCTCGTTTGGATTTCGAGGTTGGACAGTTTGAACTAATTGCTACGATTCCAATGATCTTGGAGATGAATTGATGTACTGATGGATCCCCGTTTAGCGGGAGTGTGGATCAAGGACGTATATAATAGACAATTAATCGAATAGTATAGATGAAGAGACTACTGGAAGTAGGGGCTTGGATAAATGTGGTCGAATTGGCGAGAAGGATTGCTACGTCTGGCAACTTATTGCTGGTGTTTCGAGTATAGTCTGGCTGCCACAACTTAGCATCCCAAATATTTTGATTGTGGAAGATTCCATTTTGAATTAAGGTTTTAAGCCGAAGGAGGCAGGGTTGCCAGCTCAAAGCGTTTGGCGAGAAGAGGGGATTGTTGGTCGAGTTCGATTGTAAATAATGTATCACACTAGAACTACACATCAGTTATCGGCGATAGAGGTTTGTTGTTGATTGCTGGTGGTGGTTAGCGATTATACGTATATTTCTTTGTTATCTTGACTTGATCATTAATCGATATAAGAGTGAACCCGATGCATGTTCGATCTACCCTTCAATTGATAATCTGTTTCTAAACCTTAAAGAAATATGTGCCCATAAAAGCAATGAATCGCCAAACATAGTAACTCTTGCCCAAAACCAAAACCTTCCTTACCTTATTTCGAAGTGGACTGTTCCACAATCAAAATATTTGGGATGCTAAGTTGTGGCTGTGTACTGTTTAGAAAATATTACGTAACCTCTTCACTACCGAAAAAATGCCAACCAAATATATTCTTTACATAAATATATTTGTCAAACAATTATATATTCAAAAGTATGTTTAGCAAGAAATTAAAAAAAAAAATAACTCAAAAATTTGCTGAGCGGCCTGTCAGTTGCCCGTCAATTGTCAATTTTGTTTAGTGGAATGGCAAAAATACACATTTTGTGAGTGTTATTACGAAACAAACCATTTGTCCGTTTTTTGTAATTAACAATCCATTGTAGCATTTGTTTTGATAAAAAATGTCGCATAAATTTACCGCTGAAAAGTTTTTTTTTACAAGATCTCCGGATGCTTAACCCCCTTGCCACGTCCTTTTTAGCTTCCACACACTACGTTTATAACGTTAAAAGTGTAAGGCAGTATAATCGTTCTGTCCGTCTGTCTGTTCGACTGTCCGTCACCAACTTTCATAGCCCAAACTGCAAATCCTACGGACAAGTGTGATACGTCAAAAAATTCAGTGCATCGAAATTAGAATACATTGAAAATTTCAGAAGAATCGAATTCGAAGTACTTCATTATTTAAAACTGCAAATGTTAACTCTTTAAAAAGCATAGGAAGCCTTTATTTAAATTATCACCATTGCTTTTTGCAACATCGCTCGAGAAACTTTAATCTTTTAGCAATAATAAAATAAATTTATTTTTGCGACATCGATCAGTTTGAATGACGTCAATATATTTCACTACCAGATTCTTCGTATGTTGATATGAAATGTTTTCATTCTATTTAAAAGCGAGGAATATTACATATTTATTCTTTGAAATATAAATTAATTTTTGCAAACGATAGGTAATAATTATTGAATTTTCGAAATAAAATTTAAATGAAACTAGCCAAATTTAGCATAAATTTTTTTAATATAGAATTAATGCTGTGTTTGGTGCCTTTTTACCTGTTAAACACAACTGTTGTGTAGAAGCGGGTTAAGTGACAGATTCTGTTACAAACCTACTTGTTTTTAAACAATTAATAAATCATCTGCTTCGGTACCACTACTTTTAGAAGTTTGAACATTCTTTTTTTATAAAACAGAAGAGTTAGTATTAAGATAAATTATAAAATGAAGTTGTGAAGTTAATTCTGCAAAAGTAACACGTATGCATACCTCTGGATCTGGCTTTTTATATATTTTAGAATACTTTAAAAGCGAAGGCATCTTTGATTGTTTAGAATTATGACAATTTTCCCTGATGTACCCCACAATCTCACATGTTTAGGTTTGCCAATGGGCAGTTCGTTATCAAGTCTCTGTTGCGGTTCGTAGATACGTGAAGATGAAGACCGATCTCGCTCAAAATGTTGAGCAACGATAGCTGGACGAGCTAATGGAAAAAATAACTCAGAATTCGAACTTTCATTAGCAAGAAGGGCGATGTGGCCGTTGATTAATGTTTGGCAATTACTTTCGAATAATGGCTTCTGTTACAAAACGATTAATATACGCTGTCGTTTGTCAAAAATGTCGACCCTAAACATCAGAACCTTTTTACACATCGAATTATTTGTTGTGAGTTAATAACTCAATTTTGAAATATGGAGGTTTAGGTAATAGCTGTGTTGTAAAAGAAAGTTGGAAAATATAATGTATCCTTAGGCTTTTAAAAAATGAATGTCTACTAATTCAAGTTAAACAAATGGAGAAATATTGGTATTCATAAAAAAAAATTAGCGCAATTTCTAAATGGGTAAGTTTGGATGGTAATTTTTTTGAGGCAACTGCTTATAATTAAATTTACACTTCTCAACTAAACATTTAAATTCTAGGCACTACTGCTAACATAAATATATTGGAATATTTAATCAGAAAAAACATATAAAGTCATCCAATACAAATGACCTGTTATTAAAAACTAGTAGTGTTACACACTCCTAGTTTTAAATAACAGACTCAACAAGTTGTGTCATTAGGAACAAAAAAGAACAATCGGGATATGGTATTAATGGGAACTGGAATAAAAAAGTTTGGAAGCATTTTTTTGCTTACATAAATATATATTACTCTAACTAAACATTTCTCAGCAATAAAAAAATATTTACAAGTAGTTTTTCCTTTTTTTTTTAAAAAAAAAGGTTAAAATTTTAAACTTTTTTAAAACGCTACTTCTCTTTCAATTTTAAGAATAACACCACCAAACTTTTATAGCTTGTTTTTAGAAATATTTGTTTGAAAAGTATGCATGGATTTTAATATGTGAGCAACGGTAAAAAAGTTGCATGTATTTATACTAAAAATCTCAAAAAAATCAACACAATTTTACAAATTATTGAATTCAACTTTAAAAAAATATATATACATAATAGACCTTATTTCATGCACAATTTTGTGCACCAGTTACATAAAAACGCGGGCCAAAAATTTCAAAATTCTAACTTAATTAGCAAAAAAGCCGTAGGGATTTCTTAAACACAAGAATTGAAAAACGCGAAACAGAGAAAACAGGTTGAAAGCAGACGAAATACGTATTCAAACTTATATAGGAATGACTCCAGAAAATATTTAATAACTTTTTTTCTACAGAATATATCATTATGACACTTTCAGTAAATGTTCAGAAAGATATTGTGAATAATAAGAAGTAAAAACTGAAAACTCGATATTTTGACCAATTTTTGGATACCGTATCCCCTTAAGAGAAATCCTTACAAAGAATATTATATACTTTCACATATGATCTCTTATCCGAGACAAAAAAAACAAGCTTGGTCTAGATTATTTCTTTTGACTTTTTTTTATATTGTGGTAGTATACGTGCTTACAATGTTTCTGTAATACAATACCATTTGATCCTGTAACCGTATTGATTTTCAAGAGGACCACCCTTCTAAAAAAAGATATATGATGCGTCTTAAGAAATAAGGAACACTCGATACTCTTTTGTTATCTATTGGACACGTCAAATTGGATAATTCGAGGCCTGAAAAAAAAGGGTGCGACGTTCGCCCATCCATTCCATTCTATAAGACAGCCTCGAACTTTTGGCTACTTTCAAAGAACAGTCGGACCAGTTCCGCATGCAATGTTTTCGGGAATTTATCATGTTCTCTCCCGAAACAAATCATAAGAATGTATTTTTTAATCATATTTTTCAAACAATTTTGTATTTAAAAGTATGTTTTGTAAGTAATTTCGAAAAAAAATAGCGTTTAATATTTGATGAGGGCTATGTTAGTTTAGTTAAATTTGAGGCTTTGAGCGGCAAAAATGCACATTTTGTGTGTGTGCTATGAATAAACAAACAAGTTCTGTTAGTTTTTTGTGATTAATAGTCCATTATTATTATACTAGCAAATAAATAACCGTACTTCGTACGGACTAAAAAAAAGTTTTAATTGATCCAAGTATATGTACAATTTAATCCATTATAGGATAATACACTTATGTTATTATTCCAGCTCGTTATAAAGTATAAAATACTGTTACTTATATTACCTTAAAAAAGCAAAATAAAAACATACGCTATAAAATGTATGCATAATAGTTATCGTAATTTCCCTCATAAACATATAAAACCGTTTAGCTCAGTTGGCGCCTTTTTGGTAAGAATTTGGCGAGAAAAGAGATGTAGCTACAAACACACTTATTATACAGCTCTAGCACGACGACCTTCGAACAATCAACCAACATTATGAATGAAAAAAATAGCTCATTTGGCGCGTTTAGGTTCTGCCGAATGGCATCACGAAAGGGAAAAAAATGATCAGATTTGAGCGAAAGTGGTGTATTTTTTCAGTATATTCGAATTTTCTCTAAAAATAGAACATTCTGAGCTCTGAAAGTTCAAAATCTGTAACTTAAGTATGAACTACACATTTGTGCCAAGTTACGAGTCAAACAAATGTCATGTTTATGAGTCTATAAGAGACATACACACAAAACTTCATTTTTATTATTACAGATTCCATTACAATATGTTTCAATCCAAAATAAACTAATTGCTGAAATAACAAGACCTCCGAAATCTGCCAAAACCTCTTATGCTAAGTCAGTTTTTGAGTACAATTAATAAACCAATTGCTTCGGTATCGGTATTTTTGTAAGGATTGAACATTCTAGTTCATAATAGAAAAGTATTAAGAAAAATTGCAAAATGAAGTGAATTCTACAAATGTCCACGTATGTGTACCTCTAGAATGAAGAGGTTGTCCTTTTTTGGCGAATTTACGGTGTTCACACTGTTTTTACGGTGTTACGGTATTCACAGTTTCGGTAACGTTTGGAGCAAGGGTGTCGATGTTTGGCGAAGATTCATATGGCCCTCCGTTGTATGCCTAGATTTAGAAGACCCTAAATTTTAGCTTCCACACTTCGTTTATAACGTAAAAGTGGAAGGTATTATAATCGTTTAGTCCGTCCGTCCGTCTATCGGTCACCCACTTTCATAGCCCAAACTACAGATGCTATGGACAAGTGCGATACGTCAAAAAATTCAGCGCATCGAAATTAAAATACATTGAAAATTTCAGAAAATAATTCGAATTCGAAGTACTTCAATTATTTAAAAAACTGCAAAATTGAATGCTCATTTAAAAAGCACAGGAAGCCATTTTTATTAGAATTAAATCACCATTGCAATTCGCAACAATCGCTCGAGAAACTTTAATTCTTTTAGACAATAAATTAAAATAAATTTATTTTTGCGACATCGATCAGTTTGAAATAACGTCAAATATATTTCACTACGAGATTCTTTTTACGTTGATATGAAATATTTTCATTCTATTTTAAAGCGAGGAATATTACATATTTATTCTTTGAAATATAAATTAATTTTTACAAACGATAAGTAATAATTATTGAATTTTCGAAATAAAATAAATGAAACTAGCCAAATTTATAAGCATGCAAATGTTTAATATAGAATATCAATGCTGTGTTTGTCGCCTTTTTACCTGTTAAACACAAATGTTGTGTGGAAGCGGGTAAGTGTGTCGTAGTGTTTTTCTCCTAAAACTGGTGGCAACCCTGGCCCCATTGCTCTCTTATTCTGGTCTCCATGCGCGTCCCGTCGTTAGCATTGGAGGTCACGTGATCTACCAATCTAATACTTTAACTATGATATCTATGGTTACTATCAATCATTTTATGTAGCAGATTTGAAATACTAGACTGTTATTTTCTTACTTCCCTCCTCGAACAGAAATTCCTTAATAGGATAATTAATAACTTGCCTGCTTGGTGAATTTTCTTTATTGGCGGTTAGGCTTCGGGAATATCACGCCTACAATATAGCGTCACAATAGTTCCGGGTTTGTTTTTTTGTTTTTTAAGGGGGAATGGGCACGCTGGACCGGGGGTCTCCAAAGCAAAGTGCATCAGTGTTAACCCTATGGAGAAAAACTATTTTCTCTGACACATTTCTCTGGCTGTATTGAATATTTTTGCAAGCGGATTTTTTGTGTGATAAATGTAGCTGACTTAGACGTCCCGACCTTCGCACTTTTTAAAATTGGTTCGAATATTTTTTTTTAATTTTCAATAAATAATTTTACACAAAATATTCGAAGCAATTTCAAAAAGTGGGAAGATATAGACCTGTAAGTTATCTACATTTATTATTTAAAAAAAAAAAACGTTTGTAAAAATATTCAATACAGCCGGAGAAATGTGGCAGAGAAAATAGTTTTTACCCCATTGGATTAACACTGAGGCACTTGAGTTTGGAGACCCGCGATCCAGCACGCCCATTCCCCCTTAATATCTGCTCATCGGTTTTTGAAGGTGTGGTGAAACGATTAGCGTTATTTGCATGTCTGGGAATTATGGAAATTGGAGCGTAAAATTTCTATTTCGCAGAACTTACTATAATAGATCAATCATTAAAAATTAACTGCCATATTTGAAATAAATTTAATAGTCTGGTGAATTAACGAAGGTTAAGTGGGTGGTTAAATTATCTTGCAGGTTCTATTTTTACTTCTTTTTAAAGTTGTGCAAATAATGTGAAAAAGGTTAGTGCAACCTATGAAAAATAGCTAGTATCAGGGGTGATTGTGTTTTGAACCACAATCTAAAATAACTAAAAAAAATACAATTTTTTTGTTACTTTAATTAACGATCCCTTTAACGATCGTGTAATTTTCAAAAAACGGTCATAAAAATGCCTATTTTTTTTCCCTGAAAATTATATAAAAAAATGTGTATGAATATTGAACAATATATGCATCTGCTTTTAATTTTTCATTTATTTTCAGCTTAAAGTGTGAAAATAAATTTCTAGGAAACTCCAACAACCGCATCTCGTCATTTTCATGAGAGCGAAAAGGAAGGGGTGAAAACCAGGATTCGAAATTCACGGTCGCTAGTCGCAAAATGCGACTGCTTTAATTTTGCGACAACAAAAAAAGTTTAGTTGTGGTTATCGCGATTAGTTTTCGAAATCGTCTGCACCAACTTTTCTTAAATTAGTTTTACACTACTTCGACAAAAGTAATAATCTTTAAATCGTAATTTTTTAACCGATCTTAAATTTTACTAAACGTTTAGGTTGTGATCCTAAAATCGCAAAAATTCTTAAAATTGCACAACTTTCTATAAACTTTAAACCTTTGGGGATCTATAAGTTTTGAAAGTCCGGCGTTCTGTAAATTTCGTGAATCCGGCTATGCTAAAATCCCAAAATTGGGCGATCTGAAATTTTGGAAACACTATTAATTGAAATATAAGAACGTGACGTAATATCCAGTAAGTCCGGCTATCGTAAATTGTGATTTCTAAAATTTATGTATTCCAGCTTTCCTAAAATTGCAACATTCTATAATCTAAAAAAAAATTCGTTGATTTTTTGATGATGATGCGACCAAATTCTACAATTTTGCGATGTCAAAATTAATTTAGTCGCAGTTATCGTGACAAGTTTTCTTAAATATCGACTTTTTAAAGTGGTTTCTAAAGATCTTTTGCAAAAATTATCATCTTAAAATTGCAATTCTCCAACGATCCGAAATATGTCGAAATTCTCTATACTGTGATCCTGAAATTGCGAAACTCCGGTGATTCTATAAGTTCTCAATTACTGCAATCATTAAGAGTTTGCGCATAAATTGTATGAAACTAGTATTTGTCTATAATTTTTTTTCTCCAAAATGCTCCCAGAAAATGTGCATTTGCTCCTAGATTTTTAGTTAGTCGCACGAATCACTCCCAAATTTTTGCACCCAATTTTTAACACTGGCTAAAACAGACAGAAATTATTATTGTAGTCCAAAAAGTTTAAAAGATAAGTATACAATAACTGTAAAAAAAACCTGTAAATCTGTAGGTTAGAACAAAAGTTGAAGGAGGATAGGTACAGACCAACCCCGACAGACAGAAATCTTCATGTCAAAAACCTACTTTTCATTTTTAAAAATCTCGAATTAAAACAAGTAGGTTTGTAACAGAATCTGTCACTTAACCCGCGTCCCCACAACAGTTGTGTTTAACAGGTAAAAAGGCGCCAAACACAGCATTAATTCTATAATAAACATTTACATGCTAAATTTGGCTAGTTTCATTTTTTTTTATTTCGAAAATTCAATAATTATTACTTATCGTTTGCAAAAATGTATTTATATTTCAAAGAATAAATATGTCATATTCCTCGCTTTTAAATAGAATGAAAACATTTCATATCAACATACAAAGAATCTTGTAGTGAAATATATTTGATGTCATTTCAAACTGATCGATGTCGCAAAAATAAATTTATTTTAATTTATTGTCTAAAAGAATAAAAGTTTCTAGAGCGATTGTTGGTAATGGCAATGGGGATTTAATTCTAATAAAAATGGCTTCCTATGCTTTTTAAATGAGCATCAAATTTCTTTCAGTTTTTTTTAAATAATTGAAGTACTTCGAATTCGAATTCTTTTCTGAAATTTTCAATGTATTCTAATTTCGATGCGCTGAATTTTTTGACGTAACGCACTTGTCCGTAGCATTTCTAATTTGGGATATGAAAGTGGGTGACAGTCAGACGGACTGAACGATTATTACCTCCCACTTTTTACGTTATAAACGCAGTGAGGAAGCTAAAAGGAAAGATATTAGGCAAATATGACAGAAAACAAGAAGTTCTTAAAGAACTAAAATAGCCTACTTTCCTGTTACTTAAATACTTACTGAAATTCTAATCGGGAAACAACTAGGTTCCTAAGAGTTTCCTTTAGCCATGTACGATTTTCTAAATAACCTTATTATGTCATCCGACAAGAACTGGGAACTCGTATACGCAATTTGAAGTGTGTAGTATTCTTTTTCAGCCCTTCCTTTAAAACCAAAAAAGTTCTACAGAAGTTACTCATTGAGTATGCACGGTTTTCTCAAAAACTTTATTATGACGTCCGACAGGTACACTGTTAAAAATTTTGTGCTTGGTTTCACCATAATATTGGTTCCTAGTAGCTGCAACGGCTGAATGGTGAAACGTTCCACCATATTTTTGGTATTCGGTTGAACCATTTCCCAGATTTTTGTTTCCAAATCCAGAAAAATGGTTCAACCAAACACCGAAAAAAGGTGAAACATTTCACCAACCAGCCGTTGCAGCTACTAGGAACCAATATCATGGTGGAACCAACCAATATCATGGTGAAACCAACCAATATCATGGTGGAACCAACCAATATCATGGTGGAACCAACCAATATCATGGTGGAACCAACCAATATCATGGTGAAACCTAGCACCACATTTTTAACAGTGTACTCGGAACTCGTGTACCGAATTTTAAGTCCGTAGCTCATTTAATTCAAGCTGTAGAGTGGTTTCGGAGAGACGGACAATGTTCAAAAACCATTCTGCTTTAGAATCAGCACCTTCTAAATTGTACACAAAACATAAAATCTCCACTTCGGATCTTCGACCCCGTCGCAATACTTTCATCACCTTATATTTCATATCAGGTAATTGAAAGCAATAAAATATTATGTTCGTGGTCCACGGCTATTAATTCTTGATTATATCATACCGCGTTTCAGATCGACCAGCTCCATGCTTCGGACCATCACCAGATGAGGAAAATTACTACTTACAACGCAATAGCGATTTATTCTGAATCGTAAATAACTCAGCCAACGTTGCATTGAACTGAGAAAAGTTTCTTAGAACGCCATTACCATTATATAACCTCAAATTAGATCATTAGCAGGTTCTGCCGACGCAGTTACGAGGCCAATTGTTTTGTTGACCAAAAATTACTTTCGAATGGCTGCCTGAAAACATTTATAGTTCCCGCCACCCTTATTTGTTGCACTTTAGGGATGGAAAACCGAAACCGGTTTTTTTGCCATCGGTTTTGACTGAAAAACCGGTTTTTCATGAGGCCGGTCTAAACCGGAAACCGGTTTTCTGCGGAGGGAAAACCGTCTAAGAACCGGAAATCGTTTTTTTTCTCAAAAACCGCCATCAGCGTTTTTTAATTATATAATTTTTTTTCAAAAAATGTTAGATTTGCACTATGTTAACGGCACAGATAGCAAATGGGAGGAATTAAATTTTTTTTTTTAAAAAAAAGGAAAAGGAAATAGAGATGAAATAATGCAAAGGTTAATAAAAATACTCAAAACGATTAGAAAAACCGGAATAAAAAAAGGAACATTTTTATTTTAAATAATAAGAAAGTAAGAATTAGGAAGAAAACCTAAAACTTAGTTTTCAACAAAACACTTTAAACATTTAAAATTGACTGTGTAAATTGTTATTTTTTACTTCGAAAGTTAAGTTTACAAAATTATTGATTTTTTCAATTAATTAATAAGAAACTGAAAATCTTTTTTAAAAAAATGGAAAACCGTTTTATCGCCATTGTAAAACCGGTTTCGTGGAAACCGGTGTTATAAAACCGGTTGTTTTTTTCTGAAAAACCGCCATCCCTAACGTGTTCTAATTTGGTTGGCGGCGAGTATATGCACTTTTATGCGATAATCTGAAGACCTTTCAGTGGAGGGCATTATAAGTGATGGATAAGGCTGCATGTCAAAGCAAATGCCATCAATTGAAGTGTTTTGAATAAAGTTCCATCATGTTTATGGGTTTCCATTTGAATAGTAAATATGATGGGTCTTTTTTTTTACTTCGTACTTTCATGTGATTAGCATATACCACCATATAATCTTTTTTTAATTACGTAAACGTCAACTTAGAACTTCGAAATCAAAATTATGCGTTAATCATATTAATTCCGCATCATCAACCGAAGTGTTTTGAATAATAGTCTATCATCTTTATGAGTTTCCATTTGATTAGCATATGGGCAATTCTGCCATAATTTTTACTTTTATGTTCCTTGAACACAAAACATTGCAGATAATTCCTCACCGTAAAAACCCTTGTCCCGAATGTCAAATTTTTTGTTTAGTGCTCAAACTAAAATTTTTTAGTAAAAATCTACATTCATTTGATTTTTAAATTGAACTAACACCATATCTTAACAACTTCCTTTCATAAAAAATTTTGGCTTTTGATATTATTAAAGTGGATTTCTCTTAACTTTGTACTTGGGTTTTTGTACATTTACTGGCATAACTTCACCAGAGACCATAAGACTTCACCAGAAAGACTTAAAGTTCAAAAGACTTATTAAAATGAGATGCATGACTTTATTACTTTCCATACCCTCATCCCTCATTAAAAAAAAAATTCACAAATGAGCCTTGCTGATTTTTTTTTTTTTTTTTTTTGTAATTCTAGAATCCTTATAAGCATTTTCGCACATATTTAAAGTGACTTAAAAAAATTAATTTCACAAGCTGCATGTATTTAAAATTAAAAACTATGGTATAGAACTGATCATATACCATACAATCTTTTTTTATTTCCGTAAACGTCAATTTAGAACTTCAAAATCAAAAATTATACGATTCATATCCATTCCAAGACACGAATTCAAGACACTCATAATTCACAACGCTAATAATCAGAAAGGGTGTTAACCTACAAAGATGTTCGTTTATGACGAAAAAAACATGAATCAAGATTTACCAATGCAAACTAGCATTAAGTACAACAAAATCTTAGAAACGCACCACAAAACGAATAAACCGCATGCAACAGATTTCGAATAAAAAAATAATTACAAATGTGCGTGTTTTATCAATTATTTGTTAAACATTTTGTTATCACTGAAATATCAATTTTATGATTTTAATGTTTTTCATTCTTACTTAACAATAGATTTTGCCAAATATTAATAAAAATCGAAAGGGAGAACTAATTCCCGCTAAGATTAGCAATCTGGCCCCTCTATGGGTCCTCCAAACTTTTTTGATATTAAAAAAAAAATATTTGAATGTATACACTGTTAAAAATTTTGTGCTTGGTTTCACCATGATATTGGTTCCTAGTAATTGCAGCGGCTGTGTGGTGAAATGATTCACCTTTTTTCGGTGTTTGGTTGTACCATTTTTCTGGATTTGTAAACAAAAACCTGAGAAATAGTTCAACCGAATACCAAAAATATGGTTTAACGTTTCACCACACAGCCGTTGCAGCTACTAGGAACCATATTTTTGGTGAAACAAAGTGCCTAATTTTTAACAGTGTAGATTGCAAAAGATTTCCATACTTGTTTTTGTCATACTAAAAAAAACAACCATGGAATATACGTGATTTTGTATAAATTGATTATTTTTACTTCGAAAGTAGTTCCTACAAATTAATTGAGATTTTATCAATAATGTAATAAGAAAATTGATAACCACTTAATTGGAAGAAATAATGAAGCTCATCTTGCAAAGTTGTTAAAAAGCAAAACCCATATAAGTAAAACATTGTTCGAAGATTAAACAATCTTAGCACTTTTGAAATTAACTAAGTAAAAAGTTTGCAAATTATGATTCATAGCATAATTCAGCCTTGAAATATTTTGGTTGTAAGAATGTTACGTTTTTGGGTAATATTTTTTTAATGTAATTTTGGGTTTTTGAAAAGAGCGAAGGGCCAGAAAAAATTGTGAAAGAGGCGTATGCGGCCAGTCGGCCGCAGGTTTCCGATAGAAGATCTATTGCGTACATAGGCAACTGAATATGAAAATATTCTCACATGGCCCTTGCTGAAAAGCACACATTTCAAACAATAACCTCTTCACTCCCAAAAGAAATAAATCTATAAATTCATTTTAACTGGAGCTTTTATTTAAGTAATGTATTATATCCATAGATATCATATTTAAAGTATAAGATGGGCTGATCATGTGACCTCTAATGCTAACGACGGGACGCGCATGGAGGCCAAACAAGAGGGCAAAATGGCCAGTGTTGCTGCCACTTTAAGGAGAAATATGCTACGAAATATTCCATTTAATTCTAAAATTACAAAAAAATATCTTAAAAATACTAGCTGCATTTTGGAATCTTTTTAGTGACTTTAAATCCTTTTCTAGTATTTTTTTTGTAATTTTAGAATTAAATGGTATTTTTTCGTATTATTATTATTATTATTATTATTATTATTATTATTTTATTTAGTACCTTAAAGTGGCAGCAACACTGGCCATTTTGCCCTCTTAAAAGACCTCCATGCGCGTCCCGTCGTTAGCATTGGAGGTCACGTGATCAGCCAATCTAATACTTTAACTATGATATCTATGATTATATCAGAGAAGAAAGTCCGGTGGGTCATAACGATTAAGGACACAAGCATAACAATCAAGAAATATGAGAATTCACAATCTTACAACAAGTTTTGCAATAGATGGACTTCCCTTTTCCTGCATTTCGTATAATATCTTGGGGGAAAAAAATGGATGGATCATCTTGGATGGGCAGCGGATAAACCACATTGTGAATAATCGAGAAATTATGTGGATAATCGAGCAAAACGAGAAATTATTAAGCAGCTGCTATGCGAAAAGCCACGACTATCCCAATATTGGCTCTCGCCTTGGCATTCAAATTGAGATGGATAACCGCAAAATGTTCCACAACTGGCAATTTCGAACACTCACGAAATGGTCAAAAAAGGTGTTTGTTTGCCTATCCTGCGTATTTATAAACACAATTACGGGGCTAAATACGGGGGGCCAACTGACGCGAAGACGTGTTGTTTGACTTGTAACTTGTAATTTCGGGTTGTTTGTCCGACCTTTTCGGACCTGTGGTTGTTTAGGTAAACATGTTCTTGTTCACATAAAGTGCCTCTGCGTGAGAGGAATTATATTGCAAACTGTGGAACATAGTTAGTTTGTTGTTAACAACTTCACACTACAGCTGCTAAACTGGAATATATAGATTATATTCGTGCAATTTGAAGCACAGTCAATTATTATTATTGTCGTTCTTCAGCTGGAAAATGAGTTATACATTCGCCTGAGGTAAGGTAAGTAGACGTACTGCATTTCGCAGCACAGTTTACTTTGTTATTCAAGTATCTAGTTATAAAATTTGCGCAAATAGTCTCCGTTAAATTTTTTAAATAGATTTTTCAAACCAAAAAAATCGTAAAGATAATATGATTTATGAAAATTTTAAAGGAGGTTAGAAATAGACAGTCGGAAAATATTAAATTACCAATGAAATTTAATGAGGATTTCAAAAGCAAAAAGTTAATGAGTGAAACCAATCTGTTCACGCTAGTCCCAAGCCAATATTACGCACTTTAAAGTTTTTTCTTTCTTATTTATAAAAAGCAAAATTGCAACATTTCATGTCTCGTACTTTGTGAAAAATTAGTAAAGCACAAAATTTAACAAAGCATTTTATGTAACTCATTGAATTCGGAGACGATCAACACTATCTCCAGAGGGAAAATTTGAGAAAATAAGACGCACTGAACCATATAACATGACATGAATTCATAATACACATTTTGCATGATTTACTACACTTACTATTCAACCTGGTTTTTAACGTAACAAATATTGCGGTCCCTCAAATGACGCTATAAACGGGTTACATTGTATTAAAAAACGGGTTACATTGTATTAAACCGTGTCTGTTGAGCCAACGTACTTGATTATATATCAATCGAAGAAGAGCAATTAATGACATGAATTCGTAATACACATTTTACATGATTTACTACACTTACTATTCAACCTGGTTTTTAACGTAAAAAACATTGCGGTCCCTCAAATGACGCTATAAACGGGTTACATTGTATTAAAAAACGGGTTACATTGTATTAAAAAACGGGTTACATTGTATTAAAAAACGGGTTACATTGTATTAAAAAACGGGTTACATTGTATTAAAAAACGGGTTACATTGTATTAAACCGTGTCTGTTGAGCCAACGTACTTGATTATATATCAATCGAAGAAGAGCAATTAATGACATGAATTCGTAATACACATTTTACATGATTTACTACACTTATACTATTCAACCTGGTTTTTAACGTAAAAAACATTGCGGTCCCTCAAATGACGCTATAAACGGGTTACATTGTATTAAAAAACGGGTTACATTGTATTAAACCGTGTCTGTTGAGCCAACGTACTTGATTATATATCAATCGAAGAAGAGCAATTAATGGCATGAATTCGTAATACACATTTTACATGATTTACAACACTTGCTATTCAACCTGGTTTTTAACGTAAAAAACATTGCGGTCCCTCAAATGACGCTATAACCGGATTATATTGTATTAAACCTTGTCTGTCGAACCACACGTACTTGATTATATATCAATCGAAGAAGAGACGAAGAAGAGACCAACACACACTAAATACTAAATAAAAGTTATACGGCATGCTGTAAATTGGATATAACCTTATAACGTTCGAAAATACTGGGAATTCTTGTACCAAATTTGAAGTCAGAATAGCTCTTTTCGTTCTTCAGTAATACCTTTAAAACCAAAAGATTATATGTCATACCCTTTGCGCATGCGCGATTTTTCCGAAAATCTTATTGTGACGTCCGACAAGTAATCGTGTACTAAATTTGAAGCCCGTAGATCTTTTAGTTCGAGCTGTATAGCGGTTTCAGACAGACAGTCTGATGAACTAACCAATGGAGACATTTATAACTGTCCACATATATCGTGTCAGACTTCATGAATGTCAATGGCTTCACGGATATCGGAAGATCAGAGGGTAATTCCATGTAACTGTAGTGTAAGCCATAATTTAAGAGGACTAAAAGCTTTTTTAATGTAAAAGATAAATCAAATTAAATAAAGCACGGGACATTTTTTAGTTTTAATAAGTGTAGATGAGCTATTCCACTAATATTTTTTCGTTTAATGTTAAAAGTTGTAGCGATAATCACTTTTTACACAGTTGACTTACACTACATAAAGGATAATTTTGCATGGAATTAGCCAAGAAACAACCAAAATAATTAATAAAACTTTCGAAAGGGGTCTATAAATAGAATCATATCCAACACATGCACAAACTAATATGACTAACAGTTATTAAACCTTGTCTGTTGAGCCCAAGTACTTGATTATATCGTCGGTAAAATGACAAAAGCGCGAATGTGCAAAAACACAAATGTGCAAAGGGATGGAAAACCGGAAGCAGTTACACCGTTTTTTTTGCTTCGTTTAAATGGGCAAAAATAATTCTTTAGCTGAACCGGTTAAAACTAAAGAACCGGTTTGAATAAACATTTTAACCGGCTAAACCGAAGGTTATTGTTAGTTTGTATATCATCGCATTAGAGCTACACAACAGCTATTGGCAACGGGCGTCGTAATTTAGAACCACAGTCAAGTGACGAGCTCCCCTAAACAGGAAAAAATTAATGCTGCTAGATAAATCAATCGTTTATGGCGTTTATAATCGTTTTAGTATTCGAAAATCACACCTTCGATATGAAGAGCTCAAGTGCAAAACAAGTTAAATCACTTTTTGGAAAAAATTGAGTTGGTTAGCTTTTCATACAGGTTTTGCAGGAAGGGATCCACCAACATTTTGATTTGCACAAAAAAGTGACTTGACAAAAAGTAAAAACTTTTTTTGTGCAAATCAAAATGTTGGTGGATCCCTTCCTACAATGCCTGTATGAAAAGCTAACCAACTCAATTTTTTCCAAAAAGTGATTTAACTTGTTTTGCACTTGAGCTCTTCATATATTTTTTAAGGCGAGAAATCGGTATCGGCTCGTTACATAATTGGGGTTCTAAATTACGACTCTCGTCACCAAAGCCATAGTGTAGCACCAGTTAGTACACGTTACAGTACAGTTAATTCACGTTAAATATGCTCAAAAGTCCCGGCAGTACGTACAATGTCGCCATTAAAAACTGAGTGGGGTGCCTATTCAGGTGTCGACTTGTCACATGATTGTAGTTCTAAATTACGACGCTCGTCGCCAATAGTCCTTTTGTAGCTCTAGTGCAACGATAATGCAAACCTAACCGAAATAGACAGCCGGAATCATTCAACATACCAAGCAACTGAAACCGGTTTTTCAAAGAACTGGTTTTTAGTTACTTTTAACTGGATTTTTCAAAAACCGCAAATCCCTTCTGCACATTCGTGGTTTTGTCATTTGACCGACGATATATCAATCGTAGAAGAGCAATTAATGACATGAATTCAAAAAACATTTTACATGATTTACTACACTTACTATTCAACCTGGTTTTTAACGTAAAAAACATTGCGGTCCCTCAAATGATGCTATAACCGGGTTATATTATATTTAACCTTGTCTGTGGAGCCCACGTACTTGATTATATATCAATCAAGAAGAGCAATTAATGACATGAATTAATAATGCACATTTTACATGATTTACTACACTTACTATTCAACCTGTTTTTTAACGTAAAAAATGTTGCGGACCCTCAAATGATGCTATAACCGGGTTATATTATATTTAACCTTGTCTGTGGAGCCCACGTACTTGATTATATATCAATCAAAGAAGAGCAATTAATGACTTGAATTAATAATGCACATTTACATGATTTACTACACTTACTATTCAACATGGTTTTTAACGTAAAAAACATTGCGGTCCCTCAAATGACGCTATAACCAGGTTATATTGTATTAAATCTTGTCTGTTGAGCGCACGTACTTGATTATATATCAATCGAAGAGCAATTAATGACATGAATTAATAATGCACATTTTACATGATTTACTACACTTACTATTCAACATGGTTTTTTACGTAAAAAAACATTGCGGTCCCTCAAATGACGCTATAACCGGGTTATATTGTATTAAATCTTGTCTGTTGAGCCCACGTACTTGATTATATATCAATCGAAGAAGAGCAATTAATGACCTGAATTCATAATACACATTTTACATGATTTACTACACTTACTATTCAACCTGTTTTTTGACGTAAAAAATGTTGCGGTCTCTCAAATGACGCTATAACCAGGTTATATTGTATTAAATCTTGTCTGTGGAGCCCACGTACTTGATTATATATCAATCGAAGAAGAGCAATTAATGACATGAATTAATAATGCACATTTTACATGATTTACTACACTTACTATTCAACATGGTTTTTAACGTAAAAAACATTGCGGTCCCTCAAATGACGCTATAACCGGGTTATATTGTATTAAACATTGTGTGTTGAGCCCACGTACTTGATTAAGGATGTTTCGAAGAACTCTCAATCAATTCCTCTTTCGACCTACCGCATTCGAACCTTAATCAATTAAACTTGTGTTCAAAGCGGCATTATCTCCGATATTACAAATGCATTAAAAAAATCTTTTTATCTTTCATCGGAACTGAACCCTTTTCCTCGAAAAAAAGGACCGCACACCCTGCTGGACCTGTTTCAGTCGATGACTTGATTCATAGTATATACTTTAAACACCATTTTGTTTTTATGTATAGTATTTGAAATCCGACTTCGAAATAGGGTACTTGACTAAAATAAATTTAATTGGTTAAAATGTTTTTGCCAAAAAATATTAGACCGGTTTTTTTCTTTTTATCCAAAATCCATAAAAGGGAAATGATTTAAATTAGACAAAAACACTCCCGAAAACGCTTGTGCTGTACGTGTATCTATGATGTCACTAGTAACTATAAACAAAACTTGAAACACCATTTTGGAATCTACTTTAAGGCAATTTGAACTATCCGCTTCTGTAAACTCACCCATTATCTTATAAATTCTTTTTAATAGTAAGTTAGACTTAAACATTTAATACAAACAAAAAAGACATTCACACCGTTTTTTATAATATATGACGTCAGCAAAATCGACGTGTTTGTGATCACACGTACGAAAAATTGCTATTTTATTAATATAAAATTATTTGCAAAAAATCGTACGTTTTTATTGGTTCAACTATAATTTAATATTTGGAGGTATTTAGCGATACTGTCAAGTACCCTATTTAGGAGCAACCTGTGCGACTAACTAAAAACACTAGGAGCAAATGTACATTATCTAATTTTATTTTGAAAAATATTTTTGATTGAAAATATGCTCTTTTTAAAAAAATTATCCACAAACTCCGTACGTCTACTGTAGTTGATCACTGGAATTTTCTCGAGTGTAGGATTACCGAGATATCGCGAATAGGAAATCAAAGATTTTTTTTTTTTTTTGCAATTTTAGGAAAGCTGGAATTCATAAATTTTAGAAATCACAATTTACGATGGCCGGACTTACTGGATATTACGTTCTCCTTAGGTTTTTTTTAATATATATATTTTGATTAATAGTGTTTCCAAATTTTAAGATGGTCCCAATTTTGGGATTTTAGCATAGCCGGATTCACGAAATTTACAGAACGCCGGACTTTCAAAACTTATAGATCCCCGAAGGTTCGAAGTTTATAGAAAGTTGTGTCATTTTAAGAATTTTTGCAATTTTAGGATCGCAACCTAAAAGCGTTTAAAAAATTCAAGATCGGTTAAGAATTTACGATTTAAAGATTATTACTTTTGTCGAGGTGGTGTAAAACTACTTGAAGAAAAGTTGGTGCAGACGATTTCGAAAACTAGTCGCGATAACCACAACTTAACTTTTTTTTGTCGTCGCAAAATTAAGGAAGTCGCATTTTGCGACTAGCGATCGTGATTTTTGAACCCTGGTTTTGATGATGTTTTAAGCGGAATATAGTAAAAGGTTTTTTCAGCTGCTGTTTAGAATCCTCATGTGAACCTACTTATTTATTCTTATAATCAGGGTGGACAGACTTACAGCATTTCTCAGTATAATTCACTTTGGTATTTCACTTATCTATGTAGCTACAAAAAAGTGCAAATATACTGTTTTAATTAATTTTATAGTTTTCTCAAACCAAAACAATGTGAATAAAATATAATTTATGAACAATTTTAATGATAATTTTACAGTCGAAAAGTTAATCACTGAAACAAATCTGGCCAGGCAACTTTATAATTGTTAACAGCATGCAATATTTGACACATGCTATTAGTTCCATTCCCCTAACCATTTATACACCAGTATTTTTAACAAGTATTTAAGTTTTATTGTAGCAAGTAGTCTAAAAAACAATTTTTTTTAAAACTTTACTTACTACTCTTTTATCAGCTAGCGTTTAATATCAGGTTTAAATCTGGCTTATTTTTAATTATAATAAATAACAGCATGCGCAATTTGACACATTTCACTCACTTAAATATTTACACACCCGGAATTTTAACATGTATTTAAGTGTGCATGCAGTCAGTACTCTAAGCAACAATAAAATTTAAATGTTGTTACTTTACATAATACTTTTTCAGCCACTGTTTAAAATCATTTTCAAACATTGCTTCTTTAAACTTGTCATTGATAACAGCATACAAAATTTCCCGCTTTTCATTAGTTCATTCACTTTAATATTTACACGTATTTTTAACAAATTTGAGTGTACGTGTAATTAGTATTCTAATATATATATATATAGATTTGAAAAGCTTACCTACAAGGTAGGATGACTAGACGCTGCATTTAGCCGTACAGTTTAGTTTGTGAATCAACCACGTAGCAATAAAAAATGTGCAAATTGTCTCCGTTTAGTTTTTTTTATAGTTTTTTCAAACAAAAACACCTTAAATGAAATAAGAATAATGAAAATGTAATGATGATTTCACAGTTGAAAAGTTAATCACTGAAACAAATCTGGCTACCCTACAAGAAATTAGGCTTGAATTGGTAGGTTGGTTGGTTGGTAGACATATATTTTCTAGCTTGTGTGCTTGGTCACAAAGACCCGCTTATAAACCTTCGTCAAGAAGGACGGAGACGACATACACACACATACAAGACAGATGCTGCCATCTATCGCCACCTCCACAATTTAGACATGTCCTTGAAGGGAAGGGAAATAGTCTCCAGGGACCTGTACCCGTGGTAAACTGCGCAATGACCGACCACAGGACTTTCGGACCCAACAGATTTAACGAGCACGTACTCCGCATATACTCGGTAGGTCTTCAGTGGTACCGGGACTCGATCGCGGGACCTTTCGAGACCGAGACGCTGACCGCTAGGCTCCCTAAGCCCCTGACGAAGCGTAAACAAACAGTAGGTAATTGAACATTTACGGTGGTTGGTTGGTTGTTGGTTGGTAGACATATATATTCAGGTTTGTGTGCTTGGTCAGAGACCCGCTTATAAACCTTCGTCAAGTAAGACAGACACAACAGACAACACACACACACATAAGTGGATCCATCTAATTTTTAGAGACAGAGGCCAACTAGAGGATCCCCAGAATTGGCTTGTCACCCCCAGAGGTATTGATTTGGTATGGGAACTTGGAGGACTTTCGGACCCAACAGATTTAACGAGCACGTACTCCGCATATACTCGACAAACAAAAACATCCATGCCTTATCGGGATTCGAACCCGAACCCAGAGGCTCCAAAGGCTAGCTCCCTAACCGTTGCGCCACCGGGTCGGCATTTACGGTGGTCTTTTTGTAGCCCTCAAGAGAAGCTTTAACACAGCCACGTACATCTCGTAATTTATGAACCATGGTTAATCAAGTGACGAGGAGTCGACACCTGAGCCAGCAAACTACGGAACTTCGAGTGACACCGTACGCTGAGAGTCATTATTCATTAATAAATGCTAATTATAAATGAAAATTACGTCTACCTTTTTTTAATAAAAAAAATAGGCCACACAGTCAGAAGGTCCCGGGTTTGAATCCCTCGCATATGGGCATGGATATTTATTTGTGTTGTGCGTGTTTATCTGTATTTATCCTTAGTACACTGCTACATAATCCATGGAGTCGAAAGACCCAAAAATCGGACAAGGACGCCTTAGGTTTGCTTTGGGTGCAAGCTCAGGTGTCGAGCTCGTCACTTGACCTGGGTTCTAAATTACGAGGCGTAATTAGGCTCCGTTAAAGCTCCATGGAGAGAAATATCTGGAAAACTTACAACCTAACGTAGGCCGACCCGGCGGCGCAACGGTTAGGGAGCTAGCCTTTGGAGCCTCTGGGTTCGGGTTCGAATCCCGGTATAAGGCATGGATGTTTGTGTTTGTCGAGTATATGCGGAGTACGTGCTTGTTAAATCTGTTGGGTCCGAAAGTCCTGTGGGCGGTCATTGCGCAGTTTCCCACGGGTGCAGGTTCCTGGAGACTATTTCCCTCCCCTTCAGGGATATGTCTAAATTGTGGAGGTGGCGATAGATGGAAGCATCTGTCTTGTATGTGTGTATATCGTGTACGTCCTTCTTGAAGATGGTTTATAAGCAGGTCTTTGTGACCAAGCACACAAGCCTGAAAATATATGTCAACCAACCATCAAGTAAAAAAAAACCGAACTGTTATTTAAACCTTTTCGTTTCATTTTATCCCAAGTCGTATCACAGAGCCGATTATATCGAGTTAAGAATAAGATGGAGATGTTGACGGGGAAAAAAAACAATAAAAAACTGGTTCGCCAAGTGAAGCTATCGATGGCTTTGTAGTAAGCCCAAACAAACGCTCTCGGCGAAGTATCTGGTCCTATTCTACATTGGAGTTTGCATAGGCTTACTGCAACGGTTTAGCAATTTTTTACTCTCTAATAAAAAATATAATTACAATTCATTTTTCTTACCTGTGAAGGAAAATACTTCCATCTTAAACGAATTCAGATCTCGTGCTACAGCCTACAACTGCGCAAATGGTCATTTTTAGCTTCCACACTACGTTAATAACGTAAAAGGTGGAAGGTATTATAATCTTTCAGTCCGTCTGTCCGTCACCCACTTGCATAGCCGAAACTACGAATGCTACGGACAAGTGTGATACGTCAAAAAATTTAGCGCAGCGAAATTAGAATACATTGAAAATTTCAGAGAAGAATTCGAATTCGAAGTACTTCAATTATTTAAAAAACTGCAAAATTGAATGCTCATTTAAAAAGCATAAGAAGCCATTTTTTTTTAGAATTAAATCACCATTGCCATTCGCAACAATCGCTCGAAAAACTTTAATTCTTTTAGACAATAAATTAAAATAACCTCGATCAATTTGAAATGACGTCAAATATATATCACTACGAGATTCTTTGTATGTTGATATGAAATATTTTCATTCTATTTAAAAGCGAGGAATATTACATATTTATTCTTTGAAATATAATTTTTTTTTTTTTGCAAACGATAAGTAATAATTATTGAATTTTTGAAATAAATTAAAAGAAACTAGCCAAATTTAGCATGTAAATGTTTAATATAGAATTAATGCTGTGTTTGGCGCCCGTTTACCTGTTAAATACAACTCTTGTGACGTGGAAGCGGATTAAGTGACAGATTCTGTTACAAACCTACTTGTTTAGCTTCCACACTACGTTAATAACGTAAAAAGTGGAAGGTATTATAATCTTTCAGTCTGTCCATCACCCACTTTCACAAAAAGAACCGCACGTCTCACAAGCAAGTGGGATACGTCATTTTGAAGCAAAAAGTCAGGCTAGGCTACGTCCCAAAATTCATTAAAAAATGTAAATTACAAGTTTATTTAAAATTTAAATATCTAAAAATGTAATCTACATTGAAGTAACATGCAAATTCCAGTTTTATTCAATGTTTTTACTGTTGCCATTTCGTCAAACGTATGAGAAACTTTATTTAAAATAAAACTCTTGAAAAAATATTTATTTAAGTGATATTATTTAATTTGGATTGATCTCAAATAACAATAGGAGTTCTTTTGATGGTTCATTATATATGTATGAAAAAAGATGCATATAGAGAGTTCTTTGCATAAAAAAATATGAAAAGTTTCGCTTTTATTTTTAAAGCATCAAATTTACTAGTTATTTATATTTGAGCTGTAAATTAATTTAACAAACGATAAATAATATTAATTGAATTATCGAAACAAAGTTTATCCAAATGAGAAATTATGGCGACTGAAAGATGTTTATTAAGAAAACGACAGAGAATGTTTGTTTTTCGCATAAAAATCGTGTTCTTTTTTAATTTTCAAAATAATGTAAAGTTAAATGATATTATGATAATAGTTTCGCTTCCATTTTTACAGCAAAAAAAATTACACAATTATTCTTAACTCGAACTTCTTCTAGTTTTGGTGTTTAAAAGTTTAAATTAGAACTAGCTATAAAGGCCATGTATGGCGAATTTATTTCTAAGGTATATAAATAGTGTGTTCCCTGGTGAGCACAAATAATGTGTGGAAGCGGTTTAAGTGACAGATTCTGTTACAAACCAACTTGTTTATTTTTAAGAGGATACGGTACCCTAAAATTGGTCAAAATATCGATTTTTCAGTTTTTACTTCTTATTATTCATAATATTTTTCTGAACATTTACTGAAAGTTTTATAATGATATCTTCTGTAGAAAAAAGTTATTAAATATTTTCTGGAGTCATTCCTATAAGTTTGAATGCGTATTTCGTCTGCTTTCAACCTTTTTTTTCTCTGTTTCGCGTTTTTCAATTCTTGTGTTTAATAAATCCCTAAGGCTTTTTTGCTATTTAGAATTTTGCGAAGTTAGAATTTTGAAATTTTTAACCTGTGTTCTTATATATATGGTGCACAAAAATGTGCATGGAATAAAGTCTATTATGCATAGTTGTTTTTCTAAAACAATGTCGAATTCAATAACTTGTAATTTTTTAGGGGATTTTCAGTATAAATACATGTTACTTTTTAACTGTAGCTCACATTTTAAAATCCATGCACGGTTCTTTAACAAATAGTACTAAAAAACAAACTATACAAGTTTGGTGGAGTTATTCTCAAAATTGAAAGAGGAGTAGCGTTTTTAAAAAGTTTAAAATTTTGATTTTTTTTTAATAAATGATAAACTACTTGTAAATATTTGTTTTTATTGCTAGAAAATATTTTTTTAAAAGTTAACATTATATAAAACCACTATAATTTACAAGTTTATGTTATTATTTCTAGAAATAATGTTTTGAGTACCGTATCCCCTTAATCAACACTTTTTAAGGAATAAAAGGATGCGCTTCAGCATGAACTAACATTAAGTTAGCGGTTTGTTTGGCGACTTTCTGACTGCTTCACTTTGTTTCTCGCCAATCATCTCCACCTTCTTCATAACTCTGTGGCCGATTACGACTCCTTTCTGTGGACACAAAAATTAATCCTTGACGCGGATATATTAAGATATTCTTTTCATCGGGAGACATGAGAAGGGCGGGTCCCGGGCTATCGAAACAATCGGAGCCCTCGGGCCCCAGTTACTTAGGTGGTCCAGCAGAGGACCCGAATAGTCGAATGATCCATCAATTAATGAAGCGGTTTTGGGTATAATTAAGCGATAAGGGTATTAATCGAATGTTGTGGTTGGCTTTTGTGGGTATAGTCTGGGACTGACCCATTAGATTAGGTAGTTCGTGAGACCTCATACACTGTTAAAAATTAGGCACTTTGTTTCACCAAAAATATAGTTCCTAGTAGCTGCAACGGCTGTGTGGTGAAACGTTAAACCATATTTTTGGTATTCGGTTGAACCATTTCTCAGGTTTTTGTTTCCAAATCCAGAAAAATGGTTCAACTAAACACCGAAAAAAAGGTGAAACATTTCACCATTCAGCCGTTGCAGCTACTAGGAACCAATATCATGGTGAAACCAATGAAACCAAGCACAAAATTTTTAACAGCGTATTTATACCTAATGTGTATAGTGCCTGTCATGGTAAAAATTGTTAAATGGACGTTTTTGGACGCAATAAACGAGCTGAATAATCACTATTAATAGTAGTGTTTTTTAATTGGGAATGAACATAAAAGTCAAAATGATCACAACAATTTCTCCGAAAAGTGTTGCGGAAAAAAATATAAAAGCCGATTCTTTAACCATCGGGAAGGTGGTCATCAAAATCTACGAATGGATAAACACATGTATCTTTAGGATACACAGTATAAAAAGTTGTGTTGAGCTTAAATATCGTCGCACTAGAGCTACACGAGGGCTATTGGCGACGGGCGTCGTACTTCAGAACCCCGGTCAAGTGACGAGCCGACACCTGAGTAGGCACCCAACGCAACCGTTTAGGGCGACATCGTACGCAGCGTTAGGACTTTGAAGGATATTTAACGAGCACTCTCTCACACGGGGTATTATTCGTCGGACATTTTTGGCTGCAAGGGCCGTTTATAGGTCGGCAGTTATTTTGGCGATGCCCGGACCCGAACCTGGGACCTTCCGCATGCTAGGCGAATGCCTAACCGACTGGGCACCCCAGCCCCAAAGCCGTTTCTTTAACCATCGGGAAGGTGATCATCAAAATCTACGAATGGAAGGACACATGTATCTTTAGGATACACAGCATAAAAAGTTGGGTTGGGTTGCGCTTAAATATCGTCGCACTAGAGCTACACGAGGGCTATTAGACACGGGCGTAGTAATTTAGAACCACTGTCAAGTAACGAACCTACCCTTGTGTAGGCACACAACGCAAGTCTTAAGGCTGACATTGTACTCGGCATCGGGACTTTGGAGCGTATTTAACGTGCACTCCCTCTACACGGGGTATTATTCGTCGAATTGTTTGGCTACACATACCGTTTATAGATCGGCAGGCCCGGACCCGAATTTGACAAGGCCCGGTCCCGAATCTGGGACTATTCGCATACAAGGGAAGTGCCTCAACAACTGGATTCCCCAACATTTCCAGCATAAATAGTTTTTTTACAGAATTATTTTTTTTGAATAAGTTGAACGTTTAAATACATGGTTGTTAAGAAAAAACCTTGTTAAAAAATCAAAACTATTTTTTTTAAAAATAAGGTAATCATGTTCCGCACTTAAATTAAATGGAATTATAATGGTGAAAATATTAATTTACTCTGCCGATACAAAAATGAAATCAACTTTTTTTTATATTTCTATATTAATAACTTTGGGGGTGTAGAAATATGTTTAAAGCGATCGTACATATTAAATTAGAACTATTAACTCATTTAAATTCCCCAAATAATTATAAATAAACAAATAAGCCATGTCAGTCTTTGTAATTAATAGTTCATTTTGACATTTGTTTTTAAAAGTAAAATGTCCTATGAATTTAACGCTATTTTTTTACTTTTTTTTGCAAGACCTTAGAAATCTGCTTGACCTTCTTGCTACGAAATTTTTTTTAGCACAGTTAACTGGTATTTATTTTGGGGAAAGCTTGAACATTCGAGTATATAATAAAATAAGTTTGTATTAAGAACAAGAAGTTCTTAAAGAACTAAAATAGCCTACTTTCCTGTTACTTAAATACTTACTGAAATTCTAATCGGGAAACAACTAGGTTCATAAGAGTATATATCATCAACAATCGTTTCTACACTAGATTTACACACATGAAAAAAAATCGTAAAAACCTAAACACAGCATCCCAGCTATAATTTAAACTTCTAAAAGCCAAAATCAACTATTTTCCTTAATATTCTTTCACAAATAACTTAATATTATTTATCGTCTGCTAGATTTATTTGTAGTTCGAAGAATAATTAAATATTTATTTATAACAAAAAAAATGAAACTACTTGCATTAAAAAAATAAATGTTAATTAAAACTAAGCAGAATTGTATGCACAAAATATGCTTTGCCGCTTTCTTGGTAAACTAATTAATGAACAATCAAAAAATCACATTGTGCTACATTTTATGACGTCATTCCAAAATGATTCATGAAAAAATTATATTGCTTCAAATATTTTTAAATAAAGTTTCTCATGCCAGTATTGATTTGGCAACAGTGATTTAAATGACTCAAAATTGAATTTCAATGCTAATTCAATGGGAAATTCGCCGACAGATAGTAGATTTATGTCCGTCCGGACGTACAGACAGGCGGACAAAAAGTATGAAAGTTGGGTCTCTGAGGTCATAGCTTTCTGACAAAAAAAGAATTTTTAATACCCGATTGATAGAACCGATTTGGGAAGAGGGTACGGACAGACGGACATCGACCGCATGTCAATACCTACTTTTTCATTTTTTTAATTCTTTCGAATTAAAAGAAGAAAAGTAGGCTAAAAATTGTTAACCGAAGTTTTTAAGTGAATTCTACAAAGGTCCACGCACGTTGTACGTCTGGAGCGAACAGGCTATCATAGAGATCGAACTATGATAAAAAAAAAATAAAAAAAAAATCTTTACTTGTTTCGCAAAACCCACAAGGTATATAATGTCCAACAACTATCTTCATCTCCTTGTTTCGTATACGCGGGATACAGAGGAGGGGCTTTTTAGAAGGGATAAGATGACTCCACAAGCGTCTTCTGTTCCTCTTAAATAAAACATGAAATGGTTTTTAATTACTGATTCCATTAAAAAGAAAGAAGGAAAAAGAAATACGGCAGCAGGTGTTTTTGACACATGTGGGTGTTAATCCACTTCGGTATTCTATCCGCGTTCTTATGTTCCAAACCAAATCGTTGTCTTTTTGTTCTTTTTTTTTTATTTTCGAGCTCATATTTAGTTACCCATTCTCTGTAACATTGCGAACCTAAGAGACTTTAGGAAATAAATATTTAGTATTTTACATCATGTTTTGTAAAAAAAGTTCTATAATTCAGGGTTTGGCCACTTTTGAGACAAACAAAAACCAAAATGTTCTTTTTTCTTTTTTTTTCTTTTCGAACTCTTATTTAGTTTACCCATTCTCTGTCACATTGCGAACTTAAGAGACTTAAGGAAATAAATATTTAGTATTTTACATCATGTTTTGTGAAAAAAAGTTCTATAATTCAGGGTTTGACCACTTTTGAGACAAACAAAAACCAAAATGTTCTTTTTTCTTTTTCTTTTCGAACTCATATTTAGTTACCCATTCTCTGTCACATTGCGAACTTAAGAGACTTAAGGAAATAAATATTTATTATTTTACATCATGCTTTGTTAAAAGAAATGCTGTAATTCAGGGTTTGACCACTTTTTCGTCTTTTTTCTTGGTATTCGAATGCAATATTTTAGTTTAGTTGCAACTTCGCTTTTCAGAACTAATTACGTTTTCCACGGTTTTATTTAAATATATTAATTTTAAGTATTCTGAATGATAATGAACTGCTTATGTTCAAATGTTTTTTTTTATATAAATTTAAAGTAATAAAATTAAAGAGAACATTCTGGAATGCAATGGGGTTGTTTCATGGAGGATCTGGCAATAGCTCTGCGGTTTTGTTTTCATGTCTCTCAACAATGTTGCCACAAGTTTTAGGAGAAAAACACTACGAAAAAATACCATTTAATTCTAAAATTACAAAAACATACCATAAAAATACTAGCAAAGCGTTTTACGTTTTTTTAAAGTCACTAAAAAGATTCCAAAATGAAGCTAGTGTTTTTACGATATATATTTTTTTAATTTCAGAATAAGTATTTTTATGGTATGTTTTTGTAATTTTAGAATTGAATGGTATTTTTTCGTAGTGTTTTTCTCCTAAAACTGGTGGCGACACTGTTGAGAGACATGAAAACAAAACCGCAGATCTATTGCCAGATCCTCCGTGAAACAACCCCATAATCGTTCACGACCTTTCTAATTTTTTGTCTTACATTTTTCAGCATTTATGTGAACTAAATGACGTCATTGCAAAGTCAAATTCCTTCACCGTGGATACAAAAGGCGCAATTATTGCCTTGAAATTTTCCTTGTTTTGGCAATTTAGATGTTTAAAAAACAGAAAGGACTGATCTCTGTTCTTCAATAGATATATGTAAACTATTGAATTGCACCTCGAAGGCAGTCGGCATTCCTAAACACTTGCGCATGCGCAGTAGGACGAACGCAGCTGCGCATGTCAAGAGAGCTTGACGCGTAAAGATTCGGACTTGACAGAAGTGACAAATGATTTTCGAAATAGTTTTGAAAACTGTCATTTCAAATAGAATTTGTGGACGGTTCGATAGAGTGGGTTGAAACATTTTCGAGAATTGTAAATGACAAGTGGTAGGGACTTGAGGATTTGTGAACTCGCTTTATGTATCAGGTTGCTGCAATGTTATTTTTTCCTATTTCTGAAATTCAAAAATTTTTTAAGAATTTATATGAAAATAAAACTTAAATTGCTGTTGATATTAAAAATCACTTATCAGACACTAATATTTTGGGATTATAAATTAATTAGCAATTTAATACCCGCTATCCATTTCTTTATTAAATTTTGCTTGTAATTTCAGTTACAAAATACTACTATCTAAATATGGCAATTCTTGTATATATTTACACTTAATATTCCATCCGTATATTTTAACTAAAACAAACAAGAAATAAAATAAAGAATTTAAATATTTAATTTAATTATATTAATTATAAACGAGTCTTTTACATAATAGAAATCTTAGAATGCGAATAAAATTTAAACGATTGTTGTCTAAGAGAGTGTTTAGAGTTAAGAACTTGATGTAATGACATTTTGAAATTTTACAGAACGAATGAAAAATTCTAAAAACTGTTCTAGTGCGACGTTAATTTACGAAAACTATTCAAAGAAAAAGAAAATGTAACTGTTATCTAGCCATACTGATTGAAGAGCATTGACACAGTCAATATTCGTCCTCTGTCAACACTTTCCTTTGTAAAAAACAACGTAATAAATAGTCGAAAATGTCACGCTCACTTTACGATCTTGCCTCGAAGTAGGTTATCAATAAACAAGTTTATTTATAACTAATCTGTGCGGTAGTTTAATCTCTTTCTTCGCAGTAACGGTAGCGTGGCCGAGCGGTCTAAGGCGCTGGTTTAAGGCACCAGTCTCCTCGGAGGCGTGGGTTCGAATCCCACCGCTGCCAGGAATATTTTTTTACATAATTTTTCTATAACAAAAATAAAGAATACTTAATCTAATACTTCAGTGTGCCAGAGACATTTTTTAAACATATTTTTTCTATCAAAAAATGCAAATTTATTAGTACTTTTTTGTGCAAAATACCTTTTGAACATGATTTTGCTAATATATACATTTTTTAATACTATTATTATATTGCCACATAGTGAAGTGATTCTACACTCTTAAACAAACGAGCGGTTTAACTCAGTCTGAGTAATTTCCTCCTTTCCCTGCCGAAAATGCACTTCTCCTATAGGAGTGAATTCACTCTTTTTCGGAGTGGGTAAAAGAAATAAAGAAAACAATCTACGTCCTACACTCTTAAAACGAGCGGTTTTAACTCAGTCTGAGTTATTTCACACCTTTCCGGTGCCGAAAATGACTTCTCCTATAGGAGTGAATTTCACTCTTTTGTTTAAGAGTGTACACTGCTCAAAACAATTAGGGAACTTTCGTACTTTTGTTAACCTTTCAGTTCCAACGTTTTATTTGTATTCTACAATCTAAAATTTGTGAAATAGATTCATTATGCATTCAGAATGAAAGGGGAAAAAACAGGGGAAAAAAATCCTAATTTTTTAACTAAAATTTACGGGGGGGAAATTAAGGAAGCATAACTTTTGAATAAATTATAACAATAACTTTTTCAAAACTTTATTTGTTAAAAAAGTTAAAGTCAATTTTTAAACATCTAAGAATGTAAGCGTGAAGAATTTAGGGTCAATTTATTTCATAAAATTTTTTGGGAGAGAATTTAATTTTACCATGTTTTTCATATTTTCATTTAATTAAAACAAACATGATTTAATTCTTCAAAAGACATGATTCTTCCTCCTAACAATAAATAAGTGCGAGCTCAACTTAGTGAGAAAAAAAATCGCAAGCTGATGACTCCAAATGGAATCATTTTGGGTGAAAGGGTTTGAACCATGCATTTCCCTAGAATCATTTTGGGTGGGAATTTAATTTTACCATGTTTTTCATATTTTCATTTAATTAAAACAAACATGATTTAATTCTTCAAAAGACATGATTCTTCCTTCTAACAATAAATAAGTGCGAGCTCAACTTAGTGAGAAAAAAAATCGCAAGTTGATGACTCCAAATGGAATCATTTTGGGTGAAAGGGTTTGAACCATGCATTTCCCTAGAATCATTTTGGGTGGGAATTTAATTTTACCATGTTTTTCATATTTTCATTTAATTAAAACAAACATGATTTAATTCTTCAAAAGACATGATTCTTCCTTCTAACAATAAATAAGTACGAGCTCAACTTAGTGAGAAAAAAAATCGCAAGCTGATGACTCCAAATGGAATCATTTTGGGTGAAAGGGTTTGAACCATGCATTTCCCTAGAATCATTTTGGGTGGGAATTTAATTTTACCATGTTTTTCATATTTTCATTTAATTAAAACAAACATGATTTAATTCTTCAAAAGACATGATTCTTCCTTCTAACAATAAATAAGTGCGAGCTCAACTTAGTGAGAAAAAAATCGCAAGCTGATGACACCAAATGGAATCATTTTGGGTGAAAGGGTTTGAACCATGCATTCCCCTAATTCTTTTGAGCAGTGTATATAAGCCGCAGCAGTGTATATAAGCCGCATATAAGCCGCACAGAGTACAAGCATGTCAAATAATTACGAATTGAGAGTATTGAACCCTACATAATGCTGGATTTTTTTTTTTGCTCCATAAATATGTATTTCGAGCTTTAGTGGCCATACATCAAGGGAAACATATCGGGGAAAAAATGTATTTGCACTGGAAATTAATTATTTAAAATTTTTAAATATTAACAACGCTTCTCTTTGATTTAACGTTATGGATGGTGCATTACATTTTGGAAAATTGTATCCTTTTCATTATATACAACATACTAAATATTTTTTCCTTTAAATTGGTCGTACTAAAACATCAATCTAGTTTCCTATAGCTGACAAATTGACAAATTGGCCATCTGGCCAAAAAAAAATTGGCCAAATTGGCCATCTGGCCTTTTTTAGGCCAAACTGGCCTAAAAAAAGTGGTGGAGTAAAGTGTATGTTGGTTAAGGGGACGCGGTACCCAAAAAATTAAATCCAGTACTTTTATCGCTAGAATTCAAAAAAATTAAACCGCATTTTTGCAAAGAACTAACATTCAATAAACATATACGTTTAAATATTGATCATTTTATCGTAAGTTTTTGTTAACAAAATTTAAAAAATTAAAAATTTTAACGTTTTTTCAAAATGCTACTCCTCCTACAATTTAAAGAATTTTTTAATGGATTTTTTTCAAAATGTTCCGACAACATCTATTAATAAAATTTGGTATGGATATTGAGCTATCAGTTAAACAAAAACAGTTATGTAACTTTATGTATAAAAATGCCCAAAAAATAAGATTTTTGGTTAATTTTCAACTTCTTCATTAAAAAAAAAATTTAATCACACTAGACCTTATCCCATTACCAACTTTTGTTAAACGCATAAGTTTCGACACAGGAAAATTTTTTTCGAGCTCTACATTGATTTACTAAAGCTTTAGGGTTTTAACCATTCACAAGCTGAAAAAATAAAAAAATTAAAAAAATCAACATAAAATTTCCAAAACCATTTTACCAAACCACTATATCATTTTCAATAAACCTCCACCATTATAATAGAATCCTTCTTTTTTTGCAATATCCTTAGCTCACCACAGCATTCGAGAATGTTTAATTATTTTCGGGCAGCCCTAAAGTTTGGGTAATGCGTCCCGTTAAAGGCAACAATATACATTAAGGGTTAATTGCAGTTAATTTTAAGTGGAATACGAGCCCAGTCGGTTGGTAGTTTAACTCGCATGCAAAAGGTCCCAGGTTCGCGTCCGGGCATCACCAATATAACTGCCGACCTGTAAATGGTCTGTAGTGCCACCCAAAAATGTTCAAAGAATAAATAACCCTTGCAGAGGGGGAGCACGCAAAATATTCTAAAAATTCCGACCCTGCTTACGATGTCACTCCTAAAAGTTACGCTGGATGCCTACTCAGTAGTCGGCTTGTCACTTGACTGTGGTTCTGAATTACAACGCCTGGCACCAATAGCCCTCGTGTAGCTCTTGTGCGACGATAATTCAACTAAACCAATTAACAGGGACTGTCAGTCCCATAGAGCTAATGCATTAGTTTTGAAATCACAACTTTTGCAAAAGAATTGTTATGCCAGTTTATCCCATTTTCACCAGGTATGGGAATCATCATAACATCAATTTAAAACAGAATTGAAAAGAAAATAACACCCGGTTATTTAATTATTAATTGATAAAGTTTTAAAATAGTGTCGCCATCTGCTGGGCATTTGGGGCATTTTTAAACTTCAAAAATATATAATTAAATAACTAGATAACATTTTCGTTTTAAATTTGTTTCATTTCGAAGTTAAGTTGATTCCCATACACGGGGAAAAAGGGATAACATGGCAAAGCAATACTTCTGCGGAAGTTGTGATTATAAAACTAATGCATTAGCTCTATGGGATTGAAAATCCCCCTTAAACAAACAACTCGAACTCAACAATACACTCCTGGATAATAAAGACATCGATTGCAAAATTGCAGACAATTTACCCTCCCCCAAAGCATTTCTTCACCCTTAGAATATGAATTCCCCCCCTCCCCCTCCAAATACCATTTGCAGAAAAATCTAACGCGCCTCAAATGTAAGAAGGGGGACGCCACAAAAATTACGCGATGCTCTTTGGACGATTTTAACAGCAGCTGCATCATCTGGTGATGGTGGAAAAGTACTTAAAGATCCCATAAGGATGCATATTTTTTCTTTTTTGCTTTGTGAAGTATGAATATACTTTGAACACGTGTACTTTGGTCTGAATTGAAACTAATAATGAAACTAACGAACGCCAATCGAATGTATATAAGAGAACGGATCTTTTTTCCCCCCTGTATGGTTCGGAAAGTCACGATAAATATTATCATGTAAAATTTTGGTCCAGAAACA
The DNA here is from genome assembly GCA_019343175.1 of Oedothorax gibbosus. Taxonomy (NCBI): domain Eukaryota; kingdom Metazoa; phylum Arthropoda; class Arachnida; order Araneae; family Linyphiidae; genus Oedothorax; species Oedothorax gibbosus. Next base: position 464,598 of record JAFNEN010000263.1, read on the forward strand.
AATTTTACGTGAATTTAACTCTATTTTCTCTCATTTTAAAGCGATTTTTTGAGAGAAAAAGTTATGTGATAATTGACTAGTCCCCACCATCTCACATGAGATTTGGTGACATTCGTCTCAACACGTCACGCAATTTTTGGAAACCCCCTAAAAGCGATCATACCTGAAGATGTCACAAATAAAAATACAAAGAACACCGCATAACAGTAAACAAGCCTCTGCCAGATGGCATACGCTACTTTCTCTCGCTCCCCGGCCATTTAGAACGTTCCACAGATATTTCCCACGGTAGCCTCTCGACTGCTATTAGCCAGTCGTCAAAATTCCATGTCGTGTTTATGGTATAGGTCCTGGTTGAAAATGTCAAAGAAAATAAGGGAAAGTTATTTTTTTTTTCAGTTGTTATTTGATGGAAAAGGTATTTTTCAAACCCCTTAACGATTAGATAATTTTTAAGAAAACGGGGCATATTTTTTTATATCTGAAAATTTTATTAAAGAAATGTGTATGAAATACATATTTTTTAATGTGCTTTTCGCTTAAAATTAAAAATAAAAAATAGTTAGGTAATCTTATTGGTGTTTTAGTTAGGAAATTTGAGTTAGTTATAATCTTATTGGGGTATTACCTACTGGTCACTCCAGCCATTAGCGTTTTAATTAGTGGATTTAAGATAGTTTAAATCCTATTGGGGGGTTACAACTGATCACTCCACACATTTTAGCCTTAATTGGTGGATTTAAGTTAGTTTTAATTTTATTAGCGCGTTACCTACTGGACAGTAGTCTTATAAAAATGACAGAACAGAGACCAGATGTTCTTTAAAAGAATCTCCCAAAGTGTACCATCGAGTCCGCACCTGCCACATCAAAGTAACTCTTATTAAAAAAATTGTATCAATAAATTGGGTAATTAATAATTGCAGATATTTATTGTTGTCTTTCTTCTTCTTTCTCTACGATTGATGTCCCCAGGCGAAGTATTTTGATTTGTCACCGAAGGGTTGAGATGTTTTGGTTCCCACGGGACCGCGGTCCGATATTATCTCTTCGGTGATGAATGGAAGTTGTAGTTATTATTTTTATGGCGATCACGTGACGTGGAGCAGGTGTTGGAAAGGACCTTAATTGAGGCGTGTGAAAGGGTTAAGAAGTAGAGTTCTTCAATATTGACTTGTGCTATAGGACAAAAATGGTACGACCACGCCATTAGTGACGTCACAGTTATGCCAACCGTTGTCACAAACTATCCGTCACCTAATTCGTCTAAACTAGAACGGTCACGCCCACAGTGACGTCAACCGTTGTTTTAAATCCCATAAACAGACCACCAGGCAGCTAATTCATTTAAACTAAAACGGTAACGAATGCTGTGATGTCATACTCACCAGTGACGTCAACCTTTGTCTTAAATCCCACAAACACACAATGAGGCAGCTAATTTGACCAACTAATTTAGTCCAAATTAGAACAGTAACGTCTGCTGTGACGTCACAGTTACGTCAAGCGTTCTCTTACATCACACAAACCATGAGGCAGCTAATTCGCCTGAAAGGTCACACCTACAGTGACGTCACAGTTATGTCAACCGTTGCGTTGTCTTAAATCCCACACACAAACCATGCCTCCGCCCCTTTCGAATTGTCCATTTTATACCAGAGTCTCGCAAAATTTGAAAACCTTTTTCTTATTAGATGATTTTTAAGTATTGAACAATTAAAATGAAATATCTATACCCAATTTTTGTTGGAGCAAAACTTTGTCACAACATTTCTTTTCAATTAAAAAAAATTGTTATTTTGGCATTTTTTTCGTGTTCCTATAAAGCATCGTATTAAAAAAAAGTAATTGTTAAAGTAACTTTTTGAGATATCATATACTACAAACAGATAAGAAATAAATGTAAAATATGCCTTAATTGTCTTCTTTTAAAGACAAAGTAATTTTTTCATGCGTTTATAAATCATTTCATTTTTTTTTAAAAAAATGTGATTAAAATTGCAGAAATTGCTGATTTTTAGATTTTGACTGTCTAGTTATGAAGAAATTCCGTCCAGCGCTTGCAAATGGAAAACAAAAGAAACTGTAATGGGAATGCTTCTGATGGATATGTAACGATCTTGTTTTATTTTTCCGTGTCCAGCGATTTAAGTGGTTGATTTGGTTTCACTCTCAAAATGACCGTCATACATGTATAGAAACTTTTCTTTCTATGCAATCTTTCTTTAACAAAGGATTTGAACAACCAACAGCACAGCAAGAAGTTGCCATTTTAAAATTTTAATAAGTAAAATTTTCTTAGAAAACTGGTTTTCGAATACCAAAACAAAAGTAATTCCAGAAAAAAACAATGAAAACAAGACCGCTAAGCTGTTGCCATTCACGAAGTGAAACAACCCCAATATATAAAAAAAAACCCAATTGCAATGTAAGAAAAAACCCGTACAGAACAAATTACATAAAACATAATGGCTATAAGCGGGAAAAAACAACAGCAAAACGTATAAGCTTTAAAGTAAGAACTATTAATCCAAGCAATCCATATGAAAATTAGATAGTTTACGTTTGAGGGGCAAGCACTTATTTAGGTCTATTAATTGATTTAAAAAAAAAAATAACGCTTAAGTTTTTTACTTAAAAAAAATTCTTCTAAAGTTTTCCGTTTTCGTTCAAAAGCAACAGAACTGGCGCCACGCAGTCTGCCGCTTGCGAGACCAACAAGCGGTCACGTGACCCGACACGCATCGGAATGCGCATGCCTCCGGGGCACGGGGCAGGGTTGCTGGATTTGGCAGTGTTTTTGCCGCGTTGGCGCATAGAAAAATTCTTCTTGCAAACTACTACTAAATGCTGAGGCTGACGATGATAATCTATTATAATTAACAAACCGCTTTGTAACAGAAACTGTCTTAGAACTTTTTTCACTCAAAATTCCCATGTGTCTGTCTACAAAAATGCGCCAAACAAAGCATGTTATATTACTTACACATTACATGTTATAAGCATATATATTTTTTATTTTATTTTATTTTAAAGACAAAAGATCTCCCCGTATGCCAAGAGTATACCACGGGATGTATTATATTTGGTCAATCATTTCGGACAGATATATTTAGTTGAGTTTTTTTTTTTTTTTGGATGTATTATATTTGGTCAATCATTTTGGACATATCTATTTAGTTGAGTTTTTTTTTTTTTTGGATGTATTATATTTGGTCAATCATTTTGGACATATCTATTTAGTTGAGTTTTTTTTGGATGTATTATATTTGGTCAATCATTTTGGACATATCTATTTAGTGAGGTTTTTTTGGATGTATTATATTTGGTCAATCATTTTGGACATATCTATTTAGTTGAGTTTTTTTTTGGATGTATGTATTATATTTGGTCAATCATTTTGGACATATCTATTTAGTTGAGTTTTTTTTTTTTGGATGTATTATATTTGGTCAATCATTTTGGAAATATCTATTTAGTTGAATTTTTTCTACAATAATCGTCTATGGGAATGTTTCAGATGATGTAACGCTATTGTTTTCAATTTTAATCGTACTGCGATTTCATTGGTTGCTTCGGTTTCCCTCTCAAAATAACCGTCATAAATGAAAATAAACGTTTCTTTCAAGGCAAGCTTTCTTTAACAAATGTTTTGAACAACTAAAATCACAGCAAGAAATTGTCATTTAAAAAAATTAATACGTAAAACATTCTTAGAAAAAATCATATTTGAACACCAAAACAAAAGTGATTCCAGACAGTAAATGAAAACTAACCGTTAGAGCTGTTGCCATTCGCGGTGTGAAACAACCCCATTGAGGTCTTCATAAATGATTTATGTTTTCTCGTGCTTTCATCAAAAAAAAAGAACTTTTTTGAAACGTTTTAAAAACAAATACCTCTGGTTGTTATTGTAGTTGCTTTGCGAAATATTGAGATCATATTGATGGAAATGATACCGAAATATTAATTACATTTATTAGATGACCCCGGATAATTCTGCAATTTTGATGGACGTGCTTCGAATTGAATAAATAACAACTTGTATTATTCAGTGCCAAATTTCTCAAATTTTCCTGCGCAAACACATTTAGTTTAGTTTAGTTTGAAATATCGTCGCACTAGAGCTACACGAGGGCTATTGGCGACGGCGTCGTATTTTAGAACCACAGTCAAGTGACGAGTCGACACCTGAGTAGGCACCCAATGCAGCCGTTAAGTGCGACATCGTACGCAGCGTTAGGACTTTGAAGGACATTTAACGTGCACTCCCTCTATACGGGGTATTATTCGTCGGATATTTTGGGCTGCACGGGCCGTTTATAGGTCGGCAGTTATTTTGGCGATGCTCGGACCCGAACCTGGGACCTTTCGCATGCTAGGCGAATGCCTAACCGACTGGGCTCCCCAGCCCCAGCAAACACATTTAGTTTGTTAAATAAATAAATTGAAGAGCTTAATGGAAGAACGCGTTAAGTGACAAAAAGGTGAAAACCAGAAAATGGCTTTAAATGTTTTAATTTGCACTTAAATCCGTTAAAAACGGTATTTGCAAAAGGTTGAAAAAAAGTAGAAAAATAAACAAAACTTGTTATCTTTAAAGGATGGAACAAAATGTTCATTGATACAAAAATCTCATTTTTTCAAAAATGTCACTTAGCATGTTCTTCCACTAAACTCTTCAATTTAGCTCGACGCTTGGCGATTTTCTAGCACTATTTCAAATAATATTCCCGGCAGCCCTTCTTTCAGTTCATCAAGCGGGAGTTGTCCTGTCTCGAGTAGCTCGTGTTTCGTTTCTCCCCTCCCCCATACCTCCCCCCACTATCAAAGAATCTTTTGTGAAGGCAAAAGAATATTCTCTAATGTCGGGGGCTTTTTGCGGTATTGTGGGCGATATATAGTTTCGCGGCAGATGGTTTTTCTGCAGATATTTTATTTTTTTGAGGGGGGTGTTTTCTTTGGAATGCACGGAAAAAGGCACTGCTCGAATTTAGGAATGTTTTTATTCGTTTATTCAAGGGGGAACTGGTGGATTTTATGTTGTTGGGGTAAAAAACTTATGAAAAAAATCTTGTTAAAAGATTGTTATTATAGTTACGTAAAATGTAAGATTTATGTAGGCTTTCAACAAGTACAGGGTCAATTAAATGACCATTACAGTGTGTAAGAAAGTTGAGCATTTTTATTTTGAATTTTTTGATTTTTTCTTTAATGAGAGTATGTCATTTTATTTAACGTTAATAAAAAATTTAAAGAAAAAAATGGAAGATCTATAACTTCTTATTCAATTAAATTTTCTTTTCCTGCTGAGAAAATATTATTAAATAAATTAATTTTTAATTAAAAACATTTTTGAAACTTATTTTGCATAAAGCTATAAATAATTTTTTTAAAACGGTTTTTTAATACTTGTTTTTGGTACTGTTATTCTTCAAAGGCATAATGCATAAAAAATTAGTCTTTGAAGCGTGTGCTTATGGATTAAGAAAATTGCTAATATTAAAATAAAGTCAATTTGTGTCCCGACCCAATTTTTTTAATATTATTTTTAAAAAAAATAGTCTCTTAAATTATTTTTCTTACTTAGAATAACAACTTTTTTTATTTAAATCCCAATAAAATCGTAACATTTGTTTTTATTTCTTTCTGAGAACGGTTTTGAAGGTTTCAAAATCAAATCGGTAACGTGTCACTACTAGGGATGCTTGTTTTGCAAAGATATCTTATTCGATCTATATTGTTTTAACAAATATACTTTAGAATGAAAACTACCTTATTTAATGTTTTTTTTGTTAACATTATGTATCATTTTTATAAAAATTTACAAGAAATATGCAATAAACCTCAAAATATGCATGTCATAAGTGTAACAGTTAAATTGGTTTAACATTATAGTTCCCTAGATTCGATCTAGGCCTAAGCCTAATTGGTGAAAAAAGCGATCGAAAGCAACCATTTCTTTGCATCGAACACGAACGAATACTTAACGAAGTTGCTCCAAAACATTCGTACGTAAAACGAAAATAACAACTCACGAAAAGCCCTCTAGCTTCATTTGGAGGGATCAGAATAAAAGTAAACAAAGTCCATAAACAGCTTCTTTGTGCTACAAAGGTTTAAAGTTAAAAGGTTTTTGACAAATTACCTCTTAAAATTTTTAAAATTGAGCTGCCTGGCAGATATTATCTGAATGCAAATACAAAAACCAATCGACCAACAACAGGCCAAAGGCCGTCAAAGCCAAACGGTCTGTCCAAACATAAATTCTTTCGCCAGTTCCCTCCAATAACTATAGCGATTCTTCTACTCTCTTCGAATAAACAACATAATCAGGTCAAGCATTCCTCTCATTGACAACTCTATTGTAAAAATAATGTTTTTTTTACCTCTTTTTTGAAGCAGGATTTTTTTTAATTTCTGACCATGACCTCTGGTTCATCTATTTAAGGATGAAAACTACCATAACTAGGACTTTTTTCATTATTGCACTGAAATTCTACCTAGTTAGTGCATGCAATTGCGCTGCTAACTCGAAACTGACATACATTAGACTTGGTTCACTGGTATTCTGAACCCTCCATTCCGCAAAAATCATTTTTGAAAATAGAACGAGTTGCAGATACCTTCAAACGCTTCCGTTACTGAAACTACTGTGTTATTGGGCTGTGGGGAGCCTAGTGGTCAGCGTCTCGGTCTCGAGATCGGAAGGTCCCGTGATCGAGCCCCGGTACCACTGAAGACCCACCGAGTATATGCGGAGTACGTGCTCGTTAAATCTGTTGGGTCCGAAAGTCCTGTGGTCGGACATTGCGCAGTTTACCACGGGTACAGGTCCCTTGAGACAATTTCCCTCCCTTTCAGGAACATGTCTGAATTGTGAAGGTGGCGGTAGATGGCAGCATCTGTCTTGTATGTGTGTATATGTCATGTCTGTCCTTCTTGACGAAGGTTCATAAGCTGGTCTCTGTGACAAGCACACAAGCCTGAAAATATATGTCTACCAACCAACCAACTTACTGTGTTATTTTTTCTAGATGTTTCTTACATTAAACAGTTGTATGCTGTTGTTCGTAATTTGGTCAGTTTTACACTCAACGGTATATTTGCCGTATTTGCGGTTCGCATGTCTCTTAGTTGTAATGTCAATGGGACTTTTCCGCAGTGCGGGGAACAAAATCACACTTACGGTTCTATTAAGGATATTCTCCCAAGCAGATTCAATGTTAACTGAATAAGAGCTTTCACATTACGAGTGTTGCAGTAAATTTTGACATTAAAATGTGTTGCTGTAGAAAGCAAAGACTTAGTATTATTGGTATTTCCCAAAGAGTTCTATAGTAGGGTAGAGGCACGACTCGTACTAAGCTGCCATCGGCAGCCATGGCTCACTACGGAGCCCGAATAGAGTGGCAGAAGTCATAGCGAATTTATAATTTTGATACTGAGAAAGGAAGTACACCTAGGGCAAAGGTAGGAATCGAACCAGCACCTGTTGCAGAGCGCGGACTGCTAGCGTTATGGCCTGTTCCAAACCACTCGGCCATCGCGCCCCACATGAGACCCTATATTGTCGGGCCGTAGTGAGCCTAGTGGTCAGCGTCTCGGTCTCGGGATCGGAAGGTCCTGCGATCGAGTCCCGGTACCACTGAAGACCTACCGAGTATATGCGGAGTAAGTGCTCGTTAAATCTGTTGGGTCCGAAAGTCCTCTAAGTTCCCATACCAAATCAATACCTCTGGGGGTGACAAGCCAATTCTGGGGATCCTCTAGTTGGCCTCTGTCTCTAAAAATTAGATGGATCCACTTATGTGTGTGTGTTGTCTGTTGTGTCTGTCTTACTTGACGAAGGTTTATAAGCGGGTCGCTGACCAAGCACACGAACCTGAATATATATATGTCTACCAAACAACCCTATATTGTCTCCGTGTTGGTCCATGGTGCTGTTGCCAGGTTCAGTCTCTACCCTACTATAGAACTATTTGGTATTTCCACTAATTGATCGAAGATCTTTTGATAAATTCTTAAGAGGGACTGTCAGTCCCATAGAGCTAATGCATTAGTTTTGAAATCACAACTTCCGCAGAAGTATTGCTTTGCCATGTTATCCCATTTTCACCTGGTATTTGAATGATCGTAGCATCAATTTAAAACAAAATTGAAAAGAAAATAACATCCGGATATATAATTATTCATTGATAAAGTTTTAAAATAGTGTCACCATCTGCTGTATATTTTTGGCATTTTAAAACTTCAAAAATATATAATTAAATGACTAGATAATATTTTCGTTTCAAATTTGTTTCATTTCGGGGTTATGTTGATTAACATACCTGGGGGAAAAGAGTAAACATGGCAAAGGAATACTTCTGTAGAAGTTGTGATTCCAAAACTAATGCATTAGCTCTATGGGACTGACAATCCCTCTTAACGGGGCACATCTATCATGGTGCCGTTTAAGGCATTTGGTCGTACAGCTGTGCCTGTTATTTTGTTGTGCCTTTTAAATATAAAAGGTACCTTGGCAAGGTACCGCTTATATTCATGTAATAGGAGGCACTATGCGTTTGTGCGTTGTATTTATGAGTTACAGTTTTAAGAGTGTACTGTTGCCATGTGGCAATATACAATTTAATCCACTTCAAGAATCTAAAATATTGTTGTTGTTCGGTAACTTTGGCAATTTGTTATTTATTGGAAGCCATATTGATATTTTGGATTAAAAAGTTAACTATTTAAAAGAAAAAGTGGTTTTATGTTGTATGCAATTAAAAAAATACAATTTCTGCAAATGACATGCATCATCCGCAATGCTAAAGTCTAAGGCGTTGTCATGTTGTCAAAGTGAATAGATTTTTGAATAAATATTTTTTTCTTTAATGAATGATCACCAATGATCGAAATATTTTTTTATGGAGCAAAAATGAAAAATTATGTTTTAGTGGGTTTAATACTCTTAAATTGTAATTAGTTGACATACCTGTAACGTGCGATTTAAATAGAATCCATTCGCTGTGGCAATAAAATAAAGTATTTAATTTAAAAAAAAATTTAAAAAAATATGTTCTGGCAGCGGTGGGATTCGAACCCACGCCTCCGAGGAGACTGGTGCCTTAAACCAGCGCCTTAGACCGCTCGGCCACGCTACCGTTACTGTGAAGAAAGATTAAACTACCGCACTGATTAGTTATAAATAAACTTGTTTATTGATAACCTACTTCAAGGCAAGATCGTGAAGTGAAAATGACATTTTCTACTATCTATTACCTTGTGTCTTACATTGGAAAGCGGGAAAGTCACGACTTAATATTGATAACCAGATTTGTTTGAGTGATTAAAATTTTAGACTAAGAATTCCTGAAATATTAATAAACGTTAGTTTATTTAATCGTAAAGTGAGCGTGACATTTTTAGAGAACTCACACTCTTAAAACAAACGAGCGGTTTTAACTCAGTCTGAGTTAATTTCCACTCCTTTCCGTACCGAAAATGCACTTCCCCTATAGGAGTGGATTTCCCTCTTTTGTTTTAAGAGACTTGCAGACTTATTGTGTTATGAGTGTCAAAATTGGTATCGAGAGCCTCCTGGATGGTGTCACAAAAAAAAAAGGCTCTCAGCCCCGTTAAAAGGGTTAGTATGAAACATCTTCGCTTTCGAGCTACACGAGGGATTTTGGCAATTTACGTCGTAATTTAGAACCACGGTCAAGTGACGAGTCGACACCAGAGTTGGCACCCAACACAACTTTTTAAGGGAGACATCATATCGTACGCAGACTCTCGACTTTGAAGCATATTTAACGTGCACTCCCTTTATACGGGGTATTATTCGTTGGAAATTTTTGGCTGCATTGGCCATTAATCAGTTATTCTGGCGATGCCCAGACTCGAACCTGGGACCTTCCGCATGCAAGGTAAGAACCTTACCCCCTGGGCTTCCCGCCCTCATGATATTTTCTAGAGAGCTCAGATTCATTGTTAGGTTAGGCTGAACGCTTTCGGCTGTCTATTTTTAGCCTCCAACGATTCATTGTAATCTGGATGTCATATTGGCCGCCAAGATGATCACACAAAGAATTTCTTCCAGTTTTGAGGATAGGGTAGGGTAGGGTTGATACATATATATTCCGGCTTGTGTGCTTGATCAGAGACCCGCTTATAAACCTTCGTCAAGTAAGACAGACACAGAAAGAATTTTTACTGTCACAGAGAGAGAAATTACACCCAGGGCAAAGGCGGGAATCGAACCCGCACCCGGTACAGTGCGCAGACTGTTAGCGGAGGCAGCTATCTTAACCACTCGGCCACCCGGCCCCCAGTTTTGAGGAATATGCCGAGTCTGAAAAAGGCTCCATCCGGCTAAAGAAAAACTTTATCTTCTCTGATTATAACTGAACAGCAAAGTATAGTTTGAAAAATCGTCGCACTAGAGCTACACGAGAGCTATTGGCGACGGTCGTCGCAATGTAGAACTACAGTCAAGTGACGAAGTGACACCTGAGTAGGCACCTAACACAACTTTGTAAGTACGACATTGCACGTACCGAAGGTACTTAAGCATATTTGACGTCACTATTATTTATTCACTCTCTATAGGTCGGCAGTTTCTTTGGCGATGCCCGGAACCGAATCATACAAGGCGAACGAATTAAGGGGGAATGGGCGCGCTGGACCGGGGGTCTCCAAAGCAAAGTGCATCAGTGTTTATCCTTATGTCGAAAAAAATATTTTCTCTACCACATTTCTCCGGCTGTATTGAATATTTTTACAAGCGGATTTTTTATGTGATAAATGTAGCTGATTACAGGTCCCGACCCTCCCACTTTTTGAAATGGGTTCGAATATTTTTTTTAATTTCAATAAATAATTTTACACACAATATTCGAAGCAATTTCAAAAAGTGGGAAGATAGAGACCTGTAAGTTATCTACATTTATTATTAAAAAAAACCGTTTGTAAAAATATTCAATACAGCCGGAGAAATGTGGAAGGGAAAATATTTTTTTCGCCATTGGATTAACACTGAGGCACTTGAGTTTGGAGACCCGTAGTTCAGCGCGCACATTCCTCCTTAAAAGACTGGGCTCCCCAACCATATTGAGAAAAGAATTACCCATTTTTTCTGAATTTAACTGAACGGTTAAAAAGTACCTGTGGGTAATCATACCTGGGTCGTTTCGATGTCGTCAACAAGGGATCGTTTTTCGTCGTGCTTCTGAGTGATGAGGAATTCCGACAATTTTCGAAACGTGTGGAATTACGAGGCATCAAAGTGATTTGTGGCGCAGTCGCCGTTTCTGCAATTTAGGGCTTGAGAGGTGTTTGAGTAATTGTCGAAGTGAGACGGGCAATTTCAGGTGTGATTCGGAGGGAGTCAGCGCACTAGTGAACCACGTCGACATAACTGTAAAAGAATATCACGTTGTTTTTACTGAAACAAACTGTCAGATGGTGTGCCAGAAAAATAGTCTATTGTTTACAGAGATAATCTGTTTATTTTAAACGAACAATTTGTAATTTTAACGCAAAAGCTGAAATCTAAGTGGGACTGTCAGTCCCATAGAGCGTTAGTTTTGAAATCACAACTTTTGTAAACGAATTTTTATGCCATTTTATTCCATTTTCACCAGGTATGATAATCATCATAACATCAATTTAAAACAGAATTGAAAAGAAAATAACATCCGGTTATTTAATTATTAATTGATAAAGTTTTGAAATAGTGTCGCCATCTGCTGGGCATTTGGGGCATTTTAAAATTCAAAAATATATAATTAAATAGCTAGATAACATTTTCGTTTCAAATGTGTTTCATTTCGATGTTATGTTGATTCCCATACCTGGGGAAAAAAGGGCTGACATGGCAAAGCAATACTTCTGCGGAAGTCGTGATTCCAAAACTAATGCATTAGCTCTATGGGACTGACAATCCCTCTTAATAAACACATTTTTAAGAGAAAACGAAACCTTCTTCTCCGCAGTGACAGGGAAATATGCTGACCACAGTACTACCGAGGATTAATAAACTTCCGCACTCGGGTTCGAACCACTAACTTTAAATATTCGGCCCAATACTCTTCCAACTAAGTTTGTTTTGGTACACTACTGAGTTTCCACAATCAGTTAAAATCCTTGTTCGTTTGCAGTCTATAACACATGACGCGATTAAAACTAGAAAAAAAATGCTTTTACTTGACTTTTGTAAAGAAAGAAAACAGTTATTTTTTTTCAAAATAAAAAACTATTGAAAGAAAATAACAGTACTTGTCTGTAAATACAAGTTTTTTTCTGAAAATTAACGTATTATAATGTACACTGTTGTGTACTTGCTCCATTTTCACTCTTAATACTTAATTTATTTTACCTTTTTCAAACAAATGGGTCCACGGCTACTGATTGCATGTCGAGTAACAACTGATAAATTACTGCAAGTTTCTCGTGTTTATAAGCTGCGGAGAAAATGAAATATTTAAAACATGAAAACTTTTTTACAGTAACTAGATTTTAAGGTAGACCATCGTAAACAGAGTCGTGACGAACTTGGCGAAATGTTAAGTCACTCTTACCAAGGTCTTTAGTTTTGTAAACGCTATTGTTTTATGGGGCACTGATTTGCCAAAGGTGGTGAAAGGATGCGTTAGCTAACTCTATAAAACTATTTACTACTTTAGTAGACTTCGTATTGACTTGAAGTAACATCCCTTTTTCAAAATTGTACTTTGAAATTTGTAAAATCCAAAGAGTTCTATAGTAGGGTAGAGGAACGACTCGTACTGAGCTGCCATTGGCAGCTATGGCTCACTACGGAGCGCGAATAGAGTGGCAAAAGTGCTAGTTAATTTATAATTTTAAAACTGAGAAAGGAAGTGCACCCAGGGCAAAGGCGGGAATAATATAATATTTCTTAATAACGCTTTATTTCTTCTAATATAATCTTTCTTAATAACGCTATATAATATTTCTTAACTTTACTTTACATCAGTAGTAAAGCTAAATTTTATTTACTTTATTTTCAGATTTCAGGTGACCTCACATTTTAAAAGTTTTATGAAATAGGTATTTTTAAACACAAACGTCAGAACTTCTAAAATGTTTACCGCACAGATAAAGATTTAGAAAAAGACACATATTTAGAATCTTTAAGAGTGGTGCTTTATTTTAAGATTATAAATAAAATGTTTTTTGTTGAAAAATATGATTTGGATGCCTTATAAATTAGAATTTATACTTAATGCTCTAAGTCTTTTACTAAGAAGTATGCCCAAAAAAAGATGTTATAATTTCAAGACCGTAGAAGATTCATATTATTATCTTATATAAAAAAATACCATTGTATATTATATTCAATTTGCATTGAGCCTAAGATTGTAGTAATTTACATAAATTTAGACGTTTCTGCACCTAGAACGACAGCTGGTACACGTTTGGTGCCCGGTGTTTCACTAAAATTCCTAGAATTAATGCCGAAGCACCATTACTTATACGTAATTTGAATATCACTTACACATTAAATCTATTAGTGCTTCGTAGAAAAACATTAATCAAAATTATTAAAATCTTCATCACAATGAAAATTACGTTCACTACAATGGTCGATTGATTATAATGCGAAACCTTACTTAAACCATGCAAGTATACCCTATCGTAGCTTTACGTGCTACTCCGGTTGAAACCCCCTAAGGCGTTTATAAGTGCATCTGCATAATTACATGACCATTTACACTCATAGGGTTAAGAAGAGGATGGAGATGATGCCGGGCAAACACTAATAGTAAAATTGGTTCGCCAAGTGAAGCCATCTATCGCTTGGAAGTAAGCCTAAACAAAAGCACTCTCGCCAGTGGCCATCTTAAGAGAGACTGTCAGTCCCATAGAGCTAATGCATTAGTTTTGAAATCACAACATCAGCAAAAGAATTGGTTTGCCATGCTATCCCATTTTCACCAGGTATGAGAATCATCATAACATCAATTTGAAACAAAATTGAAAAGAAATTAATATTCGGTTATTTAATTATTAATTGATAAAGTTTTAAAATAGTATCGCCATCTGCTGTATGTTTTTGGCGTTTTAAAACTTCAAAAATATATAATTAAATAACTCGATAACATTTTTGTTTCAAATTTGTTTCATTTCAATGTTATGTTGATTCCCATACCTGGTGAAAATGGGATAACATGGCAATGCAATTCTTTTGCCAAAGTCGTTCCACAGCCGACAACTAAGTGCTAACCCTCTAGAAAGCCAGCCTCTCCGGAGCATATCCTATACCGCTTAAGTCTAGGTTAAGAAGACTTTAAATCATATCCACTTCTTGTTATTGACTTGGTTAGAATACATGGACTCATGGATCAGATTTAACTGTTGCTGGGTTATGAAGGTTTGATAACAATAACAGCTCTCTTGACGCAGTATTTGGCGGTATTCTACCGTGGAGTTTGCATAGGCTGCCTACATGCCCAGCCAAAATATTCTGCAAAATTGCTTTACAAAAACTTCAAAAAAACTGAAGGGATTTGAAACACTAGGTCTGCAGAAAAACACTGCAGTTTTTTGCTGCAAGAAAAACTGTAAAAACTGCAGTCTTTTGCAGCAAGAAAAACTGTAAAAAAACTGCAGTTTTATTCTGCAGACTAAGTGTTTCAAATCCCTTCAGTTTTTTTGAAGTTTTTTTTTAAAGCAATTCTGCAGATTTTTTTGGCTGGGTGGACTTGGCGATTTCTTACACTTGAATAAAAACTAGAATTACAACCCATTTTTATTAATTGCAAACGAAATTACTACCACCTTGTGTTAGTTCAGACCTCGTGCTACAGCCTACAACTGGGCAAACAGTCATTTTTTTAAAATCAACTCTTTAAGAATAAAATGTTGTGTTTTACATTGAACTAACGCAGAGTGAGCGATTCCCAACCAAAAACATCTGTAGAATAGCTTGAAAAATTAAAAAAAAAAAAAAAAAAAACTGCAGGGATTTGAAACACTTAGTCTGCAGAATAAAACTGCAGTCTTTTTACAGTTTTTTTGCTGCAAGAAACCTGCAGCTTTTTTCTGCAGAACTAGTGTTTTAAATACTTTCAGCTTTTTTGAAGTTTTTGTAAAGCAATTTTGCAGAATATTTTGGATAGGGGGGGGGGGGGGGGGCAGAAAAAATGCGACTTTTTTGCAGTTTTTTTTAAAAACAGTTTTGCAGAATATTTTGGTCAGGGAGCAGAAATACTGCATCCTTTTTGGCAGTTTTCTTTTTAAAGCCATATTTTTGCTGGGTTTTGTTTAAGCTTACTGTTATTGCTTGGCGACTTTCTGAAAGTCTAACACTATATTTCGCGCCAAGCATCTCCACCTTCTTCGTAACTCCATGATTACACCTGAGCATTATTCAGGCTCTTTGGATTACTGAGTGCAATCTGACCTGCGCAAACCATCATTAAAGTCGCTCATTACAATCACCGAACTCTTTCGCAGAAATATTCCATGCATACATAATCGGTTTAACGCCATTGAAAAACTAGTCTAGACGCTGCTAATTAGTCTAGATTTTTTTTAATGCATCGCTTTGTTATTTTGAAAACGTGGTACCTAGATTAAGAGGGACTGTCAGTCCCATAGAGCTAATGCATTAGTTTTGAAATAGCAACTTTTGCAAAAGAATTGCTTTGCCATCTTATCCCATTTTAGCCAGGAATAGGAATCATCATAACATCCATTTAAAACAAAATTGAAAAGAAAATAACATCCGGTTATTTTATTATTAATTGATAAAGTTTTAAAATAGTGTCGCCATCTGCAGTAATATTTGGCATTTTAAAACTTCAAAAATATATAATTAAACAACTAGATAAAATTTTCGTTTCAAATTCGTTTCATTTCGATGTTATGTTGATTCCCAAACCAATAGAAAAAGGGCTAACATGGTAAAGCAATACGTCTGCGGAAGCTGTGATTTTAAAACTAATGCATTAGCTCTATGGGGCTGACAGTTCCTCTTAAGGACAGGCCACTTCAAAGGGATGAAAATCCAAAAAGATGGAACTAAAAAATACCCCAGCTGCAGAAACTGGCCCCGACTCGGAACTGGATCCAAAACATCTTTGTCCAGCCTGGCAAAATTGCAGCAAATCACCAACTCCGCCCTACGAAGACCATTATGTGGACCACTGTCTGCAGATCGCTGAAGCAGTCTATGAGACCTTTGGTCCCATATAATCTTTATCCATGGACACGACATCATCATCATCAAACGTGGTACCTAATATTTCGCAACATTTGGAAAATATTAAACATGTTTTTTTTTTACCCTTTATAACCTCTTCAATATACACGAGGAACTATATAGAATTCACTTCACGACTTCATTTTACATTTTTTCCTTAACCTAAATTTTCTATCATGAAACTACACTGCTCAAAACAATTAGGGGAGCACTTGGCGTACTTTTGTTAACTCTTTCAGTTCCAACTTTTTATTTATTATTCTAAAAATATAAATTTTTTGAAATAGATTCATTATGCATCTATAATGAAATGGTAAAGAAACAGGGAAAAAAAATCCTAATTTTTTAACTCAAGTTTAAGGGGAGGGGGGGGGGGATTGGAATCATAACTTTTGAATAAATTATAATAATAATCTTTTCAAGACTTTATATGTTAAAAAAAGTTAAAATCAATTTTTAAACATCTAAAAATGCAAGCGTAAAGAATTTAGGGTCAAATAATATCATAAAATTGTTTTAGAGGGAATTTTATTTTACCATGTTTTCCATATTTTTATTTAATTAAAACAAACATTATTTAATTCTTTAAAAGACGTGATTCTTCCATATAACGATAAATGAGTGCGTGCTGAACTTAGTGAAAAAAAATCTCAAGCTGATGATTAAAAACGGAATCATTGGGAGTGAAAGGGCTCAAACCATGAGGTTGTTTTGTGCAGTGTAGAATGTTCGAGTTTTGCAAAAAATATCGACACCGAAGCAGTTGATTTATTAATTGTACAAAATAAATGTTGTGCCAAGAAGGGATTTTAATGGTCTTGCAGAAACCTCCAAAAGTTTTTCAGCGGTTTATTTATACGGAATTTTGGATTAAAACGGAATATAGAATGGACTATTTATCACAAAAAAAATGACAGAGCTTGTTTGTATATTCATACACAAAACAAATGTATATTTTTACACACTGCTTCAAAACTAAAATTTTACTTAAATTGACGCGACCCTCAGCAAATGTTAAGCACTATTGTTTCAGTTTCCACACTACGTTTATAACGTAAAAAGTGGAAGGTATTATAATCGTTCAGTCCGTCTGTCTGTCCGTCACCCACTCTCATAGCCCACACTTCAAATGCTACGGACAAGTGCGATACGTCAAAAAATTCAGCGCATCGAAATTAGAATACATTGAAAATTTCAGAAAAGAATTCGAATTCGAAGTACTTCAATTATTTAAAAAACTGCAAAATTTAATGCTCATTTAAAAAGCAGCATTTAAGAGCCCACACGTCTTCAAATGCTACGGACAAGTGCGATACGTCAAAAAATTCAGCGCATCGAAATTAGAATACATTGAAAATTTCAGAGAAGAATTCGAATTCGAAGTACTTCAATTATTTAAAAAACTGCAACATTTAATGCTCATTTAAAAAGCAGCATTTAAGAGCCCACACTTCAAATGCTACGGACAAGTGCGATACGTCAAAAAATTCAGCGCATCGAAATTAAAATACATTGAAAATTTCAGAAAAGAATTCGAATTCGAAGTACTTCAATTATTTAAAAAACTGCAAAATTTAATGCTCATTTAAAAAGCAGCATTTAAGAGCCCACACGTCTTCAAATGCTACGGACAAGTGCGATACGTCAAAAATTCAGCGCATCGAAATTAGAATACATTGAAAATTTCAGAGAAGAATTCGAATTCGAAGTACTTCAATTATTTAAAAAACTGCAACATTTAATGCTCATTTAAAAAGCAGCATTTAAGAGCCCACACTTCAAATGCTACGGACAAGTGCGATACGTCAAAAAATTCAGCGCATCGAAATTAGAATACATTGAAAATTTCAGAAAAGAATTCGAATTCGAAGTACTTCAATTATTTAAAAAACTGCAAAATTTAATGCTCATTTAAAAAGCACAGGAAGCCATTTTTATTAGAATTAAATCGCCATTGCCATTCGCAACAATCGCTCGAGAAACTTTAATTCTTTAAGACAATAAATTAAAATAAATTTATTTTTGCGACATCGATCAGTTTGAAATGACTCAAATATATTTCACTACGAGATTCTTCGTATGTTGATATGAAATATTTTCATTCTATTTAAAAGCGAGGAATATTACATATTTATTCTTTGAAATATAAATTATTTTTTGCAAACGATAAGTAATAATTATTGAATTTTCGAAATAAAATAAATGAAACTAGCCAAATTTAGCTTGTAAATGTTTAATATAGAATTAATGTTGGTTTGGCGCTTTTTTACCTGTTAAATACAACTGTTGTGTGAAAGTGGGTTAAGTGACAGATTCTGTTACAAACCTACTTGTTTTTTTTAAAAAATTGCTTGCAAATATACTTCTAAATATATAATTGTTTGGAAATAAGCTTAAATAAAGAATATATATGTTTAGGAATTTTTTTCGGGAGTGAAGTGGCTTAAGACCAAAATAGCTAGATTTTTCTTGTTAACTTGATGCAAATAAAAATCGTCAGGTCTTAAAAAGATAATTAAAAGGAATTTTATGAATTTTGGTGGAGAAAAATGCTAAGATAATTAGAAAATTTCCATTTATATATAGCCTGCCATTAGAATCTTACCATCAAATTCACTTAACGTAACCCTTAAACGGTAAGAAAGTATATTTTGGTTGGCAAAGCGAAGCTGGTGTGGAAGCTGTAAAACTACCATTAGTCGTCAAACTGTGCTTATTATAAAACAAGTAGGTTTGTAACAGAATCTGACACTTAGCCCGCTTCCACACATTTGTGTTTAACAGGAAAAGAAGCGCCAAACACAATATTAATTTTATATTAAACATTTACACGCTAAATTTGACTAGTTTCATTTATTTTCTTTCGAAAATTCAATAATTATTACTTATCGTTTGCGAAAATTAATTTATATTTCAAAGAATAAATATGTAATATTCATCTCTTTTAATAGAAAGAAAACATTTCATATCAACATACAATCAAAGAACCTCTTTGTGAAATACATTTGACGTCATTTTAAACTGATTTAAGGCGCAAAAATACATTTATCTTAATTTATTGTTTAAAAGAATTAAAGTTTATCGAGCGATTGTTGCGAATGTCAATGGCGATTTAATTCTAATAAAAATGTGGCTACTTTCATTTATTTTTTTTCGAAAATTCAATAATTATTACTTATCGTTTGCAAAAATTAATTTATATTTCAAAGAATAAATATGTAATATTCCTCGCTTTTAAAGATAATGAAAACATTTTATATCAACATACAAAGAATCCGTAGAGAAATATATTTGACGTCATTTCAAACTGATCGATGTCTCAAAAATAAATTAATTTTAATTCATTGTCTAAAAGAATTAAAGTTTCTCGAGCGATTGTTGCGAATGGCAATGGTGATTTAATTCCAATAAAAATGGCTTCCTATGCATTTTAAATGAGCATTAAATTTTGCAGTTTTTTTAAAAAAAATTTAAGTTCTTCAAATTCGAATTCTTTTCTGAAATTTTCTATATCTTCTAATTTCGATGCGCTGAATTTTTTGACGTATCACATTTGTCCGCAGCATTTGTAGTTTGGGCTAAGAAAGTCGGTGACGGACAGACGGACTGAACGATTATAATACCTTCCACTTTTTACGTTATAAACGTAGTGTGGAAGCTAAAAGTTATTTAGAGACGCTGGCCTAAAAGGCCTAATTGTTAAGTGCATTTCTGTCAAACTTATTTAGCAACATAAAGATCCCCTATATAGTCTTATACATTCTTAATCATCTGTGTTCCAGAACAACAACTTCAGTGTCAGGAGACGAGGAAGTGTTTTTTCGTTAACTATTCCTCAAAGAAATGCCGAAAAGAGCAGATGGTAGCCTTAACTATATGCATAGTTTAAGTCTGCACCTGCCCTCATATCATATTGCATACAAAGAAATAGTTTAAGAAGAAAACTATCAACATTCCTAACCTAACCATAACACCTGGCTCCATGTGTATGTACAAAGAAATAGTTTATCGACGAAAACCATCAAAATTCCCAACCTAACCATCCACCTGGCTTCATGTGACACGCAAATAAATAGTTTAAGAAGAAGACTAGTCTTTAATAGTTTAAGAAAAACTAAATAATGCCTTCTAACTTAACCATGCATGTATTTCCATCTTGTGCAGCTGCCGTTCTGTTTACGAAACTAGACTATTAGTTAAATAAAGAAAACTAGTAGAAACTGGTTGGGCAGATGGTAGCCGCTGTTTTTAACTATTATTGTTTAACTGGTTTTTATTTTTGGATGGCGTGGAATGCCACTGATGTTGGGCTGACAATAAGCTTATTGCCACGAGCGTGACCTTACTATTAATCTGACTGGTTAAAGGGTTAGGGATGTTTAATATAAGAACATATAGTTTTTTTTTCGTCTGGTGTATAGTTTAAGTTTGAAATTGATAGGCAAAAAACTTTCTTTTTTGTTAAAAAAAAATTACAATTTTACAATACCATACACTCAGTGGATTTTATAATGTTTACATTCAGAGAAAACTTGTGTTTAATCAGAACAGAAAACAGAAATAGTTTATAGAAGAAGTTTGAAATTGATAGGCAAAATTTTTTCTTGTTAAAAAATCTCAAATTTACAAGCACATATACTTACGAGATTTTAGAATTTTTATACTAAAAAAAAATTGCATTCAAACAGCACAAGTAGAACACAAGTATTGTGTAAAAATGGCAACATTATAATATTGTGTTGTTCTAGAAAGTCAACACAGGTTTGAGGCCGGGATAGCCTGGTCGTTAAGGTCTTGCTGACTGGCATCCCTGAGGTTGCGAGTTCGAGTCCCTCTGCCTTCCGAAGACCCCCGTGTACGCTAATGTTGACTCGTGCATGTTAAATTCCGTCGTAGTCACAAAGTCCTCCAAGTTCTCATACCAAATCAATACCTCTGGGGGTGACATGTCAATTCTGGGAATCCTCTAGTAGGCCTCTGTCTCTAAAAATTAGTTGGACCCACTTACGTGTGTGTGTTGTGTCTGTCTTACTTGACGTAGGTTTATAAGCGGATCTCACAACCAGGACCAAGCACACAAACCTAAATATATATGTCTACCAACCAACCATCAACACATGCTTTTTCTGAGCGTACTTTTCAGATGCGACTCATTAATGGTAGAAAATGTTATTAATTTATTATCTTTGTAATATTAAGAATAATAAGAAAAAAAAGTTGACACTATTTGATGCTGAGAGACAAAGTCATCTAGATTTAGCCTCATTCCGCAATTAATCATTTAAATTACAGTAACTAAACTTGCAAGAGAACATATTTGTCTCAAGTTAACGAACTTTTGGGGCCAATGAAAAGTTACAAAGTAGCAAAGAAGAAGTTCTTAAAGAACTAAAATAGCCTACTTTCCTGTTACTTAAATACTTACTGAAATTCTAATATAGAAACAACTAGGTTCTTAACAGTAAATATCAACAACCGTTTCTACACTAGATTTATACACATTAGAAAAAAAATCGCTAAACACAGCATCCAGCTATAACATAAACTTCTAAAAGCCAAAATCAACTATTTTCCTTAGTAATATCTTTCGCAAATTAAATTAATATTATTTATCGTCTGCTCGATTTATTTGTAGTTCGAAGAATAATTAAATATTTATTAATAACAAAAGTAATGAAACTACTCCAAACTGCATTAAAAAAAAATACGAAATGTAAATTAAAGCTAAGCATAATTGTATGCAAAAAATATGCCTTGCCGCTTTCTTGGTAAACAATAAATGAACAATCAAAGAAACACATTGTGCTACATTTTATGATGTCATTCCAAACTGATTCATGAAAAGAATTATTTTGCTTCAAATATTTTTAAATAAATAAAGTTTCTCATGCCATCGTTGATTTGGCAGCAGTGATTTAAATGACTCAAAATTGAATTCCAATGCTAATTCAATGGGAAATTCGCCGACCAATAGTAAATTTATGTCTCTCCGGGGACGTACAGACAAGTGGACAAAAAGTATGAAAGTTGGGTCTCTGAGGTAATAGCTTTCTAACAAAAAAAAATTAAGATCCGAATGATAGAACCGATTTTGGAAGGGGGGTACGGACAGACAGACGGACATCGACCGCATGTCAATACCTACTTTTTCATTTTTTTAATTCTTTCGAACTAAAAAAAAAGTAGGCTAAAAAAGTAATCCTTAAAAGCTAAATATTTAGGATTGTTTTATATTAAAAAAAATTGAATTAAATTCATGATTGCTAACAGATATGGTTTCAGACAAGAATCTTAATTAATATCGCCTTAACCTACTAAAAATATATCTACGATTGAATTTTATACGCTACGCAAGTTTTTTTTTATAATATATATTTGAAAAATAAGTAACTTTCGTTGGTTGGTTGGTTGGTTGGTAGACATATATATTCAGGTTTGTGTGCTTGGTCAGAGACCCGCTTATAAACCATCGTCAAGTAAGACAGACACAACACACACACGTGGATCCATCTAATTTTTAGAGACAGAGGCCAACTAGAGGATCCCCAGAATTGGCTTGTCACCCCCAGAGGTATTGATTTGGTATGGGAACTTGGAGGACTTTCGGACCCAACAGATTTAAGGAGCACGTACTCCGCATATACTCGACAAACACAAACATCCATGCCTTACCGGGATTTGAACCCGAACCCAGAGACTCCAAAGGCTAGCTCCCTAACCGTTGCGCCGCCGGGTCGGCGCCCTCGTTAGTTATCTAAAATTGAGTAAAAAGGACTTTAATAAAAGCTTTTATTTTGTGAAGAGTCAGAAATTAAACATACCTAGAAATCGCTTTCAACTTGTTAAAACTTTCATAGTTATTGAAATTTATTACATTTTAAAGTCATTGGGAAAATACCTTATAGGGTATACAAAGAGTTCTATAGTAGGGTAGAGGAACGACTCGTACTGAGCTGCCATTGGCAGCCATGGCTCACTACGGAGCCCGAATAGAGTGGCAAAAGTGCTAGTTAATTTATAATTTTGATACTGAGAAAGGAAGTACACCCAGGGCAAAGGCGGGAATCGAACCCGTACCCGTTACAGCGCGCGGACTGCTAGCGTTATGGCCTGCGATCAAAACCACTCGGCCATCGGTCTTCACATGCCACCCTATATTGTCTCCGTGTTGGTCCATCTTTCTGTTGAAAGGTTCAGTCTCTACCCTACTATAGAACTCTTTGAGGGTATATAGTTACCTTTAAATGGTATATATGCAACTGAAAGTCGTGTAGAGTTACACCCCTTAGTTTTATATTGTTTCAGACCCAAAAATAAATGTCGTTATCTCATCAACTGAAGAGGGATTGTCAGCCCCATAGAGCTAATGCATTAGTTTTGGAATCACAACTTCCGCAGAATTATAGCTTTGCCATGATAGCCCTTTTTCCCCAGGTATTCGAATCAACATAACATCGAAAAGAAACACATTTGAAACGAAAATGTCATCTAGTTATTTAATTATATATTTTTTAAGTTTTAAAATGCAAAAAATATACAGCAGATGGCGACGCTATTTTAAAACTTTATCAATTAATAATTAAATAACCGGATGTTATTTTCTTTTCAATTTTGTTTTAAATTTATATTATGATGATTCCCATACCTGTAGAAAATGGGATAACATGGCAAAGCAACTCTTTTGCAAAAGTTGTGATTTCAAAACTAATGCATTAGCTCTATGGGACTGACAGTCCCTCTTAAAGAAAATATTATGTAAAACGATCAATTCTTTATAGAAAGAGCACAAGCACATAATAACCACTGTTTGAATAAAACAACTTGAATAATTAGTACATTCTGGTTATAAGGTTATGTCAGGAAAATAAATTTCAAAAGGATGACGGGCAGTTGTTTGTAGCTTAGGAAAAATGCAATTTTGTAGTTTGAATTCTATGTGTATTTCCTGCATGTTAATTGATTTGAAGTTGTTGTGCCAGCTTAAATACAAAAAGATAGAGGACATTGGGAAAAGCCAAAGGGAAGTCATCTTCACAATGAGGAAAAAGATTTATTCTCAAGAAAAATTACATTTTAATTTCTATTGGTCAATTTGAGTTCTAAAGAAATGAATAATAGTTAACTTGCGTAGAAGTACACATAAAAAATGTGCTTGTTTTAGGTGACGTGTTTGTTTCCAGCTATCATTTCTGCATTTCCTTTGATCGGTGTTCCGATTAGTGCTCAGTTTTATTTTATTCAACAATCAAGGATTGAAAGAGAATTTGTTTTATTCAGCATGTCTGTTGCCCCTCAAGACATGCTGAATAAAACAAATTCTTTTTCAATCCTTGATTGAAAAATAATTTGGCCTTAACAATGTTTGAAAACATGGCCTTAACAATGTTTCCGGGAAAAAAAAAACGAAAATAAATACTTCACATTAAAGCTAAAATTTTTTAGTTGTTTTTGTGCTAGAATGGAACTTCAATAAAAAAAAACAATTTTTCTCCATATTGACAGATCTCAAATAGTAGCAATCGTATGGAAACTATTTTTTAATGAATTTTTCAACAGTTGCAGTTCTTACCATTTGTTATACTGCCCATAAAAGTAAAATATTCGGATAAAAGAGGAAGGGAAGTCTCTTCTACAAACTGAAGAATTTTCTAATCCATAAAGGAGAAATAATTTCGAAAACTTACGCTGTTAAAACTGAAGGTGACAAATGGTCCAGTTTGGCACCTCAAGGCTTTGAATCGCCTTGGGTCGATGAATGTTGGGCTTGTGAATCGCTTAAAGGGGCCATTACAGGGACACTCACCCTTGGGGTGCCAAGAGTCACCTTCAGTTTTAACAGTGCAGTTATTTTGAAGAAGACCAGGGGAAGAAATTCTCCAACGTCGCCTGACCCCCTTTTTTATTCAGCTATTCCTAATGTCGCCTACTCAGCCAACCTCCTTCATTAAGAAAGGATGCAAAGAAGGATATGAGAGAATCCTCTATGCTAATCACCTTACTGACGTGGGATCAAATGAAACACATTCACTTGTAATTCTTTTTAATTAGGCTGGATGCAAGAAGAGTTTGATGACCCCTAAATGTGTCTTGAAATCAATTGTATCCGCACATGTGTCGATGAGTTAAAGTTTCTTTTAAGGATTTTAGAACAATCGATAATTAAAGATTTAGAACAATACATGGACTGTGTTTAGTGTCTTCAGGCTTCTTATGTCGTTTTTTTTGGTATTGATAAAACTTTTATATCAAACAAATGTATATTTATTAAAGGAAATAAGCGTATTCGAACTTTCTTAAATATGTTCAACACGTTCTGGCAGTTTTTAAAATACATCAGCCCAAACCTCTGTTGCCTTATTACTTGTATTATTAAATATTATTATTAAATGCATAAACAAGAACATAAAACGAAACATTGTTTTCAAAAAACGTCTGCCTTATAAATAAACAAATTTATCCTTGGCTTTTTATTTATACCCAAAGAATTTGTTCTATTCCATATGTTTTGCATGGTTGCATCGCATGCCTCAGCTTCGCATTCAATCCGTTTCCCACGGTCTTTGAATTGCCGCCACCTGCGTCCTAACTCTACAATTATCCGAGGTGTGAAAAGCGGTCATTAATTATGACCATTCGAATGTTGGAATCATAGAATTAAGAAGAAGAAGAAGATGGAGATACTTGGCGCAAAATAAAGCGAAGCCGTCAGAAAGTCGCCAAGTAAACCTAAGTAAGCCCAAACATACCGCTCACTCAACGTTAGGTTAGGGTAGTTTGAATTATCGTCGCATTAGAGCTTCACGAGTGCCAATCAGTGGGATCAAAATATTAGACCCGTATTTTTTCTTTTTTTCAAATTCCCCATAAAAAGGAGAAAAATGAATTTTAAAATTAAGACGAAAAATTACGCCCGAAAACGCTTTGTGGTTGTCACGTGGTATCTATGACGTCACTAGTAACTATAAACAAACTTTGAACCACCATTTCGGAATCGACTTAAAGCAAATTTGAACTATCCGCTTCTGTAAAACCTCCTTTCATTATCTATATAGTTCTTATTTTAATAGTATATTAGATTAAATCCAGATTAATTGCAAGCAAAAAACATCACACCGGTTTGTTTATATATACTAGTGACGTCAGCCAAATAGACGTGTTTGTGATCACGTGACGTACCGATGAAAAATAAGCCATTTAAAATGATTTTCATGAATTATTTAAAAATTTATTTTGCAAAAATATATTTTTGGGTTCAAACTATAATTAATTTAATATTGGAAGGTATATTAGCGATACAGTCATGTACCCTATTGTAGAATAGCGCCATATTCTTCGCTGATAACGTTTGTTTGGGCTTACTACCAAGCGATCGATGGCTTCACTTGGCGAACCGGTTTTTGTATTGGTTTTTGCCCGGCAGCATCTCCATCTTCTTCTTAACTCTATGGTTAGAAGGGACATGTGACTAATGACATCCAAAAACGACTCGTTTCGATTAAAGGTAAAATGTATCACACACTTTTCGGGGCCAATCAAAGAAACGGAGTCATTAATTTCAAGACGATGATTGGGATATCAATTAATATATACTTGGTATTCGATATCTGGATACATATTTAAGAAATAGAAAGATAATATTAGAAATGTAATTCATAATAATTAAACGCCATCTGTGAACGTCGAAGCATGTTAGTTTGTATCAAGTATCAAGGATATTTTTATAGGCCAAAAAAATCCCCGTAATTATTCCAATGATGTTATTTTAATTTGGTCAATTATATTTCAGCTAACGATGACAATATGAATAAACTTGTAAGCAATTTATGTATATAAAAAAATATTTGTTAGATATGAACCTGATGGTTGGATAATGTTATAAATGTCAAATGAAGCGGTAAAAAAATTTTTTAGTGGAATGAAAATAAAAAGATATTAATTTAGTAATTTGTTAAACTCCTTTAATAAGTTTTGAACCTGTAAGTGATTAAGTACACGGTAGCGCAAATAAAAGTAGCCCGCGGCGTAGAGATAGGAATGCATCGAAATGCTTGGCGAGAAAAACTATTGAAGCCGTCTGAAAGCATTTTTCATTGGTTGGATTGGATTAGCATCGCATCAT
This sequence comes from Oedothorax gibbosus, assembly GCA_019343175.1. NCBI lineage: Eukaryota > Metazoa > Arthropoda > Arachnida > Araneae > Linyphiidae > Oedothorax > Oedothorax gibbosus. The sequence goes on from JAFNEN010000263.1 coordinate 491,929, forward strand.
AGCTACTCATGGACTATTGGCAATTTCAGATCTTATTGCGGCTGTGTGAGTGTGAGTTGATCAATGCATAGGTGAAAATGATACAGTACAGCAGGGGGTGTTCATTGTAGAAAGTTTTATTAAAACAAATTCTTTGAAAAAATATATCTAGTTGTTTGTTAAAGAATTTAATGCTGTAAAAAGTGCCAAAAGAGAATGCTATGCAACGATTAGTTACGAAATGGCGTCAGACAGGATCTGTTTTGAACAAGTCCAAAAACATTACGAAACGGGTCCGATCACCACATTTTGTGTCTTTGCGATCAATTTAGAATATTTTGTATTAACAAAAACAAAAATGTCAGATTCTCTAGGATAAATAACGGCCGAAATAATCACTAGTGGGAACTTTTTTTTGCACAGCTGTACAAACCTTCAATTTACATTTCATTCCCAATTAGCTTGTTAAACCATAGTGTAGTTGCTGGAAAATAATTCGCCAAGCGTTTTTTTGGGCTTAATATTGAAGCGATCAATAGCTTCACTTAGCAAACCTGTTTTTGCATTGGTTTTTGACTTGGCAACAATTCTATCGTATTCTTATCTCCATGACGGGGCCACTTTTATTTGCGCCACCCCGCAGTTGCACTCGTGGCAGTTACACAAAGTGGTACTTGCACACGTAGAGAAGGGGTACGTGAGGTGAATTGGGAGATAATATTAAAGATACTAGATTATATAACAGAAGAAAGGCTTATATCTTTTAAGGAGATCGTTAACAATGGATAAGGTTGCTATTGAATGCCTCAAAAACAGTTTTTCATTTCTACATGTTCGGATGCAAAACAAAATATAAGTCAGTAAATTAAAATTTGTGTGCACTATTTAAAATGTTGTTACTCTACAGTAAAGGAAAATAATAAAAATTTACTTTTTCAATTATGTTAAATATTCAAAGCCGTCTTTAATAATTCTACAACAGCAGAACGGAGAGACCTTTGAAAATTCTTTTAGACATCGTCCCCTTTCAGTAAACATTTAATCAGGAGAGGGGTTCACAAATAATAGTCCGCAAATACCACACTTCTATTGCAGTTTCAATCTGTACGCATCTGACACGTGCGCAAAGAACACGACATCTTTTCAGTCACAACATTTATATATAACAGCAAGCATTCGAAATTTGTATTTTCTTTTTGAATGTGTTTCTTTTTAACTGTGTGACGTTTCAAAGAAAAAAAAATCTTAGTCATGTAGCGCAGTGGAAGCGTGTTGTGCCCATAACCTATAAAGTTCTCATAGTCTATAAGGATAACACCTACGAAGTATAACTTAAAGTATACTTTCTAAATATCCTTACTTGCAGAGACCTTGAGTATTAAATAACATCTACACAGAAAATGGAAAACCGAAAAACTTTATTCAAACGCCATTGTTCTTTTTCTACAAAAACCAACTTCTCTCTAGCTGTTGCCACGCAGGACAATGTAAAAACAAAATAAATACAACTTTAACAGTAAGCAGTTGAGTGGTTCTTATAAATTGCGATGATCATAAACAATTTATTGCACCTTGGCATTTTTTTTGGGAGGGGGGGGGGTCATGACTGCAACTGTTTGGGAGTTATTTGGAACGTGAAAAGTGCTAACCTCGTTAAAAAAAATTCTATGAAAAACATTCAACTAATTTAAGGGGATACGGTACACATAAAACATTATTTTTGGAAATAACATAAACTTGTAAATTATAGTGGTTTAATATAATGTTCACTCTAAATAAACATTTTCCAGCAATAAAAACAAATATTTACGATTAGTTTTTCAGTTTTTTTAAAAAAAAGTCAACATTTTGAACTTTTTTAAAACGCTACTCCTCTTTCAATTTTAAGAATAACTCCACCAAACTTTTATAGTTTGCTTTTAGAACTATTTGTTCAAGAACTGTGCATGGATTCTAAAATGTGAGCTACAGTTAAAAAGTAACATGCATTTACAATAAAAATCTCAAAAAAATCACAAAAAAAATTACAAATTATTGAATTCAACATTGTTTTTAAAAAACAACTATACATAGCAGACCGTATTCCATGCACAATTTCGTGCACCATTTATATATTAAGAGCACAGTACAGAAGATATCATTATGAAACTTTGAGTAAATGTTTAGAAAGATATTGTGAATAATAATAAGTAAAACTGAAAAATCGATATTTTGACCAATTTTTGGGTACCGTATCCCCTTAAACGTAAAAAAAAAGCTAATGCCTTATTGTCTAGCACTGAAATGCACTTCATGCCAGTGAAGAGGGGCTACGAAAAAGGAGAACCACCACATTAATTCATAGACACATCTCGGAAACATGACCCCAATGTGAACTGTACATGGAGACCGAGAATAATTTGCAAGTGTGATGGGTACACTACCCTGAAATGCCTCCAGTTTTCAGTACGGATCATATAAAATACCCGCCACAGGCACATCTCAATTTGATGTCTGGAATAATCACCGTGCTTAAGACTGAAGAAGAGCGCATTGTTGGAAGGTCCTTTGTTTTGAACTGTTAGTAATTTACAAGTCTGATGTTGTATGGGGCTACCATGAAGTGCCCCACTACTGACAGTATAATATTACGTGGGTCCGTGTATCTCAATTAGAAGGTAAAGATATAGTTGTACTTGAGTTTACAGCTGAAAAGCTGCATACTGTTGGAATTCTTTTGTTTCCAGCCTGTGTGTTGATGTTTTTATTTATGGGGATTGGAATTTTGCTCGATGACCAATTTAAGTATAGTCCTCCCACCACACATCTTGGCATCTATGACGTGTGTTTTAGACGAGTCCAAACTATTACTCGTAAAACGAAAAGGGGTAAGGAAGATTTTGGTTTCAACCAGAGTTAATATTATTTGGCGATTCATTTGCTTTTGCAGGTACATATTTCTTTAAAGTTTAGAAACAGTTTCTCAATTGAAGGGCAGTTCGAACTTGCATGGGTTCACTATCATTGCATAGCTATTTTTTTAACTTATAGCGTCAACGAAGTGATACTGAATATGGTAAATAATACATACTGATCAAATCTATTGACGATCAAGTCAAGATAGAAAAGAAATGCACGTGTAATTGATGACGACCTTCACAAATTAACTATAATCCTCCTTTCACTAATAACCTATGTGTAGTTTTAGTGTGCCACATTATTTCCAACCAAACTAACCCAACAATCCGCATGCTCGCCAAACACCATGGGATGGCAACCCTGCCCCTTTAGGTTCTCTACCTTTTTACAAAGTGGAACGTTTCCACAATCAAATATTTGGGATGCTAAGTTGTGACAGGCGGACTATAATCGTTGTCGGGTCTTAAGTTAATTGCAAGGTTATGAGAAATTTTATTATGATTCCAAAACGCTTACATATTCGTCACTTAGCTTTGGAACAATGTGTTAAGAGTATTCATTCTGTGTGCACTCATTATTTTCATCTTCATCGGTCAATTTATAGTTACAATCTTTTTAACAATACTACGTTGAGTCATTTTTTAACGCCAGTGGCTTTCTCACCGGAGAAACTCGAAATAAAACTAGCATTTCCTACGTTTCGAAAATTGATAATAACATGCTTAAGAGGGATATAGCCCCACCCATTGTAATTTTTTTTTAAAATCACATCTCTCAAAGTATTACTTCAAATTAAATAATTTTTTCACCGGTATTAAAATAGTGATAAAAACACAACAAAATTTGACGGTAAAAGATTCTCTGGTTATTTAACTATAATTTCATGCAACTTGATAGGTATAGAAACCCTACGTTAAATTTTCAAGATTGCCAAATGTCACCAATGAACAGACCTCCCATTACATCATAGATGTTCTGAGAGATAAAGTGATTGGTTGGTAGACATATTTTCAGGCTTGTGTGCTTGGTCACAAAGACCCGCTTATAAACCTTCGTCGAGAAGGACGGACACGACATACACACACATACAAGACAGATGCTGCCATCTATCGCCACCTCCACAATTTAGACATGTCCCTGAAGGGGAGGGAAATAGTCTCCAGGGACCTGTACTTGCGCAATGACCGACCACAGGACTTTCGAACCCAACAGATTTAACGATCACGTACTCCTCATATACTCGGTAGATCTTCAGTGGTACCGGGACTCGATTGCGGGACCTCCCGATCTCGAGACCGATACGCTGACCACTAGGCTCCCTACGGCCCAAATATTGCGATCAAAATAATGTATCGGGTCTTAGTATTGGAAATCCCTATTAGGCAGGTGGTTGCGAAGGGTACCTATGATCGAGCATCAGTCATTCTAAATGAATAAAATATTTTTGCCAGAAAAACTATACTTATAAACTCTAAGCATCCATAAAACGGACAAATTCCTAGAGATGACATTAGCTGAAAATACTAAATAATAATACTAGTGACAGTTCTAACGAAAGTAGATGGAAATACCCCAATCTGAATGGCCTGTCGTAAAAATAATTGCCGATTACATATTATAGAGTTAAGAAGAAGATTGGGATGGCTGCCGGACAAAAACCAATACAAAAACCGGTGACAAGTGAAGCCATCGATTGCTTCGTAGTAAGCCCAAGCAAACGCTTTCGGCGAACTATTTGGCGCGATTCTAAAGTGAAGTTTGTCAGGCTTACTACATCGACTTAGCAACTTTCTGACTAACTAATATAAACTACAATAACTTCAACTGTTGTTTCAAAACTGTTGTGAAAGACCACGAAAAGAGGCAGTTGCCTACTTCAGACTGACAACAGGACACGACTGCCTTGGGGAACACCTAAATAGAATAGGTATTCTATCCACCAACACTTGTACAATTTGCGATAGTGCACCTATGAATTCCGAACACCTTCTCAATTGTTCAGGACTAGACAACCGAGCCCAACAACAAGGTGATATTTTTAGACTATATTGGAACGGAAGAGCGCTTATGGATTGATGAGAAAATGTCTGCCCCCTCTTGACCTGTTACCTCGAACTCTTTGATGTTTTGTTTTATTTGTATTGTTAGTTGTTTCCCTTTTTCGCTTTGTTGTTCATGTTTATATTGTTCCTCACGTTCACTTTGTTGTCGACGATGAGATCTTTATATTTCTTGGTGTAATTTCCCAAATAGAGCCATAAGTTACAACAACAACACTAATTTCAACTTATCTCTCTCACCTGTGACTAATGACATGGAAGATGTGGAAGGAATAACTACCATCGTGTGAAACTTCATACCACGTGCTACAGCCTACAACGGCGCAAACCGTCATTTTTTGATTTTTGTTTAACGTTTGTTAAAGAATAAAATGGTGCGTTTCAGCATGAACTAATATTGAGTGTTACTAACTTTACTATAGTTAAACTCATAGTTTCCTTGCACAGAAGCCGCGACCATGGGCGGAGCTATAATACGCGCGGAGCAATTAGATGAAGACAAAATAAAACGGCTGAAATTTTCTCTTCATCTGATTGCTCCGCGCGTTTTATAGTTCCGCCCATGGTCGCGGCTTCTGTGCAAGGAAACTATGAGTTGAACCATAGGCGACTTCTCTGGCGGCTTCACCTTTTTTTCGCGCCAAGCATCTCAATCTCCTTTCCCAACTCTAAGTTGCCTTTCTAAAATTTCCATGCAGGCCAAATGAATTCAGTCATAGTCCACTTTCTTCGAATCGAACGTTAGAACGCATACATATGCATGAAGCCCCACCTTCGCCACCTGATACGATCGGATGTTTCATTCAGCTGTCCGAATCACTTAGTGTCCGTCAACGAAAAGTGGCACTCAATAAAAATGAAGATGGATACGAGTTAATCACACACACACAAAATGTTCAAATCCAAATAAATCTCTAGGTATTCCAGCCAAAATATTCTGCACAATTGCTTCACAAAAACTTCAAAACGGCTGCAGTTGTTCTGCCACCCAGCCAAAATATTCTGCACAATTGCTTCACAAAAACTTCAAAACGGCTGCAGTTGTTCTGCCACCCAGCCAAAATATTCTGCAAAATTTCTTTACAAAAACTTCAACAAAACTGAAGGGATTTGAAACACTAGGTCTGCAGAAAAAAAACTGCAGTTTTTTTGCAGCAGGAAAACCTGTAAAAAAACTGCAGTTTTATTCTGCAGACTAAGTGTTTCAAATCCCTTCAGTTTTTTTAAGCAATTCTGCAGATTTTTTTTGGATGGGTTATGCCAATCAAAAGGAATCCCTATAGGTTAGGATGACCAGACGTACTGCATTGCGCAGTACAGTTTTGTTTGTTATTCAACTACTACACTAGCTACAAAAATGTGCAAATAGTCTCCATTTTATTTTTTATAGTTGTTTCAAGCAAAACCGACGTAAACAAAATAATAATTATGAACATTTAATGCTGATCTCATAGTCGAAAAGTTAATCACTGAAACAAATCTAGTGAGTAGGCTACTCTAAGTATCATCCCGGGAGTTTTCATGCCAAACTTTTGAGTTGAGTCGAGTTGAACTATCGACGCAATAGAGCTACACGTGGGGGCGATGGGCGTCGTGATTTAGAACCACAGTCAAGTGAGGGCCGTCGCTTGAGTAGGCTCCAGACGTAACTTTTAAAGAGCGAAACCGTACTCAGCGTCGGTACTTATTGCAACTAAACTGTAGGGCTTGATGTAGTCAAAATGTTTTTTTTACTAATGGTATTCTGGGGAAAATCCCCGTCAAGAATCACATTGGCATCAGTTAAGATAATCAGAGTATTTTTTAACTTAGTAACTGGGAGAAACTGATGTCGCTCAATGAAAGAAAAATGTCGCCTAGTAATCGGAAAATCAAGTAACTGAGCGACAATGAAAGAAACTGAAATCTCTCGAAATTACCATCTGTTATATCATCAATAGTATCTTGTTGTTGTTACTAATGCCACTTGGGAAACCCAAGCTCTTCCCGCAGAGCAGGCAAGGATTTAAGCAAATGGGTGCGGTTCCTGAGGAGAGATGCCCGTCTAGAGACTACACGGCAGGAATCCGACTTGGCATCGTGCTGACAGATGCTGCCATCTATCGCCACATCCGCAATTTGGACATGTCCCTGAAGGGGTGGGAAATAGTCTCCAGGGACCTGTACCCGTGGGAAACTGCGCCATGACCGCCCACAGGACTTTCGGACCCACATATTTAAAGAGCACGTACTCCGCATGTACTCGGTGGGTCTTCAGTGGTATCGGGACTTGATCGCGGGACCTTCCGATTCCGAGAACGAGGCCTTAACCACTAGGCTATCCACGGTCAATAGTATTTTACAGGAAACCAAAACCATTGGCGGTTCCCAGGGCCTAATAAAAGTTACAGTAATTTACAAACACAGATTGCAACTAAACTGTAGGGCATGATGGGACAAAATGTTTTTTTTACTAATGTTAGTATTGGGAAAAAAATATAGAATCACATTGATATTCGATAAGATAATTGTTGGAAAATGGCGGTTTAGATTCGATCAAAAGGCGTTTTCGAATGAACTCGCAGTGTCATCGACAGTTGAGTGATAAGGGATGGCATAAATTATTCGAATTATAAAAGTTTATCTCTTGATTATGGAGATGATTCGGGTGATAATGAGATTTTGGTTGAATTGGAAGTAAACTCATTATGAAAATTGATTTCCTGTTAATTTTTTTTTGGAGTATGTATATGAAGTATAAATTTATGCAAGTGCCTTATATGGCGAAAAAGTTTCGGGCTCTTTAAATTTTTTATCGCGGCGTACTTTTGCAACAGTTTCATAGTCTAATTATCTTTCTCGTTTTAAAAAAAAATTCGTTATGTAGAAAAATATGTATCTGTAAAAGCAAAAAAAAAAGTATCATGTCACCCTTATTTGGTAAATTCAATACATTTTTAATGTCGATAACATTTGAGCATTCAACAAATCTTTTGGTACTTTTCCATTTTAAAGGCTCAAACAATACAGGTGTGACGGTTCACCGCACACGCAACCTCAATCTGTCATCAAACAACTAGGTGGCGCTGATTTACCATCTCGTTCCTACCACTATTCTTAATTACAAAGTTAATAGTAGTATATAAGCCGAGGTAACTCATCTAACTCTCTCTCTCCACAAAGTCGCCAAACACGTAAAACTACCGCCAAACGGAATATTTCCAATGGTAACCTTTAATTGTGTATACTGTGATCCTTTAACTGTGTATACTGTATTTAGTCGCCAGGAAATGTCGTTTGTCGCCAAAGATACTGTTTGGCAAAATTTGTGCCAGCGAAATGGTAAAGAACCTAACTTTTATGAGAACATCCGTTTCATCCATTTCTTTTGCTTCAATCTTAAAATTTTCTTTACCCGCAATCACAGTCCGAATCATCCTCTAAGAAAAGTATACTCAAAGCTGATAAAATAAAAGCCCCGTAATCTCTCTCAATGGGCCATTCATGTCCAATGGTCGTCGCGATTTTTAATCCGAAAATTACGTGCTTTGTTCCGATCTTTTGGCCTTCACGTCACTGTTAACAACAAAAGAGGATTCCGAAATGCGTCTTTTTATGGATGTCTTTAAGGTTCCTCACGATTTCGACCAGAAACTCGCAGCGGAGATTCAGCATTGAGTTAAGAAGAAGACGGAGATGCTTGGCGAGAAATAAAGTGAAGTCGTCAGAAAGTCGCCAAGAAACTCTAGTAAGCCTAAACATACCGCTCACTCAATGTTAGTCCATGCTTAAGATGCATAATTTTATTCCTTAAGAAGTGTAAAATAAAAGAAAAGACTGTTTGCACGGCTGTAGCACGAGATCTGAATTTACACAAGAAGGTACACTCTTAAAACAAAAGAGTGAAATTCTCTCCTATAGGAGAAGTGCATTTTCGGCACCGGAAAGGAGTGAAAATTAACTCAGACTGAGTTAAAACCGTTCGTTTTAAGACTGTAGGACGCAGATTGTTTTCTTTTATTTATTTTACCCACTCCGAAAAAGAGTGAAATTCACTCCTATAGGAGAAGTGCATTTTCGGCACGGAAAGGAGTGGAAATTAACTCAGACTGAGTTAAAACCGCTCGTTTGTTTTAAGAGTGTAGTTGTTGTTTTTGTTCCTTATTCCATTTGGTCCAGATCAAGTCTAGACCAAGTCCAAAACACACTCTTAAAACAAACGAGCGGTTTTAACTCAGTCTGAGTTAATTTCCACTCCTTTCCGGTGCCGAAAATGCACTTCCCCTTAGGAGTGGATTTCACTCTTTTGTTTTAAGAGTGAGGGTCGCCCACAAAAAGTCTCGAACCAGCAAGATGGTACTAGTAATTTCCTTCACATGTATGAAAAATTCGTTGCAATTATAGTTTTTATTAGCGAGTTAGAAATCACCAAGTCGATGCAGTAAGCCTGCACAAACTGCACTGTAGAATAGCGCGAAACAGCTCACCGAGAGCGTTTGTCTAGGCTTACTATCAAAAGCAATCGATAGCTTCACTTGGCAAACCAGTTTTTATATTGGCTTGTTAGGCAGCTTCTTCATCTTCTTTTTGGCTCTATGAGATTCAGAGACCTAAACTAACAATGGACCACCTATGGTTATTCACGATCTTATATGACAAGGAAAAGGAACGTTTTCTGAGGCACAAAAAAAGCTTTGAGAAGTATTTGGCAAGACTCGTGGGCCGATAACATCACCAATCAAATTTTGACAAATCTTCTGGGATTTGAGGCTACATGGAGAGAAAGATATGCTACAGCAACTGGGCTTTCAATCACTAGAAAATTATGTAACACTTAAATTTCAAACTTCTATATATACCAGTTTACACTAAAATTGTATATTACAAAATTCGGTAAAATCTGAGACAAAACTGAAAATAATTAAGCGTTAATTTTCGGGCTAAAGCAAGATTTTTAATTCCCCATTAGATGTTTTATAAAAGAAATATTTAAAACAGTTTCAACATGAAGAGTTGGATATTCAAAATTTACGAGCCATGAGATAGAAAGAAACAAATTGAATTAGTAAAAAAAAAATCAAATTCGTAACTAATGGACGCGTTTCAGGTTTGAAAGGCATCAAAAATGAGTAGTGAAATTAAATTCTTCGAGCTTTGATTGGTGAATCAATGCCTTGTGGGAATTAGCACCAATCGGAGTATTGATCGAATGAAGGCAGGAATGAAGGCTGAAAGAAATACGTCACCTAAAACAAGCCAATTGGAATAACAACTATAAAAATAAAGATTTCTCTTTTAATATAGGATATTATTGAAAATAAGTAAAATTGAAATCACTGCATCCCGCTACGACACTATTTGACGTTTTACTGATGAGATTGTATTTATTTCTTCTTCCGTAAGATGAATTTTAGCAAAGTAATTTAAGGAGTCTGAGGATTTTGTCTAAAATGCATAGGTATGATCAAGTTTTTTAACGCAATCTCTAATTTGAAGACCATTTTAAGCCACCTTAAAGGCTTCTCATTCTACATAAGCACGAAACATTTCAACAAAAGGACCGCATCGCACCCGCCTGGCATCACGCGCTATGACAAGTGAAGGCTACTCGCGCAGTAATATAGTACCCTCGAGATCAAGTTCACCTGAAAGGTCACGCGTTTTATCTGGGAAATCCAGCAAAAGTCTTGTCTGACTCCTTGACAACTTGTCTGCCGGATTGTTGTTGGATAAAACAGATTGACGTAAAAGTGGAACTTTTTTTTTAAATAGATATTTATATCGGTGGAAAGATGTGATTTATTCGAAAGAAATATGCCATAAAATAGGAGTTGGGTTTTGTATATCAGATAGGATATTTTCCGTTGGTATGTTTGGTATAGTTTGAGTTGAAATGAAGAGCTTAGTGGAAGAACGTGCTGACATTTTTGAAAAAATTGATATTTTTGTATCAATGAACATGTTATTACCTCCTTAAAGATAACAAGTTTTCTATTTTTCATAAACTTAAAGTCCAGTACATTTTTTACTATTTGAATGTATCTTTTTTAACTTATTTAAGTGCAAGCGAAAAACTTCAAAGCTCATTTTCTCGTTTTCACCTTTTTGTCACTTAGTACGTTCTTCCACTAAGCTCTTCAAATATTCTGAGTTCTCTTTCAACCCTTTAAATGAATTGCTGGCATTAATATAAAATATGCAGTAGGAATATTTCCTAAGCAAGTTTTTAGAATTTTTATAAGTAAAATTCCTGTGATACATTATTCTATGCCGATAAACAATTATTATATACGAACACATTTTTGCGCTTCCAAAACAACTAACGACTGCGAGAGGAGACGACTGTGTTATCCATGTGTGATCGCAAAAAACTGTACAATATATTGTTTTCTTAATTATGTATAACAAAATTATAAAATTTCTTTTAAAGTACCGTAATATATATTTTTTAAGATTTAGTATATCTATTTATCCGAAACATTAAAGAGCAGATGCTGAACTACATTTAGAAGAATATATGCGTGCTGAAGATTATATACATGTGCAGCACAATCTTCAGCACAATTTGTTGTGCTAACCATTCGTTATTTTTGCAATTTTTCGCTGTTTCAATGCAACTTATAACTGAGGAAAACAAAAATGTTTCCCATTGAAAGTGAACACAAGTTTTTTCTTTGTGCTGTAAATCATCAATAAAAACCATAACAAACTCAAAGCCGGGGATCTAAATCTAGGAATTACATTTCGGAAGAATACTTGCGTGCTGCTCCTTGAATACAATGTTGTTGGTTGGTTGGTAGACATATATATTCAGGTTTGTGTGCTTGGTCAGCGACCCGCTTATAAACCTTCGTCAAGTAAGACAGACACAACAGACAACACACACACATAAGTGGATCCATCTAATTTTTTTTAGAGACAGAGGCCAACTAGAGGATCCCCAGAATTGGCTTGTCACCTACAATGTTGTTGTTGGTTGGTTGTAGACATATATATTCAGGTTTGTGTGCTTGGTCAGCGACCCGCTTATAAACCTTCGTCAAGTAAGACAGACACAACAGACAACACACACACATAAGTGGATCCATCTAATTTTTTTAGAGACAGAGGCCAACTAGAGGATCCCAGAATTGCTTGTCACCTACAATGTTGTGGTTGGTTGGTTGGTAGACATATATATTCAGGTTTGTGTGCTTGGTCAGCGACCCGCTTATAAACCTTCGTCAAGTAAGACAGACACAACAGACAACACACACACATAAGTGGATCCATCTAATTTTTAGAGACAGAGGCCAACTAGAGGATCCCCAGAATTGGCTTGTCACCCCCAGAGGTATTGATTTGGTATTGGAACTTAGAGGACTTTCGGACCCAACAGATTTAACGAGCACGTACTCCGCATATACTCGGTAGGTCTTCAGTGGTACCGGGACTCGATCGCAGGACCTTCCGATCCCGATCCCGAGACGCTGACCACTAGGCTCACTACGGCCCTACCTACAATGTTGTACTAACCATATACTATTATTGGGTCGCAATAAAGTTTTTGCATTGTTTCAACACAATTTGTATTAACTGGTTAGGTTGAAATATTGTGGCACTAGAGCTACATGGTGGGTATCGGCTACGGACGTCATAATTTAGAACTCCAGTCAAGTGGCGAGCCGTCACCTGAATAGGCTCCCAAAGCAACGCTTAAGGGCTACCATATATACGCGGCGTCGAGACTTTGGAGCATATTTATAGTGCACTCCCTCTGAGTATTGGGCCGTAGTGAGCCTAGTGGTCAGCGTCTCGGTCTCGGGATCGGAAGGTCCTGCGATCGAGTCCCGGTACCACTGAAGACCTACCGAGTACGTGCTCGTTAAATCTGTTGGGTCCGAAAGTCCTCTAAGTTCCCATACCAAATCAATACCTCTGGGGGTGACAAGCCAATTCTGGGGATCCTCTAGTTGGCCTCTGTCTCTAAAAATTAGATGGATCCACTTATGTGTGTGTGTTGTGTCTGTCTTACTTGACGAAGGTTTATAAGCGGGTCGCTGACCAAGCACACAAACCTGAATATATATGTCTACCAACCAACCAACTCTGGGTATTTATTATTCGTTGGATTTTTTGGTTTGCACAAACCGTTTATAGGTTGGCATTATTTTGGCAATGCCCGGCTCTAACATCGGTCACACATGCAAAGCAAGACCCCTAATGAACTTAGGTACTTAGCCCTGTACTAACTGGAAAAAAACACAATTTTTCAGTATTGAAAGCATAGATATCATAGTTAAAGTATTAGATTGGCAGATCACGTGACCTCCAATGCTAACGACGAGACGCGCATGGAGGCCAAATAAGGGGGCAAAATGGCCAGTGTTGCTGCCACTTTGAGGAGACAACTACTACGGAAAAATACCATCTAATTCTAAAATTACAAAAAAATATCGTAAAAATACTAGCTGAATTTTGGAATCTTTTTAGTGACTTTAAATCCTTTTCTAGTATTTTTTTTTTGTAATTTTAGAATTAAATGGTATTTTTTCGTAGTATTTTTCTCCTGAAAGTGGCAGCAACACTGACCATTTTGCATGCGCGTCCCGTCGATAGCATTGGAGGTCACGTGATCTGCCAATCGAATACTTTAACTATGATATCTGTGATTGAAAGTGAACACAAGTTTTTTCTTTGTGCTGTAAACCATCAATAAACACCATAACTAACTCAAAGCAGGGGATCTAAATCTAGGAGAGGGGGGGGGGGGATTAAACACGATTTTGAGCTCCACCCGAATAAATTAGCTAATCATCTCCCCTCATTCACACCTAGACCCTTAAGAACATGGAACATAATCAATCCAGGTCATCTCCCCCTCAGGTCCCCTTCACAAACAACCTATAAATAAAAATGCCCCCCAAATTTATGGACCAAACAAGCGTACTGGACTTCGTAACCTGTGCAAGTCATCTGGGGTCCGATGACTTGTAAACACGGCAATTTATAAGAGTAACTACTAATTTATAGAATGGTGTCTCAATTGAGAAAAATACCTATAACTACTACTCCTTGTGAATTGCAAGTGTATGGAGTGAGAAGGTAAAGTTAGTTTTTTAGGTGTTTTTATTCAAGTTGTGTTTTTATTTATATTTTTTTTAGGTTAGGCCAGTTTCTTCTGAATGGTATTTTTTAAATATTTTTTTTCAATGTTATCTATAATAATAAAAATGAAGTTATGTATGTATATTACTTATAGACTCTCAAACTAGACATCTGTTTGACTCATAACTTGGCACAAATGCCTAGTTCGTACTTAGATTATGATTTTTGAACTTTCAAGTTTAAAAATGTTCTATTTCTAGAGAAAATTCGAATTTTCTGAAAAACTCAACTCTGAAAACTCAAATCCGATCATTTTTTTTACTTTCATGATGCCATCTGCTGAAAAAATTAAATAAAATTTTTAACGAAAATAATTAAAATTGAAAATGTTTATTTTATTCTGTTGCCATTCCCTCCAGAAGCTAAATTCATTATTTGAAAAATAATTGACATGTTTCAAGTGGCGTAATTCCGCCAGTCTCCATTCCCGTATTTTATTGTAGGTTTATTGATGATTTTTTCATAGATTTTTCAGTTGATTGCATGTATGCATATTTAAGCAATAAATGTATAGTTAAGCTATTACTGAACTATGATGGTTAATAAAGGCCATCGCACTGGAACTGCATATTACTGTTTTAATGTCTTTATTTTTTGGCCAAATACGTTGCCAAACTCGCCAAATAATTAACTAAAACTCGTCAAATGTGCAATTTCTTTTTTTATAAATAATTTATGAGCTGGTCGGTTGTTCGAAGGTCATTGTGTTAGAGCTGTATAATGGGTGTGTTTGTAGCTATATCTATTTTCTCGCCAAATTATTTCCCAAAACACGCTAAATGATCTTAAAGGTTTTATGTATTTACGAGGGAATTGTGATGACATTTATGAGTGCATTTCAGAGCTAATTTTTCCTTTTGGAATTTTAAGGCAATGAAACGGGATTTTATACTTTATAACGAGCGGGAAAAATAACATAAGTTTATGATCCTATAACAGATTATATCATCGTATAGTGTTACACACCCCTAGTTAAAACTTGTGTGTGTAAAACAAAATTAAATCTAACGACCCAAATATTGCATGTGATGACTGATGACGAGTTAGTAAATGCATAAGAAAAAATAATTTTCTAAGTCACATTGCTCCCAATACATTGAATATTTTAAAAAACGATTTTATGTGATAAATGTAGATAGCTTACAGATCTCTATAATTCCACTTTTTGAAATTGGTACGAATTTTAATAAATAATTTTGCAACAAAAAAATCGAACCAATTCATGTATCATGTAAAAAATTTCAATGCCCCTGGAGAAAAGTGTGGCTTAAAAAATTACTTTTTTCCCCATAGGATTAAGGGGGAATAGGCACGTTGGACCACGGGTCTCCAAACTCAAGTGCCTCAGTGTTAATCCAACGGCGAAAAATCTATTTTCTCTGCCACATTTCCCCGGCTGTATTGAATATTTTTACAAACGATTTTTTTTAAATAATAAATTTAGATAACTTACAGGTCTCTATCTTCCCACTTTTTGAAATTGCTTCGAATATTTTGTGTAAAATTATTTATTGAAAATTATAAAAACTATTCGAACCAATTTCAAAAAGTGGGAATTTCGGGACCTGTAAGTCAGCTACATTTATCACATAAAATATCCGCTTGTAAAAATAATCAATACAGTCGGAGAAATGTGGCTGAGAAAATATTTTTTTGCCATAGGATTAACACTGATGCACTTTGCTTTAGAGACCCGCGGTCCAGAGCGCGCCCATTCCCCCTTAAAGTAATTTATCATTTTTTGTGTACGTGTACTATGGAGTGGTTTTATTAACGGTGTTCATGTGGGGTTTGGGGATGGGGAGCCCAGTCGGTAAGGTGCTTGGCATGCATACGAAAGGTCCAGATTCGGGCCCTGGCACTGCAAAAATAACACTGCCGACCTATAAAAGATGTGTGAAGTCCGAAGAATAATACCCCGCGCAGAGAGAGTACACGTTAACTATGGTTCAAAGTCCCGACAGCGTTACGATGTCGCCCTTAAAAGTTGAGTCGAGTAAATAATTAGGTGTCGGCTCGTCACTTGACTGTGGTCCTAAAATGCGACGCCCGTCACCAATAGCCCTCATGTAGCTCTAGTGCGATCTTCATTCAAATCATGTGGGGGATTATATGGGTTCATATTTCCGTTTGCTGTATGGAGGAGAAATATAATCATGATATTTAATTATAATTTTTTTTTTCAGGATATTTTTTTTTCGCGACATTCTGCTTTACATAAGTTTTTCATGTCATCTTTTTGTTGTTTAAATAAATATGGTACCATTTTTACTATATATTGTTCTGTTTGGAGTTAATTTCGGGAGGAATGTCTTGTAATTTTGAATTATGCTTAACTATGAGGTGAAAAAGATAGTGTCTGCACTTTCTTTGTGAGCTTGCAGTGCGTTGAAGTTTAAATGATAATGAAATTAAATAAAATTTGAGGAACAACGCATTTAAATATTTAAACTTTATCAAACTAGCTGCCGCCTACTCGGCCTAGAGTCTGAATCCCAACCAGTAGGTCCAGGATTCGAATCCTTTTTGGTAAGCGCATGGATGTTTGTCTTGTCAATAAAATGTTATTGTCTGTGTTTGTCTTTGTTTTTAGTTGTTGGTTGGTTGGTAGACATATATATTCAGGTTTGTGTGCTTGGTCAGCGACCCGCTTATAAACCTTCGTCAAGTAAGACAGACACAACAGACAACACACACATAAGTGGATTCATCTAATTTTTAGAGACAGAGGCCAACTAGAGGACCCCCAGAATTGGCTTGTCACCCCCAGAGGTATTGATTTGGTATGGGAACTTAGAGGACTTTCGGACCCAACAGATTTAACGAGCACGTACTCCGCATATACTCGGTAGGTCTTCAGTGGTACCGGGACTCGATCGCAGGACCTTCCGATCCCGAGACCGAGACGCTGACCACTAGGCTCACTACGGCCCCTTTTTAGTTGTGTAAAAGGAAGTCCAACCTCTTCGGAGGCTCTGGCAACCATCTTTCATTTGATATCCATGAACATGACAACAACAACTTCAAAATAACTTTAAAAAAAAATACTTAAAGTATGTCAGGGACATTTTAAATGCCCGCACGCTCACTTGAAAAAAAAAATCAGCAAGACCCCATCACCAATTCATATCTACTTCCCACTAAATCATCATAACAGACCATCACCTGCCTTTTCTAAAGAGCGGGAACTTACCTCAAAAATGAGTCATCACCCCCCTGGAACGGAGAGGCTCGAAAAAATTATGGCGTGTCATTCCATAATCCAGACAAGCACAAACTCCAAGAAAGTGGGGGTCACCTTTGACCCCTCCCCCCCCACTTCGATACAGCAAAACGATAACAATAAGCACGGACGGACAGACAGACTGTTTGGGGGGGAACTGGTGGCATGAATTATGACCGTAACTGCATTGGTTGAAGAAATTTGGCTTTTTTGTTGCAGATCGTGTCTGATTTAATCTAAACAGGGTGGCATTTTCTATGAATGGGCTTAGAATATATAAAAGGCCAAAAGAAATATCCATGCCAAGTTAAGTTTTTTTTAAGTCTCTGAGGAGACCACATCAGATAATGTGCCTAGATTAGAATAACATGGTTTTTGGGAAGATAACAAATAATAACAAATTGATAATAAATTCGAAGGATAAAAAGTGTAACAAACGAAATGTGAAAGGTTTAGTTTAGTTTGAATTATCGTCGTACTAGAAATACACGAGGGCTATTGGCGACGGGCGTCGTATTTTAAAACCACAGTCAAGTGACGGAAATGTGAAAGGAGTTATACTTATCTCACGTTAACAACTTGCACACAAAAAGTGCAGAAGTTGAATGCAACTCTTTAAACATCTGAAAGATAAGAAAATCGGCTGAAGTATAAACTTGTTCATGATATTTAAAATACAATTTTCAACTGGCAAATTATATTTCTGTAGTAGTAGGTTATAAATGCCTCCTCCATGCTTTAAATTTTAAAATTAAATTAATTTTTCTAAAAAAAAATATGTGGATAATGAAGGAAAACCTGACAGTAAGATGACAGGTATTATATACGTCTATATCCATCAGAGGATTAAATACCTTCAATAGTCCTCGTGCAGCTATAGTGCGACGATAATTCAAAGTAACCTAACCTTTAAATGCCTTTTCATTTGCAAAATATAAATTAATGCGCAAATACGTTTTTATGAAGTATTTGACGTTAGATGAGCCTTTCTTAAGGGGTCTATAAAACGTTATTTATGCAAAAAATGAAAGTTTTATTTCCACTTTGTTTTTCCACGACTAAATATTAAATGTATCCCAATGTACACGACTGCCTCAACATGGTCTGGGGCCGTAGGGAGCCTAGTGGTCAGCGTCGCGGTCTCGAGATCGGAAGGTCCCGCGATCGAGTCCCGGTACCACTGAAGACCTACCGAGTATATGCGGAGTACGTGCTCGTTAAATCTGTTGGGTCCGAAAGTCCTGTGGTCGGTCATTGCGCAGTTTACCACGGGTACAGGTCCTTGGAGACTATTTCCCTCCCCTTCAGGAACATGTCTAAATTGTGGAGGTGGCGATAGATGGCAGCATCTGTCTTGTATGTATGTGTATGTCGTGCGTGTCCGTCCTTCTTGACGAAGGCTTATAAGCGGGTCTTTGTGACCAAGCACACAAGCCTGAAAATATATGTCTACCAACCAACCAACATGGTCTTAAACATCTTTTGTACCTAATTGTTACTTTGTTTGTTGCGATTGGTAATTTTAGCGTGTCAAATATAGAGAATAAATTCTCTTTGAAAGTGTGACGATAAAAATCATTGAATGCTATTGTTACTTATGACAACAAGGAACATTTTCAATTTTTGAGGTTACGGCACTTTTGTCGTCAAGGTGCTACATCACCAATCCAACCTCGGTCATCCATTTACAAGGGGCGAAGTCCTGTGACAGATTTCGCGATTGCCACAACATTTACCAAGCACAGAACCCCCTTTTTACTTTGTTATTGCTTTTCGCTTCTCAAAACCAGTGCAACGAAACATCAGTTTGGCCACAAAGTCCTCTTTTTAAAAAGGGCCCCCAATCAATCGAACCACCATCGATTCATCAAGCCCAGCCGAGCGTATGATTCGCGATTGCTTTTCGAGGATCGAGATCTCCTCATAGAGTTGAGAAGAAGGTGGAGATCCTTGGCGCGAAATGAAAGTGAAGCCATCAGAAAGTCGCCAAGCAATCCTAGTAAGCCTAAGGCTGTGTCCTGACTTCTACATCAAATACCACAAATGCAACAAAACTTGGCGAACGCCAAGGGCGCCAAGCGATGCAATAGCATGTGGCCGACTCTGCCAAGTCGCCAAGTTTTGTTGCATTTGTGGCATTTGATGTCGTAGTCAGGACACAGCCTTACAAAAACAGCTCACTCAATGTTAATTCATTCTGAAACGCTCTATTTCATTCGTTAACTCATTAACGTCGATTTTGTAAACACCTATTACACCGTCATTTCCACATAAAAACTTTACCATTAAGTTTTTAAAATTCTTTTTCGTTTAACTTAATTTGTCCTACATAAATTGTTCATGACAATGGTATTCCTTTGCCTTACATTTTTTTTTCTTAGATAAAGTGAGGCAGAAAGATTTTCGCTTGGCGAATTTTCTTGCTTACCGTCGTGAATAAGTTAAAAGTATTTTTTAAAAAAAAATACTGTTTGCGTAGTTGCAGGCTGAAGTTCGAGATCTCTTTACACAAGACGGTAGTAATTCTCATTATAGGTAAGAACATGAAGTTATTAAGGAACTAAAATAGCCTACTTTCCTGTTACTTAAATACTTACTGAAATTCTAATCGGGAAACAACTAGGTTTATAACAGTAAATATCATCAACAATCGTTTCTACACTAGATTTACACACATTAGAAAAAAATCCCTAAACACAGTATCCAGCTATAACATAAACTTCTACAAGCCAAAATCAACTATTTTCCTTAATATTCTTTCGCAAATTAACTTAATATTATTTATCGTCTGCTCGATTTATTTGTAGTTCGAAGAATAATTCAATATTTATTAATAACAAATGTAATGAAACTACTCCCAACTGCATTAAAAAAATACGAAATGTAAATTAAAACTAAGCATAATTGTATGCAAAAAATATGCCTTGCCGCTTTCTTGGTCAACAATTAATGAACAATCAAAGAATCACATTGTGCTACATTTTAGAAGTCATTCCAAACTGATTCATGAAAAAATTATTTTGCTTCAAATATTTTTAAATAAATAAAGTTTCTCATGCCATTGGTGATTTGGCAACAGTGATTTAAATGACTCAAAATTGAATTCCAATGCTAATTTAATGGGAAATTCGCCGACAAATAGTAAATTTATGTCCGTCAGGACGTACAGACAGGCGGACAAAAAGTATGTAAGTTGGGTTTCTGAGGTCATAGCTTTCTAACAAAAAAATAATTTTTAATATCAGATGTATAGAACCGATTTTGGAAGGGGGTACGGACAGACAGACGGACATCGACCGCATGTCAATACCTACTTTTTCATTTTTTTTAATTCTTTCGAATTAAAAAAAGAAAAGTAGGTTAAAAATAAGTTGTAATTACAGTTTTTATGAGAAAGGAAGTAAGCCTTGACAAACTCTGCTTTAGAATAGCGCCAAATAATTCGCCGAGAGCGTTTGTTTGGGCTCACTACACAGCGATCGACGGCTTCACTTGGAGGACCGTTTTTGTATTGGTTTTTGCCCGGCCAGCATCACCATCCACTTCTTAACTTTATGGATATCCAGCCCGAGTGTTATGCAAGGCCCTTGCCCACAATAGCCCATCCCCCCAACTGTGGTTACAACTCACTTGTATTACTAAGCAATCAATGTAAGAAATCCTCACAATGCGAATAAATATATTGAGTCACAGATGCCCCATTCTCGTGCAAGCAGTTCTTGAAGTTTACCTCTATGGCGGAGCTTTGTGATTACCAATATTGGTGAATATTGATGGAGGTTGTTATTGGGGTTCACGCATGACTGGCAGAGTCTGCTTGTAAATAATATGTAAAGCATGGGTTTTTTATGTATCAACAGTAAAGCTTGTGGAGATTTGTTATTGCCAAATGATAAATTGTGTTATTGCCAAATGATAAATGGAACAGATTTTTTTTTTATGATTAGATGGTGGCGGTTCAAATAGGGAAGTAAAATATTGGGTAAATTAAGAAGATCAAAAATTCAACGTCCAGAATTTTTTGAAAAATGTCCCAATTGCTTCGTAAAATTGGAGTTCTACTGTATGTGAGACTTGTACTTTCACTTGGAAACACACAACTAGAAATACAGGGTGTCCGTAAAAGAATGTCCGAGTTTCAAATTGTGACCTGACATCGCGCCTTGTGATTTCTTCCTTTGGGGCTTCGTAAAAGATTGGGTCTACGTTCCACCCCTACCCCACGATTTACCAACCTTGAAAGGTAGAATTGCACAGGCTGTTGCTTCCATTACTGCGGACTTGTTGCAGACAGTATGGGAAGAATTGCATCTTCGTTTGGATGTGTGCCGTATCACTAAAGGCGCACACATTGAGCACTTATAGGAAAAACTAGGTTAGTTTTATCTTCAATGTAATGCATGATTTGTTATATTTAGTATAAAATAAACTCCTGCAATATACCATTAAAACTCGGACATTCTTTTACGGACACCCTGTGCTTTCATTTTTGCTCATATTTTTTTTTTAATTTTCAATAAATAATTTTACACAAAATATTCGAAGCAATTTCAAAAAGTGGGAAGATAGAGACCTGTAAGTTATCTATATTTATTATTAAAAAAAAAAAAAACGTTTGTAAAAATATTCAATACAGCCGGAGAAATGTGGCAGAGAAAATAGTTTTTTCGCCATTGGATTAAAACTGAGGCACTTGAGTTTGGAGACCCGCGGTCCAGCGCGCCCATTCCTCCTTAAGAGACGGGATATCCTAAAAAGGACAGGTAAATGTACAAGAGCGCAAATATGTTTAAATTCATTCAAATATCCTTACGAGATTGTGAGATATTTTAGATACAACTGTATCTTATCATTTGTGACTTATTACGCTACTTGGAAATATTTGAAGAGAACAGGGGAAGATCCCCTTCATCGCCTGGGAATCTGTCTATCTCTAAGACCGAGATTCACGCCCGATAATAGTCTGATGCTTGAACCGAGGAAGAAAAAACAAGTTTGAAACCCTGTATCCGATCACCACTACTCTCCAACCAGACCTCAATACAGATTCTGACAGATTCACAGTCGATGAAGCCGGGTTTTTTTCCCGTGTACTCTTCATTTATTTAGAAATACATGTAAAATTAGCGAAATATTTCCCAATGAAAATAGATCTATCAAACCACCCCACCCTTCTTTTTGAGGCGGCTTCTAAAGAGTCGGCTTCGTTTTTTATACCACCCCCGCTCCTCTCATCCGCATCTTTATCTCAATCTCCGATCTTTCTCAGGTGATGGATGCTTCAGTCCCAAAGTGTCGAAAAGCGGAAAAGTTTCATTTGGGCTGAGCAAATGAACAGTTTAAAAAGGCAGCCCACGGCCAACTTCAATAACAATGCCAGAGAAGCTCTCCCAAACATGAGCGTAGACGGAAATTTTGACGTCACTGTTCCCAGTGCCGAAGATCGAGAAACTAGTTCGGACGCATTCGGAACCCTAAAATTGTAGTCAGCCGTAAACGAGTGGTTCCGAACAGGTTTCGAAACAGGTTGTCTTCATCTTCGGAACAACGTCACTCGGAACTATGACGTCAAAATTTCCGTCCCCGAGCTTGTTTGGGAAAGCTTCTTCGGCCTTAGTAGTTGAGTAGGCCGTAGGCAGCCTCCTATGAATATTTGATTAATAGTATGTATGCATTGTATAATGTCGTATTTTATTCAATATTGGCACTCAAAGTGCACAAACAAGTGAAACCTAAAGCAAACTTCAAAAATGTCACTTTAAGAGACGGAATATCTGTTCCCAAGGGACACTGATTCAACAATCCTGGCTGAGTCGTCATATTTTCTGGATGGGAAAATCGTGGGCCCGCATGTCATATGATTATGTTGCACGTAAAAGATCCCTTGATTACCCATATGTCTTGGGTTCTTTTGGGGGAAAATTAAAACTCGGCATGTTTCAACATCCCCAAAGAGCTCAGATTCATTGTAATCTGAGCGTTGAAATTCCGTGGCGAGAGTCGTTTAGATGGTGCCACAGAAAAATGGCAATCGATTCTGGGGAAATGTCGAGTCTGCAAAGGCTTAGCCGCCAACAAAGCAGTCCCATTGAAAAAAAGACGATAAAAAAAGTAAATTTCCTATGGCACAAATATATTTTAATGCTTTAAAATATCCTTACGAGATTTTGAGATACTTTTGATCCAGCTGGGTCTTATCATTTTTGACTTATTACTCTACTCGGAAATATTCAGCTAGAAATACAGGGTGTCCGTAAAAGAATGTCCGAGTTTTAATGGTATATTACAGAAGTTTATTTTATACTAAATCTAACAAATCATACATGACATTGAAGGAAAACTAACCTAGTTTCTCCTATAAGTGCTCAATGTGTGCGCCTTTAGTGATACGGCACACATCCAAACGAAAATGCAATTCTTCCCATACTGTCTGCAGCAAGTTCGGAGTAATGGAAGCAACAGCCTGGGCAATTCTACCTTTCAAGGTTGGTAAATCGTGGAGTAGGGGTGGAACGTAGACCCGATCTTTTACGAAGCCCCAAAGGAAGAAATCACAAGGCGTGATGTCAGGTGAACGAGGCTGCCAGGGTAACAGAACTCGGGCATTCTTTTACGGAAACCCTGTACATCGAACATCAACGAAATATTTCTCAATGGAAAGAGATCAACCAAACCACCCCACCCTTCTTTTTGAGGCGGCTTCTAAAGAGTCGGCTTCGTTTACCACCCCCGCTCCTCTCATCCGCATCTTTATCTCCATCTCCGATCTCCCGCAGGTGATGGATGCTCTGTCCCAACCTGTCGGAAAGCGGAGAAGGTTCATTTGGGCTGAAAGACGAGCAAGAAAGAACGATGTGATGGCTCTATAACCTGCTTCACTTTCACACCTATGGGGACCCCGAAGACAGGCGAAGACAGGTAGAGCACACGGAACAAATATGGAAAGAATTATAAAAGTTGTACAAGTGTCAAGCCTCGTCCACTTTAGAATACGGGTTTAATGGTTTCTTGTGCTTTTTAAATGAGCATTAAATTTTGAATTTTTTAAATAATTGAAGTACTTCGAATTCGAATTCTTTTCTGAAATTTTCAATGTTTTCTAGTTTCAATGCGCTGAATTTTTTGACGTATCACTTTTACGTAGCATTTGTAGTTTGGGCTTTGAAAGTGGGTGACGGACAGACAGACGGACTGAACGATTATAATATATTCCACTTTTTACGTTATAAACGTAGTGTGGAAGCTAAAAAATACTCGAAGAACCCAGTAACTGTTTTCTTGGAATAATGGGAATGGCACCTTGATAATTCAGACCCTTTCATCGGTCAATTGTGCGATTTGGGGGAGGGTTAATGATTGTTCTAAGATCCTGTTCGAAATAGTTTGGAGATATTTTTATGGGGGTGATGATTCGATTCTGGATATGATTCATATTTTATAGTTTTTTTCGGCAACAGGTGTTCGCTGGAGAAAGCACTGTATCTTTTTGAATCTATCTCATCAGATAAAGTTATGTTTCGTTAGGCTATAAAAAAAGCAAATAAAAAAAAATAACCTTTAAATATATGTTATCTAAAGTCCCGAACAAGCGCAAGTTGGCAAATCATGAAGTTGGCAATCGAACAAGCGCAAATCATGAAATAAATATCAACCATAGCCGTCTTTGTATAGAAGGGGGCGACGGAGCGACTGCCGGATAATAGCATCAACTCCTGTAAAAAAGCCTCTTTGCCCTTTATAGTTATGGCCTGCATGCTAGCGTTATGGCCTGCGATCCAAACCACTCAGCCATCGGGCCCCACATGCCACCCTATATTGTCTCCGTGCTGGTCCATGGTGCTGTTGCCAGGTTCAGTCTCTACCCTACTATAGAACTCTTTGTGTCTGACATAAAGTCATTCGGGAACCAAATGCAATAGAAAAAAATCACGTTTTCTCTTGCATCTGAAGTCGTACTTGCTACGTTTTTTGTCTAAAACACTGTCACTGGACTTTCTACAAAATCCATCTAACTACGACTCCGTGACGATTTTAAAGGGTCATTAAGTCTCTTACGCCCCTTCAGAAACCATAGCCCGAAGTTAAAATCCGAAACGTCCGAAGTCTGTCCTCAAGAATTCCAAGCAAGTGCAGGGTCATTCCATGCAGGTGTCTTTCTCCAAAGCTTACCCTTTTTGCATTAAACATGCTTTTTATCTTGTAAGAAATCATTGGGCCATTAGGTAGCGCGGCTCGAATGATTTGTCGCCGGAGCTGTCTCATTACCATCAGGTTAGTGCATACACTCAAGAACAACCATGGAGGTAAGAGGACTGAGATGCTTGGCCCGAAAAAAAAGTGAAGCCTTCAGAAAATCACCAACCAGCCCACGTAAGCCTAAACAAAACGCTCACTTAACATTAGTTCATTGTAAAACAAACTATTTTATTTTATGAAAAGCTTAGATTAAATATCAAAAAATGTCTGTTTGCGCAGTTGTAGGATGTAACACGAGATCTGAATTTACACAAAATTGTAGTACAGACCCTGGACAAATTATTAGACGCGGTATTTTTTTTATTAGTAATTTTATGTTTCTTAAGAGTTTTTATGCAATAATGGTATATTTAAACTGCAATATTATTGATTTTTATTTAAAAGAATTGTTGTAGACTACATATTTGTATTTATTTTAAGATAATTATGATTAATTATGATTAAGATTATTTTATATTAATTATTTATTTTAAGATTATTTATGTGTGGAATTATCATCCTCAAATGCAGGAGACAGTACAGTCTTGCATTGATAGCATGCCGCGCAGAATTAAAGCTTTGATAGCGGCTAAAGGTGGCTCAACAAAATATTGACTTTTACTAACATTAATGTCACTTTTCTTTAAAACTTAATAAACTTATGCTTTTCTAAATTAAGACTGTTTTTTTAATGTCAAATAAATCGGTAATTGATTAAGTAATATAAAACTAAAAAACAAATTAATTTAAAATAATAAAACGGTACAATATCACCCGGTAATTAATATTTTACATGAAATCTTGCAGTGCGTCTAATAATTTGTCCAGGGACTGTAATTCCTTCGACAGGTAAGAAAATACGTTGATAGTTTCATTAGAGAGTCAAAAAGTCGACATGTCGATCGAATCAGCCTACACAAACTCCACTTTAGAATTGCACCAAATAATTAGCAGAGAGTTTTCATAGGCTTACTACAAAGTGATCGGTGTCTTCACTTGGCAATTCGGTTTTTGTATTGTTTTTTGCCTGGCAGCATCTCAATCTTCCTCTTAACTCTATAAGAAAAATCTCACAAATCCCAGTTTTTGAGTTATTTTTTGTTGCTGGCGAATCTGACACTCCCCATGTGAAAAACGCCTCGTGTCGCGAGATCCTAATCGCATGCCTTTAGTTACGAGCTGCGCGGCAAAAATTTATGGATTGTTTGGAGGTGATTGTAATTAAAAACGTGTGTGTAGCCATATTTGGCAAACTATTGCCTAAACAGGTGACTTATCCAACTTACCCTTTTTTCCAAGGCTTGATTTCTCGAGTTAGAGCCTGTATAGTCCGCCTGCCACAACTTAGCATCCCAAATATTTTGATTGTGGAAGCGTCCATTTTGTAAAAAGGCAGAGAACCTAAAGGAGGCAGGGAAAAGGAGGAGGCAGCCGGAAACGATTACCTCACCTTAGCTGTATTACCTGTACGGGGAAATGCAAAACGGAAAATTTTAATAACGGAGAAATAAGAAACGGAACTTAAGTAGAAACACGGGAAAATGCAAAATGGAAAATTTTAACAACGGACAAATAAGAAACGGAACTTCTGTAAATACACGGAAAAATACTTAACGAAACGGGAAAGTCCCGGCAACTCTGCTGCCGGTACTTTTCCCGTTAATTTCAGTAAATTTTTTTTACAGTGTAGACATTTCGTAAAGAATGGCACATGGTGCTTTGAAGTCTACTTCATTGCACAAACTTTATAGCTAAAATAAAACTTAAGTATAACAGTATTTTGAAAATAACATATACTTAAACTTAATTGAATTGGTTTTTCTGAAAAAATCTTACAAATTATGTCTAAAATGTTTACTTTTTGCGGTGACAAACTTTCTTTTTTTATTTTCTCCTCAATGCAAAAAAGTAGCTCAATAAAACTAAGGTGGCTATCAGCTGACAACAGTAGCTTTGAGTACCATCTATTGAGAAAATGCTAAAATATTTTTAAATACTAAAATTTAAAGGTGGGCCAAGTCTCCCTTATGGCCAAGGCTCCCCAGTCTCCCTTATATTTTCAGGATAAAAGCATTTAACCTGAATGATAAATTATCAAAATTTTAATTTATTCCGTTTTTGGAGTTTATAGTAAATATATCAGATTAAAATATAGACCTGGTATGATCAATACCTAATCTAATTCTTAATATTAACATTTAGCAAATTATAAAATTATTTAAATTTATAATACTTTAACTTAAATATTAATAAAATTATACACTTACGCAACTATCTGAATTTGCAAACTTTCAAATAGCATAAGCATTTATTTAGAACAAATTAAAATCGATTATATATATATCAGTAAAAAATTTATCAACAATAAGACAATTATATATCCAACAAAATCGATTACATACCTTAAAAATTTTAAAAACTGTCGGATATTTTTATGTTAAAAAGGAAATATTAGCATTTTATTTTTGTAGTACAAATGTTAAAATGTAAAATATAAAACACACACATAAGTTTACATATGTTATTACACACCGTATAAGATTAAAATATATACATTAAATTAAATAAAGTTCTTTGTAAAAGATAAAATAATCTTAGGTTTGTCAACCATTAAAAAGTCAAACAACCAATAAAGAGATGTTGACTTTTTTGGGGATTTTTAGCTTCCACACTACGTTTATAATGTAAAAAGTGGCAGGTATTATAATCGTTCAGTCCGTCTGTCTGTCCGTCACCCACTTTCATAGTCCGAACTACAAATGCTACATACAAGTGTGATATGTCAAAAAATTCAGCGCAT
Source organism: Oedothorax gibbosus (assembly GCA_019343175.1). NCBI lineage: Eukaryota > Metazoa > Arthropoda > Arachnida > Araneae > Linyphiidae > Oedothorax > Oedothorax gibbosus. The sequence continues at coordinate 520,250 of JAFNEN010000263.1, forward strand.
TAGAATACTTTGAAAATTTCAGAAAAGAATTCGAATTCGAAATACTTCAATTATTTAAAAAACTGCAAAATTTAATGCTCATTTAAAAATCATAGGAAGCCATTTTTATTAGAATCAAATCACTTTTGCCAATCGCAACAGTCGCTCGAGAAACTTTAATGCTTTTAGACAATAAATTAAAATAAATTTATTTTTGCGACATCGATCAGTTTGAAATGACGTCATATTTCCCTAACAGATTCTTTTATGTTGATATACAATATTTTGGTTCTATTTTAAAGAAAGGAATATTACATATTTATTCTTTGAAATATACATTAATTTTTGCAAACGATATTAATTATATAATAATTTTTGAATTTTCAAAATAAAATAAACGAAACTAGTTACATTAAGCGTGTAAATATTTAATATAGAATAAATACTGTGTTTGGCGCGTTTTCAATGTGTTCATCACTTAAATGTTGTGTGGAAGCCGGTTAAGTGACAGATTCTGTTATAAGCCTACTTGTTTTGTGTTAATATATTACTTTAAACTTTATAATATATTAATCTTCGAATACATTAGATAATTATTAAAAGAATTTCCTATTTAAACTTTCTTTGGAAATTGCTCATATGTACTCGAGTTACAAAATTTAACTGGTTAGTTATTTACCGATTTTAACTTCTTACAACTAAAGGATTTCCAGGAAACTTAGCCAACTTAACAAAAGAAGTTAAGTAAATGTTTTTCAGGAGCCTCTAGCCCTTATCAGATCTTACTTATACTCATTGCAGATCAAATATCCTATGTAAAAAAAGGTACAACAGGACACGAAAATATTTATTTGTAACTAATTGATAAAGGAATTAATAAGAAGTTTTTTTTTTAAATATTGAATAGCATCTTAACTGAGATTATAACATTAAAATGCAAATGTGAAAACAAATGCTATGGGCCTGTACAAATTATTTGTAAAATATATTATATACTAGCAAATAAATACCCGTTCTTCGCACGGACTAAAAGAATTATCAAATCGATCCAAGTATATGTGTCATTTAATTTGCTATAGGATAATAAGCTTTGCCTTTGTTCCCGTTCATTATAAAAATTAAAATCCCGTTACTTATATTGCTTTAAAATTCCAAAATAAAAATACATCACTATAAAATGCAAATCCTCATATCACAAAAATCTTCCTCAATATGAACTTACTGTCATCGCGATTTTCCTGATAAATTCAAAATTTACCATAATTGGCACAATTATTTTCCAAATCATTAATTTAGTTTCTGAAGGTACAGAAAATAATCTACAAGATCTGATCTGCAAGAAAATAAAAGCAATTTCAATTTTAATTAATTTTTGTGTTCATTTTAATTTCTTCTGTCGAATGGCAACACGAAAGGGAAAAAATGATCGGATTTGAGCGAAAGTGGTGTATTTTTTTTCAGAAAATTCGAATTTTCTCTAAAAATGGAACAAATATGAAAAAACTAAGCCTCAGGTGCATACGTTGGTATTAAAGGGAATCTTAAAAATTTCGAATTTCTGAGGGCAGTATAAGTAGGTTTTTTACGATCCACAGACAAACAGACAGATTCTTTTATTATTACAGAAGATTATTAAATCTTAATTTAAAAAATATATTATTTACAATTAAACAATATTAAATTAACGCAAAGAAATGTAACACGTAAAAGTTTAAAACACTTTTATTCAAAACTAAATTTCTTACAATCTCTATAATATACCACCTGAAAAACCTAATTTTAGTATCGGTATTTTAAGTTTATTAATTTAAAATGATGACCTTATGCATAAAAAAATTCAATCATTATACGTACATTATTTTGGTACTGATAATCAGATAAACTCAACTGTCATTGGGCATAAAATCAAAATTAGTTAGGTCGCGAATTTTCATAAATTGTGATTTATTTTCCAATTCCTAAAATTTAAGCAGTACCCGTTTTATGTATCTTATACATAATCACAAATTTACAAAACATTTAAGCATAACTTTTTTTTAAAAAAATACACTCTTAAAACAAAAGAGTGAAATCCACTCCTATAGGGGGAAATTAACTCAGACTGAGTTAAAACCGCTCGTTTTAAGAGTGTAGGACGTAGATAGTTTCCTTTTATTTCTCTAACCCACTCCGCAAAAAGAGTGAAATCCACTCCTATAGGGGAAGTGCAGTTTTGGCACCGGAAAGGAGTGGAAATTAACTCAGACCGAGTTAAAACCGCTCGTTTGTTTTAAGAGTGTATGTTTTCTAAAAACCACCGTTTCAAAGATCTTAAAAATCTTTACAAATTTGAAAAAGTGTTAGGTTTCATCCTTTCTTTTAATTCAATAACATTAACCAAAAATATTTTTATAAAAATCACAGATAATAATGCTTATATAATATTTGATATTTTTTTAACTACACTCTTAAAACAAAAGAGTGAAATCCACTCCTATAGAGGAAGTGAATTTTCGGCACCGGAAAGGAGTTGAAATGAAATCAGACTGAGTTAAAAACCGCTCGTTTTAAGAGTGTAGGACGTAGATTGTTTTCTTTTATTTCTTTTACCCCCTCCGCAAAAGAGTGAAATCCACTCCTATAGGGGAAGTGCATTTTCGGCACGGAACGAAGTGGAAATTAACTTAGACTGAGTTAAAACCGCGCGTTTGTTTTAAGAGTGTACGCGAATCGCAAAATACAAAAGCAGTATAGAATGTGTTAAGCTTAAGGCTGTTTCAAAAGTCTTATTTCTTCAGAAATTTAATTTAAGACCACCATCCTTTTGTAAGGAAATCTCTTTTAAGAGATTTTAATTCAAGTTTCACTTTCTTAAGTTTCTCAAACGTATTTTTTGCCAACAAAAAATCATAAAAAAAATATTTTTTGTCAATTTAAAAACTTATTTTGTTTTTCAACCTTCTTAATGGATTTCTAAGAGTATCATTTCCAATTCCATCTGAAAAAACAGCTGTTGGCCTGCGTAGATAATTAACACGATGAATTACTTATATTATAGTGTTATTGTAAATTTAACTTTTCTATAATTTGCTAAGTAAATATTTAATATGATCAATGTAATGTTTGAATATTTGAAATGTTTGGTTAGAAACAATATTTATTTTACTCCATTTTACTTAAATTGAGACAATTTTAAAAATTGAATGCTAAATTGATTCTAGAATTTTTTCAATTAAAAAACAATAGTTAAATAAATATAATTGCGTGTAATATCTCTTTGAAAAAAGTGTAAGGCAAAGTAAAACATGATGATTGTAAGTATTGCTCATGTCTTAAGTTAAGCAATGTCTTTCTATTTAGAGCATTTATCTTTTTAAAAAAAATGCTTAAAATGTGTATAGTTCGACTATTGCAAAAAATGAAAAGATGAGAACGAAGGAAATGAGAAGAAGAAATGAGGTAGTCAGAAACAAATTATCTAGGCCAAATGTAAAAATTTCAAATAAAAATAGGGGCAAATATAGTAAAAAAAAGTCATTTTTATTTTGACCCCATTGGTATAATTTAACCCACCTCACCCTAATAAAACAATCAAAAAGATTTTTTTTTTTCATTTTCATATAACAACAATAAAATAATTGATCGAAATGTAATCATACAAGTCTTAAATGCAATTAAATAGTTAACACAGTTTTATTTGCAACAATTGAAATAACTTACAACAGTTAAAATCTTATTTAATTCTCCTCATTCAAGAAACAAACGTCAAGCAACAAGCATTAAAAAAAAGTCTTGAATCAAAAGAGAAAAAAAAATGTTCAAAGCTTTTACTAGAGTCCTGTCTAGAGTCTTCTCATGTTTGAGAAATGAAGACATAGAGGCAATTAAGGAACGCGAAGCCAGAAAAATGTCCGAAAAGATGGTCAAACGAGTCATCAAAAACGCCGAATGGCATGCCAACAACATGAAAAAGGAGCGCAAATACTGGAACGACACAGATGAAAGAGAAATTGAAAATGCAGTCCAAAACGCCAGAAAGGATATAGATGAAGATTACAAACATCGCAAATGTATTGTCAGAGGCAAATTTGCAGAATTAAACAAGTACTCTCACAAGAAAGAAGCTACCAAATTACTTTGCAGGATTCAATACAGCCAAAATGAAGGCCTCAAACTGGACATGCCTCTGTGGAACAAAGTCAACGGGCACCCAAATGTACAGCCCCTCATCCAGGTCTATTGGACTACCGAAACAACGTCCTTCCTCATGCCGTATTATTCAAAGAATATCGCACACGAAATTGACAACATGTTCTGCAAAAACAAAAAAGACGGCTTTGAGAAAGTCAAGAAATGGCTGCGCGAAGTTCTGTCGGCAATGGAATACCTCGAATCCAAAGGTCTTTGCCATTTAAAGTTGATGTCTCGATATATTTTCATTGCAAAAGACGGTAGAGCTGTAGTTGGCGGGCTGTCGCGTTTGAACTTGGCCAACAAACCTATGGAAAGGTAAATGGAAAATAATTCATATTAATTTAATATAACAAATAGTGTTAGTGACTGTTTCCCATGTACTGCCCTTTTTGAGGGAAAATTTTAATTTAACGACCTTAAGATAATTTTGTTCCGTAGTAATTATACACTGCTTTAGAGTAAAGATCATGCTAAATTGTTGGGTAGTTTTCCTTCAATATTTTTTTAAGTTTTGTTCCAAATTATCAGTTCTTTGGCACATATTTATAAACTAGTAGGTTTTTTTTTTAATTTTTTGGACGCATATTACTTTCGATTCATGAACCAGGATAATATTTTTGGGCTAGTTCTTTTTCTATTCCACTCATTGACAACTCTATTGTAAAAATTATGTTTTCTTACCTCTCTTCTAAAGAACGATTTATTCAATTTCGGATCATGCCCTCTGGTCCTGCATTTTAAGGTAAAACCTAAGCCCTCCATGTCTCCCTGTTTAATGGATTTGATTAACTGAATTAAATCACCCCTTGTTCTCCTATTTTCCAAGGAATACATGTTTAAAGATCTTAATCGGTTATCATAATCGATACCAGATAAACCCTTAAACATTTTTGTAGCCCTATGTTGAACTTTTTCAAGCAACTCTATATATTTTCTGATGAAGGGAGACCAAAACTGAACAGCATATCCAGATGTTGCCTTACCAATCCCCGGTAAGCGCTGGAGAGAAAACGTCGAATAAACGACGGCCGGTCGGTATGCGCTGAGAACAAAACGTCGATTAGACGGCCTGTCGGTAAAGTGTTAACACTGAACGACATGCCCCACACTTGTTCTGTTTGAGCACAATTTTCTTCTGAGAGTAGTATTCTCTGCTTTAATCTTTATATTCTCTCTTCTACAGCTGGGACCACAAACTTCTATCCGTCTACTTCCCCCCAGAATTTCATCCCCTAAACAGCTTCAACGGAAAGTTCTTCGACAGATGGGCTTATGGAATACTGGCTTGCGAGTGCCTCACATACCTCGCCCTGCGTGATGTCGTAAAAAGTAGCAAGAATTGGCGGAAACATGTGTATCCCACCATGTGCTATATTATGGATGTAAGTGATTTTAATCTCTGAAATTCAATGTTTATTTAATATTTCAAAGATATTTTAAGGCGGACCAGACCCCCTAAAATTTTCAAAAATGACATTTCAATGTTTTTGGTGTTTCTTGAACTATGAAATCTTAGCTTTACAACGATTTCTTAAAATAAAAGTTTCAGGTACTAGAAGTATTTTTAGTAATTTTTTTTTAATGTTGTTTAGGAATAATCTCCTTATGTTTCATAGGTAAGAAACCATTTTTGTTTACTTTAAACGCTTATATCTCAAAACTTACTATTTCAATGTGCGTGTACCTTTTTCTCAGAATCTACTTTAAGTATCAACCTGAAGTTTTTTTATACGTATTTAAGAAGTTGGTTTCTAAAATTTGCTGGAGGGATTTGAGTATAACTATCTTACTTTTTTTTTCTTTTTAATATTATTGATGTTTTTTGAGGTCAAAATATGTAGTTTTGCTTAAAAATTTATAATTTTAAAACTAAACAAATTTTTTTTAAATGCCTGCAGTAAAGTATAGTTGAACATCCATTTAATATTTTGTAAACATTTCATTAAAATGTATTAAATAGATTCTGAGAAATAGGTATATAAAAAAGGTCATTTTAACATGGGATTCAATAGAGAGCTCCGGTCTCCCTAAATGATTCATCAGTGAGAAGTATTAGTAGTTACAGCAGTAACAGTAGCTAGCTAGTAAGTAGTCTACAGTTTTAAAGTTTTCGTACTAGGTAACATAAAAAAATACGGTTCCTAGTAGCTGCAACAACTGTGTAAAGAAGTGTTTTATCTAATTTTTGGAAATCGGTTGACATTTTTTTAGGTTTTGATTTTCGTTATCGGAAAAAGGTTCTTATTAAAAAAAAGCCCTTAAAGAAACTTATTACTTGCTTATGATCTTCAAGTGTATTATCGAACGAAAATAATGATGTAAATTAAAGAATTAATCATGATTTTTGTGTAGACCTTTTTTACTTTAATAATTTTATTCTTAATTATCTTCATAAAACGATTAATGAGTTCATAAAAATACTTAAGGTTTTTTTTTCCAATTCAGTACAAAGAAACTATATCATTTGCTGAATTAGTAACTAATGACCTTTTCATACATCCTTTTGGAAAAGAACTTTACAGGATTTATACGAAGTGCCTTTCCTTGGGGAAAGAAAATAACAGAAAACGAAGCAAAGTTGGCGCTAAATTTCGTCCAAGGCTTCCTTAGAGAAGATCCCAAAAAGAGGATCAGTCCAAGTGATGCCATGCAACACAAGTTCTTAGGACAGGACGACGAACTTGGTACTGGGCCTGACAAGATGTGGACGAACCACACGTTTTCATTCAATTTATGTGATTAGCTTCAGACCGATTGATTATTGAAATTTCTACAAGTATTCGAACTATAAAATCAAAATTCAGAACTTGAAAAGTAGTCGTCTTGCCGTTGGACTAAATAAGCTCAATTGCATTTAACTTAATTGATTAGCCTCTTCCTGTTTTATCATTCAAGTTTCTACTCTATGCAACAATGAAACTACAAAATTGAAATTCAGAACCTTTAAAGAAGTCGTCTTTGCCTTTGAATTTATGAAATACAGAAAGTAGTTACATGTAAAGAAAGATAGGACCACTTCAGATTAAGACTAGTATATGAATAAATGTCTGTTCCAAACGTCTTGCTAGTCTACATGAGAAATCCACATATAACAGAAAAAAAACTAGCTGTAGTTTTTACAGAAATTGCACTTACCCTTTCCGGTGAGGCCTGTTTTACCCATCAAGTACTCGTCGTCGCCTGTTGCTGATTGACAAGAAGAGATCCTTCTAGTTCCGGCAAGAACCTCATATCCAGAGACTGCCATTGTCTTCAATAGGTAGTGCTTGTGTCTGGTTCTGTCAAAAGATCCTCATCCTAGAAGGATATAGTCGCTTATGTTGCTGGTTAAAGTCCTTGAAGGCCATCGGTGCTACTGGTTCCAGCCAGTTGATCCTCGTCTCCAAAACATAGCCTCGTTGCTGTTTCCAGTCTCTGAAGGCGCTGCTGTTTCTTGCGAAATGATAATAGGTCTTCGCCAGTTCAAGAGAGGTGATCCTCAAGAATATCCTCGCCTCTGTAGCTGGTTCGCACAAGATCCTCGTCGTTCCTAAGTATGCCTTTGTTGTTGACAATTGACCCTTGTCTGTTGTTGGTTCCGACAACATAACCATCGTCTCCGAAGACTGTCTTCACAATCGCTGCTGGTGTGGGTGCTGCAGAATTCTTCCGCTGAGGCCCCCCACGCACCCTATATCTCGTTGCTTTGTAACATGTTTGGCGTATATGTCATAAAATAGTTAAGAAATATGAAAACAGAGAAAAAAATTGAAGGATCAAGCAGAATTGTAAAAGAGTTTTATTGAACAATTTTTAAGCCATTATACCTACATTTCATTTGCATTCAATTGGGTTTTAGAAATATGCTTTTTAAATTTTACCAATAAAATTAGAATTTTTGTGTTGTCTTATTTATTGTGTATTTATTTGAGCACTTGAGTACTTTTTTTTAAATACTTTCTCATTTTATATACTTATCTCATTTTATATACTCATCTTAATATGTCAAATAAAATAATAGATTTTTAAAAAAGGAGGTAAAAATGACAAGAGTTCTTTAAAAATAGGTTATGTACTATTTTCAGCAATTTATAATCTAAAATGTGTTTAAAAAAAACATAGTATAAAATTAGAAATGAGGGATCAAGCAACTATCACAATTTTAAATTTTCAAGGTATATATTATTTTACAGTATAATTGAAGAGCTTAGTGGAAGAACGTGCTAAGTGACAAAAAAGTGAAAACGAGAAAATGAGCTTCAAAGTTTTTCGTTTGCACTCAGGACTGTTGAAAGCGGGACTTGTAACTCGTAAAAAATATACTATATTTAAATTTTATGAAAAAGGGGCAACTTGTTATCGTTATAGAAGTTGGTAATATGTTCATTGACACAAAAATCTCAATTTTTTCAAAAATGTCACTTAGCACGTTCTTCCACTAAGCTCTTCAATTATCAGATTTTTGAAAAAGGAGGTAAAAAAAGACAAGAGTATTAAAATATTGCACCATGTTCATTTTCGCAATCAGAAAAGTTATATTGAATTAAGTTTTTGAAAAGATTACGGCATGTATTATTTTATAAAAGTAATATTGCAAATGACTGACCAAATTCCTTCACAAGGAACACTATTATTTGTTTCCTTATAAGTTTAAAAAAAAATAGCTATGCAAATAATAGTGAACCCATGCAAGTTCGACTTGACCTTCAGTTGAGAAACTGTTTCTAAACTTTAAAGAAATATGCATCTGCAAAAGCAATGAACCGCCAAATATAGAAACTCTGGCTGAAACCAAAATCTTCCTGACCCCTTTTCTTTTTACGAGTGATAGTTTGGACTCGTCTAAAACCTACGTCATAGATGCTAAGAAGTGGTGGGAAGACTATAGACCAGGCTAGCAAAGCTGTTACTGCAACTTCAGCTGTTTACTGTACACTGTCAGACGTACGCTGTGTACGTCCTGGTCGTTGATGATCAAATTGCGAGGACGTACGTCCTTGTAGTGAAGAGGTGAAAAATATTTATCTTATTTTTTATTACCGGTTATCGTTTGTAATATGTACTGTACATATTGGAATGTCGTATGCAAATTTCACAATTTTTGTCTAATACTCTTTGATACGTAGCACTAGAAAACATCAATCGCCAAGTCGTCACTTGACTGTAGTTCTAAACTACGACTCCCGATAACAATAGCCCTCATATATGTATCTCTAGTGCGACGATAATTTAACCTAACTTAGCCATCTCCAAGTTTCTTCGTATTCGAGTATGGTTGACTAAATTGGTATGCGGCAGCTATCCAAGCCTATTCACACCACTTTTCTGAATCAAAACTAAACTCAATAAAGCATCAGGTCTGAATATCTCGAAAATTAGCATTTTATTTAATCTAGACGTATGGAAAATTGAATCACTGTGTTGGTGGCATTACAGCTGAACTTGATTGGACGGTTCTTTATCGTATTGAACGCTACTCGAGTGAAGCGGGAAAAATTGGTACTACTCACTCAAAAAAAGCTTCGCTCATTGGATAACCATTTCCACGGATTCACTCGAGTGGCGCTACCAAAGGTGTAGTCCCGTCTATCACGTAATAGAGCGAGAGCCCAGGGCCCCCAGACCTAAGTCATTTTTTAAAGGATGAAATGTATCAGATTAGGTTCGGTTTTCATTTACTTTTAGTATATGCATACCCGCTAGAGTGAACCGACGGCCAATTTACAGGTATCGGGTGCAAAAAGTAGGTAAACTATAAGTTAACTTAAGTCATTTTCTAAAGGCTGATTTTTACGTATGTTTTAGAAAATGTAAAAAGTTAATAATAAATTTCCCAGACACTTTCCGTCGGCCGAAACTTTTCCCAGACGCTCAGTTTTATTTCTGTCACCATAAAAACAAGTAACCATAGCTGTCTTTAGCTTACAACATTTTCACATCTCCAATGATCAAGCACACAAACCGGAATATATATGTCAATCGACTAACCAACCAACCACATCTCCAATACACACATAGTTTTTTTTGCTTAACTTCCCCTTCTTGTCGTCCGAGGACGATTGTAGCGCCATCTCACGCCGCCAGATGCGTGGGACAAAGTCTGAACTTGATAAAGACGTTTAAAGCGTCTGGGAAAAGTTTCGGCCGACGGAAAGTGTCTGGGAAATTTATTATTAACTTTTAACATTATTTTCTAAAACATACGTAAAAATCAGCCTTTAGAAAATGACTTAAGTTAACTTATAATTTACCTACTTTTTGCACCCGATACCTGTAAATTGGCCGTCGGTTCACTCTAGCGGGTATGCATATACTAAAAGTAAATGAAAACCGAACCTAATCCGATACATTTCATCCTTTAAAAAATGACTTATATCTGGGGGCCCTGGGCTCTCGGTCTATAATCACTTGTTGTCGAGGCCTGATACTCTATTTCGTTTGGCTTTATCTGAATGTGATGAAACTTTGAGAAGAGTAACCAAAATACAAGAAAATTCCATATAAAATTCCTAATTTTTGTTGATGTTTTGTTTCTACTGATTGACAGCACCGGTGAAGCATAATGCGCCAAGTTGGCTGCATTGATACAAGAATGATCCCAAGATTGATACAAGAATGAACTCCAAATCCAATCAATAAGAGGGTTGGGATCGAAAACGTTGCAGGTGGTCTTCGGCAACTTCAACCTTGGGATCAAATATTTATTTGTATACTAAAATATGATCCTTCTTTTGGGAAGTTTATAGCATTCTTCTAGACCCCTTTTTTAATTGACTGTTTTAATATCTTAAATGTATATTTATTGCCGCATAATTAAGGTTAATTTTTTGTTTGCTATATATTTTTAATGAGTGTTTGAATAATCAAACAGTTTTATGTGTTATTATTCTTAATAGATATTGCACTTATAGAGTATTTTTACAAACTGATCTCCCTCTTCTCCTTGTATCCTCAATTCGTGAAAATGTAATTTTTTTTAGCAGGGGCTGAATCTTCTCGTCGAGAAATGCGTCCCAGCCTTATCCTGTGGGAATTAATAACTCTCAGTAGGTCAGATTGTTTGTATTTGTTATATATTTCATGATTATATACAGTCCCTGGACAAATTATTAGACGCACTGCAAGATTTCATGTATCAATGATCAACGAAATCAATCAATGATGAACGAAATACCTTTAGAAAGACATTTGTGTTCCTAAACTTAAGCTATTGAATAGAAAATACTATCTGCTATACTTAATACATATATCGACATCTTTTTTAATGATATGACATTCTTTGGTATGTTTTCAGCATTACTAAAAAAAATACCGATCGTCTAATAATTTGTCCAGGGACTGTAGACTTCTCCCTGTGTTACATTTAGTCATGTAGAGCATTAAATTCCTTGTGGTTGGCTTCCAGGACGCCTTATTTCGGTGTCTTGAGATATGACAATTTCGGGGGTCATTAGTCATTTATGAAACGGTGGATGTCGCAATATGGCATCGAGTGAACGATGTCAGCAGGCAATATGTAACACTTACTGGAGGTGGGGCGACCGTTATTAAGGGCGTAGAGATATCGAGCGTCCATTTATCAATTTTGAAAGGTTGCCTCAAAAAAGACGTCATTTGTCAATGCGAGGCCTTGTGCGAACCTAGATGTTCTAAAACTTTATACAAGGTGATCGAAAAGAAACGATACCGTCACGTGACTTGGTACCGTGGCGTAACCAGTTACATTATATAGGGTTAGGGTAAATTTGATTATCGTCGCACTAGAGCTACACGAGACCTATTGGCGACGGGCGTCATACGCTATAACGCTGTTGGGACTTTGGACTCCACAGATTTCACGAGCAGGTCTGTATCAGTGTACTCGGGGAACCCCGTAATTAAGTCGATTTTATTTTTGCGAACAAATATCCGTCTATAGGATGTGGCCGGTTTTTGAACTCCGGACAATCTGTATGGGATGCCGATGTTCTGACGACTGGGCTACGGAGCCCCTATGTATTCAGTGAAGTTACCGCAAGCATGAAGCATCATTGAGCTAGAAGGGAAACTGGAGTGTCAGCGAGCTGAAAACCCACTCCCACACTTTTGAGCGAACAGGGCAGAAAAGGACTATTTTTCCTACACTTGTATGCAATGCTTGTATGGGACCCCTCTATCATATTGACTTGGGCTCCTAAATGTATTTTAAAATTTTTAGTTCGAAAGAATCAACTTTCTTTAACTTTAAATTCCAATTTTTTAAAGAAATAACCATGTGGATCACTAACTAAGAACCAGCGAAGACGAACCCGATAGCGAAATAGGCAAGTTTCTAGGTTTTCTGCCCGGTTCGTTTCTGCTGCAGTGCCGTGTATTCCTCCGCGTTTCGTTATTGAACAGGCTCGTTTGCTGCCCTGTTCAGTGAATCACACACCTCACTCCACGTTTCTTCTAGCTCAATGTGAAGCATACATAAATCTCTTCCACCAAAAATGCATTAATATTCATCCCACCACCCCTTCTCCGCATGAGGCCACATTACAGTCCATTCTTATCGGGTCTTACGATCTCAACCCGAGATAGCGGGGCACGGTAAGGCACGGGCCAAACTTTTAATAATGGGCCCCTTCGTCCCGGCATTTCGGGGGTAATTATGAAAATAATATCTACTCCATCATGTTCATCTTTGACGTGATACGTGGCCTATTAGGGTACATGATACGTGGAATATGAGCAATAGCTTAAAAGAAGATTATTTTTTTTATTTTCAGTTGAAGAGCTTAGTGGAAGAGATTTGCTAAGGGATAAAAATGTGAAAACGGGAAAATGAGCTATAAATTTTTTCGTTTGCACTAGATTACGTTAAAAACGGCACTTACAAAAGGTAAAAAATGTGCTTAACTTGTAGTTTATGAAAAGGAGGACTCTTGTTATCTGTTCATTAACACAATAATATTTTTTTTTCAAAATGTCACTTAGCACGTTCTTCCACTAGGTTCTTTAATTGCCTTATATGAAATGTAAAAGGTGATGAGGGATTTGATGGGGAAGGCTTGCGATGGGGTCGATAATCCAAAAATGGAAATTTTGTGTTTTCCATTCATTATGGAGAGTGTTGATTTTAAATAATTGGTTTTTAAACATTGGTCTATCAGTCAGACTGTCAAAAAGTACCATTTCTTCCCGTTTTTTCCAAATTGAACAATGAAAAGTGAAACAGTGGCTTTATAACCGTAAGCTTTAAACCTTTAAAATAGTACTTATAAGTACTACTTTAAATAGCACTTATAAGTACCGTCAGTAGATAAAGGGTTAAAGCTTACTGTATATCACACAGTTCGCAACTTAACATTTCATTTCCTCTCCACAAATATGTACATTTATAAAATTGTAAATGAAAAAAAATTACCGAAAGTAATTTGATATCTGAATTCCGTAGTTTTCTACCGTATACATACCCAATCACTGTATAATTCCATACACTTTTTATGGTGTCAAAACTTATCAGTAAGCAAGTACCCTTTCCAACACGTTACCTAATAACTGAACGAAAATACATGGTTAAAAGGAAAACCTTGGAGTTACGAAACACCTTTTGGTTCGCACAAGTTGGAATTTATCTGCGCCGGGCCTTAAACTACTGGGAAACTGCCTGACTGATACACACTGCAGGAGCCTGTATCTGGCATTTAACAAGGAACATTCACAACTTCGTTGGTGAATCTCGACACGTTCCACCTTAAATGTTGTTGTATCATACACTGGTATAGTACAATTTTTTTAAGTATAGTATATCATCCGAATATGTCGATGTCATTGTGTGTATTCGCCTGAAAGACATCAATGGTTGCCTCAAGACCATGCCTAAAATTTCGTGATACTATTATACTAGCGAGCTAAATAAAAAAACATACTTGTACTTCGTACAAGTAGTATAAGAGTTCCGCACTCTGGAGTGAAACTGCCTGACTGATACACACTGCAGGAGCCTGTATCTGGCATTTAACAAGGAATATTCACAACTTCGTTGGTGAATCTCGACACTTTCCACCTTAAATTTTGTTTGTATCATACACTGGTATAGTACAATTTTTTAAGTATAGTATATCATCCGAATATGTCGATGTCATTGTGTGTATTCGCCTGAAAGACATCAATGGTTGCCTCAAGACCATGCCTAAAATTTCGTGATACTATTATACTAGCGAGCCTAAATAAAAGAACATACTTGTACTTCGTACAAGTATATAAGAGTGCCGCCACTCTGGAGTGACTGGCAACCGGTTCTCCAAACTCCTGCCCGGTTCGTGCCAACCTAATACCTTTATCGCTTTTAACGGCGCCAAAGATAAACTTCAGTTATGTTCGCTCTTGACGGAAATTTGTATACGATTATTTTGGATAGTTATTTGGTTTGCTGTGAATTGTAGACTATTGGTTAGATTATTTTTCTATACAATAAAACGAAAAAGTGAAATTTAGCCGATATCAAGGCAGTGAACCAAATTAAAATACAAAAATAATACTTTCATTCGCGAATGTCACTCAATGCCGTATCAGAAGACGTCACTTGACTGTGGTTCTAAATTACGACTCCCGTATCACCGATAACCCTCATGTAGCTCTAGTGCGAAGATAATTCAAACTAACCTTTTAGAAGAACGCCAACACTTGAAGCCAACTCGTGCCAAAACGCGGCCTTGGAGAACGGAAGTTTGTTCGGCCAATGAGATTGCAGCTTCTTTCCTAGAGTGTCGCCTCTCTTATTTACTTGTACGAAGTACTAGTTCGTTCTAGCTCTTATATTAAACAAAAAAAACTCCTTGAATGTATTGCCCCAGATTGCACCATATGTAATCAATCGTTGACGTCCTGAAGTCCAGCCTAGCTTTCAAAAAGATTAAAATCTCTCCCGCTCAATGCACCTACATACTTGAATTTAAAAGCCAGACTCGAAACTGTTTAAAGATTTTCGGAGCAAGCTTCGCCTCACAAACTGCGTGTCCTGGTCCCAAAGGATCCTTGACGACACCTATATTGGTGCATTGACTCTTCGAGGCTGTAAGCATGACCTGTTACACTCTCCTCGGAGGAATGCAAACTACGACACTCGTTGTTTTTTAATTACGACACTTATATTAAACCAGAGTATGAGATTCAAAACAAATCAACTACTCACGAAATACCAGTTCATTTAAAATACCTCTAACGATACACATTCCTTATAATCTCATAAAGTAAAGCTTATCTCGGTAGCAACACCCAAAATGTGCTTAAAGCGACCCGCTTCTAACACTACATTTAACATCAACATTCTTGTTTTTTTTAAAATATTTTTTTATATATATACGTGAGAAATGATCGATTATCGATTTGTTTTATCGATTTTAGACGGTTGGGCGAAGGAGCCATTGATGGGATCATTTAAGGGTTGTTAAAGAGTGTGATTTCTTAATATCTGCATGGCGTAATAGTTGGTTGAAATAAGGCCCGCCTCTAATGGATGCGAGGCAAACGTGTAAACATAACGCTGTTGTTTTTTTACCAAATAAATATCAGAAATTGTCTTAAATATGCGATAATATCAAATATTTGATCGTGGTTTTAAGTATTGATTTATTTCTAAGAGACGCATTAGATTCAACTTTACTATCTTGACAATCGGAGACGTATTTTGAAAGATATATAACTTTAACTTCGCTTTAAGGTCGTAAAAACCATGCGTCTTATACTAAAAATAAATAAATGCGGGGTTTTTTTTGGTAAAAATCTTCAGTTTTCAAGTCAAATTTTTATTTTTTAATTTACGAGACCCGTTTCCTCCGAGATACGATACAGAATTTTTGTGTGTAGCATGCATGTTTGCGATACATGATTTTTATGTATAGCATGCATGTTTGCCACAGATGATTTTTATGAATAGCTTGCATATTTGCTATACAATATTTTTACGTATTACATACATGTTTGCGACAGATGACTTTTGACATAAAGATTGAAAACACATTTATTTGTTTGTTGAAACCATTTTGAATATTGCAAAACAATACATTCACAGAACATTCAAACATTGCGGCGTTATAAAACAACTTTTTTTGACAACAACTAAATATGGACAAATATTTGACGTCACTTTTAGTTATCATACATACATCTTTATGCTACTTGCAACTAGTCGTCATTCAAAACCTGGTGTTGTGTTGCCAACGATATGACATTACCCGTATTCACCATATCTCAAGGTAAAGACCAGGTTGCTTCAGCTTATATACCACGATATTTATTATAGGTAGCTGGTAGTAACGAAGTAGGAAATCAGCGCCATCTAGCGTGGATGATATTTGATGTTGCGTTCACGGCGCACTGCTACAGCTATGCAAGTTTACATTCAACTAAACAAGAATAAAAGTCATCGAAAAGTTAATGGACAAGAATTTCTGACGCTTCATCTTTGTAAAGAAATATTCCGAGACGCCACTTCTGACCGTTGACTTCTAAAGCACACAAGCGAAATTAATTGGATGTGTCATCCTGAAACCTCATTGCACTTCTCGTCCTGGGCATTCTGAATTGAAAATTAATTCCTTTCCCCCCTTGGATTATGTTGTTGGACGTCAACTTGTCTTTTATGGAACTATCTTGCTCGCTTGAGCATTCGCCGGGTAAAAACTAATACAAAAAACTGTTTGCCAGGTGAAGCCATCGATCGCTTTGTAGTAAGCCTAAACCACAACTGTATCTTCGAACTATTTGGCGTTATTCTAAAGTGGAGTTTGCATACTCTCACTACAGCGACTTGGCGATTGATGATTATCTAATAACAACTGTTATTAGAACGTATTTTTCTTACTTTTTAAGGAAATTACTACCATCTTGTGTCAATTCAGATCTCGTTCTACAGCCTACAACTGCACAAACAATCATTTTTTGATTTGTAATTAAAGCCTTTTATAGAATAAACTTCTGCGTTTCGCATGAACTAACATTGTGTCAGCGGTTTGTTTAGGATTACTAAGGTTGCTTGTCGACTTTCTGACTGCTTCACCAGGGCCGAATTTAAAGATTTGCCGCTTGTAGGCTACGATTTGCCGCCTCAGTCACAATATTGTCAACTTCGGAGAAAGGTAGCTAGTTAGCTGCAAAATAGGGTGGTATGTGCTGTTATTATATACACATATTAGAATCATCTATGTACCTTTACACACTAAATCGAAAGCGAAATAGGCGATTTTTTAAAAAAAGTGTTCTACTATTTTTCTTTCAACTTCGAAATCCGGGAGGAGGGTGTGCACTTGCCCTCGCAGCGACCATGTTTGCTACGAAATATTAGTACTATATATACGTTTACGGTTTACGCATTAATGTAAGTTATTTGTCTTCTTTCTTAAAAATATGCGTATCTTTATAATAATTTTTTTATGCCGAATGCCGCTTTAATTGGTCGTAAAATATGCCGCCCTAAAAAATTCGCCGCTCTAGGCTGCAGCCTACTTAGCCTATTTAGAAATCCGGCCCTGTGCTTCACTTTGTTTCACTCAAAGCATCTCCATCTTCTTAGCTCTATGAAGCTGCGAGGTGCTAGATAAAGGCAAGAGTGACTTCAATCAATGACTATTGTTACACCACTTTCTCTCCTAGTATTTTGATATCTTTAACACATTTCTAGATGATTAAGCTTTGAGGCAAAGTGGTTCAGTTCTGTCTTTGGTTCACTTTGTTCTTCTTCTAGGAATCTTTCATCCACCTGTTTTGTCTAATAGAAGAATGGCAGGTCTTACATCTTCCGAATGAGGATGATCCCATCATTCACGGAAAGTATAGAATTATTTCTAAATGGATGGTCATGTTATTCTGGACAAAGTCGTTACGACATTTTTGTTAAGATTGAGTTTTATTTTCTAGAGTATTAGGACTTTGTGTAAAGCTATTGCTTAAAGACGATTACAAAAGACTATAAAATCCATGATATATTTTTAGTCCGGGCAAAGAACGGGTATATATTTGCTAGCAATTAATAAAATATTGAAATTTTAATAAGATTTTTTAAAAGTAAATTTTCTGTTCCACATATCATGGATATGAGCGGTAAAACAAAACCTTTTAATTTTCTTTTAAAAACTTGATGGCATGGAATTTTACGGAAGATTTTTTTTAAATATACATTTTATGGCCCATGTTACAATGTTTAAAAATTGCATACAGTGTAGAATTTTCATAACTAATTCATAACTAATAAGAACTCATAAACTAATTGAAATATTACATTTTTAGTGACTTTGACGCATTTAAATTTGTGTTTATTTTTAATGAAAATGTAACTCTAGTAGAATATAGCTTAAAAAAATGACCCTGTTACAAAATAATTGAAAAAAAGACCATAAGAAAAAAAAAGATGTTCACGAACTAGAATTTCAACGCTGATCCCTATTTTCGACAATCAAGATTAATTACCACTTGTTTTTTTACTTCCTGATTTTGGCAACAAGTTTTATTTATCGCATCACTGTTGTCGTTCTCTTTTAACTAAAAGCCGGAATGATACTTCTACAATAGCACATCCATCTCTTCCGAGTCAAAACCGCTACAATGGGGAACAAAAGCAAGGTGGGAAATGAATCAATAAAAGACGAGGAAAAAATAGAAATTAGTTTCTCGTTCTTATTCTTCGAGGAGGAATTGAGATGTCCGACCACCAGAGCGGCGACTTCATTTCTGCAGAACAACTGAATTTATGGAGAGTTGTTTGTGCTCTTATCGCCTGTGCTTTTCAGCATGGCCATCTGCTGCTGGGTCTATGTTGAGTTAAAAAGAAGGTGGAGATGCTTTGCCAGAAACAAGGTGAAGCCGCCAGAAAGTCGCCAAGTAAGCCCAGATAAATAGCTCTCGCAATGGTAGTTCAATGTAAAACGCATTTTATCCTTTAAAAAGCGTTGATTGAAATTCAAAAAGTAACTGTTTGCGCAACTGTATTCTTTTAACACGAGAGCGATATTTTTACGGGATGGTAGGAATTCCCTTCAACATGTAAGAAAAATAGGTTGTAATTATAGTTTTTATTAGAGAGTCACAAATCGCCAAGTCGGTTTAGTAAGCCTAACTCCATTTTAGAATATCACAAACATTGAGCTAGAATAAACGTGGAGTGAGGTGTGTGATTCACTGAACAGGGCAGCAAACGAGCCAAATAACGAAACGCGGAGGAATACACGGCACTGCAGCAGAAACGAACCGGGCAGAAAACCTAGAAACTTGCCTATTTCGCTATTGGGTTCGTCTTCGCTGGTTCTTAGTTAGTGATCCACATGGTTATTTCTTAAAAAAGTTGGAATTTAAAGTTAAAGAAAGTTAATTTCTTTCGAACTAAAAATGTTAAAATACATTTAGGAGCCCAAGTCAATATGATAGAGGGGTCTCATACAAGCATTGCATACAAGTGTAGGGAAAATAGTCCTTTTCTGCCCTGTTCGCTCAAAAGGGTGTGGTGGGTTTTCGGCTCGCTGACACCTCACTCCAGTTTCCCTTCTAGCTCAATGATGCTTCATGCTTGCGGTAACTTCACTGAATACATAGGGGCTCCGTAGCCCAGTCGTCAGAACATCGGCATCCCATACAGATTATCCGGAGTTCAAAACCGTCCGGAGTTCAAACCGGATATATATATATATATATATATATATATATATATATATATATTATATATATATATATATATATATATATATATATATATAATAATATATATATAATATATATATATATATATATATATATATATATATATATATATATATATATATATATATATATTATATATATATATATATATATATATATATATATATATATATATATATATATATATATATATATATATATATATTTGTCCGCAAAAATAAAATCGACTTAATTACGGGGTTCCCCGAGTACACTGATACAGACCTGCTCGTGAAATCTGTGGAGTCCAAAGTCCCAACAGCGTTAGCGTATGACGCCCGTCGCCAATAGCTCTCGTGTAGCTCTAGTGCGACGATAAATCAAATTTACCCTAGGAGCCCTTATTTAGGAGCCCAAGTCAATATAATAGAGGGGTCTCATACAAGCATTGCATACAAGTGTAGGGAAAATAGTCCTTTTCTGCCCTGTTCGCTCAAAAGGGTGTGGTGGGTTTTCGGCTCGCTGACACCTCACTCCAGTTTCCCTTCTAGCTCAATGATCACAAAATAGTCTGGCCAAGAGCGTATACTTTAAAAGGCGTAAATTAAAAAAACCCCGACTATTTGCGAAGTTGTAAGCTGTAGCACGAGACCTGAGTTTATACCAAGTAATTACCTTCACAGATTTGAAAAGTACCAAACATGCTTGGGAACTAAACACTGGGGGTTCCGCGTGAGGCTGACCACCTTACTGTGACATATGCCAAGCACCCCAGAGCCCTAGGTCACGAAGTGTAAGCTGAGCATCGACTAGCTTTTGCCAAGTAATGGCTTCACAGATTTAGTAAGAAAGTAAATAAAAGAGGCTATGCAAACTCTGCTGAAGATTAGCGCTAAATACATCACCGAGAGCGTTTGTTTGGGCTCACTACAAAACGATCGATGGCTTCACCTGACGAACCGGTTTTTGCATTGGGTTTTAACCGGCAGCCATCCCGATCTTATTCCTAACTCTATAGGCGATGTTCGTCCCGTTCCGTCGACGTGAATTATGTGGAAAGTTGATTCTCTTTTATTTCCATATACTCGTAAATTTCAAGATGACTTGTTTTTTGAACTTACGGATAGCGTCTTTATTAGAAGGACAGGCTATAAATTTGGAGGTGCGATAATCCTATTCTCATGTCATAATGGAAAGAAGCCGAGAACAAACTGGTACATTTGTTCTGTGGTGTTCCGATAGTGCAGCTGCTCTTTTGGGATGCTACAGTACAGGACATATTTATGGCACCGAACATGCAAGATGATTTAGGAACCCAATTTTCTTTTGGCAGTATATTTTACTCATGTCTTTTGTCTTCGCTGCATATTCTACAACAGGGTGGCGCACATATAAGTGGCCCGGCCTAGAAGTAGGGATAAGTCAAGAAATGCTGCCAAGTCGAAGACCAATGCAAAAATAATTTCGCCAAATGAAGCCCTTGATCGCTTCAATATTGGGGGCTGGGGAGCCCAGTCGGTTAGGCATTCGCCTAGCATGCGGAAGGTCCCAGGTTCGGGTCCGGGCATCGCCAAAATAACTGCTGACCTATAAACGGCCCGTGCAGCCAAAAATGTCCGACGAATAATACCCCGTGTGGAGGGAGTGCACGTTAAATATCCTTCAAAGTCCTAACGCTGCGTACGATGTCGCCCTTAACGGTTGCGTTGGGTGCCTACTCAGGTGTCGGCTCGTCACTTGACTGTGGTTCTAAATTAGGACGCCCGTCGCCAATAGCCCTCGTGTAGCTCTAGTGCGACGATAATTCAAACTAAACTAAATATTAAGTCTAAACAGACGCTTATCGACTTATTTCCCGGTAACTATGCAATCTTTACTTTTGTACTGATCTGATCAACTCTCACTTTCACAGGTCGCCACTAAGATCTGAACACACCAATAATCCATGACAATATTCAATATGTGCTGAAAACCAAAATTAGTAAGATTTTTTTTTAAAGAATGTGCTCTGGTATTTAAAATTTTGTAACTGTATACTAGATTTTTAATACTTTGCAATATAGTTTTTGCATTACATTAAAACTTCAAAAAACCATCGTATGGTCTTTACATACAACATTAGAACTTGACGATCTTAGTAAATTCTTTTAATCGCCGTTACGGTTCAGTGACGGGAAGAGGGGTTCGCAAAACATGGTACGCAAAAGCCACGCTTTTCGGGAATTTTCTATCTGTGTGCATCTGACACGTGTGGAAAGTCCACGCTGCCGTAAGATCGGCGTTGAGCCTACCCGACCTTTCGGGTGTGGTCGTACATGTAACGCGTGCGTGACCACTCGTAACGCTTCTTTAGAGAGGGTTGCATTGTTCGGACGATACGGTTGAAGGAGCAACAGGTATTTGCATTCATTCATTTTTTTTTTTTGTGAATGGGGTTTTCAGGAAGACACCTGTCGCCTGGTTTCTTCTCTGGCGTTCAGTCACGAAACGAACGTGGTTGGTGGTTGGTTCGATTGACCTCGGTCCAGAGGATCCGTTGTTAAGACTTTTTTAAGAGAACGAATTTATATAAAAAAAGCTCTGAAAGATATAGAATAGCCTACTTTCCAGTTACTTTAATAGTAGTTATAGTAGTTAGCCTACTTTCCAGTTACTTTAATAAAAAAGCTCTGGAAGATATAGAATATAGCCTACTTTTCCAGTTACTTTAATAAAAAGCTCTAGAAGATATAGAATAGCCTACTTTCCAGTTACTTTAATAGTATATGCCTCTTCGTCAGAGGTACACCTACGTGGATCTTTGCAGAATTCACTACACGACTTCATGATACAATTTTTTTTAAATTTTAGCTTTTCTATTATAACCTCTTGCGACCTGGCGTCCCCATTTGGGGACATTTTTTAAAACCTCCCCATACAATTAACATGTTAATTAGTTCCGAAATCGACCTGGTCCAATAGAAGAATATCCAAATATCAGTTTTCAGCCTTTGATTACCAGGAATCAGACATTTATTTCTATATAAAAAAAATGAAGTTGAACAAGGGTCAATACGATATTAGAGTTCTTAAAAAAAATTACTTTTTTTCCAAACTTTTCAAAAAGTTCTTTTAGCAGTTAATTTTAAAGGCATTTTGCATTAAAAACAATGCTGAAATAAACTGTTAACTACAAATAAGTGATTCGGCCTTTTTTTTGCATGTATAGCACAAAAATGTGTATGTTTAGAGCTTAAGGCGTGTCTCTCAGTAATTATTAAACATATTTTTTTAAAAAATTACTTAGCAAAACATACTTTTTAGTATATGTTTGTATGAAAAGTATGTTTAGATTAAGAATATACGCGTAGGATTTTGCTCGGGTCTTAAGAGGATAAACTAGAATGTTCAAAAGCTTCCTAAAAATACCGATACTAAATAATATGATCCGTTACTTGTATTTAGGGCCGGGACGGTAAGGTCCTGGACTGGCATCCCTAAGGTTGCGAGTTTGAGTCCCGCTGCCTTCCGAAGACCCCCGTGTACGCTAATGGTGACTGATGCACGTTAAATCCGTCGTGGTCACAAAGTCCTCCAAGTTCCCATACCAAATCAACTCAGTCCAAGTCATTTGATCCTTTCCCTGCCTAAATGATTCCTATGGTGTGTTTCACTCTTTTGGGTTTAAGAAAGTGTATCTACCTACCTACTTGTATTGTAAAATGACGTATACCAAGAAGGTGAAGCAGATTTCGGAGGATTTGCAAAAAAAAAAGAGGTTTTCAGAGGTTAATTTATCCGACATTTTGGATTAAAGTAAAAGTTAAAAGGGTCTATTAAGGGGAATGGGGCGCTGGACGGGGTCTCCAAACTCAAGTGCATCAGGTTAATCCAATGGCGAAAACTATTTTCTCTCCACATTTCTCCGGCTTATTGAATTTTTACAAACTTTTTTTAAATATAAATGTAGATACTTCAGATCTCTATCTCACTTTTGAAATTGCTTCGATATTTTGTGTAAATATTTATTAAAAATTATAAAATATTCGAACCAATTTCAAAGTGGGATTGTCGGACCTGTAGTCAGCACATGCATCATATAAAAATCCGCTTGAAAATATTCAATACAGCGGAGAAATGTGGCAGAGAAAATATTTTTTTGCCATTGGATTAACACTGATGCACTTTGCTTTGGAGACCCCCGCTCCAGCACGCCCATTCCTTCTTAACCACATACAACTGACAGAGCCTGATTGTTTATTCATAGCATACCACAAATCTGTATATTTAACCCTCAAAATCTCATATTGAACTAACTGTACGCGATCCTCAGGAAATGTTAAACGCTAATTTTTTCAAAATTATTTTGGAAAACATATTTCTAAATACATAATTATTTAAAAAATACATTTATATATATAAAGAATATCTGCATCTGATATTTTTCAGGAGTAAAGAGGTTATAGTTTCGATAGACAGACGCGAACAAATAGTATAAAATATCGAAAGGAATGACACCAGAGACCTAACAAAAAAAGTAATAATTAAAATTTAGAACTGAAATTATAACATGCCGTCTAAAAAAGGACGGATTAAAAAAAAAGTACGATTTTACAAACGAAAAAAAAAATTCCTTTTTGACAGAGAAATTTGAATTGAATGTTTCATGCCGTTTACAGAGCTTTTAAAAACTTGCGAATCTACAACATAATTTGGTAAAGCATTCCACTCATTGAAAACTCTATTGTAAAAGTAATGTTTTCTTACCCTTTGAAGCAGAATTTTTTTAAATTCTGATTATATCATCTGGTTCGACCATTTAAATCAAAACTAAAGCCCTCCGTATCTCCCAGCTTGATGAATTACTAAATAAAATCACCTCTTGGTTGGTAGGTAAGTTAATAATTTCCGGTTGTCTATTTCTAGCCTTTCATGAGAAGCTTAAACACAGCCAATAACGCCTCGTAATTTGAAACAACCCTTGTTACGTGACGAGGTCGACACCTGAGCGGGCATCAACGGAACTTCGAGCGACATCGTACGCTAACGCCGTAGGGGCCTTCGACTCCACAGATTTAAAGAGCACGTATTGTAGTGTACTCGCACATCCCAGTGATTTTTAGATGGATTTTTGCTCCAGCACGAATGTAGTAGAACTCCAATTATCCGAAGCAATTGGGATTTAACTACGTTCGGATAATTAGAAATTAAGAAATTTTGAGTTTAATCTTAAGAAAAGGCATGTTCAATCAATAGGGTACTTGACTGTATCGCTAAAATATCTTCCAATATTAAATTAATTATAGTTTGAACCCAAAAATAACAAACGTACATATTTTGTGCAAAATAAATCTTTAAATAATTCATAAAAATCATTTTAAAATGGCTTATTTTTCATCGATACGTCACGTGATCACAAACACGTCGATTTGGCAGACGTCACTAGTATGTATAAACAAACCGGTGTGATGTTTTTTTTTGCTTGCAATTAAACTGGATTTAATCTGATATACTATTAAAATAAAAATTATATAGATAATGGAAGCAGGTTTTACAGAAGCGTATAGTTCAGATTTTCTTAAAGTAGATTCCAAAATGGTGTTTCAAAGTTTGTTTATAGTTACTAGTGACGTCATAGATACCACGTGACAGCCACAAAGCGTTTTCGGGCGTAATTTTTCGTCCTAATTTTAAAATTCATTTTTCTTCCCTTTTTATGGGGTATTTGAAAAAAAGAAAAAATACGGGTCTAATATTTTTGGTATAAGAATATTTTAAGCCAATAAATTTTTTTTTAGTCAAATACCCTATTACTTAAAGTATTGTTGGGCTGTGAGATCATGTAGTTCTAGTTTAGGTAGTAATCAACCCATCCGAAACAAAAGTGTAGAGTTCTTTTTTAGCAGTCTCAATCATTAGGTTTATGTAATAGTTTTTTTATTCAACTTATGTTGATATATTTGTTTCACAAAAGTTTATAAGCGACAGTTAAACTTTTATGATAGGCCTATTTGTTACTGTTCGCCGCTGTCGGATAATATGACTAGTATTTTTTTTTTCAAATAAAAAAAATATTAGGCATGACACCCAAGAAAGACAAACATTATAATATGGCCGGGTGGAATTTTTCTCTGAACTTTGGATAATTAGCAACGCTTCGGATAATTGGACCCCTTGTACGTCGATAATAAGGATAGGGCAGGGACAGAACCAACCTTCTCGGCGAGAGGCTCGTCGATTATCGACCTCGGCTATATCAGCTCTCTTGTTCTCCGATTTTCCAGGGAATATGTCCCAGAGCATTGCCAGCACAAATCCGTTTATATGATGGACGGTACAGTAGAACTTCAATAGGGTACTTGACTAAATTTTTTTTATTGGCTTAAAATATTCTTATGCCAAAAATATTAGACCCGTATTTTTTCTTTTTTTTCAAATACCCCATAAAAAGGCAGAAAAATGAATTTTAAAATTAGGACGAAAAATCACTCCCGAAAACGCTTCCTGGCTGGCACGTGGTATCTGTGATGTCACTAGTAACTATAAACAAACTTTGAAACACCACATTGGAATCGATTTTAGGCAAATTTGAAATATCTGCTTCTGTAAAAAGCCTTACATTATCTCAATATTTATTATTTCAAGAGTAAATAAGATTAAATCAAGTTTAATCAGAAAACAAAAAACATCACGCCGGTTTGTTTATAGTTACTAGTGACGTCAGCCAAACCGTTGTGTTTGTGATCACGAGATGATCACGTGAAAAAAATGCCTTTTTAAAATGATTTTTTTAATGATTTAAAGATTTATTTCGCAAAAAATTTATATGCATTTGTTATTTTTGACTTTCAACTATAATTTAAATAATATTGGAAGGTATTTTTTCGATGCAGTCAAGTACCCTATTATCCGAATGTCAGGAAGAAATTCCACCCTACCTACCTGCTACTGTCATGCCTAGTAGTTTTTTTTTTTGGACCGACCTAAAAAATGACTAGGCATGACTTTCAACAGGGAGGCTAAATAACAAATAGGCCATATAGGAGTTAAAAGTTTGTGTGTTGCATACAAACGTTTGTGCGCCAAGATTCTACCAAAAGTTGAATAAACGAAAGTATAACCGCCGTATTCACAAGTTCGAGTCAAGTAGCGAGATATCCCCAGAACATGAATCCTGCGAGGAAGGGACAACTTGAGGGTTATTTCAAATTCGTATTCACAACCGCGAGATTTATCTGGGTTTCCCCTTTCGGGTTTCTTCCTCAGGTTTCAATCAGATTTTGTAACAGGACATATCATTGGTCAAGCGGAATCACGTGACGTTGCTTACTGATAGAGATATTTCTCACTTGTTCTATTTGCATCGTGAGACAGATAGCATTCGCCTCTGGGGAGTCGGATGGTTCTATCTCGCCCATGTTAATTTTATTAACTTTAGGAAAAATTTTCTCAGGAACTTGAATTGTTTTTTTAGTTTGTTCCTTACATATAGCTCTTTAATTTAAACTGAAGATATTTCACAGTATAAAAAAATACTTTCACAGTGAGTTTTTTAAAAATATGTATTTAAAAAAACCCCAAAAATCCAATTTAAAGTTATATAACTTTTTTTGTAGCAGATATATTTAAAATTGAGCAGAGATATTTTAAAATTCCTCAGTTTAAATCAAATAGCTATTAATAGGGAAGAAATAATAAAACAAAACACGCTGATATATTTTATAGTTCCTGAGAAAAATTTGTACAATAAAAATTATCATCGCATATCTCACGTAAGTCTCTACGTAGAAATTTAGTATCAATCTAAATCATGTTGAGACTATATTGATCTTTCTAATATGCTGTACTTCTACAATGAACAATCTTATAAAGATAAATTAAAATGGATTAGAACTAAATAATTATAATCACTAGTTTGAAAGAAGAACATGATAAGCTATGTTTGTTTTGATTTTGAACATTTCTCAGAGATATCCCTCCGATATTTGTGGGATAACCCGTAGAGCAGATTCGGCTCTTTATCTCCTCCCTCTTGGCATAACTCGCACTTGTGAATAAGGAATTTGACGAAACCTACCGATCTATCCCCCAGACGGAGGAAACCTGCGGGTGACCCGAACTTGTGAATACGGCCGTTAGAAATGGTTATAACTCAAACTTGCAAAACATCGCCTTTCACTTTGGTTTTGGTTGGTTGGAGAAGACCGAAACTAAAACTACATGATCTTACATCCCAACCCAACAATACATTAAGTAAAAAGTAATTGTTGAATATTTCGTTTTTTTGATTAACTCCAATCATCCGAATTCGTGATTATCCGAATGTGGTTAGGTCCCAATTGCTTCGGATAATTAGAGTTCTACTGTATTCGAAAATCGGGCTTCCTTGACGAGAGGCTAGTCTTATACCAACTGAACCGCAGAGGAGCTTTCCGTGACGTACTGTCCAACTTATCCCGTTGCTCGACAATATAATCTGAAGAAATACAGTATTTTAACTTGATGAGCTGTCTTCTTGTTTCCTTAAAGTCGTCATATAGCACGCAACCATCCAGGTATGGATATAAGGGCCACACAAGAGGCGGAAAGAAAGGTGTGGGGGCAGTGGGGAGCTTAGTGGTCAGCTCTCGGTCTCGAGATCGGAATGTCCGCGATCGAGTCCCGACCACTAAAGACCCACCGAGTATAAGCGGAGTACGTACTCGTTAAATCTGTTGGGTCCGAAAGTCCTGTGGTCGGTCATTGCGCAGTTTACCACGGGTACAGGTCCCTGGAGACTATTTCCTCCCCTTCGAACATGTCTGAATGTGGGGGTGGCGAATAGATGGGCAGCATCGTCTTGTACTGTCGTTGTCTCCTTCTTGAACGATGAGTTTATAAGCGTTTCTTTCTGACCAAGCACACAACCTGAGATATAGTCTACCACTAAGAAAAGGTGTGGCACTGGCATCTTTGACAAGGGGTCACCGTGCCCGAATGGTTACAGCGGACGGCTCTCGTTGAGAAGTCGTGGGTTCAGGCTTGAATCCAGCCAATGTTTGTAAGAGGGATTGTCAGTCTCATTAGAGCTAATGCATTACTTTTGGAATCGCAACTTCCGCAGAAGTGTTGCGTTGCCATGTTAGCCCTTTTCTCCCAGGTATGAAAATCAACATTATATCGAAATGAAACAAATTTGAAACGAAAACCTTTTCTAGTTATTTAATTATATATTTTGGAAGTTTTAAAATGCCAAAAATATACAGCAGAAGGCGAACTATTTTAAAACGTTATAAATTAATAATTAATTAACCGGGTGTTATTTTCTTTTCAATTTTGTTTTAAATTGATGTTATGATGATTCCCATACCTGGTGAAAATGGGATAACATGGCAAAGATATTCTTTTGCAAGAGTTGTGATTTCAAAACTAATGCATTAGCTCTATGAGACTGACAGTCCCTCTCAGTTTGAAGAGCTCCGTAGCCCAGACGTCAGAACATAGGCCTCTCATACAGAGGTTCCCGCATTGTAAACGCGGCCACATAGACGTACATTTATTGGCAAAAAAATCGACCTAATTACGGGTTCTCCGAGTACACTGGAACAGACGTTCTCGTTAAATCTGTGGAGTCCGAAGTTCCAACGGCGTTAGCGTACGATCTTTCTTGAAGTCTAGTTGGGTGCAAGCTCAGGGGGTCAACCTTGTCACTTGACCACGGTTCTAAATTACGAGAAGTAATTTAACTGCATTTAAGCTCTTTGGATGTTAGAAATAGACAGCCGGAAGCTTTAAACCTAAACTAACCTTAAGTTTGAAAACAATGTATTCAGATCCATTATGTACCAATTATAACCGTAAAAATGATAACATTGCTCTCCAATATGAGAACCCATTTTTAACTATTCATAAGACTGAGAGAAAAGTAGAATGTAAAACTTCGTTCACGTTAAGTTCGCGGAACTTCACGTTCATACTTCGTGGAACATGGTCACAAAAATAAACCACTGTGACCGTCAAATAAACAGTATCACTTGGCAACTTATAGCACCTGCTTGTGGAACAACGTTGCCGTTGTTTTAAAAAAAACCATAAAAAGAGTACACTTTCTTATTAGGTTTGTTCTATTAAAGCATGCAACTAAATTATCACCATTCACTTTGAAATTAAAAGTCAACGAAAAAAAAGAAACTATCGTAGTTTTAGGTATGTGGTAAAATTTGTATAGCCAATTGCTTTAAACATAACAAAAAGCGTACAAACATAAACGTGTTTATTATAGAGTTGCAGTCACTCAATGTGCTATACCATTTTATCAATACCTGATTTATGAATATGTTACTGTCAATGCATTTAGTAAGTTAGTTATTTAATAATTTCCAGTAATTATTAATGACTATGCATTTGAATTGAACATTTTATTTCTTGTCAAGTTTATGAGCTATTTGTTCTTTTAGTAGTTTCAACAGCTCCGGCCAAGTTCTGCATGCTTCAAACCGGGGCCTGTGAAGTTGAAGATAGTAATAAAATTAAAAAAAAAAAAACATTTATTATTCTTGTTTAGCATAACTTTAAGAGTAAATAACGAAAATTAATCAATATGATGCTCTGTAAAAATTGGCAACTATACTACAGGGTGACCCTAAAGTAGACTAACAGTTAATGGTGTACCATTGGTAAGAACTTTGGGTGTTTAGAACAGGTATTTGACATAGTCGTGCTTAGTTTTGTTGGTTGGCTAAAATAAAGTCGTACTGCAGCGTATATTATCCAAAGAGTAGCGATACGTGGACTTCGTTTGGTTTAGTTACGAGATAGCTTCGGAATAATTATTTGATGCTTGAGGAATAAGCAAATAATGTTTCCAGAGTATGAACTTCGAATCTCGCCATCTGTCAGATATCCTATAAAATGATGGATGCTGGTGGAAAATTTGTGCTTTTGTTTATAAGTGCAAATCACTGCTGGGAATCTGAGTGAGGAGTACCGACGGTGGATCCTTAAGATCAACTGAAAGTATGAAAATGCGGAGACAGTGAGTAGCATAACATTCATAAACATAAAAAGAAGTCCTCGACTAGCGTCACGGGAGCTGATTATCCCTAGAGCAACGTTACAACGCCTGATTGACCAGCTGAACCTTAAACCGTACCGCCCAGTTACTTGGAATTCTTGAGGACGATCCTAATTACAGTTCTGTGAGATAATGCGCAATCAATTGACTGAACAACTAGACATATGCTTTCAAACAATAACTGTTGCTGTATAAATAACTGTATACCTAACTAACTGTAAGCCTACTTTTGGGCCACCCTGTATATGAGTAACTGCATGTCCGCTATTGTCTGTCTGCTGTTCAAAGGTACGTTACTTAGTGGCTAATGGGACCGAATGACCGCAGGTATCCAAACCAAAGTGCCTCTGTAATTAACCAATGGAAAAAATATATTTTCTAAGCCACAATTCATCGACTGTAATTAATATTTTTGCAAAAGTTTTTTTTTTATATGACAATGTATTTTATATGGCTTACAGGTCTTTATAATCTAGCTTTTTGAAATTTGTTAATTTTTTTTTTAAATTTTCAATAAATAACTTTACAGTAAAGTATGACAGTAAAGTTTTCCCAATGTGTTCCAAATGTCATCTGATGCCGGCTTCCCCGGAACATATCCTCGATTGCTTGGGGGTCACCTTGGAGGATGTTTGTGATAGCCCTCTCCTGGTGCTGGACTTCGCAAGGCTACACCGGGCTCATGGATTTGATTTAGCTGTCGCTAGATCAGGAAGGATTGGAAACAACAACAAAAATATTTGAACCAATTTCAAAAAGGAGGGATTATTACCTGTTAGTCAGCTACATTTATCATATGCAAAAAAAAAAAAAACATTTGTAAAATTATTCAATGCAGCCGGAGAAATGTGGTTTAGCAATTTTTTTTATCTCCATCGGATTAACACAGAGGTACTTAGGTTTAAAGAAACGCGATTATTCGGGCTCATTCACCCTTAGTAATAAGCAAAAAATTAATTTGTTCCAAACCCAAAACAGTACACCGCTTGTCTGCTACTATGCGATTGATTTACCATGTCTAACATACTCCGGTTAAAGAATATTCGGTACTAATTTTTTATGGTAAAAAAATATGTTTGATTGTAAACTATCTAGGGAGTTAAGAAACTACAGAGAGTCAGTACGATGTTCTACTTCTTTACAATTACTCAATATATACTTGTACTAATACGTACATAATTAACACTTTTGCTACGCAGGATTTTTGTTTCCACGTCGCATGTGATAGAAATATATCATTATCGAATCCTCAGTTGGGGTTGGGCCTGGGCCGTTTTAGAAATGAAAGGGCTAAGACAACTGGAAGTTTATTTGAATTTTGAGCACTTCTTTTCACTGCTCGATTTCATTTACTGACCTCTTCGCCAGTAGCAATCAGTCGCGTGTTCACCAGAATAACAATCTTGACCGAGTTGCCATTTTACAAATTATATTATGTCACGACTCTACCTACATTAATCGAACTGATATTTAGGGACTCTATATATACCTGATTGCCGCGTTCACCGCAAAGACGACCGTGGGCTTCGGAAATCCGTTGAAGTTAGTGGCAACCTCCCCCTCGTAGGCTCCCATGTTACGGAACGCTACCCATTCCCCTATGTCCATGTCCGGCAGGGGGCAGCACTGGATGATACGGTCGTCACTAGCACAGGTCGGCCCCCAAACGCTACACCCGGGTTCCAATGAGCGACCGCCAATCACGGGCTGAAGAAAAACCGAAAACTGGTTTATTCTTTAAATCGAAATATAGCTTAGCAGTGGTTGTGCTGTTAAATCCACAACCACATTTAAGAGATATGTGTGTTTTAAAATAGGCCATGGTAAAGACAACTAACTGCAACTGCATTTACCCGAGTATGTGCATTCTGATCATTTGACACAAAGACTATCAAACTGCTCGTACTCGGCCATGTGCAGTTGCCTTTGCCAACACCATTGTAATGAACAAGGCTACAGCCTAGCAGCAGACCGACGACTTTCATGATCAGTCGTTTTTCAGAAGCATTTTTGAGTATGCTTGTAACGCTATATCTTACAGCCACTATACTTCTGTGATCATGTGGTTCCGTAAATTTCCAGAACCGTTGGTGTGAAATGGGCTTTAGTTTGGAGAAGCCAAGGACGTGTTATAGCATGGGCGGAAAAAAAAAGATACAATGACTTTTTTTTTGCTACCCTCAAAAGTGGTTATCAATACCCAAGAATACCACGAAGTTTGGAAGTGATAGTGTGGATAAAAGTCATGAAAAAATATAAAATTTCTCCATAGGTTAACATTGGGGGAGTTACTTTCGTTTTTGGAAATTCATGTTCCCTTAAGAAAAAAATAACTTTTATCTTTGCTTACCTCTGGTTCATATAAACTTTGATAGACGGCACACTGGCGAAAAGATCCGTAAGCCCCGTCGTTCAGGAAATACATTTTCTGGTTTCCTGTGTAAAGAAAGTGACAAAAGATGCAAAAGTAAGAAAAAAATATTTGGTGTTTTTTCTACTAATAAAAATGTAATACCGTTATCAGAATACTACCTATGAAATCGTTAACCACTAGAATGTATTAAAATCCGTTTGCTTTTATTAATACGGCGTATAAGTGACTAGGTTTTGAAACTTACTAAAATGCAACTATTTAATATTATGTATACAAATTGAACAATCCTGTCCCCACCAAAAGGTACCTCAAAGTAAAGACAGGGTTATACTTTGTCTTTTATACTACAATATATGTCAGAACCATAGATATCATAGTTAAAGTATTACATTGGCAGATCACGTGACCTCCAATGCTACGATGGGACGCGCATGGAGGCCAAATAAGAGGGCAAAATGGCTAGTGTTGCTGCCACTTTAAGGCGAAAAATACTACTAAAAATAGCATTTAGTTCTAAAATTACAAAAAAAATTCTAGAAAAGGATTTAAATTCACTAAAAAGATTCCAAAATGCAGCTAGTATTTTTACGATATTTTTTAGTAATTTTAGAATTGAATGGTATTTTTTCGTAGTATTTTTCGCCTTAAAGTGGCAGCAACACTGGCCATTTTGCCCTCTAATTTGGCCTCCATGCGCGTTCCGGCGTTACCATTGGAGGTCACGTGATCTGCCAATCTAATACTTTAACTATGATATCTATGGTCAGAACCTAGATAACTGGTAGTGATTGATAGGAAAAGAGCGCCATCTAGTGTTTGGATGTTATTTGAGGTTGCGTGTGTGGCGGACCGCTACAGTCATCACATCGTTGCATATGTGCTTATATACTATAGAATTTATTGTGATCTTCATGACTGGTCCATAAGGCAGTAGTAGCACCATCTAGTATTTGGATATTAGTTTTGGTTGCGCTTACGGCGGATCGAAACAGTCATTATAACGTTACATGTGCGTAGGCACTTAGGATTTTGTCTAGACTGTTTGCGTGAATCGAGAGTAGCTCACCCTTCTGTCGCTTCCCTATGACCTGTGTGTAGAGAGTGAATGCCGACTCCACGAAAAAGGTGCCAGGCTCTGCCATCACAGCAATGTCATCCAAATTAAAGTGCTCTTCCAAAGCATCACGTACGATGCGAGAAATCTT
The DNA here is from genome assembly GCA_019343175.1 of Oedothorax gibbosus. Classification (NCBI taxonomy): domain Eukaryota; kingdom Metazoa; phylum Arthropoda; class Arachnida; order Araneae; family Linyphiidae; genus Oedothorax; species Oedothorax gibbosus. Next base: position 554,625 of record JAFNEN010000263.1, read on the forward strand.
AGCACAAAAAAAAAAGAAGAAACACTTGAGTAAAATTATGTACAGTTTGAAGATAATACCGGATGGTTATAAAATAACGCTCGTTATTCGGAGAGGTCTTGTAGAGGTCTGTAGCTTGAATGAATAATTCGAATGCAACAAACTTCGAAATAGTTACTTTTCAAGAGAGGGGGGGGGGGGGGGGGGAGAATGGAATCATAAAAAAAACACCCTCGTCTCTTGACCAGGGTTCTAAATTACGAGGCGTAATTGGCTGTGTTAAAGCTCCTAAAAGAATCTAGAAATAGGCAGCCGGAATCGATTACATTACATTAATGCAAGAAATGACCGCTTCTGGGTTTTGCCAATGCTTACAATATTGTGTTTGCATTGGCAGCGCCATCTGTCAGTGATTATTGTAACTATTTCTTTTTTAATGTAATGTAATCGATTCCGGCTGCCTATTTCTAGACTCCTTTAGGAGGTTCAACACAGCCAATTTCGCATCGTAATTTAGAACCCTGGTCAAGAGACGAGGGTGTTTTTTTTTTAGGATTCCATTCTTTTTCCCCCTTCTTGATTAGTAACTGTCTCGAAGTTTGTTGCATTCGGATTATTCATTCAAGCTACAGACCTCTCCGAATAGGGAGCGTTATTTTATAACCACCCTGTATTCTTTTAATGGACACTTTCAATTATAGTGGCAAAAAAAGATAGTGTGTCAACCGCAATTGTTCTCCTATGTGAAAAGGTTTCTCGAAATGATACAGTTTTAGGGATGTAAAACCAGAACCGGTTAAACCGAAAAACCGGTTATTGGTTTCAGTTATACCGGAAAACACTGTTTCTATGGCTGAACCAGTTAAACTGAAATCCAGTTTATTTCTAAAAAACATACATATCTTTAAAGTGTAGTTCAGCTAAGTCCACAACCACATTTAAGGGATGATCGCTATTTGAAAAACTGGCGATAGTAAAGGCAACTAACAGCAACTGCGCATGCGCGACCATTCGTATTTTTATCAAATGCCGTAAGGGATTAAAATACGCTTGTTCATCCATGCTCAGTAGCCTTTGCCGTAGCCACTGTAAAGAAGCATATGGACGACTTTCTTTATCAGTACCCTCTGACGGGTGTATCGTTTTGGGAACCCATATTTGAGCGCACTTGTAACATTATGCCTTACAGCCACTGTACTTTCAATCAAGAGTCAGCTTAGTCAGTCCGACAAACCAGAAGAGTTGCTTTTGAAATCAGCAGTATCTGTCAAGATATTCTTTTAATATAAATTAATTTTCTAAACAATTTAAATGGTAATAACAATTCAACCAAACACATTTGAAGAGAAAATATTATCCGATTATTATTTAATTATTAACTTAAAAATTTACAATTTTAAAAATAGCGGTATATTTTCATAACTGATGTCAAAATGCACAAAATTTTAAAGCAAATTTTTGCTATTGGATACTCAGTTAAACTTATACATGCCTTAATTACGTTGTCAATCCCATGAAACTAGCGTCTCTTCAGAAAAGAATAAATACATGCTAAGAAAGGAATGAAAATAACCAACTCAGCCGGACTTTAAGTGCATATCGCAATAGCGAAAATTCTCCAACCGTACCCTCAACTCAATCATATCTTCCCCGCAATACTCAAAAGTTGGACGTAATCTGCCGTCAGCTATGGAAGTTGATTATGAAAAAGAATCAACTCCAAACGATCTGGGTGATCCAACCAAGCATTTGAACCAATCAGACGCATAGATTTCTGCTTTCATCAGAGCGAAGATATATTGTGTCATTTTAGAGCATATGCGTAGATTCTGATGAGTAAATTTAAATTTGAACCAATCATCAGGAAAAAGTTATTTCCATAACTGCCCGAAAAATAGAATACACGAGCAACCGCTCATTCAACGCTGGCAACACTATGCCCAACTTCGCGAAGTCGAAATTGAGATATAAGTTGAAGATAGTTATTTTAAGGAAAGGATTATTTTAAGGATGTCATTTTAATGGAAATAGATCGATTTCGTTATCTTAAATTCGAAACTATGATAGCTCCTTACCTCCAGAAATTGTGGTTCGTTGGCACCCGGAAATCCACCCCCAATGTCCACAACTTTCATGCGGATTCCTTGAACTTCTGCCATCTGGAACACTTTCTTGCACCACCCGATGGTGGTCGCGTACACGGTTGGATTGGAGTTGTTGAAGCCGATGTGGAAACTGAAAACCATTATTGAAAGGAAAATATTTAATACATAGTAAAAATTATCAAAATGCTTATTTTATTAATGTTATTGTGGGGATTTTCTAATCCCATAGAACTAAATGTACAGATGTCAATCCAGAAATTGCGGGTTATTGGCAACCGGAATCCACCCCTAATGTCCTGAATATTTTAGTTCATAAGTTTACATATTGAAGCGGACATTTTGAAAGAGGTGGTTTCTCGAACGAAAAACTGCGTATGTCCTTGATGATCAAGCATAAATCTATAAAATATCTGTATGTATTTTTCTATATTTCAGTGTTTACCAAAAAATAGACAAAGTAATTTTCTTGGAAAGCATACTTAATCCCCCCAAAATTAATATTTTTGCGAATTGATTAATTCTGAGTTTATAAACACAATTTCACAGTCAACTTTTGTTCATGAATTTAATTTTTTTTGCATATTTCATATTAAAAAGTTAAGTTAGGGGACAGTTATATTAAGCATTAATGCTCATGAAGAAAATTTGGGGCCCCTTAAAGTGGGGGGCCCTCGGCACGCGCCCCGTTTGCCCTGCCGGAAATCAGGCCCTGCTCACCTGACTCCAACAACAGGAAACATGAGTCGTGTTGCTTCTCGCAGTAAGTACGGAACTTCGTCCAACTCGCAGCCAAACTTGGTACCGAACGACAAAGCCACCCCGCTCTCGTCGGCTCGAATGCGAATCAGCAGGCTGCAAGAAAACACACAAAGATGTATCATCCTACCACGTCTTGGAACTTACGACCTGTGCTTCAGACGAGTCCAAACTATCATTCTTAACTACTTCAGCCAAACTTGGTACCGAACGACAAAGCCACCCCGCTCTCGTCGGCTCGAATGCGAATCAGCAGGCTGCAAGAAAACACACAAAGATGTATCATCCTACCACGTCTTGGAACTTACGACCTGTGCTTCAGACGAGTCCAAACTATCATTCTTAACTACTTCAGCCAAACTTGGTACCGAACGACAAAGCCACCCCGCTCTCGTAGGCAGCTCTCACCAGCATATACAGGCCACACGTCGGCATATACAGGACATCAACTTTTTTTTTTTGTCATTTTCACTTTTTAACTAAAGTTTTGAGCTAAAAATTTTGCTTTAAAATTATTTTAAGCGTCTTAAATTTAAATTTCAAAAGTGTTTTTTTGATATCCTGAAGTAGAGTCAGTTATATAAGGTTTTATATATAACAATTTCCAGTTTGTAATATCTTAGAACAGTGGCGACATAAAGCGGTTAAAGAATTTATTTGATAAAATTAACAAATTGTTTAATTTTTAGGCTTTGTATTTTCAGGCAATCTTATAAAGTATCTAAAATTTCAAAAATGCAATAGTTTCTTTAAAAAAAATTTGATAAAAAAACCAACTATTTTTTTTTAAATTCTTCAAGATGTTCAATTTTTCATTTTTGTGATCCTTATGACCGCAGTAATAGTAAAAGAAATCAATTTTAGACAAGGATTTCGAAATTCCGACTGAAGGGATTAAAGGCATATTGCACATACTCTCATTCGTTGAACCCAACCGTCAACGCAACTAAATCTTCAACTTTTATTTCAATTTCGACTTCGCGAAGTTGGACGCAAGGTTGCCAGCTTTTAAAGAACGGTTGCTTGCACATTATATTTTCGGGCAGTCCTAAATAGAACTCCATCCTCATGTTTGGCGCAAATTTATATTTTATCATCAAAGATTGACTAAAGGTAACCCGGAATCCCGTACAGCTTCCATTGGACGCAATGTTAATTTAAGCCATTTTAATGTTCCTTTTTCTCAGGAACTACTGCAGTTATTACCTTAAAATTTTTTTAGGTAGTTATTCAAACATATTTAATTGCTGATATGCGGGCTTTAAGAATTATGTCTGTTAGTTCCAGAAAAATTAAAATTTTACATGTGCTATGTAAAAAAAATTAAAATATGAAGATATTCTTCCTACTTAAAGTAACATAACTCCTTTAATAAGAAAAATGTTGCAAAACGCCCGCATATCAAGATTAAGCATCATTTAAGAAACATTTTGACACCTGAACAAGTGATTCTTGCTATTATAGATCCTGAGAAAAAGGAACATAAACATAAAAAAACATGTTTTGAGATATCAAGCGTTAAAAAGTGAACTTCCATTTTAAAGAATTCCAAAGAATTAATTAATTGGAGTACTTCTAATTCGAGCATCAATACATGTTTTATATCACTGGAATCAGAAGAATTTGGGCTATTCAAAACAAACAAAAACGATATTTTTTCGATTTTTCGTTCCGGGTTACCTAAATCTACGCATGTTGTAAAATGACGTAGAACTCTTCGTTGAGACAAAAGCAATAATCTATACATCTGATTGGTTCAAATACTAGGTTGGATCAACCAGGTCAAGAAAGGCTGAAGACTAAAGATAATTTATTCAACCTCAACTTCCATAGAAGACGGCTGATTACATCCATCTTTTGAGATTTGCGTTAAAGGTATGGTTGAGTTGAGGGTTCGGTCGGACAATTTTAAATAAATTTTATTAAATTCTCCGTACAATGTTTTATGAAGTTCCTTTTTTCTTGTATCGTTAGATAGAAGTATCTTCCTTTTGAAAAATTAAATAATATTTGTTTCAATTAAATGAAAATTTGAAAAACATGGTAAAATAAAATCCCTTCTGAAACAACTTTACTAAATAAATTAGCCTTAAAGTCTTCATGCTTGCATTTTTAATGTTTAAAAATTGAATTTTAGCTATTTTTAACACATAAAGTTTCGGAAAAAATATTGTAATAATTTATTCAAAAGTCTAAATTCCATTTTTTTCCTTAAATTTTAGTTAAAAAATTGAGAATTTATTCCTGCTTTTTACCATTTCATTCTGAATGCATAATGAGTCTATTTCACAATTTTTTTAAGATAAAAAAAAAAGTTGGGACTGAAAAGGATTAAGCTTAACTCCGTTAAGTGCGTTCTCACACTGCAGCCGGTTGGAATCGCCACATCTTTTTCAGCTCGTATTCGTTGTCGAATGTCATTAGCCGGACAATGGAATCAAACGCGAATGTCAGATTGGCCGGGCTCTTGCACGTGTTGGCGTATATCATGTGCGAAGACGGTGACACGCCAAGTGACATCACGGCTTCCATCTCGTCCTGAAAACAAAAGACGGGGCTAAGTACCAACTGGAGCAGTGTTTCTCAACTGGTGGGTCGTGACCCACAAGTCTAGCTCTAGTAGTAGCGAAATTGTTACATGAGTGTAACTACTCGGTTTTGTAGAAGTGACCAAAGCGCTAAATACAAAAAAAAATTTGAAACTTGGAACTATATAGGGGAACTATATATAAACAGGACTACGGCGACTCTAATTAGTTGAAATCTAGTGAATAGTAGTTTTGCAAATCTTTCACAGATGACGCTACTTTTTTTGTGTGGGACGTTTTTTTTTTTTGTTTGCGGGTGGTTTTTTTCTTTTAAGTTATACACACGTTTTCTGTGGGTGGCGCTAGTGTCTAAAGAAATCTCTATTGTAAATACGAATGCACGGGTATCCAACTAGAGGAATGCCTCTTTAATACCGGAAAGCAAAAGACCAACGAGAGTCCCCAACGTGGTTTCCTAGTAGCTTCCATATGGGGCCCAGAAAGAAACGACCCCCTTTTTTCGATGAAACCACGTCGGCCCACATGGGCCATCCCACATAGGCCCATATGATTTTCTTCCACATTGGCCCACCTGGGCTTCTCCACATCAGCCCAGTACAATTTTTCATGAGCAATCGATTTTGCCTTTCAAGTTGAACGATCTCTTTATTAGTTAATAATATACCGAAACAATTAATATATATATATTACTAATTTGCATAATATACAGTTGGAGGATAAAAAAATATTGTATTTGGTCAGCAGTTCACTTTATAGGACAGATTGTCAATCCATATATTTAGATGGGCCATCCCACATCGGCCCACCTGGGTTATCCCATATCGGCCCACCTGGGTTGTCCCATATCGGCCCATTCGGGTTCTTCTATAAAGCTCTGTTTTATTAAAATAGCTATAAATTGTACTAATTTTTTTTCTAAAAATGCATTAGTACTGAACAATATCAATTATTACACCGTGAAATTCACGGTATTGATTTTCTTTATCAAATATAATTTCAATTTGAATCGAGGAATTAATTTAGAATAATATACGGATGCATATTTTTTATGGTACAATAATTTTTAGTTAACAATGAAACCTATTTTATTTGAGTTATAAACAGTCCATTTGACTAAGAATGAAAACCGAGTTCTAAACTACTTTAATCAATGTTGTGGGCTTGTTATGGAGCCCACAGAAATCTATATGGGTTGCCCATAATGTCCCATGTAGATCCACGTGGTTATATTTTTTTCCAGAAAAAGCGTAAAATATAAAAAAAATTTGCATCCAAATACATTAATGTCACCTAATTATTATAAAATAAATAATATTTTACTCATATTTTATCGTAATTAGCGCATAATTTGCTAAAATTGAGTACATGGGATTCACATGGTTTGGTGATGGGCTGATGGGGCCCACCAGTGCCCATCTGAAGCACGTGGGCCCACGTCGGACCATGTGGATCCCACATTGGTGTGCTGCCTGGGAAGTGCTCTGTGTTAATCCAAAGGGAAAAGTAAATTTCGAAGCCACATTTCTCCTGCTGTATTGAATATTTTTACAAACGGTTTTTTTAGATCATTTACAGAGCTCTAGTATCTTACTCTTTCAAATTGTTTCCATTATATTTTGTTGAAAAATTATTAATTGAAAATTTAAAAAAAAAATTCGTAGCAATTTGAAAAAAGTCTGAATTTTTATGCACGTTGAAAATTTTCCACTGACTATTGAACATGGCTGAGCTGTATTTATGTGGAGATTTCTGCATTTTTCCATTATTCAAATCCTTTGTTTACAATTATTTAATTGCTCTTATGATTTTAGACAAACTGAATTCCGTTACTCTATGGTATACGAGTATTATAATATTTCACATACACATAGCCTATGAAGTTAGCATTTTACACTCTACAGCCCTATTAAAATTGTAACTTTTTTTAATCTTATAATCCATATCCTTTCATGTGTTATCTCTTATGGTAAAAACGAACAATAATTGTTATCTTGACTTACTTTACTTGCACAATCAAAGGCTGCTCCCAATTCAGCTAAAATGCGCAGAACTGTTGGATGAGGATTGGCTTTGACAGCTAAAACAGTATAAATAAATTGAAGAGCTAAGTGGAAAAACTTGCTATGTGACATTTTTGAAAAAAAAAATGAGATTTTTGTGTCAATGAACATGTTATTTGCTCCTTAAAAAAAACAAGGTTCTCCTTTGCATAAACTTAAAGTTAAGTATATTTTTTACCTTTTGTAAGCGCCGTTTTTAACGAATCTAAGTGCAAACCAAAAACTTAAAAGGTCATTTTCTCGTCTTCACCTTTTCGTCATTTAGCACATTCTTCCACTAAACTCTTCAATTATAATATCAAATTGCATCATTGTAGCTTCAAAACCGGTCAAACTGTGTCCTGAACCCGAAAACCTTGCCTCATCAGGTTATTTTATTATCATAATAAAGGATGTTTTTGTTTATCACGCTACTTTAAATATGGAAAAGTTCTTTAAAAAATTACAATTGCATTGCCCTATGATGTTGCAGTGTTACAGAAGTTTTATCAACAACCCTTGTCCAACTGAAGTTTTTCAAGTTGAATACTAAAATGCTTCAAGTTATATTCTACAATATTTTCGATAATCTAGATGACTGGTAGCAAAGGAGTAGAAAATCAGCGCCATCTAGCATTGGATGGTATTTGAGGTTGCGCGTGTGCATAGGACCGCAACAATTTTTTCCATACAAATTTGTTTTGTTGTCATTACTATTTTCGTACCTTGTGAGAGAATGCAAAATTTGCAAAGCAATACCGTGACAGACAGTGATATTTTAACATATGTAGTAGACGGTAGTAACATAAATCAGCGCCATCTAGCTTTCGATAATATTTAAGGTTGCGAGTACGTAGGACCGCTCTGATTTTCCCTTACATATTTGTTTCCCATGTCATAATTATTTTCGTACCTTGTGAGAGCATGCATGATTCTCAAAGCAAAACTATGACAGATGGTGGGATTTCAAAGTACGTAGTAGCTAGTAAGAACGCAGTAATAAATCAGCGCCTTCTAGGGTTGGCTGGTATTTAAGGTTGCATGTGCATTAGACCGTCACAATTTCCCATACAAATTTGTTTTGATGTCATTTTTGTAAGATAATGCATAATTCTCAAAGTAATACTGTGACAGATGGCAGAGTTTCAAAGTACTGCATTGGGCTTATGAGGCTCACCAAAGTAGGGCATTATTTCCGGCATCTCCCGCTTCCACAGGTGAAATTTGTAGACTATGTCTGCTACGTCACCAACCATGAACGGACCTTCCTCGTTCTGAAAATAAAAGGAAAATTAATGTACTATATATAAAATACTATACTATAAAGGAAAATTAATGTGCGAAAACTGTTTGTGGGAAATGTGTGTTTGGGACTTACCAGAAACTAAACCAGAAATGATAAATGAAGATCTTAGTGGAAGAACATGCTAAGTGACAAAAAGTGCAAACGAGAAAATGAGCTTTAAAGTTTTTCGTTTGCACTCAGATCTGTTGAAAACGGAACTTGTAAAGATTAAGAAATGTACTAAACTTTAATTTTATGAAGAAGGGGAAACTTGTTATCGTTAAATAAGTTAGTAATATGTTCATTGGCACACAAATCTCAATTTTTTCAAAAATGTCAGTTAACACTTTCTTCCACTAAGCTCTTTAAATGTGAACGCGAGTTCCAACACCGTACAAAAAGAATCTGCTAATTTTACTGGAAAAACCAATATATTTACAAATAAAAATAATTAATTTCCTTTAACAGTTTTTTCTGCAAAAAAGTAAACTGAAGCTAAAAAGCTTTACTTCAAACTAAACTGTTTTAAGTAAAAAACAGTTTTTTCTGTGTTTAACTGTGTAGAGTGCTTGACTGCAACCGGACAAGTATTTTAATTGTTTGTGGAAACTCCGCGTGGCGAAACAACTCACTTGGGACAGTGTTGGTTAGGTTAGGTTAGGTTTGAATTATCGTCGCACTAGAGCTACACGAGGGCTATTGGCGACGGGCGTCGTATTTTAGAACCACAGTCAAGTGACGAGCCGACACCTGAATAGGCACCCAACGCAACCGGGGACAGTGTTGGACTGATGATCTAAAAGGTCCATGGTTCGAGCGCAGAATCGGTGGTATTGTGTTCTTGGTAGTTACTATGTTCAGTATCCTCGTTCGTTCATAAAATTTACAATTCCTCTGTTTAAAAAACAGCTTTTGCTTAAAAAATTACAAATTGTTTCATAAAATAAACAGATCATCTCTGTAAAGTTAGATATTGGGGACCCGTGGTCATTCTGTCCTATTTGCTTTTTAAATAACACTTTGTATACAGAATCAGAAATTACTTTGAAATGTTCCACGACACCATGTTCTTTTTCTTTGTCACAAAAATATTGGGTGCCTAGAGTAACCCTTCCTTGAACTGGCGAAACGTCCATCCTTAGTGCTATTCAATCTGAAAAATAAAGATAAGCGAGTGGGTTTCAGTTAGCTGAAATAAGCGTGCTGAAATGTTAAGGGCATATCACAGGAACGCTCATTCATGCAACCCAACCCTCAACGCAACTCGATCTTAGAGAGATCCTTGTATATGCGCAGTAGTGCACAAATGAAGCAGGCTAGAGCGGTGCATCTTGGGATACCTTGGTGTCAGTATGTTATGCGCAGTAGCTCGAAAAACCTGACAGCCCTGCTTCAGTTCATCTCAATTGGAGGGGCCCTCTACAGAGCGGTGCATCTTGGGATACCTCGGTGTCAGTATGTTATGCGCAGTAGCTCTAAAAACCTGACAGCCCTGCTTCAATTTCTCTCAACTGGTGGAGCTCTCTACACCTCCTTCCTACCTTTATGATCTTCCACTTTTATCTCAATAGGGTATTTGACTAATTTTTTTATTATTATCGTAAATTGAGGGTCTGTACAAAATAAAAATACGACTTTTTTCTTTTTTCAAAATTTTGTCCAAAAACGTAAAAAATGAATTTTAAAATTTGGACGAAAAATTAAGCGCGAAAAAGCTTTCTGGCTGTCACGTGGTATCTGGGACATCACTAGTAACTACAAACAAGCTTCGAAACACCATATTGGAATCTACTTTTGGCAAATTTGAACTATCCGCTTTTGTAAAACCGCCTTACAGTATCTCTATATTTATTATTTTAACAGTAAATTAGATTAAATCAAGTTTAATTACAAAACTAAAATCATCGCGCTGGTTTGTTTATAGTTACTAGTGACGTCAGCCAAATCGACGTGTTTGTGATCACGTGACCATCACGTAAAAGGTCTTTGCTATCTGTTGGAACTTCTTAAAAAACTATTATTAGATTTACTGTTTATCATCAGTCTTTTAGCCCAAAAAAACTTTTTTTTTATAATTTAAAGTTAGTTTTATACTAAAACTAATTTAATAAATAACACTAATTTAATAACTAAAACTAGTTTAATAACCAAAACTAGTTTTATAATAAAAAAACTATTATAAAACTAACTATTACCATAGTTTTTTTTAGCTTAAAAAACTTTTTATATCAGTTTAAAGTTTTTAAAACACTCTGTAGAGAAACAATTATTTTTCACTCATACCTGATAATGCAAAATGCAATTCTCGAATTTCATTAAATATGCACAACAAATAAAACCCGATATTCTAGAAACAAAATATAATCTGTATGTGTTTCTTAACAAGTTTGATTCGGTAATGAAACGGGCAAGCAATTGACAAGTATGACAATGCTGAAATGATAATGTTTTCGAAAAATATTTTCAATTATTTTTCACTCATACCTGATAATGCAAAATGCAACCTTCGAATTTCATTAAATATGCACAACAAATAAAACCCGATATTCTAGAAACAAAATATAATCTGTATGTGTTTCTTAACAAGTTTGATTCGGTAGTGAAACGGGAAAGCAATTGACAAGTATGACAATGCTGAAATGATAATGTTTTCGAAAAATATTTTCAATTATTTTTCACTCATACCTGATAATGCAAAATGCAACCTTCGAATTTCATTAAATATGCACAACAAATAAAATCCGATATTCTAGAAACAAAATATAATCTGTATGTATTTCTTAACAAGTTTGATTCGGTAATGAAACGGGAAAGCAATTGACAAGTATGACAATGCTGAAATGATAATGTTTTCGAAAAATATTTTCATATTTTTTCACTCATACCTGATAATGCAAAATGCAACCTTCGAATTTCATTAAATATGCACAACAAATAAAATCCGATATTCTAGAAACAAAATATAATCTTATGTATTTCTTAACAAGTTTGATTCGGTAATGAAACGGGAAAGCAATTGACAAGTATGACAATGCCGAAATGATAATGTTTTCGAAAAATATTTTCAATTATTTTTCACTCATACCTGATAATGCAAAATGCAACCTTCGAATTTCATTAAATATGCACAACAAATAAAATCCGATATTCTAGAAACAAAATATAATCTGTATGTGTTTCTTAACAAGTTTGATTCGGTAATGAAACGGGAAAGCAATTGACAAGTATGACAATGCTGAAATGATAATGTTTTCGAAAAATAATCTTTTCATGCTGATAAGAGTTTCAAGATTTTCAAAGGAAAAGTGATAAGCGGCCTTGTTATATATTTGAAGAGTAAAGGGGAAAAACCCTTTCCTCGACTGGGAATCTGTCTGCATCAGGTATGCTTGGCGAAGATAGCGAGTTCGAGATTCACGCCGGACAATAGTTTCAATTGAGAAACCGATTTCCAATCGCCAAGCAAACCTCAATATGGACAGATTCCCAGTCGATGAAGGGGGTTTTCCCCTGCACGCTTCAATTATGTCGCTTTTTTTTTTACCAAGACAGTTATACGCAAAATATACGGATATGTGTTCATTAACCTTTTTGCGTTTGGAAGAAATACCATAAAGGTTGTGCTGTTGTTTATTAAAAAAAAATAGCGGAGTGTTTGAACACTTGCTTGCGACTGATGCTTTTTTCTTATCATTTGATTGTGAGATAGTGTATGCATGTGAAAAGTTATTTCATTGATTTCATTTGAAGTTCAAGCAAGAATATTTTTATTGGGTACAGTAGAACTCCAATTATCCGAAGTGTTTCAGATGACCTGATTTCTGAATTTTTTTTGGACCGACCAAAAAAAAAATTACTGGGCATGACATTGAACAGAGACGAACCGTAACAAATAAACCGGGAATAAAACAGTATAAACTTTGTAAAACCAAGTTTCTAACATAAGTTTAAAAAAAAAAAAGTAGGGTAGGGTTGGTACATATATATTCCGGCTTGTTTGCTTGATCAGAGACCCGCTTATAAACCTTCGTCAAGTAATACAGGCACAGAAAGAATTTTAACTGACACAGAGAGAGAGAAATTACACCCAGGGCGAAGGCGGGAATCGAACCCGCACCCGGTACAGTGCTCCCGATTGCTTCGGATAGTTGGAGTTCTCCTGTATTTTATTTTGACACCAGAATAGGGTACTTGACTTTCAAATCTAATAGGACTTTCAAAATCTAATAGGGTACTTGACTGTATCGCTAAAATACCTTCCAATATTAAATTAATTATAGTTTAAACGCAAATATAACAAATGCATATATTTTTTTGCAAAATAAATCTTTAAAGAATTAATAAAAATCATTTTAAAACGGCTTTTTTTTATCGGTACGTCACGTGATCACAAACTCGTCGATTTGGCTGACGTCACTTGTATATATAAACAAACCAGTGTGATGTTTTTTTTGTATGTAATTAAACCGGATTTAATCTAATTAACTATTAAAATAGGAATTATACAGATAATGGAAGGAGGTTTTACAGAGGCGGATAGTTCAAATTTGCTTACAGTAGATTCCAAAATGGTGTTTCGAAGCTTGTTTATAGTTACTAGTGACGTCATAGATGCCACGTGACAGTCACAAAGCGTTTCCGGGCGTAATTTTTCGTCCTAATTTTAAAATTCATCTTTTTACGTTATTTGGCAAAATTTTGAAAAAAGAAAGAAGTCTTATTTTTATTTTGTACACACTTTTAATTTACGATGATACAAAAAATTTGTCAAATACCCTATTATATTTTACAGTTTTTACAATAGATGTTTGCCATTTTTCAAATCCTATAATGTAGGTAGAGGGTGCCCATGCCATACCACCGTAATGAGGGAAACGACTGTCTTTCAACAAGATGAGCTGTCAGTCGTTTCCTTAAACCATATTTCATCACGCCACCTTCCCCTTTGTGAGAATAAGGGTGACCACAATAGAAGGAAGCTAGAGGCGTGGTCCCCTTGTTCTATTGTTCGTTGAAGAAGGGATTTGGGGGTGTTGGTGAAGTGGAAGAAGGGCTATGTTTCCCCTTCAGCTCAGGTGTCCGACTGTCGTCACTTGACCACGTTTAAAAATTAAGGGGTCCCATTGTTTTATTGTTTGTTAAAGAGTTGAGTTGAATTATCGTCGCAATGAGCTACACGAGGGCTATTGGTGACGGGCGCCGTAATTTCGAACAACAGTCAAGAGACGAGCCAACACCTGAATAGGCACCCAACGCACTTTTAGGAGCGACATCGAACGCAGCTTCAGGACTTAGGAGCGTATTTAACTTGTACTCAATCTACATGAGGTATTATTCGGCGGACCTTTTGGCTACATTTACCGTTTATATAACATTAGTTATTTTGACAAAGTCCCAGGCCCGAACCTGTGGCCTTTTGAATGCGTGTAGGTCAAGTGGAAGAAGGGCTATGTTTTCACTTCAGCTCAGGTGTCCAAATGTCGTCACTTGACCATGGTTCAAAATTAAGAGACTTGCGTGGCTGTAATAAAGCTTCTCTTAGAAGCTAGATTTTTTCCTTTCCAACGGGGCTGCATTATTGGCTGCTATAAGCCTTTGCAGACTCGGCATATCCCCTTAGAACTTAGAGCCATTTTTTGTGGCACCATCTGGGAGACTATCGCTACCAATTTTGACGCTCAGATTACGATCAATCTGATCTCTCTGGATGTTTAAGTATGTCGAGATTTAATTTTACCGAGAGTACCCAAGTGAAATGGATACTCAAGGGATCTTTCACATGCCACAAAATCATATGAAATGCGCGCCCATGATTTTTCCTTACAGAAAGTATGATAATTCAACCGTGGCTCGAACCCGTGAACTTGGGCTTATGAGGCGGACATGTAATACCTCTCAACCACTAAGCTGCTAGAAGCTAGAAATAGGCATCGGGAAATGGTCTATAACCTTATCTCCATATTCGTTTTATTTTCGATTGATTGAGTTCATATCACATGGAAGCTTATTTATTCAAACCCCAACCCTAAATGCAACTCAATCTTGAACTTTTATCTCCATTTCTAATTCGAACGATTTCGTTGGGCATAAGAATGCCAGGGTTGTATGAACAGTTGCTCTGGGTTGAATGAACGGTTGCGCTCATATTCTATTTTCGCGGAGGCATAAATAGAAATTCATCCCCGTGTTTTATCTAAATTTATGTTTGTTCATCAAAGTTGGCTGAATGCATGCTTTAAAATGACGTAGTATCTCGTCGCTGTGGCGAAAGCAGTAATCTATACGCCTGGTTGGTTCAAATACTAGGTTGAATTACTTGGTTGAGGACTGATCGTGGGGATGGGGAATTGACGACGTTGAAAATATTTTCTGCAACCTGCCAGAAAAATACCATATAATTTACAGAGAAAACCTGTTGATTTAATGCGAAAAAACTAAAATACTTTAAATGAAAAAGCTGTTTTTTAACAGACAAATTGTAAAGAAAAAAATACGGTCTAATTTTCATTTCTGTAAAATCCAAAGATTTTTTTTCTGTGCAGAAACTGCTCTCGTTAGGATAATAATCAATTCCAGAATTAGGGTATTATTCCAACCCAATCCATTCATAATTTTTTCCATTCATAAACTTTTTTTCCCCAATGGGGCTGCATTATTGGCGGCTAGGCCGTTGCAGACTCGGAAGACTCCCAGAACTGAGAGCCATTTTTCTGTTGCACCATCTAGGCGACTCTCGCTACCAATTTTGAGGATCAGATTACAATGAATATGAGCTCACTTTAATGATAAAGTATGTCGAGATTTAATTTGGCCGAGAGAACCCGAGCCAACTCAAGGGATCTTTTACATGCCACATAATCATATGACAATGCGTGCCCATGATTTTCCCTTCCAAAAAAATCTGACGACTCAGCCAGGGCTCGAACCCGCAAACTTTTGCTTACGAGGCGGACATGTAATACCTCTCAGCCACCGGGCCTTTTCCATTCATAAACATTTTTATCAATGAACGGAAGGGAGTAATAGTAGAATCGAGAGACGTACACGCAACAGTCATCATCTCTTTACATATCTCTTCCTCCATTTACAGATACATTAAAACCACTCATTTCATTTCTGCCTTTCTGCACCATAAATTTCATTCACAAATTTCACTCTTCTTTATGAATGGAAGAGTAATAGTAGAATCTCCCCGGATGTCGCCCACTACGCGGTCAAGTGGCAACGGAAGTTTCGTCACAGGTTCTTGCGCAGGACACAATAAGGCACCTTGCTGCCTTGTCACATCCATACCAAAGGACTGTGGAATAAAGGAACTCTCTACTATTTTTCACCTAATCTTTAAAGGGACTGGGGAGCCCGGTCGATTAAGGCGTTCACCTTGCATGCGAAAGGTCCCCACATGGTCAAAATAACTGTCGACGACCAGTGCCGGATTTTAAGACCCAGGGCCCTAGGCACTTGACATTTGGGGTTCCCCACCATCTCGAAGCTATTTTGGAAATTCAGCAAATTAAATACACTAGTACAGAACATATACTTTTTAATCGACTTTAATATGTTACTATAGCTATTCTATAAAATTTATAAAATGACACGGCTCACTTTCTTCTGTGCAAAAGAACGAAAGACGTCATCATAGTCAGTTGACTGCATTATTTCCGACTCTATGTACATTACTGAGTGTGAGTTGAGCCATTACCTCCTACTAGATTAAAGCCGTACAAGAGGAACGGTTTCCCTTCGTGACGTCATGACGTGAAGGCCAAATTTTTCTAAACTTTTCTCCTTTAAAAATGACTCGATAAATTTCAAAAAGTTAAAATTACTTGAAAACAAGTAAATTATTTTTACCACACACATTCCACAATTCACTCGTTGATTCACTTTACAGTAGGAGAAAAGTTGAGTCAAACTTGGCCTCCGCATCATGACGTTACGAAGGAAAAACGTTCCTGTTGTACGGCTTTAATCTAGTAGGAGGTAATGGTTGAGCCCGTTCTCTCCGATGTTAAATCTTAAGTAATTCTTTACTCTCTTTAAGCGTTGCAAACGACCGTTCTGCGAAGAATTTCAATTTTTTTTAGGTAATTTTTTGGCGATTTTATCTTTTTAAGGGCCCCCTTAATGACTGGCCCCCTAGGCCCGGGCCTTGTAGGCCTAGGCCAAAATTCGGCACTGTCGACGACCTTTAAACGGTCCATGCAGCTAAAAATATTGGACGAATAATACCCGTGTAAAAGGAGTGCACGTTAAATATGCTCCAAAGTCCTAAAGCTGCGTACGATGTCGCTGTTAACGGCCCTTATAGTCAGCAAATCGACTACCGATTTCGGTGCAATATAGCCCTTTATTACTTTGAATTACCTAATATAAAATGTAATGTAATGAAGATATTGCAATGTATGTCGAAAATACGAAATGGAGATTTTTTAGCTTCCACCCTACGTTTATTACGTAAAAAGTAGAAGGTATTATAATCGTTCAGTCCGTCTGTCTGTCCGTCACCAACTTTTATAGCCCAAACTACAACAGCTACGGGCAAGTGTGATACGTCAAAACATTCACAGCGCATCAAAATTAGAATACATTGAAAATTTCAGAAAAGAATTCGAAGTACTTCAATTATTTAAAAAACTACAAAATTGAATGCAAAACAACTACAAAATTGAAGCATAGGAAGCCATTTTTATTAGAATTGAAACACCATTGCCATTTGCAACAATCGCTCAAGAAACTTTAATTCTTTTCGACAATAAATTAAAATAAATTTATTTTTGCGACAGCAATCCGTTTGAAAGGACGTCAAATATATTTCACTACGAGATTCTTTGTATGTTGATACGAAATATTTTTATTTTATTAAAAAGCGAGGAACATAACATATTTATTTTTGAAATATAAATTATTTTTGCAAACGATAAGTAATAATTATTGAATTTTCGAAATAAAATAAATGAAACTAGCCAAATTTAGCATGCAAATGTTTAATATAAAATTAATGCTGTGTTTGGCGCCTTTTTACCTGTTAAACACAACTGTTGTGTGGAAGCAGGTTAAGTGATAGATTCTGTTACAAACATACTTGTTTAAGTTTTCGGAACGTTTAGAAGATGTTGTTTCTAAAAAAAAAGGTTTTTGTGGCATTGGTCCGTCCGTCAGTCTGCCTGTCTGAAACCACTATACTGCTCGAACTCAAGGAGTCATTGACTTCAAATTTAGTATGCAATTTTGTAGTTCCTGTCGGACGCCATAACAAGGTCTTTAAGAAAACTGCTCATGCGTGAGGGGTACTTGCCTTAGATTTTTTTTATTTTTAGTGTTACTGGTAATGCTCAAAAACGAAAAGAGATATAGACTTCAAATTTAAATACACGAGTTTCCAGTACCTGTCTTAAGAGGGACTGTTAGTCCCATAGAGCTAATGCATCAGTTTTGAAATCACAACTTTTGAAAAAGAATTGCTCTGCCATGTCATCCCATTTTCACCAGGTATGGGAATCATCATAACATCAATTTAAAGCAAAAATTGAAAAAAGTAACATCCGGTTATTTAATTATTAATGGATAATGCTTTAAAATAGGGTCGCCATCTACTGAATATTGTTGGCATTTTAAAACTTCAACAATATATAATTAATTAACAAGATAAAATTTTCGCTTCAAATTTATGTTTCATTTCTATGTTATGTGATTCAAATACCTGGGGGAAAAGGGTTAACATGGCAAAGTAATACTTCAGCGGAAGTTGTGATTCCAAAATTGAAGGTTTTATAGTTATTGAAATTGCTTTAAAAAGTATAATATTACTTTTATATGTGTGTATTGATTTATTGAGTGGTAATTGAAAGTCGTGAAGTGTTACGTACAACACACTCCAGTTATTTTCATTATAAACACGCAAAAATCTTGTAACAAAATTTTCAACAAAAGTATAGTAGCGATCACTGGCTAAATTTAACCGCTACGTTAAGTTTCTCTTCTTTTTAAGAGAAGTACAGGGTGCCCGTAAAAGAATGTCCGAGTTTTAATGGTATATTACAGGAGTTTATTTATACTAATATAACAAATCATACATGACATTAAAAGAAAACTAACTAGTTTTTCCTATAAGTGCTCAATGTGTGCGCCTTTAGTGATACGGCACACATCCAAACGAAAATGCAATTCTTCTCATACTGTCTGCAGCAAGTCCGGATTAATGGAAGTAACAGCCTATGTAATTCTACCTTTCAAGGTTGGTAAATCGTAGGGTAGGGGTGGAACGTAGACCCGTGTTATTCTTTATTCGTCACCTTCAACCACATTACAATTACACTTCATCCACAATACTATTGCAATTTGAAACTCGGACATTCTTTTACGGACACCCTGTGTTATCAGGCAAGCATTTCTTTTAAGTGTTTTCTTTTTTCACCGTAGAATTTGAATCCATCATAGCTAACCTTTAAAAGTTAAAAGTATTCACTTTTTTATGCGTAAGTCATAAAAAAAATGAATTAAATAAATCAAATATTTTCATTAAAACAGTTCGATTCTACATTCTTCAATTTTCAGGAAATAAAAGTTTCGAATAGCTGTTCTTGGAAATAAACTTCCACATCCTTTAGAAATAAATATCTTTCAGAAAAAAATAATAAAAGAATTCGGTGAGAGACAGAAAAAAAAAACCTTCGTAATAAGAGATGTCTCGATGTGGAAATTTGATGCGAGGCCCTATTGTTTCCCCGGCTTGACCAGAGTGAAGGTGACTTGTGTGGTTGGTCAAGCGTCTGGGGAAAGCAGCTGGTGGAAGGTCTCGCTACGAACAGAAACTTAAGGCTGTGTGCTGTGTCCTGACTCCGACATCAAATGCCACAAATGCAACAAAACTTGGCGATCGCCAAGGGCGCCAAGCGATGCAATAGCATGTGGCTGACTCTGCCAAGTCGCCCAGTTTTGTTGCATTTGTGGCATTTGGTGTCGTAGTCAGGACACAGCCTTAGATATAGAAAAGATTTTCTAGCGGCTCAGTGGCTGAGAGGTATTACGTCTCTACGTCCAAGTTTGTGGGTTCGAGTCCCGGCTGAGTCGTCAGATTTTCTGGATGAGAAAGTCATGGGCACGCATGTCATCTGAATATGTGGCATGTGAAAGATCTCTAGAATATCCATTTGGCAAAATTAAATCTAGGCATACTTTAACATCCACAGAGAGCTCAGATTCATCGTAATCTGTGCGTCAAACTGGGTAGCGAGAGTCGCCTAGATGGTGCCACAGAAAAATGGCTCTCGATTCTGAAGCATATCCAGCTGCAAGGCTTAGCCGCCAACGAAACAGTCCCATTGAAAAAAAACAGGTAATTTTCCAATAACACAAATATATTTCAATGCTTTTAAATATCCTTACGATATATTGCGATATTTTAGATCAAACTGAGATATTTGAGGACTTTTTACGTTACTTGGAAATATTCATCGAATATTGAAGAAATATTTCCCATTAAAAAAAAGATCAACCAAACTGGGTAGCGAGATTCGCATAGATGGTGCCTCAAAAAATGGCTCTCAGATCTGGGGAATATGCCCAGTCTGCAAAGGCTTAACCGCCAATAAACAACCCCCATTGAGCTAGAAGGGAAACTGGAGTGAGATGTCATCAGCGAGCAAAAAACCCACTCACACCCTTTTGAGCGAACAGGGAAGGAAAGGAATATTTTCCCTACACTTGTATGCAATGCTTGTATGAGACCCCTCTATCCTTTTGACTTGGGCTCTTAAATGTATTTTAACATTTTTAGTTCGAAATAAATTAACTTCCTTTAACTTAAAATTCCAACTTTTTTAAGAAATAACCATGTGGATCACTAACTAAGAACCAGCGAAGACGAACCCAACAGCGAAATAGGCAAGTTTCTAGGTTTTCTGCCCGGTTCGCTTCTGCTGCAGTGCCGTGTATTCCTCCGCGTTTCGTTATTGAACTGGCTCGTTTGCTGCCCTGTTCAGTGAATCACACACCTCACTCCACGTTTCTTCTAGCTCAATGACAACCCCATTTGGAAAAAAAAAAGAATTTTCTCGTAAATGAGATCGTCAGTCTTATATTCCATTCGGTGCTGGAGAGCCCAGTCGGTAAGGCGTTTGCAGTGCATGCGAAAGGTCCCAGGTTAAGGCACGGGCATTGCCAAAATAACTGTCGGCCTATAAACGGTCTGTGCAGTCAAAATGTCCGAAGAATAATACGCCGTGTAGATTGAGTGCACGTCAAATATGCTTCAATGTCTCGACCGACGACGCGTACGATGTTGCTCTTTAATAAGTTGTTTTGTGGAAATCTAAAAAAAAGGCAATTTTTTAAAAGTTTTTTTTTTTTTTAATTTTCTTAATGTTACATCATTTTGCGTCTGTGTGTAAAAGTTGCACTTATGTATGTTTAATTTCTATGAAAAATTAAACGCCCCACGGACAATATATTAACATTTTGGCGTAACAGTTTGCCATATTCCAGCGGGCAACACATGAGCTGAATTAAAAATCGTACCAAAATGAGTGTCCGAAAATTCTAAATCCCCGCTCAGAGCACGGTACCGAAATATTGGTAGGCACCACAAGCATAATGACAAAAAAAAGAATATCTGTTGATTTTGGGGTGATTTCAGGCTCCTTGCTAGAACAGAACATATTGTCTGATGATCGTCGAATTTTGCAGAGTATTTAATAAAACATGAGTACAACTTTTGCAAACTACCGCAAAGTGCAGTGACAGTTGAAAAATATTAAAAATAAATAAATTTGGCTAGTTTCATTTATTTTTATTTCGAAAATTCAATAATTATTACTTATCGTTTGCAAAAAATAATTTATATTTCAAAAAATAAATAGGAAATATTCCTCGCTTTTAAATAGAATGAAAATATTTCATATCACCATACGAAGAATCTCGTAGTGAAATATATTTGACGTCATTTCAAACTGATCGATGTCGCAAAAATAAATCTATTTTAATTTATTGTCAAAAAGAATTAAAGTTTCTCGAGCGATTGTTCGGAATGGCAATGGTGATTAAATTCTAATAAAAAAGGCTTCTTGTGCTTTTTAAATGAGCATTCAATTTGGCAGTTTTCTTTTAAATAATTGAAGTACTTCGAATTCGAATTCTTTTCTGAAAGTTTCAATGTTTTCTAATTTCGATGCGCTGAATTTTTTGACGTATCACACTTGTCCGTAGCATTTGTAGTTTTGCCTTTGAAATCGGTTGACGGACAGACGGACTGAACAATTATAATAACTTCCACTTTTACGTTATAAACGTAGTTTGGAAGCTAAAAAACGGTTTTTGTATATTTGTCCGTCTGTCAATCTGCCTGTCTGAAACCACTCTTTCGCTCCATCTGAAGGAGTCATTGACTTCAAATTTGGTATGCAAATTTATAGTTCATGTCGGACGTCATAACAAGGTCTTCGAGTAAACTGGGCATGCGTGAGGAGTACTTGCCTTAGATTTATTTTTTTAGTGTTACTGGTAATGCTCAAAAACGAAAAGAGATACCGACTTCAAATTTAAATACACGAGTTTCCAGTACCTGTCTTAAGAGGGACTGTTAATCCCATAGAGCTGATGCATTAGTTTTGAAATCACAACTTTTGCAAAAGAATTGCTCTGCCATGTCATCCCATTTTCACCAGGTATGGGAATCATCATAACATCAATTTAAAGCAAAAATTGAAAAAAAAGTAACATCAGGTTATTTAATTATTAATGGATAATGCTTTAAAATAGGGTCGCCATCTACTGAATATTGTTGGCATTTTAAAACTTCTACAATATATAATTAATTAACAAGATAAAATTTTCGCTTCAAATTTATGTTTCATTTCTATGTTATGTGATTCAAATACCTGGGGGAAAAGGGTTAACATGGCAAAGTAATACTTCAGCGGAAGTTGTGATTCCAAAATTGAAGGTTTTATAGTTATTGAAATTGCTTTAAAAAGTATAATATTACTTTTATATGTGTGTATTGATTTATTGAGTGGTAATTGAAAGTCGCGAAGTGTTACACACATCCCAGTTATTTTCATTATAAACACACAAAAATCTTGTAACAAAATTTTCAACAAAAGTATAGTAGCAATCACTGGCTAAATTTAACCGCTACGTTAAGTTTCTCTTCTTTTTAAGTACAGGGTGTCCGTAAAATAATGTCCTAGTTTTAATGGCATATTACAGGAGTTTCTTTTTATAACAAATCATACATGACATTGAAGGAAAACTAACCTAGTTTTTCTTATAAGTGCTCAATGTGTGCGCCTTTAGTGATACGGCACACATCCAAACGAAAATGCAATTCTTCCCATACTGTCTGCAGCAAGTCCGGAGTAATGGAAGCTACAGCCTGTGCAATTCTACCTTTCAAGGTTGGTAAATCGTGGGGTAGGGATGGAACGTAGACCCGCGATCTTTTACGAAGCCCCAAAGGAAGAAATCACAAGGCGTGATGTCAGGTCACAATTTGAAACTCGGACATTCTTTTACGGAAACCTGTATTATCAGACAAGCATTTCTTTTAGTGTTTTCTTTTTTCACCGTGGCATTTTAATCCATCATAGCTAACCTTTAAAAGTTAAAAGCATTCATTTTTTTATGCGTAAGTCATAAAAAAATGAATTAAATAAAGCAAGTATTTTCATTAGAACAGTTCGATTCTAATTTCTTCAATTTTCAGGAAATAAAAGTTTCGAATAGCTGTTCTTGGAAATAAACTTCCACATCCTTTAGAAATAAATACCTTTCAGAAAAAATAATAAAAGAATTCGGTGAGAGAGAG
This sequence comes from Oedothorax gibbosus, assembly GCA_019343175.1. NCBI lineage: Eukaryota > Metazoa > Arthropoda > Arachnida > Araneae > Linyphiidae > Oedothorax > Oedothorax gibbosus. The sequence continues at coordinate 578,144 of JAFNEN010000263.1, forward strand.
AGAGAAAAAAACTTCGTAATAAGAGATGTCTCGATGTGGAAATTTGATGCGAGGCCCTATTGTTTCCCCGGCTTGACCAGAGTGAAGGTGACTTGTGTGGTTGGTCAAGCGTCTGGGGAAAGCAGCTGGTGGAAGGTCTCGCTACGAACAGAAACTTAAGAGATAGAAAAGATTTTCTAGCGGCTCAGTGGGTGAGAGGTAATACGTCTCTTACGCCCGAGTTTGTGGGTTCGAGTCCCGGCTGAGTCGTCAGATTTTCTGGATGAGAAAATCATGGGCACGCATGTTGTATGAATATGTAAAAGATCCTTAGAATATCCATTTGGCAAAATTAAATCTCGGCATAGTTTAACATCTACAGAGAGCTCAGATTCATTGTAATCTGGGCGTCAAACTGGGTAGCATGAGTCGCCTGTATGGTGCCTCAAAAAATGCACAAAATTGTGCATGGAATAAGGTCTACTATGTATAGTTGTTTAAAAAAAAAACGTTGAATTCAATAACTTGTAATTTTTGTGTGATTTTCAATATAAATGCACGTTACTTTTTAACTGTAGCTCACATTTTAAAATCCACGCACAGTTCTTGAACAAATAGTTCTAAAAACAAACTGTAAAAGTTTGGTGGAGTTATTCTCAAAATTGAAAGAGAAGTTTTAAAAAAAGTTCAAAATGTTGACTATTTTTATAAAAAAAATTAAAAACTACTTGTAAATATTTGTTTTTGTTGCTAGAAAATGTTTATTTAGAGCGAACATTATATAAAACCACTATAATTTACAAGTTTATGATATTATTTCTAGAAATAATGTTTTGGGTACCGTATCCCCTTACGCTAATAAACTACCCCACTGGAAAAAAAAAGAATTTTCTCGTAAATGAGACCGTCAGTCTTATAGTCCATTCGGTGCTGTTGAGCCCAGTCGCTAAGGCGCTTGCATTACATGCGAAAGGTCTTAGGTTCGGGCCCGGGCATTGCCAAAATAACTGTCAGCCTATAAACGGCCTGTGCAATCAAAATGTCCGAAGAATAATACGCCGTGTAGATTGAGTGCACGTTAAATATGCTCCAATGTCTTGACCGACGACGCGTACGATGTTGCTCTTTAATAAGTTGCTTTGGGGAAATCTAAAAAAAAGGCAATTTTTTTTTAAAGTTTTTTTTAAAAAAATTTCTTAATGTTACAGCATTTTGCGTCAGTGTGTAAAAGTTGCACTCATGTATGTTTAATTTCTATGCAAAATTTAACGCCCCACGGACAATATATTAACATTTTGGCGTAACATTTTGCCATATTCCAGCGGGCAACACATGAGCTGAATTATAAATCGTACCAAAATGAGTGTCCGAAAATTCTAAAACCCCGCTCAGAGCACGGCACCGAAATATTGGTAGGCGCCACAAGCATAATGACAAAAAAAAAAGAATATCTGTCGATTTTGGGGTGATTTCAGGCTCCTTGCCTGAACAGAACATATTGTCCGCTGATCGTCGAATTTTGCAGAATATTTAATAATACATTGGATACAACTTTTGCAAACTACCGCAAAGTGCAGTGACATTTGAAAATTAAAAAAAAATTGGCTAGTTTCATTTATTTTTATTTCGAAAATTCAATAATTATTGCTTATCGTTTGCAAAAATTAATTTATATTTCAAAAAATAAATATGTAAATTCCTCGTTTTTAAATAGAATGAAAATATTTCATATCAACATACAGAATCTCGTAGTGAAATATATTTGACGTCATTTCAAACTGATCGATGTCGCAAAAATAAATTTATTTTAATTTATTGTCTAAAGAATTAAAATTTCTCGAGCGATTGTTGCAAATGGCAATGGTGATTAAATTCTAATAAAAAAGGCTTCTTGTGCTTTTTAAATGAACATTAAATTTTGCAGTTTTTTAAATAATTGAAGTATTCAATTCGAATTCTTTTCTGAAAGTTTCAATGTTTTCTAATTTCGATGCGTTGAATTTTTTGACGTATCACACTTGTCCGTAGCATTTGTAGTTTGTGCTACGCGGAAGAGTTTACTTTAAAAATAAACTGTTTAAAGTAAAAGAGTACGTTTTACTTTAAACAGTTTATTTGTACAGAAAAAAACAGTTTTTTTCGTTAAATATATGGTACTAGGTGGCACGCCCCCTGCTCGCTATCGCTCGCCAAACTAATCGCTCGCCAATTATATGCTTAACGATTTTAAATAATTATTTACTTTTTAAAAATAAATTCTTCGGCATTTCGTTCCACGTTTTCTATAAATCTGGTCTGCAATTAATGAATTTTTCCTGTTACGTAAAAGTTTATTTTCATTTAAATTTTTCAAAAATTAAAAAGAAAATAAACATTTTATTTTCATTTTTGAAATTTCATTGGAGATGGCAACCATCTCGGCAATTGCCGGCCGGAGTTTGTTGTTATTTCGACTTGGTGAGATTTTCTAATAATCGCCAAATGCGTAAACGGTTCTTTAGGCTAACCGAAGCATGTCCGGCAATGCTTTGCCAAATCTGGTAACCCCGCCAAATCCATTTTATGGCAACCCTTGGGGACAAATTTTTGGGGCAATCGTCAACTATCGCATTTTGAGCGATGTTGTGCCAAATATGACAACGCTTCGCCACTACTTCAATCCTTTGCAATCTACTAATTTCGTAGTGTTTTTAGTAAAAAAAAAGTATATTTTCTGTTTTACTGCCGTATCGAACAACGTTTTGCACAAAATATTTATGGTTATTTTTCATTTTTTGGCCTTTTTACAGTTATTTCTGAAATTGCCAATTCTTCGTAATCCACTAATTTCGTAGTGCTTTTTCAAAAAAAAAAAAAAAATATTCAATGTTTTTCTGCCGTATCGAACTATGTTTTGGGCATAATATTTATAGTTATTTTTTCCTTTTTCGCCTTTTTAAAACCATTCCTGAAAGTACACTTTTTGTTGTTTTCAGTCGGCCATTTTAAAAATGGGTAATATTTTTGGTCATTTCAGTCGACCGTTTTGAAGAAAAGACGCCAAATCCGGACAGGGTCCTTTAGGTTAATAAATTATAATTTAAATTTTTATACATTAAACGTCCCTAATATTATGCATCTTTAAAGTTAAACTTACTGATTATATCCTATAGTTGTTGTTTTTTGGCCTTATTGCAGCCATTCCCGAAATTATCAATCCTTGTGTTATTTCGTAGTGCTTTTCTGTAAAAAGTATATTAATGTTTTTCTGCCGTATCGAACTATGTTTTTGTGCATAATATTTATAGTTATTTTTCCCTTTTTCAAGCCATTCCTGAAGAAACACTTTTTTGTTGTTTTCAGTCGGCCATTTTGAAATTAGTAGTATTTTTGTTCATTTCGACTGTTGCTATTCCAGAGATAGAAATATAAGGAAATTTGGGTGCCGTATAAGAGTATTATATATATAGATTTTTCCCTAAAAAATTAATAGATTTTTTTACAGTGTACCCCAAAAGCCATATTTTTTTTCGATTCACCCTATTAGCTACTTTTTTTTCTGTTTCGGAACCAGCCAAATATCCACCTACACTGTTAAAAATTAGGCACTTTGTTTCAGCAAAAATATGGTTCCTAGTTCCTAGTAGCTGCAACGGCTGTGTGGTGAAACGTTAAACCATATTTTTGGTATTCGGTTAAACCATTTCTCAGGTTTTTGTTTCCAAATCCAGAAAAATGGTTCAACCAAACACCGAAAAAAAGGTGAAACATTTCACCACACAGCCGTTGCAGCTACTAGGAACCAATATCATGGTGAAACCAAGCACAAATTTTTTAACAGTGTAGGAGAACAGTCACCCAGGATAACAATAGAGTTTTTAGCAATCCTTTTTATCCACTTTATTCAGAACATCCTGTGAGTAGCGATAGGACAGATAAACTTTAACAAAAATATCCGTAAAATAATTAACGACTTTTTTTATCGCCTGTGCATCCTCAAGCAAATGAGAGAGTGCCACAATAATTAATAGTATCCCACTCACCACACCGACTGCGCAAACGACTTCCGATATTACCAAACGATATTCATCTCTACTCCACCCCCTACAAATCCTACCTTTTTAATCCCGATCTGCATATTATCACCTGAAGGGTTGCCATGAGAGTAGCTTTCTTAAAAATCGCCAAGTGTACATTAATGCACAATTAGAGGGTTGTTTGTTTGTATGATAGAAGACATGGCTTGGCGTCACTGTAGGCATGAATGTTGTAGTTTAGACGAATTAGCTGCCGGGTGGTTTGTCTGTGGGGTTTAAGACAGCGATGGATGTAACTCTGGGACTGACATGGAGGGCTTAGGTTTTTACTTAAATAGCCGGGCCAGAGGACATGGTCAGAAATTTAAAAAAAAAATCCCGTTTTAGAAAGGAGGCAAGAAAACATTTTTACAATAGAGTTGTCAATAAGTGGAATGCTTTACCAGATTATGTTGTGTATTCGAAGAGAGAAGAATTTATAAGAAGAATCTCGATAGTTATTGGAAACTAGTAAAGAATTTGAAATATTTTGGACCAACCTTGCTGGGTATCTTTATAATTACATTAGTTTTTCGTTTGGTTGTTAAAAATTAAACCACACTACAGCTTACAAAGAGCTTACCTGTTATTTACGAAGAAAGCCGTAAGGCTAATCACTTCATAGCTATATATTAATAGGGTATTTGACTTAAAAAATTTTATTGGCTTAAAATATTATCATGCCAAAAATATTAGACCCGTATTTTTTTCTTTTTTTCAAATACCCCATAAAAAGGGAGGAAAATGAATTTTAAAATTAGGACGAAAAATTACGCCCGAAAATACTTTGTGGCTAGGGCCGTAGTGAGCCTAGTGGTCAGCGTCTCGGTCTCAGGATCGGAAGGTCCTGCGATCGAGTCCCGGTACCACTGAAGACCTACCGAGTATATGCGGAGTACGTGCTCGTTAAATCTGTTGGGTCCGAAAGTCCTCTAAGTTCCCAAACCAAATCAATACCTCTGGGGGTGACAAGCCAATTCTGGGGATCCTCTAGTTGGCCTCTGTTTCTATTAATTAGATGGATCCACTTATGTGTGTGTGTGTTGTCTGTTGTGTCTGTCTTACTTGACGAAGGTTTATAAGCGGGTCGCTGACCAAGCATACAAACCTGAATATATATATGTCTACCAACCAACCAACCAACTTGGTGGCTGTCACGTGGTATGTATGAAGTCACTAGTAAATATAAACAAACTTTGAAACACCATTTTGGAATCTATTTTAAGCAAATTTGAACTATCTGCTTGTGTAAAACCTCCTTCCATTATCTATATAATTCTTATTTTAAGAGTAAATTAGATTAAATCCAGTGTAATTGCAAGCAAAAATACATCCCACCGGTTTGTTTATATATACTAGTGACGTCAGCCAAATCAACGTGTTTGTGATCACGTGACGTACCGATGAAAAAAAAGTCATTTTAAAATGATTTTTATGAATTATTTAAAGACTTATTTTGCAAAAAAAAATATATACGTTTGTTATATTTGGGTTCAAACTATAATTAATTTAATATTGGAAGGTATTTTAGCGATACAGTCAAATATCCTATTAGATTTTGAAAGTCATTTTTCTATAAAACACATACCCAATGACTTTTGCCTCAAAAACTTTGCCAAACACAGCGATAACACGCCAAATCCAGTCTCCCGTATTTTTCAATAAACGGATGAAGCGCCACAACAGTGTTAACACGGGAAGTATCGGATGAGTTCACGCTGTTAACACGTGTCGAGAGTATGGGACGTAATAAAGTGTTCCATCCGCTCATTAAACGCATGGGGTCGAGATTAAATATTCATATGCCACCCATAGCAGACGATAACTTCGCACTCTTGTTTTCAATTTTCGAACCAGAGGAAGGTGCTTTCCCATTGGGTGGTTTTAAACCGGATAATATATTAATGCAAATAGTTGATATTGTGTGGTAAAACAAGTAGGTTTGTAACAGAATCTGTCACTTAGCCCGCTTCCACACAACAGTTGTGTTAAACAGGTAAAAAGGCGCCAAACACTGCATTAATTCTATATTAAACATTTACATGCTAAATTTGGCTAGTTTCATTTATTTTATTTCGAAAATTCAATAATTATTACTTATCGTTTGCAAAAATTAATTTGTATTTCAAAGAATAAATATGTACTAATCCTCGCTTTTAAATAGAATGAAAATATTTCATATCAACATACTAAGAATTTCGTAGTGAAATATATTTGACGTCATTTCAAACTGATCGATGTCGCAAAATAAATTTATTTTAATTTATTGTCTAAAAGAATTAAGTTTCTCGGGCGATTGTTGCGAATGGCAATGGTGATTTAATTCTAATAACAAACAGGGCATTTAGCTATTTTCATTAATCTTCTTTCTCAGATTTAATAATTAGATTTAATTAAATTACAGTTCGAAAAATATATAATTAGTACAAATGATGCTTTAAAAATAAAAGCGAAACTTTGCACATTTTTTATGCCAAGTTAGAATTCTTTTCATACTCTCATATACTTTCAATTCTCTTTCTTCATACATATATAATGAACCATCAAAAGAACTCTATTGTGATATTACAACAATCCAAACTGAAGTATATCACATAAATAAATATTCTTTCAAATGTTTGTATTTTTTTAAATAAAATTTCTCGTACGTTTAACGAAATGGCAACAGTGAAAATATTAAATAAAAATGGAATTTGCATGTTATTTCAATGTAGATTAAATTTATTAAAAGTTATTTATTTAAAGTTATTTAAATTTTAAATAAACTTCTAATTTAAATTTTTTTAATGAAATTTGGAATGTAGCCTAATATGATTTTTTGCTTCAAAATGACGTATCCCACTTGTCTGTGGGACTTGTGGTTCTTTCTGTGAAAGTGGGTGACGGACGGACGGGACAGACAGACAGACGGACTGAACGATTATAAAACCTTCCACTTTTTACGTTATAAACGTAGTGTGGAAGCTAAAAGAGCTTTCCTCTATTTTTTTCGATGACTTTGTCCCACTCATTTAGGAAGATTTTTAGAAAGATTTTCGTAATATCAGGTATATTATGAATATTTTTCTGAGAATAGAAAAAAATATACCTAAAATGTATGCATTACGTTTAGAAGTTCAAATATTTATAGTTCAGTTGCGTCTCGGGTATTAAAAATATTTTTTTCGAAACAGTAAATAAAAAAGCACACAAGAAAATTAGAAATGAATGCCGGCTATTTAAAATAGCAATATATAGCTTCATTGATTGAATGAGGTTTCATGTCATGAGCGGAAACATAAATATTGAATGAATATTAATTATTTCTCGAGCCTCGATTGGTAATTACCAATCGGAGCACTGTGATCGAAGGAAATACTGCTATGAAAACGAAGAAAATACGTCATTCGAAACGAGCCAATTGTCATTTCCCCTTGGCCAATGAGGTTAGGGAGAATTATCGTTGGAATTAAAGCCCCACGATGCTATTGGCGACGCCCTTCGTTTTTTAGAACCATAGTCAAATGACGAGCCGACACCTGAACAGGCAACCAACCAAACTCTACAAAGTCCACATCGTACGCAGCGTCAGGGAATTTGTAGCATGTTTAACGTTTACTCTCTTCATATGTTGTATTATTTATCGGTCTTTTTGGCTGTAACGACCGCTAATAGGTCAGCAATTATTTTGTCAATTCCCGGACCCGAACATAGGACCATTGGCAAGCAAGGCCAGCGCCTTTCCGACTTTGCTCAACCGCCCCTTTCGGCCAAGGCGATAACGTGGCCAGTGTCAACACTTCTGTAATCAACACAAAACCGCTATGATGGGAGCTAGGTAGGTAGGTAGGTTGTCCCATACATATTCTAGTTTGTGTGCTTGATCAAAGACCCGCTTATAAACCTTCGTCAAGTAAGACAGACACTGACAGAATTTTTTACTGACACAGACATAGAGAAAGTATGCACCCAGGGCGAAGGCGGGAATCAAGCCCGCACCCAGTATAGTGCGCAGACTATTAGCGTAATGGCTACGATCAAACCCACTAGGCCACCCGGGCCCAACCGCTAAGAAAATTATCCGGAAGCGCTAAATTAAAATCACACCAAGTCGAGTTTATTATTCAGTCCTCACCGTCTCCGACCATAAATTCACACTTCTGATTTCAATTTCCGAGAACAAAGAAGATTATTTCTCCCTGACCGGATGAACCATTAATCTATTTCAAAAGAGATGGGATTTTATGAATGGGACACACTTTTTTTTAACGTTCTGTTTTTGTTCTGGCGATGGGGTTCGAACATAGAGTTAAAAAGTAGATGGAGATGCGTGGCGCGAAAAAAAAGTGAAGCCGTTAGATGAAAGTCGCCAATCATCTCTAGTAAGCCCAAACAAACAACTCACTCATGCTGAAAATAATTTTTTTCTTTAAGAGAGACTGTCAGTCCCATAGAGCTAATGCATTAGTTTTGAAATCATAATTTTTGCAAAAGAATTGTTTTGCCATGTTATCCCATTTTCACCCCATGTATGGTAATCATCATAACATCAATTTAAAACAAAATTGAAAAGAGAATAATATCCGGTTATTTAATTATTAATTTATAAAGTTTTAAAATAGTGTCGCCATCTGCAGTATGTTTTTGGCACTTTAGAACTTTAAAAATTCAAAATTAAATAACTAGATAATATTTTCGTTTCGAATTTGTTTCATTTCAATGTTATGTAGATTTCCATATCTGTAGAAAAAAGGCTAACATGGCAAAGCAATACTTCTGCGGAAGTTGTGATTCCAAAACTAATGCATTAGCTCTATTGGACTGACAGTCCCTGTTAAAAAGCGTTATTTAGAAATCAAAAAATTACTTTTTGCTCATGTTGTAAACTGTAGCACGAGATCTGCGTTTACCAAGTAATTTCCTTCACAGGTAAGGAAAAATGCGTTGTACTTACAATGGACAATTACAGCGTTTTCCACAAACATATTTATTCGATTAAGCATATTAAAAAACCTCTAAAACTCAAGTATTTCTGGTTTTAAAGATGTATTTATTTTTAAAGTTAATGATACGTCACTCCTGTTAAACCTCGCTTAGCATAACAGATGACGTCACGGTTGGCTTTTTTTTTTGTTCTTGGCGTGTTATTGCGTATCACGTTTCACTGTATCGCTTTTGAAACTGTGAAACGTGCTTTCATCCTTATCAAACTCTTAAAAAAGTTATGCTATTTTACAGAAACATGTCATGCTCATTCCAGTTAATTTCTTCAAACGTTGAACGATTTCACTCGACTATTCCGATCAGATCCATCAGTCAATAGTTCTGCAATAGCTCATACTCGCTCTAGTGTGTGTATTTTAACTAACAACCAAACTTGGAACAAGCTGTTTAACTTCCTTGATATGAACTGGTTACAAATAATATTGTCTTCTTTTAATGAGGTTTCGCAGAAATTGTAAGGTTTACTATTTTATAAAGTGTATTACAGCATAGATCGAAACATCGCCAAAAACATAACAGTTGACGTCAGAGCTGTTTTCAGTGACGTACATTTTCGGCAAATTTCAAATGCATTTTTTGTTGAAATTAAACATATTTGTGAATATTTAACCTTACATTCGGAATCTGCAGCTTCTAATGTACCAGAAAAACACATATATTATGAATTTCGCGTTTCATGCAACTTGTCCATTGTTATAAGCGAGTCAGAAAGTCATCGCGACGATGTAGTAAGCCTAACAAACTCCACTTTAGAATAGCACAAAATAATATCGCCAAGAGCGTATATACTTTAAAAGATGTAAATTAAAAATAAAATAAGGGCTATTTGCGCAGTTGCAAGCGCGAGATCCGAGTTAACCAAGTAATTATGCGTCCACAAGTAAGACAAATGCGTTGCAATTACAGTTTTAGGTCGCACACGCGTTGCAATTGCAGTTTTAGGTGACTGGTTTACAGTCAATAGGTCGCCGATGTAGTAAGCCTATGCACCAACTGATGTAGAATCGCGTCAAATAGTTCGCCGAGAGCGTTTGTTTGGGCTTACTACAAACCGATGGATGGCTTCATTTGACAGCAACGGTTTTTGTATTCGTTTTTGCTCGGCAGCATCTCCAGCTTCCTCTTAACTCTATGGGTTTTGGGGGTAAGAAATAGCGTGAAGAAGAGTCATTCATGAAGCTGTGGACATGAATGGGGTTGTGGTTATAGGAGACACGCTTACAGGATGGTCATTTATTATCGAGGTATTCATTTCCGGTCATTCTTTTCCATAAGTGAATGGTACGCTAAGCTCAATAACCAAGGCCAGGGACTGATCTTCCATAAGCCCCGTTATGCCCGGGTCTACACTTTTAAAACAAAAGAGTGAAATCCACTCTTATAGGGGAAGTGCATTTTCGGCACCGGAAAGGAGTGGAAATTAACTCAGGCTGAGTTAAAACCGCTCGTTTTAAGAATGTGGGACGTAAATTGTTTTCTTTTATTTATTTTACCCACTCCGCAAAAAGAGTGAAATCCACTCCTATAGGAGAAGTGCAATTTCGGCACCGGAAAGGAGTGGAAATTAACTCAGGCTGAGTTAAAACCGCTCGTTTGTTTTAACAGTGTAGGGCCTCTATATTCTAGGTGCTCGTTAATTTCAGTTTCTTTTATGCTAAGTGTTTTGGACCCTCAAAATTTTAATAGATTTTATAGTTTTTTTTAAGGCGTATTTTTTTTTAGCTTGACTTAGACTATTACTCAATATGATACACTCTTAAAACAAACGAGCGGTTTTAACTCAGTCTGAGTTAATTTTCACTCCTTTCTGTGCCGAAAATGCACTTCTCCTATAGGAGTGAATTTCACTCTTTTTCGGAGTGGGTAAAAGAAATAAAAGAAAACCATCTGAGTCCTACACTCTTAAAACGAGCGGTTTTAACTCCGTCTGAGTTAATTTCGACTCCTTTCCGGTGCCGAAAATGCACTTCTCCTATGGGAGTGAATTTCACTCTTTTGTTTTAAGAGTGTAGGTCTGATCAATGTAATACGGAAGATGATTAAGAAAACTTAATACATCAGCCAATTTGCATTATAATTAAGGGCAATCATACACACACATTTCCGTAGTAAAGGGCCCCTAAAATCTGTTGTGTCCATAGTTTGATTTCTTCGGTTAGACCCCGACAAAGATGCATACCTGGATGTGTGTATATACTTGCATATTACTTTGTGGCACTTTATATTGTGGAAAACGGGAAATTTCAAAGGTAATAGCGAAATTTTCAAGATAAAATTATTTATTATATTACTACTAATAAAAAAATAATAAATGTACATGTAAATCAGGAAAAACTAGAAACGCTTCATCGGAAGATCACCCTGCCTGGTATGAGCTAGCGTACATTCACTATGGAAAGATACCGAATGAATACCTCGCTAACTCGTCGACTTATATTTTAGGTAAACAAAAACCCAGATCAATAAACTTTGCAGTCAATTCTATACCATTTTACGAAACTTAAACACAGATTCTTCTAACCACTGTCGCATTGCATGTTTGTTGTACATTTTATTAAATTAAAAATACATTAGCAAACTTCAACTACTTTGTCGATACAAACAAGTGTACAATGAACATTACAACTTCTCAAACACAATAAAGTTTTTCAAAAATACGAATAATGGCAAATCCAATTTAGGAACCCATTTTTACGAACCATTTGAGCTATTTGGTGACAGGCCCTAGTGACTTGTAATTATGTGAAGTCATTAATTGATTTAAAGATTTGGGATTTCATGAATGGATTGTTCTCCCACCATGTTCTACGATGGCATTTAGTACGTGGAGATCGCGTGAAGAGGAACCATTCATAAATTTAAGAACATGAATGAAGTTGTGGTTTTAGGAGACACGCTTAGAAGACGGTCGTCTTTCACAATGGATTCGCTTCCGGTCAATCTTTACGAATAAGTTAATCGCTGTTTTGTGACATAATAAAGTGAAAAGATGACCTTGAGCAATAAATACAAGCACGAATGTCTTTTGATTGCCCTTCTTCGACATGCGGGGTTATGTGCTATATAGATCTCCATTCAAAGAAAATAAGAATTTTTGAACATTAACAGTTCAATAAACGTGTCCACCTCTTAAGGCCAAGTTTGCGGTTTTCAGCCCCGGCTGAGTCGTCAGAATTTATGGATGAGAATATCATGGGCTCGCGTGTCATTCAAAGAGTTCTATAGTAGGGCAGAGGAACGACTCGTACTGAGCTGTCATCGGCAGTCATGGCTCACTACGGAGACCGAATAGAGTGGCAAAAGTCCTAGTTAATTTATAATTTTGATACTGAGAAAGGAAATAATTCTTTATGGACCCATGGAATTATTATCTACCCATGGAAAAGGCGAGAATCGAACCCGCACCCGTTACAGCGCGCGGACTGCTAGCGTTATGGCCTGCCATCCAAACCACTCAGAAATCGGGCCCCACATGCCACCCATTGTCTCCGTGTTGGTCCATCTTGCTGTTGAAAGGTTCAGTCTCTACCCTACTATAGAACTCTTTGATGTCATTTGATTATGTGGCATGTAAAAGATCCCTTGAGAAGCCATTTGGCTTGGGCTCTCTCGGCAAAATAAAAAAATTATTTTCGGCATACTTTAACAACCACAGAAAGCTCAGATTCATTGTAATCTGAGTGTCGAAATCGGTAGTTAGAGTCGCCTAGATGGTGAAACAAAAAAAAATCGCTATCAGTTCTAAGTAATATGCCGAGTCTTAAAAAGGCTTAGCCGCCAATAAAGCAGACCAAATGTCAATCAAAAAGTTTCATATTTCTCCGTTTTTTTTTCCAAATTGAACGATGAAATGTGGAACAGCGGCCTTTTAAGTAGTGTTTATAAGTCGTCAGTAGAAAAGGGATTAAAAAGCTCTTTCACTAAATCTCCCCAGTAATTTTTTAAAAAATAATTTTAAAAAAACCTAAAATAATTAACTATAAATGAACAGATTGTCCGGAATACCGAATGAGTTACTTTTTTGAGATTCTAGAGCTAAATAGCAAAAGTACGTTTGTCGATCGATATCTTGATATACAGGGTTTCCGTAAAAGAATGCCCGAGTTCTGTTACCCTGGCCGCCTCGTTCACCTGACATCACGCCTTGTTATTTCTATCCTTTGGGGCTTCGTAAAAGATCGGGTCTACTTTCCACCCCTACCCCACAATTTACCAACCTTGAAAGGTAGAATTGCACAGGCTGTTGCTTCCATTACTCCGGACTTGATGCATACAGTATGGGAAGAATTGCATTTTCGTTTGGATGTGTGCCGTATCACTAAAGGCACACACATTGAGCACTTATAGGAAAAACTAGGTTAGTTTTCCTTCAATGTCATGTATGATTTGTTATATTTAGTATAAAATAAACTCCTGTAATATACCATTAAAACTCGGACATTCTTTTACGGACACCCTGTATTATCGGGAAATTATCTTGCTAGCTATAACTATTAAGTGAAATATAAAATGCCTACATTTAACTTAGTACTTTTTATTATTCTATATTACTAACATTAGTTATATTAAAAAAATTGAAAAAATATAAGAAAATAGCCAAATATAATATAAAAAAATAGCCAATATAAGGAAATAACAAAAAATATAGGAAATAGCCAATAGATATAAGAAATAGCCAATAAATATAAGAAAATAGACAAAAATAAAAAATGGTTAATAAATATAAAAGAATGGCAACTAAATAAAAGAAAGTAGCCAATGAAAGCAAGAAAATAGCCAATGTAAAAAAATGGCCAATATAAGATTCAATTCAAGAACTAGCCAATATAAGAAAATAGCCAATAGAAAAGTTAATATAAGAAATAGCCATCAAATATAATAATATAGCCAAACAATATCACAAGAGCTAATATATATAAGAAAGTAGCAAATAAGTAATCGAAACAGCCAATGAATATAAGAAAAGTGATTTAAAAACTTTTAGGAATCAAGAATAACCAATCTCGCAAAACAACAACAAAAAAAGTTCCATCCCTGTTTTGCTCTTTTGTGGATTATTTCGAGCAATCTGAGAACTGGAAATCGAACCTCGACAAATGTTCGACGAGGGTGGTCGAGTTCTAAATCGTCTGCATTCGATTCACGTTCCAGAATAATCCCTCTTTTGACAGCTACAAAAGCTTCGGATGCGCTACAGAGTTGAGAAGAAGACGGAGATGCTTGGCACGAAATTAAGTGAAGCTGTCAGAAACTCGCCAAATAACCCTCGTAAGCCTTCACAAACCGCTCACTCGACGCTAGTTCAATGAAAATTGCAGCATTTTATTCTTTAAAAAGTGTTGATTAAATATTAAAAAAATGGCCGTTGGCGCAGTTGTAGGCTGTGGTATGAGATCTGAATTTAAATATGATGGTTTTTATTCTCGCCACAGGTAAGTAAAGTATGTTGCAATTCGGTTTTTAGAGCAGAGTCAGAAAGTCGCCAAGTCGAGCCTAACAAACCCAAGTAACACTAGTAAGCCAAAACAAACCGATCACTCAACGTTATTTCAGAGTAAAACGCATAATTTTATTCTCTAAATGTTGTTGACTGATATTCAAATAGTTATTTATGCAACTAGTGTGAAAAGTAAGGCTTTTTTTAAAAAATGAGTTGAACAAATTATTTCACGAGTTAGGTACGAGCGAGTGAAATAAATTCACGAGTTTAAAAAAGGCTATTTTCAACGTGTTGTCATACACTATTTTTTATAATAACGTGCAAAAAAAGTATTTATTAAATTGGGATTTATTGATTGGCTTATTAACTTTTTTATTATCACGTTCAAATGATTTGAAGGTGATTATTTATATTAATGATTATTTTAAAATCACGTGCAAAAAGTATTTCTTAGATTGGCATTGGAAATAAGACGCCAAATAAAGAATCACGTTCAAATGAAGAATTTTACACTAATCACAAAGCCGCCGAATAAAATATCACGCTCAAATAAAGAATTTTATTTTACACCAATCAGATGCTCTTATTTACTTTGTCGCACTAGTGCGTAAAAGTAACTTTGAAACACGATTTCGTTAAAAGCATCACTTTTGCCACGGTTATTGATTTCAAAAAGTTAGTTTTTTTTGCACGATTTTATAAAAAAATAACTATTTGTACAGTTGTAGGCTACAGCACAAGATCTGAATGTACACAAGATGACTGTAATTTTCTTCACAGGTAAGAAAAATGCATTGTAAATGAAGAGAATTCGATGAAGTGAGCCTATACAAACTCCACTGTACTACAATAGCGCCGAGAGCGTTTATTTGGGCTTACTATAACAAAGCAATCGATGGCTTTACTTGGCAAACCGGGTTTTGTATCGGTTTTTGTCCGGCAGCACCTCCGTCTGATTCTTAACTCTCAAGAGGCTCCAAAGAAGCAGTTCCAGAAATGGGATAACAGAAGACCTCAGTCAGATGTTTTTGTGCAAGCATAAATTTGTGGATGACAGCTCTTGTAAAGAAGTGACAAGGGATTTTCTATGATCTGTTTTGGTGTTTTTTTACACCTTAATCTCTTAGTTTTGTTGGTGGTTACGAATAGCTCTAGCGCTAGGTGGCTCAGTTGAGTTTTGACCATATGCGTTGTTTCATATTCAAGGTAGGTAGGTTTGAATTATCGTCGCACTAGAGCTACACGAGGGCTATTGGCGACGGGCTCATAATTTAGAACCCAGTCAGGTGACGAGCGACACCTGAATAGGCACCCAACGCAAACGTTAGTGAGACATGTACGCAGCGTGGACTTTGAGCATATTTAATGTGCTGTCCCCTCTACACGGGAATTATTGTCGGCATTTGCTCACGGCCTTATAGGTCGCAGTATTTCGCGATCCCGGACCCGAACTGGACCTTCCGCAGCAAGGCGATGCTATCCGACTGGGCTCCCCACCCCGTTCATATTCAAGACTTATCCTAGATAGTGGTTTAGTTCATTTACGTCGCACTAGAGCTACTGGTGACGGAGCCTAATTAGATCCAGTCAGGGACGATCGACACTGAATAGGCACCCAACGCACATTTTAAGAGCGACAACGCACTCCCGTAACAAGGGTTATTATTCTGCAGACGTTTTGCTGCATAGGCTTTTTAATAGGTCGGTAGTTCTTTTAGGAAATACCCGGGCCCGAACTTTGAACCTTTTGAATTCAAGGCAAGCGTCTTACCGCCTGGGCTTCCCGAACATAGAATTATCCTGGACTTGTAATCTAAGAGTCATGTCAGCCCCAAATAAATAATTTTAATTTGAAAAGAAACATTGAGCTGGATTGCTTTGGTTGCCCGCTTAGGTGTTGGTCTCGTTATTTGACCAGTGTTTGGAATTACGAAGCTTCATTGGCTGTGTTAAAGCTCCATGGATGCTAGAAATAGGCAGCCAGAAAACGTGCAAATACCTAATCTAACTTACTGGATCAGCACACAAGCCGGAAATATATGTACCTACCACCCTACCTAACTTAACCATGGGGCCGTAGATAGCCTAGTGGTTAAGGCTCGTTCTCGGAATCGCAAGGTCCCGCGATCGAGTCCCGATACCACTGAAGACCCACCGAGTATATGCGGAGTACGTGTTCGTTAAATATGTGGGTCCGAAATCCTGTGGGCGGTCATTGGCGCAGTTTACCACGGGTACAGGTTCCTGGAGACTATTCCCCCCCCCTTCAGGGACATCTCTAAATTGTGGAGGTGGCGATGGATGGCAGCATCTGTCTTGTATGTGTATGTCGTGTCCGTCCTCCTTGACGAAGGTTTATAAGCGGGTCTCTTACCAAGCACACAAGCCTGAAAATATATGTCTACCAACCTTAACCATTACACTAAATGCCAAACATTACGTCCCTAGTGATTTCTTTCCATAGTTTTCAATACCCTAGATTTTTTTTATGCATCTAAAATTTATGACTTTTACCCCAAATAATTAAAAACCCTTTTAATTCAACAATAAAATATATAAATCATAATTTTTTTACTACCCAATAATAATAATAACAACCTCAAGGAGACAACTATAAAACCAAAGGTTTTTTTTTTACTATTTATTTCTTACTATTATCGTACAAAACCATCATAAAAATATATCAGGTCGAAAAATTTATCGCTTTATCCTTAGCACGTCCTGCTCTACAAACGAGCTAGATAAAAACAATACCTCTTTATTTACTTTCTAGAGAAAAAATACAGGTGTGACATTAAATTATTATATAAAAAAAACAAATAAAATGTATCCATTATTCAAATGGCTCTTAAATGCCGTTTTACATTACCTTAAATAGGAACCATTTTGATACTGAAAGCCTTTTAAAGCCTCAGTTACAAAGCCTACATTGTTAACGCCTTGTTTTTTTATAGGTGTACTAAAAAGCCCACACACACGAATAATGTCCTACAGTGTGGCGTGTTTTTCATAAAGTTAACAAATAATGCGGGATTTTATCTTGATATTCAAATTAGTTTAGTGTTTCAAAAACATTTAATGTTTTTTTCTTTTTCTTGAAGTTATACTAACAGTAAACTATTGAGTGAATCGTTATTGTTGATTGTTTTTTAAATCGTTTTATTGTTTTTAATGGTTGCATTTAGAGGTTCAGTTTAAAGGGGTTTTTGTTATTTTTTATAGGTGCTTTGGTTGAAGGCATTACAATTTAGAATTGGTTTGAAATAATTAAGTTTTATTAGGATTTTATTAGAGTAGAATAGAATATTTAATCACGTATTTTAACTGTAATTGCAATATAGTTTAGTTTGAATTATCGTCGCACTAGAGCTACACGAGGGCTATTGGCGACGGGCGTCATAATTTAGAACCACAATCAGGTGACGTAATTGCAATATAAATTATTTGCAATTAATCTATAGTAATTAATTGAACTTATTTATATTTTAATTTGAGTTAAAAAAAATTTATTGATCTGAACAAACAAAGGGCCGAAAGGCTCCAAAGGGGCTTCACATTATACTGATCAGCTATTATATTTTTTACATTCACTTTGAATCTGTATTAGGTAATATGACCAATAAATAAATGTCCAACTTTTTTACCATTCATGAAATTCTTACTGCACTTAATTTGTCTCATAAATACGAACGTTGATGAAAGATAATAGGACTCATTTCTTAACATTCCTAGCCAAATATTTAACTATATTTATACATTCCGTCAGTTACTCAACCACTTATAAAACCATATAACCCAAACTACATTCCTTAATATTCCTTCCTGTGTTTAAAAGTTTTAATTAGAACAGCTAAAGTCCCTGTTTGGCAATTTTTTTTTTTCTGAGATGTATAAATTTTGTATTTATCCTGTCGAGTACAAATATTGTGGTGAAGCGGTTGTAGTGACAGGTTCTGTAAAAAAACCTACTTGTTTATTTTTAATCAACGCCTTTAAGAATAAAATGATGCATTTTAGCATGAGTCATAACATTGAGTGAGTGGTTTGTTCGAATGCCGGCGAATTTGACCGCGGAGAATTTGCCTTGGATAATTTTGCCCGCGGAGAACTTGACTGATAGCGATTTTGGATAGCGCTGCCGTATTTGGCGGCTTTTCGCCTAGTTCAGAGATTTTTCTCATCTCAAGTCAATGGAGGTCTTTTTTATGGATATCCCAATTACTAATATACCATTCTAATAATTACATTACTGGTATTTGAATTAAATAGATTTTTTTCATTGTATATATAGTTTTGAGATGAAAATTCATTAGAAATAACTACTTGACTATTATTGTAATTGGAATTAATGGAATGAAAATATATTTGATTATATTAATTCTTACCTAAATTACTGGTATATATAAAAAGTTCGGGACACGAGATAAAAATTTTAGATTCGCTGTAAGTTTCGAGAAAGTAAGAAGAATGTAGAACTTCTTCTTGTTAAATTACATTGGTAATCCCTGTTATCATTACATTTGTACAACTAATTTTTTTTTGAAGTTTTATTGTCAACTTAAATAGCCAATCCGTAATTAATTTCCAAGTTAATTTCTAAAACGTTTAATTCTAAAACGTAAGGTAATTAAACCAAAGAATTAATTGAATTTTAAAAATTATGTAAACATTTTTTTTCATATTTAAACTATTTACCGTTATTAATTTTTTAATTTAAATAAATATTTTACTTTCAATATAAGTTTTATAAAACAGTTGGATTAATAATAAAAATTATTAATAATTAATAAATTAATCCGATATTAATTAAAAATTAGTATTCATTTTTAATAATCAATTAATAAGCAAAATTTTTTATAATTATTAATTAAATAGTATATTAATGGATATTTATTAATTAATAACTAAAAATAATTGATAAATAAAAACATTACATTTATAACTGAATTCCATTAAACATATATCGCCAAATTCTAAATTTTCCTTGCCAATCCTGGCAGCCCTATCAGTCAAGTTCTCCCGGGCAAATTATCCAGGGCAAATTATCCAAGGCAAATTCTCCGCGGTCAAATTCTCCGGTTGCCGGTTTGTTCAGGCTAACTAGGGTTACTTGGCGACTTTTTGATGGTTTGACTTTTTGCGCCAAGCATCTCCATCTTCTTTACTCTATGTTGTAGATACTACAGTTTACTTGTCGACAATACCAACTTGGCTACCATAGATATCATAGTTAAAGTATTAGATAGGCAGATCACGTGACCTCCAATGCTAACGACGGAACGTGCATGGAGACCAGAATAAGAGGGCAATGGGGCCAGTGTTTTGCCACCACATTAGGTAGAAAAACACTACGAAAAAATACCATTTAATTCTAAAATTACAAAAATATACCATAAATATATACTAGCGAAGCGTTTCACGTTTTTTTTTTAAAAAGTCACTAAAAAGATTCCAAAATGCAGCTAAAATTTGTATGGTAATGTTTTGTAATTTTAGAATTAAATGGTATTTTTCATAGTGTTTTTCTCCTAAAACTGGTGGCAACACTGACCTCATTGCACTCTTATTCTGGTCTCCATGCGCATCCCATCGTTACATTGGAGGTCACGTGATCTGCCAATCTAATACTTTAACTATGATATCTATGTTGGCTACTTACGGACACTCTAATAAAACTATAATTACAACGTATTTTTCTTACCTTTGAAGGAAATTACTACCATCTTGTGTAAATTCAAATCTCTGCTACAGTTTGCAACTGCGCAAACAGTCTATTTAACTTTTAGCTAGCGCATTTCAAAGAATAAAATGATGAATTTAGAATGATCTGACATTGTGTGAGCAGTTTGTTTAGGCTTACTAGGATTGCTTGGCGACTGTTTGATGGCTTCACTTTATTTCACGCCAAACCATTGAGCTAGAAGGGAAACTGGAGTAAGGTGTCAACGAGCCGAAAACCCACTCACACCCTTTTGAGCGAACAGGGCAGAAAAGGAATATTTTCCCTACACTTGTATGCAATGCTTGTATGAGACCCCTCTAATATCATATTGACTTGGGCTCATAAATGTATTTTTAAATTTTTAGTTCGAAAGAAATTAACTTTCTTTAAATTTAAATTCCAACTTTTTTACGAAATAACCATGTGGATCGCTAACTAAGAACCAACGAAGACAACCCAATAGCGTAATAGACAAGTTTCTAGGTTTCTGCCCGGTTCGTTTCTGCTGCAGTGCCGTGTATTCCTCCGCTTTTCGTCTTTCGATCTTTCTTTAAATTTAAATTCCAACTTTTTTACGAAATAACCATGTGGATCACTAACTAAGAACCAACGAAGGCAACCCAATAGCGTAATAGGCAAGTTTCTAGGTTTCTGCCCGGTTCGTTTCTGCTGCAGTGCCGTGTATTCCTCCGCTTTTCGTCTTTCAATCTTTCTTTAAATTTAAATTCTAACTTTTTTACGAAATAACCATGTGGATCACTAACCAAGAACCAACGAAGACAACCCAATAGCGTAATAGGCAAGTTTCTAGGTTTCTGCCCGGTTCGTTTCTGCCGCAGTGCCGTGTATTCCTCCGCGTTTCGTTATTGAACTGGCTCGTTTGCTGCCCTGTTCAGTGAATCACACACCTCACTCCACGTTTCTTCTAGCTCAATGCGCCAAACATATACTTCTTCTAAACTGGATACCGCAGTTTACCTGCCTACGGCAGTATATGCACCTTTTTATTTTCCGATAGTGCTTTAATAGGGGTTATCTCTTGTGGTATCTCTATTATCAAGATGTGTGGCCGTGGTCTTAAGGAAAGGGCGGATGAGCCCGATCGACCGCGGGTCTCCAAACCAAAAATCCTCAGTGTTAATCCAATGGGGAAAAATTATTTTCTAAGCCACATTTCTCCGGCTGTATTAAATATTTTTACAAACTTTTTTTTTAATGATAAATGTAGATCACTTACAAGTCTCTATAATCCCACTTTTTTAAATTGCTTCTAATATTTTGTGTAAAATTATTTATTAAAAATTAAAATAAATGTATTTGAACCAATTTCAAAAAGTGGGATTGTCGGGAACCTGTAATTAAGCTACATTTCAAAAAGAGTTAAGAGAAAAATATTCAACACAGCCGGAGAAATGTGGCTTAGAAAATATATTTATTTCTCCATTGGATTATCACTGAGGCACTTTAGTTTGGAGACCCGCGGTCCCGCGGGCTCATTCCCCCTAAATAGGGGTTATCTCCTGTGGTCTCTATTATCGAGATGTGTGGTCGTGGTCTTAAGTGTCCGTTTATGCAGTTTGCCAAAGATTGGTGGGGTGTCGAAAAAATAGGTCGGTATTGTTAGGACTAATTTGAGGGACCCCTCTTTGTAAAGACCACACGCGGAGGAGGAATTATA